>VDFB02000002.1:34224129-34258440 GCA_007258455.2 Sequoia sempervirens
CGACAAAGAACAAAAGAAACAAAAACCAAGGTTTGTTAGAACCAGGGAAGGAACAAAACCCGAACTTAGAAGGAATTTCCAAGTCCGGTATTGGTCCCGATTCCGGCTCTGACAGAACTTTGAAAGGAAAACGCATAAGGCATAAAACCAAGGGCCAAAAGGAAAAGATAAAGGGGGACCTATTTTATTCTAGAATAAAATGGGGTGGTTATGCAAGGCATGGCGACTTGGCTGGGAGAATTTTTTAACCATTTTCATGAATCTGAAGGATTCAGCTACCTAGAACTCTTGGTTCATGAACATTACAACTCTAGTTAGGTCAATTAAAACCAGCAAGGTAGAGCTAGAATCTCAAATGTAAGTCAATCAATGGCTACCCCTGAATCTATGTGTGTGCTTGATCGTGCATCACTCTTTTATAAAGTTTTCCTCATATTTCAGACAACAATGTGCAAGATTTGAGCTACATGAGTTGATTTCCCTTTGTGCAGTGATATCCTGGGCATTGCTCCACTGCCAGTCAGGCGTCCATAGCCCCAATGGAGATACCTCTAGTTTTCTCTCAGCATTGCTCTACTACCAGTCAGACGTCCATAGCCCCGGTAGAGATACTGGAATCACCCATTCATATTGACTCTTCTTCTTTTGATAATCCTTTTTTATTTTTTATTTTTTGGAGTTTCAGATATTTCATTTAATTCTGCTCTTTCTTTTCAATATGTTAGACGTTTAACATCTGATCTAGAAAACTATCGTGGACCTCATAACAACACTTGGGAGATCATATTTTTCACTCAAATCTTACAACACCATAGTCCTAGGACAAATATACCCTTATAAGAGGAGATGATCTTGATAATTTGTGACAGATTCAGGGGAGCTGATGAGAGTTACCTACTTAGCACCTTGTTTCAAAACTTTCCACAACTTTTATTGACAACAAGCATGAAACAAAGAATTGGGGACAAAATCATCCAATCAGGGAACCTAAAAATATTTAAACCACTTCTCTCCTAATGACCAAAGCATGCTTCAGATAACAACCCCTGACTTTGAAAATGGAAAGAAACAAATCAACCCCAAAGAAAAAAACAAAAACAAAAAAAAGAACAAAGGAAACAAATGGAAATAATAGGAAGAAAAGCAAATAAACAACAAACTATTTACAAACAAGAGCCACATTATTTACACAAAGAGCGGGAGATTATACATAGGGATTATTTACAAGCAGAAAGTATTTATATAAATACACTACCTATCAAAATGCCAACTTCATGATTCAAAATAATGTTTAAGAAACTGTCCATTGACAGGCAAGGGGACAGGTTCTCCAGTTAAACTACTCAATTGAAAAGCATTCTCTCCTAAGATCTCAGCAATTTGATAAGGACCCAGCCAAAGTTTGTCAAATTTCTGATGACTGCCTTTCTTCACTGGCTTTGTCCCATAATAATATGAGGCCAGATATCCTAAAAGCTTTTAGCTTAGCTCTTTTGTCAAACCAACATTTGACAACAGCCTGATGCCTAAAGAATTGTTGTAGGGCCACATCTCTCTACTCTTCTAACTTCAACAAAGCAGCTAATCTGACTTCTATCCTACTGTCCTTGGAGTAAAATTTCTACATGAACTCAAGGATAGGTATTTGCAGATGGATGGGAAAGATAGGCTCTTGGCCATATACTAGCTTGAATGGTGAGGTGTTTAAGGCAGCCTTAATCCTAGTCCGATCTGCCCATAATGCAAATCTAAGCTGGGTATGCCAGTCTCTAGGGTTATGTTCTAACAGTTTCTTAATCACCCCTAAGAGATTCTTATTAGTAGACTCTACAACTCCATTGCCTTGTGGGTAATAATTTGATGAATACTTCAAGACAATATTATGATTAGAGGCCCAAGAAATAAACTCAGCAGAAGAGAAAGCAGAACCATTGTCACATACTAGAGCAAAGCGTACCCCAAACCTTGTAGTGATGTATTCGGTGAGGAACTTGATCACTACCTTCGTTGTGCTATTTTTGTAGGGTATAGCCTCTGTCCATCTTGTGCAGTAGTCAGTAGTAGTCAAGATGAATTTATGCCCTACAGTAGAGTTTGGGTTGATAACCCTAATGAAATCCAATGCCCATTGGGCAAAGGGCCTTACCTCATAAACAGGCTGTAGTGGCATAGTTGAATGGCATTCCCTTGGTGCAGAAACTTGGCACATGTGACATGTTCTCACATACTGATGTGCATCCTTGAATACACAAGGCCAGTTATAACCAGATCAGAGGATTTGGTGTGCCAGTGAATCAGCAGATCCATGACCCATTCCATGCTTCCCATGAAACTCAGAGATCACATGTTTAGCCTCTTGATGATCAAGGCATCTTAAGTACATTCCTTCAAAATTATTTCTATATAAGAGCCCCCCTTTGAGCATGTAATGTGAGCTTTTTAGTCTTAGGGCTCTCCTCTGAGTGGCATTCATTCCCTCCTGACACCGGTTATTGAGCATGAAAGAAATGAGATCAGCATACCATGGGTCGTTTGAGAAAGAATGAGTAGTATATTGTTGACAAATAACGTTGTTACCAGCATCAACCATGGATTCAAACAAACCAGTACCTCGGAAAAGTTTCATAGGGTGTATCTCTAAATCAAACTCTTGCAAGATGGCCATCCATTTCCCTCTTTTTTCTCCCAGTTCACTCTGCATTAGTAGAGACTTGATAGTGGCGTTAGGAACCACATCAATGACTTGGCTTTGAAGGATGTAGTGCCTAAATTTTTTAACAGCTCGGACCAGTGCAAAAGCTTGCTTCTCAAGAGGTGGGTATTTTACTTCAGCATTTTTGAATGGAGAGATCATGAAAGCAATTGGCCTTTCTTCCCCCTCTTCTTTCCGCTGAGTTAGGACAACTGCACAAGAATGCTCTGCGGCAAAAGAGTAAACATAAAACGGTACCGAGTAGTCAGAGCTAGTAAGGACTGGAGCTTCTGAAATGGATCGCTTGACTTGAGAAAATACAGCCTTTGTCTCATCACTCCACTCTATTTTGGCATCCTTCTTCATCATCTCATTTAATGGCTTTACAATCTCTGCAAAGCCTGTAATAAATTTCCTTATGAAGTTGATCTTTCCAAAGAAAGACCTCAATCTCCTTCTTACTTCCTGGCATGGCTATCTTGAGAATGGACTCAACTCGATCTGGGTCGATGGCTATTCCTCTTTTTGAAATTATGTGTCCCAAGAGCTTCCCTTCAGAAACTCCGAACACACACTTTTTGGGATTTAAGGAAACTCCATATTGGATGCATCTTTGAAGAACTTTGGCTAAGTCTGTAGCATGGTTCAATCGATCCTTGGAGAACACTGTCAGGTCGTCTATGTAAACAATAATACATTTTCCAATTAAATCTTTGAAAGCTATGTCCATGGCGTGCTGGAAAGTTGCTCCAGCATTTATCAGACCAAATGGTATCCTTCTGTATGCGAATGTTCCCCACTTGGTAGTGAAAGCCGTCTTCATCCTGTCCTCAAACTCAACCATCACTTGGTTGTACCCAAAGTAACCGTACAAGAATGACATCATTTGAGATCCGCTGACAGTTTGCAATACCTCATCCAAGGAAGGGAGTGGGTAGTTATCCTTTTCTGAAACTCTATTCAGATTTCTGAAGTCCACACATAGTCTGATCTCCCCATTTTTCTTATGAACCGGGACTAGGTTAGCCACCCAAGTTGAATGGCACACAGGGAGGATTATCCTCGCAGACAGCAATTTTTGAACTTCTTTATAGATCAATGGTTCAATCAGAGCATTGACAGGGCACTGCTTCTGTCTGAAGGGTTTAGCTTCGGGCTTCAAAGGGATAGTGTGGGTCATAACTGAAGCATCAAATGTCTGTAGGTATTCATATCCCCAAGCTATCACAGCAATATCCTTTTTTAGTGCCATCAATATGTCTTCCCTGATTGCTTCAGGGCAAGCCTTCCCTATGTAGACATTCCTTTCAGGGCCCGAGTCAGCTAGGTTAACTGTCTCATATTCGTCTCCCTTTTCTTCAGCTGATGCCTTCTCTTGAGCCCTCAGATCTGAGTCAAAGATTCTCTCTAGATCAACCATTCCCTTGGGAATGTTATTACTTTTCAGATTAAGGACCCCTTCTATATCACACTCTTTAGGGTTCCAATCCCCTTGATCTCTGTTAGACTCATCAATAATTTGCCCTTCAAAGACATCTGAGCTTGCCAAGAATGCCAGAATGTGCTGATCATCATCAAAGACTTTTAAATTCTTAATATTGTCAGGAATAGTTGGGGTGGACATCAGTTCCACTGAGAATATTTTGAATTTGGAGCCTTGCATAGGTTCCAAGGTGCTTGCAGCAATAGCCAGTGAATCAGCTACCTGATTTTCTTCTCTGGGGATGAGACTAATCCCAAAGGCATCAAAGTCTTCAATCAGGTTCCATACCCTATTTCTATATGTAGCCAACCTTCTGTTGTGACATGTATACTGGCTACAAACTTGCTTGACTACTATTTTTGAATCTCCCTTGACTACCAAGGCAGTGACCCTCTTCTTGTGTGCAAACATTAATCCTCGAGCTAGGGCTTCATATTCAGCTATGTTATTAGTGCACCTGAATTGCAACCTGTAAGAAGCAAAGAAAACTTTCCTTTTCAGGCTCGTTAGCACAATTCCAACACCACAACCGGTCTTGGACTTGGATCCATCAAAGGTAAGGGTCCATAGCTGATCGTGGGCTAGGGCTGATTATTTTGAAGCTATTATGGGTGCTTGAGTAGAATGAGCCAGATGTGGGACTCCTTGATCTTTTACTTCAGGTATAAGGGAAGGGTGTTCTGTAAGTTCCTTAGGCACGCTTTCCAATTCATATTTAGTTATAGCATCTGATCCGTGACTATCCTTCTGACCATCACTAGTGTCTTTAGTTAACCCCTTGGGTTTTGTTTCATTTGTAAGCACAGGGGTGTCAAGCAGATCTTAGGGCTACTCCTCATCAATATGTTGATTTGGGCGTGTGTTTAGAGCAGGTTTTATTTGAGAAGAGATTTCTTCTTAAAGTATTGTATCCCTGGTTAACATAGTTGCTTCCTTGGCCTCAAATGAGAAGTAGTCTGCAATGGCCTCAGGGCAACTTGAGCTAGCTTCCTTAGTTTTAGAAACGTGATTTAGAATGTCAATGCAGGGTTGGCAAGCCAGCTCAGAATGAATTTGATAATGTATCCTACACCAATTAGGAAGTAGGAGGCTTTGCAGATCTATATCTACCCCTAAGACCAGTTGGTCTTGTTGTAGCTTTCTAATCAGGGCCTGTTGATTTCCATTAATTGTAGCATCAGGACACTTCAGTTTTGACATGTCTTTGGGATTGAGAACCGAGAAGGTCAAAATTTCTTCTTGCTTATAAACCCCCATCTCAGTCTCAAAGTAGGCCACCTCATTGAGACAATCATACTCAGTGATGATATGCTTAAGGCGAGGCTTGATTTCAATCCTAATTTGATTAGGAATCCCTTTCCATGATAGCCACTTATGTGAGAAGTCAAGAGCAAGATATCCCCCTAAATTTTTCATCAAATCTTGGCTTAGCAGCATACCATAGGTCTCGAGAATATCTGCCACTTGAATATCTATGTTGGTAAGGATCCTAGGATCAGAGCCAACTTGGACATGTATGTTCTTTAACTCCCCCACTACATTGACCTCTGTTTTGTCCAGTTGAATGAATTTCTTATTGGTTTGAATAGGGTTTAATCCTAACTTCTTGCATATGGAAAATGGCATGACATTTCCTGAAGCCCCCGAGTCCAATAAACAATTATGTAAGTTATTGCCAGAAATTCTTAAACTTAAAAGGAAAGGTGGAGTACCCACCTTGGTTCTGTATAAGGCCGCATTCACGTCCCCAATAGGTGCCACCTTACTCTTTCCTTTCAACTTGTCAGCTTGCTCCAAGGCTTTTAGCACTATTTCCCTTTGGGCAGGGCACCACTTTAAAATTTCAAAATATGACAAAGAAGTTTTATGTTTCTACATCTCAGAAACAATGTCAAATTATGCATTATAACTTGAACTACTTTTGAAAACCGCAGAGAGATTACCCTTGTTATGGAGATCAGGCGGGCCTTGTGGCGGAGGAGGATTATTATGAGCCCTTTGATTTGGAGGCACCATGTGATTAGGAGGTGTTGATGTAGTGAATGGCCCTTACCTTGATTTCTCAGGAAGTGTCCTCCCTTTGTCTGAAAAGCTTGGACATCATATGAATCCTCCTCGGGTTCATTCTCTTCTTGCCTTGGGAATGAGGGCTCCTCCTTGAAGAGCTCATAAGTCATTGCAGTATCCGCTGAGTCACCTTCTTTATGTGAATTCCCCTGGAATGTGCGAGCATCTTCGTGTGCCATCTTGACGACTTTCTCCATTTGAGGAAAATTTACCTCAAAATGGGTTTCCGTATCATGCAATCTGCACCAATTGGTCATGAAGTTGAGGTCAGCCACGTTTGCAGTATGTGTTCTCTCCTCATTTTCTTGATAGTTGTGAGGGACTCCGTCGTTATTAGGCCCTTTATTCCATTGCCTGTTGTTATTTGGGCATTGATTATACCCTATGTTCTGGCTTTGATAACCTCTTTGGTTGTAGTTTTTGTTGCTATGATAAATACCCTGGTTATTGCTATTTTGATTGGGGTAGTTCCCCTGGTTTTGGGAAGGGTTCAACCGCAGTTGAGCCATGTCATTGGTAACTTCAGACAGCATTTTCTTCAGGGTCTCTACCTCATTGGTAAGTTGAACTATCTTTTGACTTTCCACACTCTTAACAACAAGTGGCTGATCACCATGATTTGATGTTTCCATTTGGTTAGGATGACCTTGGGAACCTTGAGGAACCTGTGGTTGTTGAAAGAGATCAGAAGTTCCAGTAGCAAAGAATGGGACAAGTGGTTGGGTTTGCATTTCAGACATAGGCCCATAGTGAGAAGGAGACATCCCTGGGATAGTGTTGAATAGAGGAGTTGAGCTATGCATTTGATATCCCATTGAAGGGAAACCTCCTCCCAAACTTCCTTGTTGAGAACTAACTTGTTGCTGCAGCTTAATAGCCAAATGATAGACTTTGGATAGAGAATCAATGTCAGCTACTGGATATGTCCTTTGCAAGAACAAACCTAGCAAAGGGTCTATAACCCAAAAATATGCCTGGATAGCGCTATTCTCAGTAACCAGATAGGGATCTTGTAATCTCCTATACATTCGCTGGAACCTAGTATTGAATAAAGGCAAAGATTCACCTGGTTCCTTCCTTATAGTAGAAAACTGATGATATAAAAGAGTTGGATCCACATACACCCTGAACTGGTTAATGAAGGCATTTTCCAAATGTGTCCAAGTCAGAATGGAACCTTGAGGAAGGTTAAGGTACCAATTATATGCCATATCCCCTAAGGAGTAAGGGAACAATTTGCAAACTACATCGTGGTGAGCTATTTGAGCTCTTGTGCAAGCATCCTTGAAAGCTTGTATGTGCTCTTCGGCACTTCGCGATTCACCATGGATGTACTTAGGGCATAATTTCTCAGGTTTTTTGGGAATATCGTGAAAACCTCCAGGGATAGTCCCCAATGGAGAGGGATTATTCTGAAAGAAAGCCATTGGTGGCAGTGGTGGTGGTTGAGCCAGCTATTGTATGGGTTGAATCAGCTGTGATGATAATTGAGATGAATTGGTGGATGGATTAATGGGTATCTGCTGAGGTACTGGTGCAAATCCTGGTGGAGTGAGCGGAGCTGATAAGGGTGGTATGATGGTTGCCCCAGTTCTGTGATACTTATGTCTTGTTGGGGTCTTGAGTTCTATGAAGGATGATGGATTCCCAGTTGACCGAAGAACTCTGTGGGGCCTTTATGGGGAAGATGACCTAGCTTTATCCAGTTTTCCCTTCTTTCCCTCCTTCTAGGGCCAGTTCCTGTTGATGGCAATTTTGGCACCACAATAATGCAAACAGAATATTGCTACTCTGCTTCTCCTGAAAGAGAAAGGCAACACATGGACGCCTTAGCTCCCAAGGTCTTGGTAGTTGGGTCTCAATTGTGCTCATGTTATTCAGTGGCCAATGCGATAGTAATATTCAAGGGGCCTACTCGTGTTGGGCTTCTGGATTGTTCTAAGATCAAGCATGAAATAAAACCTATTCTAACCAGGGGTTTTAAAGAAATACAAAAAGATGGATCAGGGTTTTGGAACATAAAAAGAACAATAGTTCATCCAATTTAACCAAACTTATTGCCTTTCAAGGAATTTGTAAACTAAAACTGAAGAACAAATTAACTTGTGATTAACACATAGTATCATTCATTCACAGTGCTGATTTTTAACAACTGATTATAAACTACCATTTAAGCAAAACACAAAATGAGATTTCATTCCTTGAACGCTTTCAAAATCAAATGATTAATTTTAGACAAATACCGTTCTGGAACACAATATGAAGTAGATTCGAATCTGGTTGCTTCTACTGTGGGTTAGACAGATAAGCAACATTTACAAATCTGGCACAATCACCAGTGTACAGAAAACTTGTGTCTTCAGATTGCTTCCATCTACACTAGAAGAACTTTGAAAATACATTACAATCGGTACTGAAATCTAACTGCTAACTAAGAAGATAGGAGAAGCTCTCATTACTGAGAATCAAGATGCAACTCGATCTCCTTCTGCTAGCTGACTAACTCCTAACAGTTCTAGCTCTAAACAGTTCTCTAAACCTAGAAGTTCTAATCTAGAAGTGCTAACACTAAAATTCTAGAAAAAAACCCCAAAAAACCCCTTTTACAAAGAGGCAAGAATGCCATATATACATCTCCCTGAGAAAAATGTTGGCGCCCATTTTTAGGGTTTACAAAATATCCTGTAGTGTCAGGAAGTCGGCGCCCAGATCTTTAACAAAAGTGGATTCCGCAATAAATCCGAATCCTTGCTGTCTTATGTCGGTGAAGATTGTCCCCTGAGGTGCTCTGTAGATCTTTTGCAGCTACCATCATAACTCCCACACCTCCGTGTTCAACTTTGAACTCCGGTGGAGCGGCTTTGAGTGCCCTAAAGTATCATCATTAATGTCGAGCTACCTCTACTAGCAGATCTCACAACTATCCCCTTTTTTTACGGCTTTATCTTCTACCTTCGGCTCTCTACTTGTTTTGCACATTGACCACTCCCATGGAAGCAGAGCGCCGAGCTTCTTCTTCAGATCTAGATATCATAGTTCCTGAGCTGGTCCATTGGCTCATGATCTTTGAAGGATCCCACATCGCTTGCATCCTACAGATTTCCTTGTGATCATTCGGGCCTGCGCCACGTGAGCTTCCCGGGTAGTCAATGGTGGTCCGATCAATATCATATGTTAGTGAGACACTAACCCTTCGCTGAGACCACATGGCGAAGCTCCAATCCTTCAGCGAACTCCCGCTTTCTCCTCGAGCTCATTTCCTTTCTGTGTGACCTTTTCCCATTGCCAAGATCTTGTGGTGAGACCAGATCCCTACACCGAAGCCGCTCTTGTCGCTAAGACCTCGCCCCTTTGGCCAGACACTATGTCGAAGGGATCACCCTCAGCGATCCTTTCATTTCGCTAAAACCCTTCTTTAGTCGTGCCGACTGGGCTCTTTTACTTCACATGCGTCACCATAGCGTTATCCAGTCGGGGAGATGTCCTACAGACATCTATTGTCTCGGTGAAGGTTTTACTTAGTTGACCCTTTTGTCGTGGTGATATCTCTGTTCTTTTACCGAAGACCACTAATAGACTCTCCCTTGCTATGTCGGCATGACCCACATGAGTGGGCGAAACCTCATAGCGAGAATGTGAACCATCCCCAAAAACCCTCTTAGGCGCGACCTCCCTCATTTGGCGTGACTTCCGGTGGTCGGGGAGATGTTATAGCGACCCAATTTTTTCTTGGTGACGAACCTATTCTCCTTTGGGGAAACTCCACTGAATCGCCGAAACCTTCCATCGAACTTAAAATTCTAGCCGACTCCCTGAGACAGATCACCACGCACAGAACCTGAGCCTACAAAACAAGGTCTTCGTTAGAACAATACATTAATATCATGCCTTTTACCAAAAAGAAACTTAACTCTGGCGGAGGCAGAGCCAACACGGGAATGGGAAGCAAAATTTAAACAAGTCCCAGCGGAACCGGGATTGGGACAAAACATGACCCAAATGTGACATCCCCCGCCTTCAAAACTGGCAGGGGCGGGGCCAAAAGAAAACCGGAAACAGAACTGGAGTCAGGGAGAGAACAAGCCAGGGAAATAATCAACATTCCCGAGTTCATACCCCATCCCAGATCCATGTCCACGAGAATACCCAAAACACAAAAAAAAATGGGAACAAAACACCGGCGGAGTCGGAGCAGAGCGACCAACAAGGCAGAACCGGGGTTGGAACCAAAATCTGAACCAAAAACTTCTCCAAGTTTTTGGTTCGAATTTCGTTCCAAACCCAGCTCCGGCTTCATTCAAAAGAGGAGGAAGAAAGGAACAGAAAGAGAATGAGGAAAGGGGAGGACAACCGCACAATAAAGCAAAAAGGAAACAAAATGAAAAGAACGGGACAAGTGGAACAATGCGAACAGACGCACAAGGGAGAGAAGACCAAAGCGGTGGGACCGGGGCCGAGGAAGGAACAAAAATGGAGCTTGGAAGAAGTTCCAAGTTTAGAATCGGTTCCAGTTCTGGGTCCACCAAAACACATGAAACAAAAAGCCCAAGGCCAAAAAGAAAACACCTAAGGCAAAGGACACAAACGACAAAGACCAATGAAGAGAAAAGAAAAGGCAGGGTCGGACCCGGGACGGGACCAAAATGAGGAACTTGAGAAAATTCAACATTCCGAACCGGGCCCGGACATGACTCCAACAAAGAACAAAAGAAACGAAAACCAAGGTCTGTCGAACTGGAACCGGGGAAGGAACAAGACCCGAACTTAGAAGGAATTTCCAAGTCCGGTATTGTTCCCGATTCTGGCTCCGTCATAACTTTGAAAGGAAAACTCCTAGGGCAAAAAATGAAGGGCCAAAAGGAAAAGACAAAGGGGGACCTATTTTATTCCAGAATAAAATGGGGTGGTTATGCAAGGCATGACAGGTCCCTTCTCTTTCTTCTCAGTCAGTTTCTATGACACAATTTTTCTTCCCCACGCATAAGTTCTCCTAACAGCTACCTTCTCATGTTTCTTGTGTGTACTTCTCTTCTTCTTCAGAATGATTGGTACCTCGATCGGGAGAGGTTTATCCTTAGGCATGTATGCAATTGGTTCTTGCATACTCAACCTTCAGGACCTCCAAACTGGTGCAAAAGGAGTACTAGGTTCACTCATCCTCTTGAGATACAATAAAAAATAGTGTTGATGATGAAGAAGAACATAAACCACAATTCCCAAAAGATTCACATGTACAAGCAACGAAAACACTCCAAATCCCAAATTGTAGAGAAAAACTGAGCCACACTTAGTAATGCAGCAAGTATACTCACCTACATACCAAAAGATGCCATGCCACCACCTTGGAAATGCTAGCACTAACAACTCTTACAATTATCTCTCCAATAGTCACAACAAGTAATTCTGTGCTATGGAAAATGCACGAATGATTCAATCAAGCCACAAAAAATCCTCATTAAATAGAGGAATGTAAAGCTAGCTGCAATTAATATCCATCTTAGCTCACTCACATGAGGAAAATCTCAATTACTGCATGTCATATCTCCACCATTGATCACCACAGATTTAAAACTCGATTGACGAGGCACATTAAGAGTCACCACTTGCTTTACAAATTGTACCAGGAAACATCGAGGAGATGCTTTAAAACAACCACACATCCACCTGCATCCTTACCTAATCATCATTTCCTTGTTCGCCATCGATCATTTTAAGTGTGGGAAATTCCCAACCACATTCCAGAGGCATCTCCATCTCCAGTTTAAAACCCATTTAAAAATATCATCAAGCGATGGCCCAAAGGAAAGCAATGAGCTATTAATTGTTGATCTAGCCACCAGAAGACTTTAACCAAAGATTGTTGTTTTTTATTGTCCGTCGTGGGTTCCTCATCCTCCAAGCCGCCTTAATTGGCGATAGACAATACCCTCATGATGGGGATGAGCTCCACCCATTGGCGATCACGAGTTCTCCTTTGAACAACAATAGACAACAGGTAACAATGCAAAGGCCGACGATGGGTCATAGTTTCAACTGCATCGTTTTTCACATGTTACCCTCCAAACACAAGGGAAAAACACGTGATAGGCAGTGAAATCCCACAACTACTGAAAAACCATGCATCACTCATCACGGGCTGCCTTCTCAAGATAACAATTAAACATGCGATGGGAAATGAACCAAGGTTGAAGGATAAAAATCACATCACTCATCACAAGTTTCTTTGCAGTAAGTGAAGCACAACTTGCGATGGGTGATAAATTAGTATTGATGGATGCAGACGGTGCTTTGTGAGAAGTGCATCGCTCATTGCGTGTTGAGTATAACATTTTGAAATGTAACCTGCAATGCACAATAAATCGTGATCAACACTTTAAAAGGGTATGAAAATGCACATGCCAATAAGTTTTTCATAAAGAAAAGGACTTCCTAGGTGCAACAGGTGACTTGAAAGATAGGTTTGGTAAAGAATGATAGTAGGGGTCATAAAAAATCACTTAATTCAAATGGTGACCCGATGTAGTTGGTCGATAAGCAAACATAAGCCAATGAATGGATCGAGGGTATAAGAGAGCTAAGCGATAAAACCCTAATCCCTAGTGATCCTGAGGAACAAAATTTCACAGGCGAGAACATACCACTAGTGGAACGATGAAATTTAGGGTTCCTCCACATTTATCCCTCCCACCCTACCTAGATAACTATTCCTCTATCCCTTTGTCCCTCTATCCCTCTGTCCCTCTATCCCTTTATCCCTTTGTCCCTCTATCCCTCCCACCCTACCTAGATAACTCTCTCTCTCTCTTAGGTCTCTCCCTCCCTCCCTCATCTCTCTATCCCTCCTATTGGGATTAAGGTGTCTCAACCTTAGAGTCCTAATATTGATTTAATTGATGTAATTTAATGTATTTATTTGTGTAATTTAAATTCCTATGGTGTCATGTCACAAATTGGCACCCATTGGTTGGGTTACATCCCTGTTGGTGACTGGATGACACATCATCATCCTAAGTGGACATAGGCATCCCACTTTGGAATCTATGACATATGAAAAATTCTATGACACACCATAAGACATCTTTTGAATTCATGGAGAAAGTTGGCACCCAAGATGAGTTATGGAAAGATGTAAGAGAATCAACTATTTTTAGTTAGGTATGACAAATTCTCTTATAGCTATAAGTGTTGTCAGCTATGAAAGATTCTATGATAGCTGTAAGATGTGTAAGGCATCTATCATAATCTATTTTTAGCATATTCTAGGTGCCCAAGCTTGGAAGAATAATATTTGCATGTTAGAAACTTGTTAGGGGTACAAGGGAGTGTTGTAAATGTGTCCAAATTCATTCCTAATGTGTTAGAAATTGTTCCATGTGGATTTGAATGCCCCTCACCTTCTAGATGCTTCTTGAATCTTGTATCACTCTATTTATTGAGTGCCTTGAGTTGTAGAATGCATAGTTTGATTTGTAGGTAACGAAGTGCTACCGATATCACTCCAAAATAGGTGTTTGGTTGAAGTACTTGTAGAAAAAGGCTATGTACTTGGTGATGTATTGCAATTCCTATTTGAAGTAATACAATAGTATTGTGCTTTTGGAGGGTGGGGTTTTTTACTTGAAAGGGTTTTCCCCATGGTAATTTTGGTGTCACTATTTTATGCATTGTTGTTGTTCTATTTTCATTATTCTTCATGTGTATCTCATATTGTAATAGCATAAGGTGTTAAAACAAAAATTTTGTAACTGTCTCCTATTTAGATTAGTGTAGGAAGTTTTTTCTGCTCAACCGACTTCCTTTTAGTTTGTATTAGAGCTTGGGCAGCCTTGGTTCCTTTGTTGGGTAGATAGGTTTTTTTTTGAGCTAATCTCTATTTTAGTGGGAGTTTTGTAGAAGTATGTGTTTTGTTACCTTGTTGCAGGAAAGAGATGGCAAGCACATAAGGGAGGATTGAAATGGAAAATTTTAAAGATGGTAATTTTGAGTTGTGGAAGCTCAAAATGGAAGTCATGCTAGTAGACCGAGACTTATGGCATGCAGTTTCTAGAACCATGCCACAAGGCATGAAACAAGAGGATTGTGATCTCATGGATAAGAAAGCCAAGGGTCTTATTAGACTCTATTTGGTTGATTCCATTCTCCTGAATGTCCATAAAGAGAATTTAACTTCTACTTCTCTGTGGAAGAAGCTTGGTGATGTCTATCAAGCTAAATCCATGGTAAACAAGCTTTTCCTTACAAAGAAGATGTATTCTCTAAAAATGGAAGATGGAGGATCTGTTGCAAATCACCCGAACTCTTTTAACATGTTGGTTGCACAATTGGATTCTATTGGAGACAAAATTGATGAACAATACCGTTGCATGCTCCTTTTGTGTTTGTTGTTGGACTCTTGGAATCACATGTTAATGGCTACTTGAAGCACTACTTCCACCTTCAAGATGGATGAGGTTGGTTCCTCATTACTATTTGAGGAGATGCAAATGAAGTCTTCTGAGATGGCCAAGGAGGCACTTGTAGTCTGTGGAAGACAAAAAGAGAAAAGAAAAAAGAAAGAAAAGAAATCTAAGTCAAAGTCTCCTAGTAAGAAGTCCAAGGAAAAATGTTGGAATTGTGGTGAAGTTGGTCACATTTAGGAAGATTGCAAGAAGGAGGAGAAGAAGGAAAACAAGTATTTCTCTGATTCTGAATATGAGAAATCATCCCAGGATGATGGAGAATCATTTATTGTAGCCTTGGTAGCTCATAGATCAAATGATGTGTGGTTAATAGATTTGGGTGCATCCTTTCACATGAATTCTCATAGAGACTGGTTCTTGAAGTATGAGGAGTACAATGGTGGAGAGGTGTACTTGGGTGATGACTCTCACTTGAAGATTGTTGGCCATGGAAGAGTCAAAATCATATTTCCTGATGGAAGAGTGAAGAGGATTGATGGTGTCTTGCATATCCCGGGTTTGGCACGAAACCTTCTTTCTATAAGTAAACTGAATGATTCGGGAGTGCAATTTGTTTTCTCTAGTGGAGGATGTAAGATGACTAGAGGAGCTATGGTGTTCACTAAGGGAGTTTGTATTGGCACTCTGTTTCAACTTGATGCATCCACTATTTAGTGCAATAGTTCTTCTAATGTACCAAAGAAGATACCTTTAGATTCTTCATCCTCAACATTAGATTGTGTAGAGAAGAAGCATATTGGAACTACATCTGATGGTCGCGCATTTTGGGTACCTAAGGGTGCTCATTCCATGGAAATGAAGCTTCCTATAGAGAAGACAATGTTATGGAACCAACGACTTGGTCACATTGGTGAGAAAGGTCTTAGAACCCTGAAAAATAAGAGCCTTGTTGAAGGCCTTGATGATTGTAATCTCGAGTTCAAATTTTACAAACATTGTGTATATGGAAAAAAACGCTGCTTTCCTTCTTACTCTAGTTCTCATAAGTCTTCTAGGGTTTTGGACTATGTACATTTAGATGTTTTTGGTCCTGTAAATGTTCCTTCATTATCAAAATATGTATATTTTATTTCTTTCATAGATGATTACAGTAGAAGGGAATTTGTCTATTTCTTCAAAAGTAAAGTTGAAGTATTTAGTCGGTTTAAGGAGTTTAAGGCCTTGGTAGAAAATAAGACTAGCAGAAAGATTAAGTGTTTGAGAACTAATAATGGTGGTGAGTTTTGCTCCATAGAGTTTGAAAAGTTCTATAAGGAGCATGGGATTGAGAGACATAAAACTACTCCCTATACTGCACAAAAAAATGGAGTTGCAGAGAGGATGAACATAATGTTGATGGAGAGGGCTAGGAGTATTTTGAGTGGTGCTAGCCTTGAACAAAAGATTTGGGCTGAAGCAGCAGCCATTGCATGTTATTTTACCAATATATCTCCTACATCAATGCTTGTTGGAAAGACAACCATGTCTTAGGCATGGTCTAGTAAAAATCCTTCAATGAGACATCTCAAAGTATTTGGTTGTGAAGCTTACGCTCATGTCTCGATTGAGAAGAGTTCAACATTGGAGAACAAGGATGCTAAGTGTATCTTTATCAACTATGGTGTCGGTGTGAAAGGGTACAAGCTTTGGGATATAGTTTAAGCTAAGAAGGTTCTCTATGATCTTCAGAGAGAGGAAACATTCCTCTATTGAGCTACAACCAAAGAAAGAGGAGAAAAAAAAGAATGAGGTGGTTCAAATTCCACCTACTCTAAAGAAAGAACCAAGTACTCCTTTTCGACCTGATGGTGAGGAGAGCTCAAGTAGCTCTGAAAGTTCTGAAGAAGAAGGAGAAACTCGGCCTCAACCTTTAACGAGGTCTACACAAGATATGTGACAACTAGAAAAGCTTGGTTATTCATTATTGGATTCCAGTTGTATATTTTCCTTGATTACTAATATTGATGAGCCTAGGATTGTTAGAGAGGCATTTTGTATGAATAATTCAGATTCCCGAATGCAAGCCATGGATGAGGAGATGGCTTCATTAAAGAAAACTAGGACTTGGGATTTGGTACCTTTTCCTACTGGACGTAAACCTGTTGGTTGTAAATAGGGTTTCAAGAAAAAGTGTGGTCTTGATGGCACTACTGAGAAGTATAAAGCATGGTTGGTTGCTAAGGGGTTGTCTCAGGTGGAGGGAATTGATTATGGGGAGATATTCTCTCCTATAGTGAAGCTGAAATCTATTTGGCTTCTCTTATCACTTGCAGCTGCATATGAATTAGAAGTAGAAAAAATGGATGTGAAGACAACGTTCCTTCATGGTGATTTGGAGGAAGAGATTTACATGTCACATCCAAAGAATTTTATTGAGAAATTTGAAGAAAATTTGGTTTTCAAACTAAAGAAGTCTCTTTATGGTTTGAAATATTATCCTAGAATGTGGTATCAGAAGTTAGATACCTATGTGTTGTCTTTGGGATTTCAGAGATCTAAATCTGACCATTGTGTGTACTTTAAAACTGATAATTTTCACATTCTCATTATTTTCCTATATGTAGATGATATGTTGTTTATTGGGAATGGCAAAAGTATGATTTCAGATTTGAAGTTTTAGTTGTCAACACAGTTTGAGATGAAATACCCAGGTGAAGTTAGGTACATTTTGGGAATGGAAATCACAAGATACAAATCTAACAAATTTTTTTGATTGAGCCAAAGCAATTATGTGAACTCTTTGTTGGAGAGATTCAACATGGTAGATTGCAGACATTTAGTTTTTATTGTTATGCAAGGGACAAATCTTTATGTGAATGATCTTCTAAAGTCTCCTACTAAGATGGAGGACATGACCAAAATACCATATCCGAGTGTAGGTGGCAGTCTAATGTATGCAATGGCGTGTATGAGACTAGACATTTCCCAAGAAGTGGGAGTCCTTAACTGTTTCATGGCTAATCTTGGATAGCTTCATTGGGATGCAGTTAAGAGAGTGTTCAAATATTTTGGGGGTACTTTCGAGTATACCTTGTGTTTTCATGGTTATTCTATTAGACCTCAACATTCTATGAGCATTCGAGGATATGCAGATTTAGATTGGGTTATGTTTTTATGATGTTTGGTGGTGTTATTAGTTGGATGAGTAAGTGACAAGCTGTAGTCACTTTATCCATGATAGAGGCAGAGTATATTGCAGCCACTCATGCTTGTAAGGAATCCATTTGGCTTGAGAGATTATGTTCTGATATTGGTTTAGATGTAGGAAATATTACCATTTGCTTTGATAGTCAAAGTGTTATTTTCCTAGCAAATAATCCTACCTTCCATGCCAGAACAAAGCACGTCAATATCATTTTGTTCATGATATGGTAGAACATGGAAAGGTGAACCTGGAAAAGGTTGACACTTTGGTGAATGTTGTAGACGCATTGAAAAAACCATTGAGCATGGAAAAGGTCAGATGGTGTTGCGATTCCATAGGCCTTGGGGCCCTGAGTAGATGATTCCTTATGACTCTCAGTAGGTCTTCAACAAGTGGGAGATTGTCAGGATTAAGGTGTCTCAACCTTAGAGTCCTAATATTGATTTAATTGAAGTAATTTCATGTATTTATTTGTATAAATTAAATCTCTATGGTGTCATGTCACAAATTGGGACCCACTGGCTGGGTGACATCCCTGTTGAAGGTGACTAGATGACACATCATCATCCCAAGTGGACATAGGCATCCCACTTTGGAATTTATGACATATGACAGATTCTATGATGCATCATAAAGTATCTTTGAATGCATGGAGAAAGTTGGCACCCAAGATGAGTCATGACAAGATGTAAGAGAATTGGCTATTTTTTGTCAGTTATGACCAATTCTCTTACAGTTGTAAGTGTTGTCAGCTATGACAGATTTATGATAGCTGTAAGTTGTGTAAGGCATCTTTCATAAGCTATTTTTAGCATATTCTAGGCTCCCAAGCTTGGAAGAAGAATATTTACATGTTAGACAATTGTCAAGGGTGTAAGGGAATGTTGTGAATGTATCCAAATGCATGTCTAAGGCGTTGGAAATTGTGTCATGTGGATTTAGATGCCCCTCACCTTCTATATGCTTCTTGAAGCTTGTATCACACTATTTATTGAGTGTCTTGAGTTGTAGAATGCATAGTTGAATTCACAGGTAACGAAGTGCTGCCAATATCACTCGAAAATAGGTGTTTAGTTGAAGCACTTGTAGAAGAAGGCTATGTACTTGGTGATGTATTGTAACTCCTATTTGAATTAATACAATAGTAATGTGGTTTTGGAGGGTGGGGTTTTTTACCCAAAAAGGTTTTCCCCATGGTAATTTTGGTTTCACTATTTTAAACATTGTTTATGTTCTATTTCTATTATTCTCTGTGTATCTCATATTGTAATAACATAAGGTGTTAATTTTTTTTTTGTAACTATCTCCTGCTTAGATTAGTGTAGGAAGTTGTTTCTGCTCACCTAGCTTCCTTTCACCTCCCTCCCTCCTTTCTCTCAGGGCTCTCCTTCCCACCCTACCTAAATAACTCTCTCTATCTCAAGTCTCTCCCTCCCACCCTACCTAGATAAATCTCTCTCATTCCCTCTCTCTCTTTCACTCTATAAATATTATAATATTGTATATTATATATAATATACTAACTATGTATATAGTTTAAAATATATATTATATATTATATAATATATAAAATATACTATATTATATATAGTATATATTATATAATATATAAAATATAAAATATTATATATGATAATAATATATATTATGTATTATTAATATATAATATACTTGCTATATATTAAAAATACAAAATATTTTAAAAACATTGAACGTAATGGATAATACAATATAAATGGATATTCGTTACAAATGGACATCTGTTTAGAATGGATATTCACTTTGTTTGAAAAAATCTACAACCTCAAGATTTCCATTGATTTTTCCTTGGGATTTGGGTTAAGGGTGTCATACTTGGAAATTCAATTGCAAAAATGTGTTTACAATTTTTCCTTAGTTTTCTAGAGTTCGCCCTTGTGGCTGACAAATTTTTTTAATCCAAATTTGATGAAACAAAAAGGGTTTATTGAGAAAATTATCAAATTTCCACCAATACAAGATATGCCTTATTTTGAATTTAATAGATAATTATTATTGATTTTCTACATGCATTATGACTAAATTCTTGATTGATAAGCTAATTGAGAAACATCTATGATTCTCAAATGATTGCACAATTTTTGAATCAGAAAGATATGACACATTCTATGCTTCCCATACTATAAGATAAAAAAAGAAATTGAATTTCAGAAGTTTTTGACCAAGTTATGGTGGTCAGACAAACTTGAGTTTTAATATTTTTTAAAGTTTTTGATAAAAAAATTATAACTAATTATTTACTTGCATACAAATTTCAAAAACCCAGTGTGTGTCCTCTACTTATATTGAGAGTTTCAATTTTTTTTCTTGTACTTAGGTTGGTCAAACATATGCCTGCTTTTTAGTTTTTTCTTGAAAATTTAGTACTGTTGCATTGAAATTTCAAATTTTCACTAAATAGATATACTTTTTTCCAAAAAAAGACTAGTATCTTAGAAACTACATTCAATTTACTACAAATTTTGTTCTTACATATTTTCAAATCATGTTAACAATCTATTCAAATTTTTATGTCAAGTTGCTTGTTGGTGTTTTTTAAATACTAAACTGATCTCTCCAATAGCCTATGTAATTTACATATTCCAATGGTTAGCTAATTGGAGGGATTTTCCAATGAATGAGTGAAAGCTATATTAACTTTCCTCCTTCACTTTGGGCTCTACAAATCCTAGGAGGGTGATCCCACACAATCCAACTAAGATCATTTGTGCCAATTAACCCTGTACATTGTAAATAACATATATGCTCTACACAAAATTGCTTGATAATTCAATGAATGTAAATATCATGTAACATCTTCACACATTAATCATTTCATAAGTAGGAGAGCATGGTAAGTTTCAACTCAACATACATTTCAATAGAATACTAAAGATTAAATGATTTTGAATGTAGTGTTTGTGAAAGATCATGAATATGTAGTGTACGTTTAGATCCTAGACCAATGCCTTAACCTAGGGTATGGAGTCCAATTCAACACAAACCATGATGAATAACAATAAATTAAAACTTAGCATCACAAAACTACAACAACAATGCATTACAACATTATACTCAAATATCCAAAACCAAAAATCATTATCATATCCTCATATTCTAATACATAAATCTATGATTCTATCAAAGTGATTTAACTAATTCCTTGAATTAGAAAAAATATAAAATCATACATTCATTGGAACAAAATGAATATTGTTGAAAAGACCTTTGATCATTTCTATTGATAACTCATATTTAAGCAATACACAAGGAGAGAATTAGATTGAGAATTATCCCATTCTTATATTCAGATACTAGTACTGTTATACACCATTAAATTTTTTGAAAGTAAAGATTCAAAATACTAGATACAGACTCAACTTCTATTCTTTGTATTGTCTATTAAAAAAATGATTTTGGAGATCAATCAACCACCCACGTAATTGGCTCTAGTTTCCCTTTTATAGAAACAAGGGAGAAAAAAAAGCTTCGTTCCAATATACACCTGTCACATTTTCATTTGACAATCACAATTACATTTCAAAATTAGGGGAATATTCCAAGGATAAAACCGTTCTATTCACATTTGAAATTCTTTTTCCCTTTGAGGTACTTTGCCAGTTCTTTCTTCATTTATCTTTTGAAGGCTGTCTGAGAAGTCTGAGTTGGCATGTGAAGACAAAAATTCATGTGTGCAAAGTATAAAACTATTATTTCCATCCCTGTTGAAAATGCCCTTTACCTGGTGAGTGTACAAAAATCAAAATTCACTGCCACCTTATCCCAAAAGTAACTCACAAGTCAGGAATATCAATATAATTCCTTTTCCAAAGCTCCAAGTCGTCATCAGATAGCCATGTGTATGAAATAAATTCATCAAATTTGGTTTTGTATGGGCCATATTTGATAACTATTTGATTAGCTTCTTCATCAAAAAATTCAAGGAAGTTTCCTATGAAAGATAGCTTATCCATACTATCTTTTAACATCTCAATATCCACTCCATCCCTCTCACAAATAAGCGCCACTTGTGTGGAAACCAAACCATTCATCTGATCCTTTCATTGCTGAATAGGCTTGATATCACTAACATCATTTAGAATATTAGGTAGCAAACTGAAATCACTTTCATCAAATTTCTATACCAACTCACTAATTTTATTCTCCATTGGATCCACTAACCCTTTGTATTCAACAATTCCTTTCACAATCTTATGGGTTGGGGAAATGTGAATTGGTTTATTGGTATCATGTGTTAATTCAATAACCATGTTCTTTAATGCTTCAAGTCTAGGAATCCAATTCTCCATCAATGGGATGACAAGTTCTCTATCCCTATCAAATATTTTTATTGCATCAAGCATTGAAGAATAATTTGAATGAATAATGTTAATATTCCTTTCAATTTTCTTATTTAAATGCTCCAATACAATAATTACAATCTACACATTATTCATATATTTTGTCCTATCGAAATGTTGAATTAGTTCCTCATAAACCCTTGGCTGTTGGATAAAATCTCTTCTACTAGTCCTCTACCTTGGCTATTGAGGAAGGGGAGTATATGTACTTGGGATAAGCTTAGCTAATGGTGTATCCTCATTATACACAACAATATCCATGCAAGGTGTAGGTGGTGACTGAGCTGGAGGAGATATATGAGAAGGAGGAAGATTGACTTGTGTTGGAGCTGTGGGTTGTTGTGATTGCAACTGTTCTCTCAACATTGCAACTTCCAACGAAAATTCTATAATTTTAGGCTCATCTTTGTTATATGCAATAACCAAGTCTATATTATTTATTCCTTGCATCACATTCATCCTATAATGACTCCACTACAGCTTTAGTAAGATGGACCACATTCACAACCAATGTGGCTACCTCTACTACTGGAGTGTCAGACACTCTCTTTATTATCAATCCTCCTCTTAGATCAGCTGTTGGCTTTGCAACTTTAGGTTTGATTGTGTTTGGGGCTAAGGCCCAAATGGCTAATGTGTCCTACTGTGGACTAAAAGTTGACCCATGCAAATATATTATTGCTTCCTCCTTAGTGACAAAAATAGGAGTATTGTGTCTCCTCACTATATCAAACACTATGGAAGATGCCTTGTCCCACTCAAGTAAGAGGAGCACTCCACTTTCTCTAACAAGTTTACTGCCCTCTACAAGTGTTAGTTCCTTGTACTTCTCCTTAATTCATGCAAAAATTTATCTTCAATAGCTTTTCTTGGTATCTTTTGGCTTTGAATCATCCCAATTTTCACACTTTCATCATATTCTTCTTTTCTTGCTCTCCAAAAAAAATTCTAGAAAGAACTAGTCTTGACAAAAGTGTCATTATCCATTAAGTCATTACATGCCTTCTCTCTAACATCATCACCATTGTTAACTCTAGTAAGATCATCTTTTCTCAACCTAAGCCTTTGAACTTGTAGATTCACCTCCCTTAGGGGTGAGGGAATACCCTATATCATATCCTCGGTGGTAACAATAACCTCCTCATCTAAGTCAACATGAAAATCAACTAGTCCAGGTGATGCAACATTGCTTGATGGTTCAACTTTCCTTCTTTAATCAACTAGTCCAGGTGATGCAACATTGCTTGATGGTTCAACTTTCCTTCTTTAATCAACTAGTCCAGGTGATGCAACATTGCTTCATGGTTCAAATTTCCTTCTTTTTGGTGATGAATCCCTTCAAGGTGAGTATGTTGGAAACTCAAGGGTAGGAAACTAAGAATGGGGGGTGAATCAATTGTCACCAAATTTCAAAATTATTCAACTTATTAACCTTATTCTCATATCTAATCATTAATCATGAAAGCATAAATGAAC
This sequence comes from Sequoia sempervirens, assembly GCA_007258455.2. Taxonomy (NCBI): domain Eukaryota; kingdom Viridiplantae; phylum Streptophyta; class Pinopsida; order Cupressales; family Cupressaceae; genus Sequoia; species Sequoia sempervirens. The sequence goes on from VDFB02000002.1 coordinate 34,247,810, forward strand.
AACACATCAAAAGCACACATAACACCAAGATTTTTATGTGGAAACCCTGTTAGGTGAAAAACCATGGTGGAGGTCATTCCACAAGATTATACCCTATTAAAAGTATAAGAGAACATGAATGGGGAATGCACATGCATTCAGGAACACTGTCTAGAGCTCATTGCTCAAATAAAGGAAAACACACTATCTTATAGAAAGGTTCTGATTAAATCCATCAGACTTTGAACTGAGAAAAGTAGCATCTACTAATTCCTGGTTACAGTTCTGGTTAAGCACATGAACACTTCTTCACTCTTCTCCACTCTTCTTCACTCTTCTTCACACTCTACTTTGTTTTCACATGATTTCTACATTATTTTCACATAGGAATTTCACGCTTCACACACACATGCCTTCAAATGATAAAACAATTGCTTATATATATCCGCAACAAGAAATTCCATCGCTATAAGCCGGCTCCAAAGAAATAATAAAATAATTACAAACAGTTGGCCCAAAAAAAATAAAGAATAATCATGCGAATGAACCAAGGTTTGCCACAACATAGTGAAGACCAAAAATAACAACCTCAAACATGAACCACCTAATTAATTACTCCTCAAAGATCCACAACACGCTTCAACACTTTTTTGGCTAAGAACATGAAAAACATGAACATGCAAAAGAAAATCTTAGATCACGAGCACACATATCAATGTGGATGTGCAACACAGATAGAGCGTGAACTAGAGACATCCACAAGCATCATGAAACACTAGAGAGGCATCTACAAAACTTGAACTAACTGAAATTACATGATCTTCATTCAGGAACACAAACTGAAGTAACAAAAAAACTATCAAAATACAAATCTTCATAACTTGATCAAATCTACATGCAGATCTCTGAAACTCAATGTGGATAATCTAGATATAATAAAAAAGAAACCCTTTATTCCACAACCTTAGAACAACAACGTAATGATCACACTAATAGAAAAAACTTCACTTCACCACTGCAACCTATCACACCGACATAAAGAACTTCACTTCACCACTGACAACCTGTAGCACTTCTTATTACAATTTTCTCAATATCCTCAACATATACAAATTCTAATGCAATAATTATAATAGTGTTGGCATCAATGACAACCACATATCAGCAACACACCACAAAATCCAACAATCCCCCCCTTTGGAATTGATGGCAACACATGATATGAAAAATACCATCAACACAACTAGGAATACTCCGCCTTAGGTTCTGACTATTCTTTCCTCAAATTTTCTCCACAAATATTTTTCACATTGCTCTTCTCCCCCTTTGACATCAATGGAAAAGATCTCTTATATGCAAGCTCTGAACCACATATCAACAACACACCACAACATCCAACAGATTCAAGCTCAATGACTTGTGGGGAAGGTGGTCTCACAGGGGGGAGAGGAAGCTCTAGATTATTCAAAATGAATGGGAGTGGGAGAAATCTGCTCCTTTCTCATAGTGCTCTTCTCCTTGAGAATACAAACTACTTTGGAGGTGGCCGATATGATGGAATTTCCTCAACCATGGGTGTTTGTCCTTTATCTTGCATCTCTCTTTCTTCCTTGAGCCTTCCTATCACCCTGTCAAAGTTCTACAATACTTTCTCCATCCTCACAACACAATTTTCAATATCAAAATATGTTCCCTTAAACTTGGGATCTTTGTCTTGCTTTTCATTTTCCAATTTAACAAAGGCCAACCACTTCATTTTTCTTTCCTCTTGTAGTTGTAGATCAAAAATATTTTTGATCACATCCTCTGGGAAGTAAAACTTGTGCCAAAATTTTCCTCCCCTAATTCTTTCCTTTAACCAAACCATCAAGCCCTCTAGATCATGATTCCTATGTCTACAACACTTCATTCCAAAATATTTAATATTAGGAACAATCTTCTTCCATCCATTCTTTATCCCAAACAGGTGGGTATCTTCAACATTCCCCAGTTTCCACATGACCTCAAGGAAACCAATCCTTAGTGGCACATCCCTTGGGAAGATATACGAGGTGTGACATTGGTGCCATAAACATAGAGGATTGCACAATCAGGATAGGGAATAATATCTCCCCTTTTCTGATCCATGCCTAACTCAGGAATCTTCTCCTTGGGTCTAAGAAAATCGTGTAAATCCTTGGGGATACTAGGTGGATCCATCACCAAATATCCTTTCAAATTTGAACCAAAAAAATCTGAAAAGACACCAAAGCTAGAATCTTGATCATCCATATCTAGAAGATGAGTCCATGCTTGGATAGGGAGGTCCTCACCCTTCTCATCTCATCTTTCTAACTTCATGTCCTCTCCAAAATACTTAGTACCCTTATACAAAAACATATGAATCAGTAATGAATACCATCGAAATCCAACACCAGTCTCACCGGCCTTGAGAGATGTCAAACCCTTGTGCATTTCATTTGATAAGTATGTTGCAATTTAGTCATACAACTGATTGACCATTGGGTGTTAGATGTTGGATACCATGTACATGAAGGCTACTAACATCCATGTGGGAGGGTCAAGCCCTAAAATATGACACAAGGCATAGAAGGTTCTTTGAAAATAGAACTCAAACTTTTCAATTAGGAAGGGTTCCTTGTCTGAGAGATTTAGTTTGATCTTCCCCCCCTATGAAATTAGTTAAATGTGTAACCCTGAAAGTTAGTTTTATCTTTTCATATTCTACAGGTATGTTTAGGATCATGATGGGCCAAAAAGTGGTGATATGATGGGTATGTGTAGGGTATGTGGCTGACGACCTTTTTTACCCAAAATTGATGAAATGAAAAAGGTTTTTAAAGGAGATTCTCATCTTTCCACCAATATAAATTATTATTTACTTTGAATTTAATAAATAATTATTATTCATTTTCTATTTGAATTATGACTAAAGTCCTGATTGATAGGTGATTGAAAAACATCTATAGCTTTCAAACAAGATCACATTTTTTGAATTCAAAACATGCATCACATTCTATGCTTCACATACTATAGGATTAAAAAAATGATTTTCATGAAGTTTTGACCAAGTTAAGGTGGTCGACATATGAGTTTTCATATTTTTTAAAAGTTGTAATAAAAAATCATAATTAATTATTTAATTAGAAAAATTACAAAAAAATATGCATCACATCTGGACATGAGTCCTCTACTTATATCTAAAATTTTATAAAAAAATATTAACATTTTATTGTGGTTAGGGTCGTCAGACAAACATCTACTTATTTTTTCCCTAAAATTTAAGTACTACTACATTGAAATTTCAAATTTTCACCAAATAGATTTTTTTTTTTTAAATAAACCTATTAGTTTAGAAACTACATTCAATTTGCTACAAATTCTATTATTACATATTTTTGAAATAATATAGATAACTTATTCAAATTTTTACGTCAAATTGCCTAACTCTAATTTTTCTGAATTTTCATCACCACTTAAGGGCCTGCTTTTTCTATGATGATCTTGCACATACCCCTACCTTAAATTCCTTTAGGTAAATTGGCTCCTTGGCCACATAATTTAATTTGAAAACATCAACAAACCTTGACCTGGTGATGTCAACCATTTCCACACCAAAATGTGTCCTTATAACCTGAACAAAAGGGTCATAGTTAGCCAATATGGCCTTTAGAAGGTCAATATAATGGTATACATTGGGAACAACCAATTTTCCCATATATAACCTCTTCCCAAACAAATAGGTGAAGAGAGTCCCTCCAGATACTAGCAATGTGGCATCCTTAATGGCATATTGTCTATCAACAATACCATCCCCTATTCCAAGACCTTGAAATAGAGGTTGACCTATGCACTTATCAGTGGTGGAAGCGAGTGATAGTTCTAATATATCTTGAAACAAAGATTGCACTTTAGGCTTTGGGTTAGAACAAGAAAATTGGGTTGTTGGGGGCACCATTATATTTAAAATTGACACAACCTAGGGTCTAAAAGATTGCAATTGAGGCTTAAGGTTGATGTAGAGAAGCAAATAAATTTTGAAATAATTGAAAGAAATTTGATGAATGTCAAAACTTAAAAGATTCCCTAATTGAAAATTCAATTCACATAACCAACAATTACATAGAATTTGTACTAAAATTTAGCACAAAGAGGGTAATTTTCACTTGTTCGTTCATGTACACTAAGAAACCATAATTGTGGATGCCTAGCTCTCGAAAAAAGCTGTAAAAAATATTTGAATGATTTAAAATGCTTCTGTGATTTCACATCATGCTTGAAATTCTACTTTTATGGTGAAATAGCCATTCAATTAGTTTTATGGCATCATATCCTCCATTACTGTTTACTCGTGGGAACCTGAATGACTCCATCTACCCCATTAGTAACTTTGAATGTCAACCATTGATCTCTCATCCAGTTGGATCAATGAACGAGCTAGATGAAATCATACATGTTTGAAATATTGACATATGTTAAACTTGACATCAATCCTAGGGTATGTGCAGGATCATGGTATGCCAAAAAGTGGCAATGGAGAAAAAATTACGTGTTTCATCAACTCAAAAACACAAAAATGCTGAGTTGACTTTATGTGGCTTGGGTGTCAGTACACACTACCGAAGCAAAGCCCAAACCTAGATTTCCATATCGGATATCCAATCCAAATCAGATATCTGATTTGTGACACACATATATATTTCATTTCGGCCTGATTAAAACTCATTTCACATTTTTTTAACCACGAGCGCATAGTGAAAACTTCATTCCGCAAATCAGATATCCAATTTTGCGCAAATCCATCTTCAAAAGGTTAGATTCTTGGTTTTTCTTTGCTCTAATCAAATTTTCAATTAGATTTGTGTAATTTTAGTTAATTTTTTATAGATTTTTTTCAAAATAGGGTTTTTGATAGATTTTTTATGAAAAAATTGAGTTTAGTATGGATTTTGATGAAAATTGAATGTTTGTAATGGATTTTGATTTAAAAATAGTGTTTTTTATGTATTTGGATTAAAAATTGGAGAATTTTATAGATTTTTGTTAAAAACTAGGGTTTTGTTGGATTTTTTTTAAAAACTAGGGTATTTTTATAATATTTTTATTTATATTTCTAATTTTAATTAGATTAATTTGTTTTTAACTTTAATCAGGCATTATGGCTGTTGACAATGAAAATGCACAATGCAAAATGCTCCACCACCCCACAGCCATCAATTGAAGAATTAATTTGTGAAAAATTGCAACAATTAAGGGGTATTTCTGAAGTTTATATGAGAGTCCCTCGATTATCTGAGATGTCAAACACAATGAAAGAAATAATTAAAAACATAGAAACCCTCTCCTCGCAACATAATTCCTTTCATTCGTGGCGAGAAGACATGAGAGAATATTATGCATGTGGATTGTCCTATGATGATGTGAAAGATCTCGGAATAACCAAAGCCTAAATAGCCTCTTTATTTGTTAACCCCCACATTGGTTTTCTAGTTAATGTTAATAAACCAAAACTTTCTATAAAATGGTGCACTCATAGAGACATTGTAGAAAAATTTTGGGATCGTTGGTGTATGGTTTTTTTGAAACCACCGAACAACAATTGTGATATACCATTTTACTTTATAAAAAAATTATATGCTGAGTTTGTGTTAGGGCATCATGTCAATTAATTTGACATTAAACCCTTCCAGGGCGTTGGTGGAGGTATGCCCCAGGATAGACCAGGGGCAGTTAGAGTAATACCTCACCCATATGTTCCCCCTCCTCCCCTTCCTCTGCCACCTTCAGTATACCATCCAGATATTATGCAGGATGCAGCCACACAGACTATCCACGCTATTCACTCTTTGAGTGGTCTTTTGGTTTCACATGCTTCTATAGTAGCTCAGCCACATTTTGGTGATGTTGGTGATGGCTCAAGTGTTGTTGCATCATCCTCATTAGGTCCACATATTTGTGTACCACATACTTGCTCCATGTGCCGCCAGATATGCTTGGGTCCTCTTGTACAGCCTGCCGAGCATCCCTTGGACACTTCCAATTATGACTTCCATGATGTGGACATTATAGATCAGATGCAGGGGAGTGGAGATCACCGTACAGAGTCCTCACCTACTAGAAAGGGGGACATTGGAATAGTGACATAGGTAAAATTTAAGTTGTGAATTCATAACTTGCATTTGTTTTTAAATGAATATTAATAAGAGATAGTATAATGTACTAATATTTATTTACATGGTCTATTTAATAGTTGATGTCCAAGGAGGAGCTGACACAAGTGATGGATAGAACCTTGAGGGCCATTTCATTTGGCCTTGACATGCACACAGTATATATTTTTGCACTCACTCTTTTAAATTTATTTATTATATACTTTCTTGTCATTTGAATTGTCATTAATGAAAATTATATAATAACTTATATGTTTATCTTATTTTCCTCTTGTAGGAAATACCTAGTGTGAGCGAGGTGAAGCCTTGTCTAGATTATGGAAGTGCAATGTTGGATAAGGGGAAGGTAATTGAACTCAAATTTGATTGAATTAAGAATTTTAAGATCTTATATTGATTATCCATACATCGACATAGATTGGTAGTTTCATATGTACTTGTCATTTTTATGTGCAGGGAATTATGAGCTATACATCCTTGTTGACAAGTGCCACAACACTCGAAGTAGTACGTATTGGAAAACTCGAAGGAGTAGGTGTTGAAGCACCTCAAGGAGGAGGTGTCGAAACACCTAAAGGAGATAAATAAAAAGATCAACCTAAAGAAGTATGTGTTCATTTTATTTTGTGTTTGGTATTTATATGTTCTTATTACTGACAATTGTATGCTAACTTGGATCACTTTTATGTTTTTGTTCACCTATATAGATTGAAATTACAAAAGATTGTTTGGTCAGTTCTTCGAGAGGGGCATATTCTAGGACTCCTGACCCTTTGAAGAGACGGATATTTAAGGTAATCAAGATTGCAATTTTAGAGTTCAATTATAATTTAAGGTATATTGATTTTGATGTTAATTATTTGATTTTAAATTATATAGTATAACTAATCTCAATTGTGGTTTGAATTTTCTTGTGCAGCTACCTTTAGAGGCAATGAGTGCTTCAAAGAGGCTCCATTTTGATGATCCACCAGTAGTTTAGGATGAGATAGACATTTTGGCATGTAAATATTGAATAGATACCGAGATGGCATATGCCACATATTGTAAAATTTTGTTTGAGTTGGCGTTGATGCCATTTTTGTATATGGACATACACTTGATTATTGGATAATTTGATATATAGAAGTTGACAATCGAAATTTAATTGCCTCCTCATGTGCATAATTAAACTTTTGAAAATTTAATCAAGTGAGCAATGGTTAAATATCTTGATGTACAATAGCAAAAGAATGGTTATATTATGTAGTTTATTCATATTGCTGATTACATTGCATTGCACATCTTTCAAACTCAAAGCATTACTTCACATTGCATAAGTAACAACTAGATCTTTGATAGATGAAAAAATTTCAATTACAATATAGTTTTACAAAGTCAACCTAAGCAGTTATGCAATTACTTCACATTACATAACTAATAATTAAAAATTTATTCATATTATTGATTACATTGTATTGAACATCTTTCAAACTCAAAGCATTACTTCACATTGCATAAGTAACAACTAGATCGATAGATGAAAATATTTCAATTACAGGCCTGCCCCCCTCATTCCACACACTATGCAACCATTTACTTGCGGTGTAGGGCCGAACAATGGAGAAAACATGTAAAAATAATATATATATATGCAGCCTAGAAGCATGAATTAGTACCAATATTAATGCATCACCATTGATTACCTTGAAGTAGAGATTTGAATCATCATCATTCTTCAAGAAGCCCAAACTAGACAGGTAGATCAATCCTTTCGTACCATGCGAGGAGCCTGCTTAAGACCATACAAGGCCTTCTTCAGCTTACACATGTGACTCCTTCCCATGAACCTCAAAACCACCAGGTTGCTCACGTAAACTTCTTCCTCAATCCAGCCATTGAGAAAAGTTGTCTTCACGTCCATTTGATGAATCTTCCATCCTCTTGATGCAGCAAGGGAAATGATAGTTCTGACAAAAGTGTAACGAGCAACAGGAGCAAATGTTTCTTCATAATAAACTCCCTCTTTCTGAGAAAACCACTGTCGATCAGCCAAGTGTTGGTGTCAGTGGGTACATTGCTTGATAATGCTGAGCAAAACAAATATTCATTCTTCTGTGGAGAAACATCATCTACATTTGCAACGGAGGCTTGATGCTTAGGTCTATCTGAACAATGTTTGGAAAAGTGACCAAACTTATCACACCTAAAGCATTGAATCTTGGACAAGTTTCACTTCTTCTTGGAAGGGGGAGCACCATCATTTCCTTTATCTCGATTCCTCTTGAAAAATCCATTCATTCCACTTCTTCCTTTCTTCTTCGAAGGTTGGGCAGCAAGAACATGAATCTCTTCATTAGTAGAATTTTGGCCAACACCTCTAACCATCAATCTTGATGCATAATGAGTGCAATCGACCCTCAAACGATCAAACTTTGGGAGTTTGGACCTTGCACTAATTCCTTGAATATAGGACTCCCAAGACAATGGCAAACCGTTGAGGGCAAGCATTGTCAAATCCTTATCTTTAACCTATTGATGCATGTTTTATGACACACTCATACATCAGAATAAAAATTCCCAGAGACACCCTATCCTCTCTTGAAAAACCACCCAGTAGCTAAGATTGCGAGAAGATCATATGGCAATTCCAAGGTTTCTTATGTCAGGTCTTGACATGTGGTAAGCTCAATGGGTGTTGTGATTTGCTAGTAATCACAAGGGGACTTACGCTGGATTTTTTCAATTCACAATGAAGGTCTGGACAATGAAGCTCTTTTATTTGGGTTGCAGATCAAACAAACTGAAAATGGAGACAAGGGGTCAGAAGTTCCAATCTACGTCCTAAGAATTCAAGAGATGGTATTGACTTGGTGAAATGAAACCAAACTTTGTTTTGCCATGCAGGAATCACGCCAACTACGCAAAGCCATTGCAATCTTCAAGGAAATGTGCTTATGGTTTTCATATCATGAATAACTACCTTCCAATCGAACAATATTTATCCAGATAGAAGTTAAGAATCCACAGAGTAAGCTCAGGCTAACTTTACGCATTGAACGAAAATCATTCGTTCAAAGAAAGTATGAGCAAAAGTTCCACCATAAATCAATGCTTATCAAATCTTGCATTCATCTAACAAACTTTCAAAGCAAATTTTATTCCAAGTGTAATCTAATTCTAATCTATCTCCAATCTATGGTGGAAGAAGTTATGCAACCATGCACACTATTTGACAATAAAAGTGGTTCACATCAAATCATGCATAAGAGCTTTTATTATCAGAAATATTCTATCACAACAATTCTATACACTACCTCCACCCTTTACAAATGAGGGGCGAGCTCAATTTCACTTTAAGGCTGGCAGACTTCCTCTTTTCTCTTGCCATTTCAGACTTAACATGCTGAGCGGACTTCACTCATTCACTTTCCATGTTCATATTCTTCTAAGTGTGTACACTCATTATCCTCTTGAAGCGGATTTGGCAAGATTCCATCTTTCATGCCATGTCACTCTTTGGTAAGTGCAGACCTTGTCAAGTTTCATGGCCAAGACATGTGGCGGACTTCAATCATGTTTGACACATCCCTTTCTTAACATGGGCGGGATTTGCTGAGTGTTTGTGCCAAGAAACAAGGGCGGACTTTCCTTTATGTATTGCTAACAGACTTTTCTTTATACCAAGCCATTGATTATTTCCTTGGAGCGGACTTGGCTATATTGTATGCCACTTTTGTATGGCTGGGTAGGCTTAGTCTTAGCAAGTGCCATGTTTTAATCTTGAAGCGGACTCTACTCTCCTCTTTGCTAGCAGAATTCCTTCTCTCTTTTCCAAGCTCTGTCATGTGCTAGAATGGCTAGAAGAGATTGATGAAGCTGCTAACATCAACATAATTGTGGTAGCTTGATATACAGAGTCTATTGATGCCAGGGTTCAATTTGTATGATATTGAGAGTGGTAGCTTAATATAGTTCCACAATACCTTTTTGTAATATCATAGAACAGGGCTCATAGACCGACCTCCAGTCAAAATGTCTCTCAAATGCACAAAAAAGAATGAAATTACTTCAAACCAAGTTTGTGAAGAAGTTAACTCTATTGCCCACTAGTTTCCCTTAAGAGTCCAAAGTGCTAAAAGGAAACAATTTTTGAAGGGCTATTTATCGGAGACCATGAGGCATACAGATTCTCCGTTGAAGGCTATGGGATCATGTTGGGACCATCTACAAAAACCTCTCTCGGTTTTTGTTATCTCGGAGGCGTTTTCCTGTGGTGATGACTTTTCAGTGGAGGGAAAAGTTGCCAGATGCAAGCAGTGTAAAGTTGCAAAGTGGTGCAAATTTCATTCCGTAACTCGTACGACAAAATGAACTATTCCAACACATCTGTATGGGTACGTTTACGCTAGGGATGGTCCTCTTTTGCACCCAAATATGCCGAATCACTCCGAGCTACATTGGACCGGCAATTTCCCTTAAGAGTCCAAAGTGCTAAAAGGC
>VDFB02000002.1:34258540-34290408 GCA_007258455.2 Sequoia sempervirens
TTCTATGCTATGGAAAATGCATGAATGATTCAATCAAGCCACAACAAATCCTCATTAAATAGAGGAATGTAAATCTAGCTACAATTAATATCCATCTTGGCTCACTCACATGAGAAAAAGCTTAATTAATGCATGTCATATCTCCACCATTGATTGTTGTATATTTAAAACTCGATCAATGAGGCACATTAAGAGTTGCCACTTGCTTTACGGATCGTACCAGGAAATAGCGAGGAGATGCTTTAATATAACTACACGTCCTCCCACATCATTACCCAATTGTCCTTGCCCCATTCGTCATTGATCATGTTGAGCGTGGGAAAATACCAACCACATTCCAAAGGCATCGGCCATCGCTAGCTTAAAACCCGTTTTAAAATATCATCAAGCAATGGCTTGAAGGGAAATGATGAGAAATTAACTATTGATCTAGCCACTTGAAGACTTTAACCAAAGATTGATGTTTTTCATCATCCATTGTGGATTCCTCATTTACAAAGCCACCTTAACTGGTGATAGACCATACTCATGTGATGGGGATGAGCTCCACCCATCGGTGGTCATGGGTTCTCCTTTGAAAGACAAGAGACAACCTATGAAAATGCAAGGGCTAGCGATGGGTCATAGTTTCACCCATGTCGCTAGTCATGTGTTACCATCCAAATGTAAGGGAACAACATGTGATAGGCGATGAAAGCCCACAGCTATTGAAAAAACATGGATCACTCATTGTGGGCTTCCATCTCAAGATAACAATTAAACATGTGATGGGTGATGAATCAAGGCTAAACGATAGGCATCACATCGCTCATCATGGGTTTCTTTGTGGTAAGTGAAGCACAACTTGCGACGGATGATAAATCAGTAGTGATGGATGTAGATGGTGCTATCCAGTAGAAGTGCATTGCTCATCGCATGTTGAGTATAACATTTTGAAACATAACCTACGATGGGCAATAAACTGTGAGCGACACTTTAAAAGGGTATGAAAACACACGTGGCAATAAGTTGTTCATAAAGAAGTAGCCTCCTAGGTGCAACAAGTGACTTGAAAGATAAGAACAGCAAAGAACGATAGTAGGGGTCATAAAACATCAATTCAAATGGTGACATGATGCAACCGGTCAACAAGCAAACATAATCCAATGAATGGATCGAGGGTATAAGAGAGCTAAGCGATAAAACCCAAAACCCTAGTGATCCTGAGGAACAAAATTTCATAGGCTAGAACATAGCACCAGTGGAATGATGAAATTTAGGGTTTCACCAGTGGCTCTGATTGGGAATGTATGCCTCTTGTAGGCATAGCAAGATCTCAGATCTCTGATTGAAATAGACCAGGGTAGAAAACCAAAACCCAGGAGCCTGCCTGGACAAGGGAAGTAGACACAATAGAAATAAAACACACCCTACCAACCTATGTACAATATTTATAGGATTATATAGTGTAGTTTGTTACCTAGAAGCCACTTTTAAACACTTGGCTCCAATCTATAAACTAGAGGCTAGTGGCCTCCAAAATTCAAGGGCAGTTCTTTCCTCTATCAAATAATTTAACCTATTTTATTGTTAGTGGATCAACATGTACATTATGCAATTCCAGGCCATTAGCACCATCAAAATTGATACTATCTATTCCATTTGCTATAATGTTTCCTTATTCATCATCCCTCTCCACTATGTGTTCATCAAATTGAACTGGGAAAATAAAACCCTCATAATCCATTTGTTCATAAAATTTGAAAACTTCATAGGCACTCTGGCTCATACTTGGCCAATCACCAACAAGATCAGGGAAGATAAACATAGAATCAAGCATATCTTCAATCTTCTTGGCACAAGTGTTGTCCTCATGGGATGAAAGAAGTTCCATAATTAGATCCAAAAGAAAAGGAACATCTGCAAAGAGATCCAATGAAGCCTCATACTGATTAACATCATTCCTCTAGTTGTCCACACCTTTGAATTTCTCTTCACATGGAGTGAATAATCCTACAATATTAACATATTCTACAACCTCAACAAATGGTTCCTTCCTCTCAATATAAAATGATGTTGCTTGATTATCAACACATTCATCCTGATTCACCTTTTTCTCACCCAAAAGTGGATTTCCTTTTATATTAGGGAAAATATTATCATGTGGAGCATGGGTGGCTAACACTTCAACCACCCTTTCAAGTACATTACTAGATATCATAAGAAAATTAGCATAAATATCTACATTTCCCTCAATAGCTATACTACATTCAAAGTTTCCATCACAATATTCAATCTCTTCATCATGTGAGCCATTATCACATTTAGATGCTAGAAAGTCCGAGTCATTCTCTTGATGCTCGTCAGGCACAATTTTCTCAATCACATGTTGGTAAACCAATTCATTAGTGTTTGTGTTGCCATATCTTCTATTCAGTTGGGAAACTATTAAGTTAGGGTTGACATCTTCAAAAGAAAATTTACCTACTTTAGTATCACCCTAGCTCTTGTTTGTAACATCCACAACACATTCACTAGTAGTACTTTCCAAGTACTCATCAGGATTTTATTCAAAGATAGGATTGCTCCTACACTAGTTAGAATCATCATTTATAACATCACTTTCCAATGTAGGTTCATCAAATATAGGATTCTACCATATCTTCATGATGGTCACATGTACCTCATCCTTCTCAGTGTCAGGATCCCAATATCTTTGATCATTAGTGCATTCAAAATCAATGTAATCACTTGAAGGAAAAAGAGAAAAAAATTCAATCTCCTCTTCATCTCTTGCACTCATAACAATTGATCCACATTTAGAGAATTCTTCACATGAAGAGAATTGCTCACTACCTAGGAAACACACCCCTTCAAGGCTATTAACATACCCTTTACTTGAAGAAAAATACTCCACCCCCACTTCGTAAGAAAAATCATATTCGATAGAAGACTATCCAAGCTCGATCAGATCCCTTTGATTCCTCATTTATGTCATATAATTGAGACCAAGTGCATTCCCATCATTGATTGGTGCATCATTGTTCTTGGCTAAATCAATTTGTGGGGTTTCACCATATACTTCTTGTATTCTCTCATATCCCATGACATCCCAAGGAGGAAATTAGGTACTATTTCCTTGTCGTCATAATCTATCTCCTCATCTTCATCACTACTATCTAGGCCCACATCTAGAGTACTTGTGAAATAACAACAATCATCAACTAGTTGTCCTCCTTCCAATACATCTTCTTGGTCTATTGACTTTATCCTTTGATTCTCCTCACTATGGAAATCGTTTCCCACATTATGGGAAACAAGTGGCATATAACTATGCTCAATGTATTCCATAGTGCTTATCCAATCCACTACCTAGTCAAGGCGATGTGGCTTCAAATTTTTAGGCCATTGGCTTGATCCTGATTTATAAGCTTCACAAAATAATTCAATGCAAATTAAGTCATTATGTCTAACACTCTTGGGTATCTCCATCAAAACATCCAAGAATATTGAAAACAAGTCATATGGTGATTCATTTACATGTATTTTAATCTCATATAACTTTTTTATTAGAAATACCAAGTCATCCCTTCCAAATCTTGGTTGATATGAGGTTGATGCTTGCTCATGTTCTGCATCCCAGGGAAGTAATGTAGATACAACATCTAAAGGACCCTTTTCCTGACATACATCTTTACCTCCTGATTTGTTTGGCTCAATAGTTTGAATTCTATTAGGACCATTCATACTAGCGCCCATAGGTCCCCTCATGATTGAATACTTCAAATTGTTCTCAATATCCATGGCATTTTGATAAGCTTGTTATAAGGTAGCAGGTTCTTTATCTCTCAACAAGAAGCCCATCTTACTATCAAATTCCCCTAAGTATACAACCAAACATTCTACATTGTTTTGCCTTATGTGTTTAGGGATATCTCTTATGACTCGCAAATCTAAAGGTTAAAGGGAGGGATTAACTCTTCCTTTCCCCTAGAGATCTCCATGAAATTCTTCCTTGCAACACTTGGATTTATCCTTTCACCAAACTATCCCATGAAAAATGCCTTATGTTCACTCCAACAATGTATAGAAGACATTGGAAAGAAAGAGAACCAGTCTCTTGCATTTCCTTTCAAGGATTGAACAAATAGTTTCATAACCACATCTTCAAAATCTATCTCATAATCACCCATCACATCAACAAATTCCTGCACATGTTTGCTGGTTGATTCTGACCTCTCACCACTAAATTTTGGTATCTTGTCCCTGATCTTTGGTGATACAATATTTGGATAACCACCAATATTTGCAAAATTGAGATCCCTATACCTATCAGTACTGAAATTTGCTTGGTGGGACAAGGATTGTTCACCTTGCATGCTTTTATCACTATTTACACTAGGTGGCATAAATTGACAACTCATCTTTAATTCTTGAAAAAGAATTTGAGATCTACTATGGAATTGTATAATATTATATCAATTCCTTCTGTAATTGCTATCCTAGGTACCTAGCATGTATATTCCCTATAAAATCCCTAAGATTTAAAAATATGACATGCTCCTTTTACCTTGATGCATAAACTTCAACTTATACAAAAAAGAAAACTAAATTATCATTGATATTCCCTCATCTAGTGCTAATTAACCTATTAGGGAATCATTTACATCTCAAGTATGGGAAATTTACCCTGGTTTACCCATAATATGCAAAAATTTCTTCATATTCTATGAAAGTACCTAGTAATTTGCAGTGGCTGACTATCCTTTGTCTTTAAAAATTGTAAATCCAACCAATTGATATATGCTTTATCAGGTTCTTTGAGTCAGAGTCACCACCTCCTTTACAAAGGACTGAACTTCAACTGAGATGAAGTTTCTTTACAAATAGGACACATTCTGGGCTATCTTCCACAACAAAATCACGTTCGGATCCTTCAATCTTAAATGCACTCAAATTATGTACTAGGTTCAAGAATTTGTCAATATTTGAACATGATGTTCAAATTCACATCACCATTTGACTCTACATTTTGTATCTACATTTGGAGAATGAGGGTTTCCCTAGCAGAGTCGCCATTCTATTGGTGCTTTTTCCAATACACCTAAGGAATCTCTAAAGAGTAGCCACCTCCCATACTCAAGACCCTTAAAATGAATGGCCAACTGGCAAGATTCAGTCAAGATTGAAATTGTAATACCCCTCCTCTTACTGGTAGGATTTAGTATTTTTTAATGCGGTTGTTTGCTACTTGTGACGATGATGATATTGTTTGATTTGGTTAGTTAAACGTTAGGCAATGCTATTGTTTCATTATGGACTTGATTATTTCGTATGACAGTATGGTTGGTTATATTAGTTGATTTTCAGAATTATGATATGATGCAGTGATTTAATTAGATATGTTATGAAATGATTGTTAGTTAGAAATGTTGATTTATTGATTATATTATGATGGTTAGAATAGGTGTGATGAAGGACAATATGGCATCACTCATTCGCGAGTGCCCTGCTATGTTGCGATTCCTTCTCACAATGCAGTATTTGATTTAATGCTTTGATTATATATATATATATATATATATATATATATATATATATATATATATATATATATATATATATATATATATGCACATGTACACAACTTCGTTTGTATGCAGGATTTGCAGGTATAAGTCTCGATTCCACCTGCTTCGGCAGGACAGGGCGAGCACCAATAACCCAACGGTTAAATGTTGAAACAGAGGTGATGATGAAGTCCTCCCGTTCCATGATGTCAGGTCGTCTCGTGGATTTGGTATTGTTCATTTTTGTAATTGTCGTCATTTGTGGTTTGTGTTTTGTATTTTGTCATCTTTTGATTTATGTGGTATTTTATAAGTTATGATTATTTAATCGATGTTGATATTTTATAAGTGTGAATTAGTTAATTAAATATGGATAATAATTGTTTATTTTAATGTTGATTTATTTGTATGAAAATATTTAAATGTTTTATTTAAATTTTATAAGGTCATGTGTGTTGTAATTAAATGATAATTAAATAGTAAATGGGCTTTAACTATTTTAATCAATTATCTGGTGGAGGATAATTATTAGAATAATTTATTTAAATTAAATAGGTAATGTGAGGTGCAAGAAAAGTTGCAAAATAGGAATTAAAGCAATAAAACAAATAAAAGAACAAAAAGACAGAGTGAGCCAATAGGAATTGAGAGTTGGGAAAAAGCTAGTTTTAAAGAATTGATTTTCTTTTAATTGGAGATTTTTGGAGAGTTTTGAAGGAAGGGGGAATATATTTTATTTAATTATGAATTTTTAGAGGCTCACACACACACACAGAAGATCAGAAAGTTGAAGTTGCTCAAGTCATTGTGAGGTATTTTGAATCTGAGAGATTAGTTTTGAATCTTTTGCTATTATTTGAGGAGAGCTTTAGGAAGGAAATTTTGTCTTCAATCTGTGGCTGGAGTTGTCTTGGGGAGTTCATTTTGGACTAAGAATTGGAGTCGAGTTCGAGGGCATCAGAGTCAAGCAACATCCTCAGATTTGCATTGGACTTCAGGTTCCTCTCGTAGTCTTCTTCTCGTACCCTTTCTTTTGATCTGTTTGCTTAGAAAAGAAAAATAAACTTTATTAAAAATGATTCTTGTGAATATAGAAAACTTTTGATTTACGAAAACAGGAAAAAAAAAATATATTATTAGGTGAAAGAGAAATAAAACCTTAGACAGAGAAATTTAGGGAATAGTGAAAACTATGAAAAATACTCTTCCATTTTGGTATCAAATAATGTTGAGTTGGAAAACAGACATTATAATCTTGAATTGAATTTCTTTGTTTGTCTTGAAAATATACATAGCTGTTCTTTAAAAAAAAAAAAAAGAAAAAAAAATATATTCTGAAGATTATAAAATGTATCCTTTATGTATTTATATATATATATATTCTATATATATATATATAAATATATATATATATATATATATATTTACATAAATTATTTCTACACAGTCTGCTGTCCTCTGTGCCTGTGACTAAAATAATTATTCCTCTGTAAGTTATGAGTAGTTATATTCTACAAATATATATATATATATATACATACAAATTCGTATATATATATATATATATACATATACATTTGTATATTAATTATATTCTTTGTGCATAGTTATATATTCGGTATACTTTGTTTAAAATCATTTTGGTTTATGGGCCGAGTAGCCGTCAGTTTTCCGTGTCATTGGAAGGACGAAATTTTGATTTTTAATAAAAACAAAATAAAATCTTAAGTGTTTGTTTTGCTGGCAAGTATGGGAGGAGAGGGACGGCTCTCCCTGCGCCGTAGGACTGCGGGTACAGCAGTCCATGGACTGCTGTACGCAGCAGTCCGTAGGACTGCTGCACACAGCAGTCACATGGACTGTTGTGCGCAGTCCTATGGACTGCGCCCAGCCTTGGGCCGTGGCCTTTGCTAAATTAAATTTTATTTTTTTGTTTTATGTTAAATTTGATATGTGTTTTAAATATCTTTGTTAAATGTTAATAATATTATTATTATCAATAAATATATATATATATATATATATTTTGTTATTTTTTTTATTTGATGAATATTTAAGTTAATAAATATAATAATTATAGTTAATTTATTTAATTTATTGTATAATAACAATTATGATTTATTTTACTATTAAATATAATAATGGTAATTTATTCAAAATGAAATTATGACTATTTTATTTAATAATAGTTTATAATGTAATTTCTTTCTTTATTATAATTTAAAGGTTAATTTGTATTATTATGTAGATAAAGGGTATTATTTTTTTGGGTGTAACGAATAATTTAAACTGGGATTTGCTTCAGTTTTGTTATTGTGGAATTATTATTTTACGAGATGTAATGGGGGTTTGTTTAAATATAATTAAACCTTGGATTA
Source organism: Sequoia sempervirens (assembly GCA_007258455.2). Lineage (NCBI taxonomy): Eukaryota > Viridiplantae > Streptophyta > Pinopsida > Cupressales > Cupressaceae > Sequoia > Sequoia sempervirens. The sequence continues at coordinate 34,266,468 of VDFB02000002.1, forward strand.
TTAGCATTCTGGATGTAAAAGGAATGTTTATGAAATTGAGTTAATTTGTGATTTTGATTATGTAATCGAGTGAGTCAATTTTTCTTAACTATGAAATCATGCGGTCTTGTTATCGTCTTCTTTTCTTTATGGTTGTAAGTTTCACTCGTAATGTGGGAACCTGTTGTCAAAGTGTGAAAACCTTGTTCCAGAGGCTTGTTGTTTTAGAGTGTTATTCTCCTCTTGTTTATGCTTTTGAGCGTTATTGGTTTTATGTTGGAAGGGTTGAACGGTTTGGTAAGACTTTTGACTTTGAGTAATCGCGAGAGGGTTTATGCCTCATGTGTTTAGATTGTTTTATGCGTTATTATTGTTAGTTCAACCCTTGCCTGTTTTGGAGATATGTTAAGGGTCATAGGGAGAGTGGCTCTTCGTGGGCGCCGGTGCCTCAGGTAAGAGGAAGAGCCAGGGGAACCCACGTAAGAGTAGTTAAACAAGTGATAATCAAAAAAATAGAATTTAGGGGGAAGGGTAGTAAAACATGCAAGATTATTAAAGCTAGATTCCTTGTCTATGCACTAGGGCTACCGTAGACTAGTGATAGACTAAGTAGGTCGTGGTCAGCAAAGTCATAGTCTCATCTTCATGAGAGATTATCGGCTCCGCATTAGCTACCCTATGGTGTTGGCACCTCAGTAGGAGGAAGGGCCAAGTGATCCATAGATGGGTGCTGGCGCCTCATTTGGAGGAAGTGCCAGGGGATCCCATGAGAGCTATGCGATGACACTCTCCACTAGACATCCTTGTTCTTGTTTCTTGTTGCCTCTGGATATTGTTATTTTTATGTTGTTCTGATTATAGGGTTAGGGAATCCATAGGTGGGTGTCGGCGCCTCAGTTGGAGGAAGAGCCAGGGGATCCCATGAGAGTTATGTGATGACCCTCCCTACTTGACACCCGTCTGACTTGTTTCTTGTTGCTTATGGAATGGTGTATTGAATGGCTGATTTAGAGTTATTATGGAATCGTATTCTTTTTATTGATTTTGATTTATTTGGAAATGTATTTTGGGTGTTGGTTCGGTTCTTCTGGATGTTATCTCTTTATGACGTTTCTTTGAATTCTTGTGAATTTGTTTCATGATTGTTAATTGATAGTACTTCATGTTATTGCAATGAGTTCTTGGTTCTAACTTGTCATGTGGTCTGAGAGCGTTATTGGTCGTTCATCGTATACTTTGAGTTGTATTTGATTTGTATCATATGTGTTTGAGTCTGTTTGACATTCATGGTCGGGTTCACTTCCTTGTCACCTCTGAGCATGGGGGGTGAGTTACTTGTAATTCACATGGTTGGGTGGAACGTGCTCCGCACCCGTTGGGTTCCCCATCAGCGTCATGTCTTCTCAGCTTTCCGCAGTGGAGTTGTACCAGTGATCAGTTGTACTTCATGTTCATTATTCTTGTATCAATCCCCATGTTGGGAAATTCAATGTATTTCATGTATCAAAGAAAATTGTAATGTAATATTATATCAATGATGTAATAGTTAGGTTCTTTTGTAACTCTATTAAGAGATTTACCATGGATGTATTTATGCGATGTTTATTATGCTCGCATCATGATTATCAGATGTATCATTGTATATGGTTATCATAAATTAAATGGTTATGTTATATTCTTTATCTTTATTCTGTTTAGTTGATGCAATGTAACCTCGCGTGCCCCAGAGAACCAAGTGTATTAATGCTATGTGTTATGCTATGTGGTTATAGTTTAATGTAATTGTATGTTTACTTTTGGTTATTTAAAAAAAAAAAATTATTCGCATTATGTGTGTTCTCTGGGGTTTGCACGACGGGCGTTACAGAAATATTCTACACTTTAGACTCTATGGGACCTAGGAGGGTGTTCCTAATAGTATTTCACTTGACTATCTCAATGAATGACATATCAAGTCACATATGGGTTCCCATGAGGGGTAAACAATCTGATTCAATCAAAGGTTGGCTAATATTTAAGCAAATAATTATCAACTTACCAGGAACAAGGAAATACATCACACATATGTCTCATGATAGGTAAATTTTAAGATATTTGTGTTCTAATCCTGAATCCACAATCTAGTACACTATTATTATTATTTAAATGACAAATACCATGAAAAATAGACCCGTGTCTTCATCCATTGGGAAATGGAGTCACACATCTTACAATCAGTTAAATAGAAATTCTTTAAATCTGATAATTCTAGACTATTTTCATAAGGCTTTGCATTATGAAAACTCATTGTACATAAATCACCACTTCTTACCAAATCCTTACAAATTATCACAAATTCATGGCCTTAAGCATTTAATTGATTCCTTTAACCAAAGAAAAAATAAGAGCATGCATTCAAAAAAATTATTTGAAGATGAAAAAAATATGCTGGATATTTCATTCAAAATTTGTAAGATGATTTACAAAGGAGAGTATATGCCTTATGCATGAATTTTTTTTTGATATCAGTAATTTCTATAAGACTATTTAAGATTTATATGTGCATAGCTTGAAAGCCAAGACAATTCTACTATTCTATTTGTTGGTATTGCTTCTAATTTCTACCCTTTGCGTATACTAGACCAAAAGATTCAAAAGACTAGAACCCCTAAAAATGAGCCCTAAATTCACTTTTATAACAGAAGGGAGCAAACCAACTTCTGGATCGAAATGCAATTACATTTAGTGTTAATTTCAAAGTTCATTTCCTCAGGGTTAATTCCCATAGCATTATATCCTTAATCATTCCTATATCGTAGGAAAAGCAAAAAGAAAAAAGGAGCACCAACCATTTGTTGAAGCTGCCATGCAAGCCTTCCAAAAGGTATCATGAAAATTGGCACGTTTACCCAAAACCAGAGTAACCACCATCACAGTCATAGGCATGAACCCATGAACCAGTCACCAACAAAATGCACCAACAGAATTCACCACCTAGGAACCACGTCACCATAGTACCCAAAACCACACACCATGAGAAGAGGACACAGGTGCTACTCAACCTTGTCACCTACCGAGTGACCACCCTCATCAGGTCTTATAACAGAGAGTGGAGTTTCCATAACAATCTCATCCTCTAAATCACTATAAGGCACCAAAGAAGCAGAGCATGGACTAGGGACAGGGCCAAATCCTCCTTCTTCACTTGAGGAACTATCAGAAATTAAGATAGGAGTGGCGGGTTTCTCTGAAAAAACCCCGCGACCTAAACCAGACCTCATTAATTCTTTTGAAAATAGAGGTCCTGTTGATGGCGATTTTGACACCACAACAATGCAAGGAGAATATTGCTACTCTGCTTCTCCTGAAAGAGAAAGGAAACACATGGATGCCTTAGCTCCCAAGGTCTTGGTGGTTGGGTCTCAACTGTGCTCATGTTACTCAGTGGCCAATGCGACAGTAATATTCAAGGGGGCCTACTAGTGTTGGGATTTTGGATTGTTCTAAGATCAAGCATGAAACAAAACCTATTCTAACCAGGGGTTTTAAAGAAATACAAAAAGATGGATCAGGGTTTTGGAACAGAAAAAGAACAATAGTTCATCCAATTTAACCAAACTTATTGCCTTTCAAGGAATTTGTAAACTAAAACTGAAGAACAAATTAACTTGTGATTAACACACAGTATCATTCATTCAAAGTGATAATTTTTAACAACTGATTATAAACTACCATTTAAGCAAAACAAAAATGAGATTTCATTCCTTGAAAGCTTTCAAAATCAGATGATTAATTTTAGATAAATACCATTTTGGAACACAATATGAAGTAGATTCAAATCTGGTTGCTTCTACGGTGGGTTAGACAGATAAGCAACATTTACAAATTTGGCACAATCACCAGTGTACAGAAAACCTGTGTCTTTAGACTGCTTCCATCTACACTAGAAGAACTTTGAAAATACATTACAATCTGTACTGAAATCTAACTGCTAACTAAGAAGATAGGAGAAGCTCTCATTACTGAGAATCAAGATGCAACTTGATCTCCTTCTGCTAGCTGACTAACTCCTAACAGTTCTAGCTCTAAACAGTTCTCTAAACCTAGAAGTTCTAATCTAGAAGTGCTAACACTAAAATTCTGGAAAAAACCCCAAAAAACCCCTTTTACAAAGAGGCAAGAATTCCATATATACATCTCCCTGAGAAGAATGTCGGTGCCTATTTTTAGGGTTTACAAAATATCCCGTGGTGTCAGGAAGTTGGCGCCCAGATCTTTAATAAAAGTGGATTCCGCAATCAATCTGAATCCTTGTTGTCTTATGTCGGTGAAGATTGTCCCCTAAGGTACTCTGCAAATCTTTTGCAGCTACCGTCATAACTCCCACGCCTCTGTGTTCAACTTCAAACTCCGGTGGAGCGGCTTTGAGTGCCCTAAAGTATCATCATTAATGTCGAGCTACCTCTACCAACAGATCTCACAGCTGTCCCCTCTTTTTACGGATTTATCTTCTACCTTCGGCCCTCTGCTTGTTTTGCACATTGACCGCTCCCATGGAAGCAGAGCGTTGAGCTTCTTCTTTAGATCTAGATATCATAGTTCCTGAGCTGGTCCATTGGCTCATGATCTTCGAAGGATCCCACATCGCTTGCATCTTGCAGATTTCCTTATGATCAGTCGGGCCTGCACCACGTGAGCTTCCCCTGCAGTCAACGGTGGTCTAATCAATATCGTATGTTGGTGAGACACCATCCCTTTGCTGAGACCACATGGCAAAGCTCTAATCCTTTAGCGAACCCCCGCTTTCTCCCTGAGCTCATTTCCTTTCAGTGTGACCTTCACCCACTGCCAAGATCCTGTGGCGAGACCAGATCCCTACGCTGAAGCCACTCTTGTTGCCAAGACCTCGCCCCTTCCACTAGACACTACGCTGAAGGGATCACCCTCGGCGATCCTTGCATTTCATTGAAACACTCCTTTAGTCATGCCGACTGGGCTCTTTTACTTCACATGCGTCGCCGTAGCGTTATCCGGTTGGGGAGATGTCCTGCAGACATCTATTGTCTCGGTGAAGGTTTTACTTAGTTGACCCTTTTTTCGTGGTGATATCTCTGTTCTTTTTCCGAAGACCACCGATAGACTCCCCCTTACTGCGTCAGCATGACCCACATGAGTCAGCGAAACCTCATAGCAAGAACGCGAACCATCCCCGAAAACCATCTTAGGCACGACCTCCCTCAGTCGGCGTGACTTCCCATGGTTGGGGAGATGTTATAGCGACCCAATGTTTTCTTGGTGATGAACCCATTCTCCTTCAGGGAAACTCCACTGAATCGCTGAAACCTTCCACCGAACTCAAAATTTTGGCCGACTCCCTGAGATAGATCACCATGCACAAAACCTGAGCCTACAAAACAAGGTCTTCATTAGAACAATACATTAATATCATGCCTTTTACCAAAAAGAAACTTAACTCTAGTGGAGGCGGAGCCAACACGGGAATGGGAAGCAAAATTTATACAAGTCCCGGCGGAACCAGGATCAGGACAAAACATGACCCAGATGTGACATCCCCCGCCTTCAAAACTGGAGGGGGCGAGGCCAAAAGAAAACTAGAGTCAGGGAGAGAATGAGCTAGGGAAATAATCAAAATTCCCGAGTTGATACCCCATCCCGGATCTACGTCCGCGAGAATACCCAAAACGCAAAAATAAACAAGAACAAAACATCAGCGGAGCCAGAGCAGAGCGACCAACAAGGTGGAACCAGGGTTGGAACCAAAATCCTAACCAGAAACTTCTCCAAGTTTTTGGTTCGGATTTCGTTCCGAACCCGCCTCTGGCATCATCCAAAAGAGGAGGAAGAAAGGAACATAAAGAGAATGAGGAAAGGGGAGGACAACCCAACGATAAAGAAAAAAGGAAAAAAAATGAAAAGAATGGGACAAGCGAAACAACATGAACATAAGCGAAAGGGAGAGAAGACCAAAGTGGCGGGACCGGGGCCTGGGAAGGAACAAAAACGGAGCTTGGAAGAAGTTCCAAGTTCTGAATCAGTTCTAGTTCTGGGTCCGCCAAAACACATGAAACAAAAAGCCCAAGGCCGAAAAGAAAACACCTAAGGAAAAGGACACAAACCAACAAAGACCAATGAAGAGAAAAGAAAAGGCGGGGTCGGACCTGGGACGAGACCAAAACGAGGAACTTGAGAAAATTCAACATTCCGAACCGGGTCCCGGACACGACTCCGACAAAGAACAAAAGAAACAAAAACCAAGGTTTGTTAGAACCAGGGAAGGAACAAAACCCGAACTTAGAAGGAATTTCCAAGTCCGGTATTGGTCCCGATTCCGGCTCTGACAGAACTTTGAAAGGAAAACGCATAAGGCATAAAACCAAGGGCCAAAAGGAAAAGATAAAGGGGGACCTATTTTATTCTAGAATAAAATGGGGTGGTTATGCAAGGCATGGCGACTTGGCTGGGAGAATTTTTTAACCATTTTCATGAATCTGAAGGATTCAGCTACCTAGAACTCTTGGTTCATGAACATTACAACTCTAGTTAGGTCAATTAAAACCAGCAAGGTAGAGCTAGAATCTCAAATGTAAGTCAATCAATGGCTACCCCTGAATCTATGTGTGTGCTTGATCGTGCATCACTCTTTTATAAAGTTTTCCTCATATTTCAGACAACAATGTGCAAGATTTGAGCTACATGAGTTGATTTCCCTTTGTGCAGTGATATCCTGGGCATTGCTCCACTGCCAGTCAGGCGTCCATAGCCCCAATGGAGATACCTCTAGTTTTCTCTCAGCATTGCTCTACTACCAGTCAGACGTCCATAGCCCCGGTAGAGATACTGGAATCACCCATTCATATTGACTCTTCTTCTTTTGATAATCCTTTTTTATTTTTTATTTTTTGGAGTTTCAGATATTTCATTTAATTCTGCTCTTTCTTTTCAATATGTTAGACGTTTAACATCTGATCTAGAAAACTATCGTGGACCTCATAACAACACTTGGGAGATCATATTTTTCACTCAAATCTTACAACACCATAGTCCTAGGACAAATATACCCTTATAAGAGGAGATGATCTTGATAATTTGTGACAGATTCAGGGGAGCTGATGAGAGTTACCTACTTAGCACCTTGTTTCAAAACTTTCCACAACTTTTATTGACAACAAGCATGAAACAAAGAATTGGGGACAAAATCATCCAATCAGGGAACCTAAAAATATTTAAACCACTTCTCTCCTAATGACCAAAGCATGCTTCAGATAACAACCCCTGACTTTGAAAATGGAAAGAAACAAATCAACCCCAAAGAAAAAAACAAAAACAAAAAAAAGAACAAAGGAAACAAATGGAAATAATAGGAAGAAAAGCAAATAAACAACAAACTATTTACAAACAAGAGCCACATTATTTACACAAAGAGCGGGAGATTATACATAGGGATTATTTACAAGCAGAAAGTATTTATATAAATACACTACCTATCAAAATGCCAACTTCATGATTCAAAATAATGTTTAAGAAACTGTCCATTGACAGGCAAGGGGACAGGTTCTCCAGTTAAACTACTCAATTGAAAAGCATTCTCTCCTAAGATCTCAGCAATTTGATAAGGACCCAGCCAAAGTTTGTCAAATTTCTGATGACTGCCTTTCTTCACTGGCTTTGTCCCATAATAATATGAGGCCAGATATCCTAAAAGCTTTTAGCTTAGCTCTTTTGTCAAACCAACATTTGACAACAGCCTGATGCCTAAAGAATTGTTGTAGGGCCACATCTCTCTACTCTTCTAACTTCAACAAAGCAGCTAATCTGACTTCTATCCTACTGTCCTTGGAGTAAAATTTCTACATGAACTCAAGGATAGGTATTTGCAGATGGATGGGAAAGATAGGCTCTTGGCCATATACTAGCTTGAATGGTGAGGTGTTTAAGGCAGCCTTAATCCTAGTCCGATCTGCCCATAATGCAAATCTAAGCTGGGTATGCCAGTCTCTAGGGTTATGTTCTAACAGTTTCTTAATCACCCCTAAGAGATTCTTATTAGTAGACTCTACAACTCCATTGCCTTGTGGGTAATAATTTGATGAATACTTCAAGACAATATTATGATTAGAGGCCCAAGAAATAAACTCAGCAGAAGAGAAAGCAGAACCATTGTCACATACTAGAGCAAAGCGTACCCCAAACCTTGTAGTGATGTATTCGGTGAGGAACTTGATCACTACCTTCGTTGTGCTATTTTTGTAGGGTATAGCCTCTGTCCATCTTGTGCAGTAGTCAGTAGTAGTCAAGATGAATTTATGCCCTACAGTAGAGTTTGGGTTGATAACCCTAATGAAATCCAATGCCCATTGGGCAAAGGGCCTTACCTCATAAACAGGCTGTAGTGGCATAGTTGAATGGCATTCCCTTGGTGCAGAAACTTGGCACATGTGACATGTTCTCACATACTGATGTGCATCCTTGAATACACAAGGCCAGTTATAACCAGATCAGAGGATTTGGTGTGCCAGTGAATCAGCAGATCCATGACCCATTCCATGCTTCCCATGAAACTCAGAGATCACATGTTTAGCCTCTTGATGATCAAGGCATCTTAAGTACATTCCTTCAAAATTATTTCTATATAAGAGCCCCCCTTTGAGCATGTAATGTGAGCTTTTTAGTCTTAGGGCTCTCCTCTGAGTGGCATTCATTCCCTCCTGACACCGGTTATTGAGCATGAAAGAAATGAGATCAGCATACCATGGGTCGTTTGAGAAAGAATGAGTAGTATATTGTTGACAAATAACGTTGTTACCAGCATCAACCATGGATTCAAACAAACCAGTACCTCGGAAAAGTTTCATAGGGTGTATCTCTAAATCAAACTCTTGCAAGATGGCCATCCATTTCCCTCTTTTTTCTCCCAGTTCACTCTGCATTAGTAGAGACTTGATAGTGGCGTTAGGAACCACATCAATGACTTGGCTTTGAAGGATGTAGTGCCTAAATTTTTTAACAGCTCGGACCAGTGCAAAAGCTTGCTTCTCAAGAGGTGGGTATTTTACTTCAGCATTTTTGAATGGAGAGATCATGAAAGCAATTGGCCTTTCTTCCCCCTCTTCTTTCCGCTGAGTTAGGACAACTGCACAAGAATGCTCTGCGGCAAAAGAGTAAACATAAAACGGTACCGAGTAGTCAGAGCTAGTAAGGACTGGAGCTTCTGAAATGGATCGCTTGACTTGAGAAAATACAGCCTTTGTCTCATCACTCCACTCTATTTTGGCATCCTTCTTCATCATCTCATTTAATGGCTTTACAATCTCTGCAAAGCCTGTAATAAATTTCCTTATGAAGTTGATCTTTCCAAAGAAAGACCTCAATCTCCTTCTTACTTCCTGGCATGGCTATCTTGAGAATGGACTCAACTCGATCTGGGTCGATGGCTATTCCTCTTTTTGAAATTATGTGTCCCAAGAGCTTCCCTTCAGAAACTCCGAACACACACTTTTTGGGATTTAAGGAAACTCCATATTGGATGCATCTTTGAAGAACTTTGGCTAAGTCTGTAGCATGGTTCAATCGATCCTTGGAGAACACTGTCAGGTCGTCTATGTAAACAATAATACATTTTCCAATTAAATCTTTGAAAGCTATGTCCATGGCGTGCTGGAAAGTTGCTCCAGCATTTATCAGACCAAATGGTATCCTTCTGTATGCGAATGTTCCCCACTTGGTAGTGAAAGCCGTCTTCATCCTGTCCTCAAACTCAACCATCACTTGGTTGTACCCAAAGTAACCGTACAAGAATGACATCATTTGAGATCCGCTGACAGTTTGCAATACCTCATCCAAGGAAGGGAGTGGGTAGTTATCCTTTTCTGAAACTCTATTCAGATTTCTGAAGTCCACACATAGTCTGATCTCCCCATTTTTCTTATGAACCGGGACTAGGTTAGCCACCCAAGTTGAATGGCACACAGGGAGGATTATCCTCGCAGACAGCAATTTTTGAACTTCTTTATAGATCAATGGTTCAATCAGAGCATTGACAGGGCACTGCTTCTGTCTGAAGGGTTTAGCTTCGGGCTTCAAAGGGATAGTGTGGGTCATAACTGAAGCATCAAATGTCTGTAGGTATTCATATCCCCAAGCTATCACAGCAATATCCTTTTTTAGTGCCATCAATATGTCTTCCCTGATTGCTTCAGGGCAAGCCTTCCCTATGTAGACATTCCTTTCAGGGCCCGAGTCAGCTAGGTTAACTGTCTCATATTCGTCTCCCTTTTCTTCAGCTGATGCCTTCTCTTGAGCCCTCAGATCTGAGTCAAAGATTCTCTCTAGATCAACCATTCCCTTGGGAATGTTATTACTTTTCAGATTAAGGACCCCTTCTATATCACACTCTTTAGGGTTCCAATCCCCTTGATCTCTGTTAGACTCATCAATAATTTGCCCTTCAAAGACATCTGAGCTTGCCAAGAATGCCAGAATGTGCTGATCATCATCAAAGACTTTTAAATTCTTAATATTGTCAGGAATAGTTGGGGTGGACATCAGTTCCACTGAGAATATTTTGAATTTGGAGCCTTGCATAGGTTCCAAGGTGCTTGCAGCAATAGCCAGTGAATCAGCTACCTGATTTTCTTCTCTGGGGATGAGACTAATCCCAAAGGCATCAAAGTCTTCAATCAGGTTCCATACCCTATTTCTATATGTAGCCAACCTTCTGTTGTGACATGTATACTGGCTACAAACTTGCTTGACTACTATTTTTGAATCTCCCTTGACTACCAAGGCAGTGACCCTCTTCTTGTGTGCAAACATTAATCCTCGAGCTAGGGCTTCATATTCAGCTATGTTATTAGTGCACCTGAATTGCAACCTGTAAGAAGCAAAGAAAACTTTCCTTTTCAGGCTCGTTAGCACAATTCCAACACCACAACCGGTCTTGGACTTGGATCCATCAAAGGTAAGGGTCCATAGCTGATCGTGGGCTAGGGCTGATTATTTTGAAGCTATTATGGGTGCTTGAGTAGAATGAGCCAGATGTGGGACTCCTTGATCTTTTACTTCAGGTATAAGGGAAGGGTGTTCTGTAAGTTCCTTAGGCACGCTTTCCAATTCATATTTAGTTATAGCATCTGATCCGTGACTATCCTTCTGACCATCACTAGTGTCTTTAGTTAACCCCTTGGGTTTTGTTTCATTTGTAAGCACAGGGGTGTCAAGCAGATCTTAGGGCTACTCCTCATCAATATGTTGATTTGGGCGTGTGTTTAGAGCAGGTTTTATTTGAGAAGAGATTTCTTCTTAAAGTATTGTATCCCTGGTTAACATAGTTGCTTCCTTGGCCTCAAATGAGAAGTAGTCTGCAATGGCCTCAGGGCAACTTGAGCTAGCTTCCTTAGTTTTAGAAACGTGATTTAGAATGTCAATGCAGGGTTGGCAAGCCAGCTCAGAATGAATTTGATAATGTATCCTACACCAATTAGGAAGTAGGAGGCTTTGCAGATCTATATCTACCCCTAAGACCAGTTGGTCTTGTTGTAGCTTTCTAATCAGGGCCTGTTGATTTCCATTAATTGTAGCATCAGGACACTTCAGTTTTGACATGTCTTTGGGATTGAGAACCGAGAAGGTCAAAATTTCTTCTTGCTTATAAACCCCCATCTCAGTCTCAAAGTAGGCCACCTCATTGAGACAATCATACTCAGTGATGATATGCTTAAGGCGAGGCTTGATTTCAATCCTAATTTGATTAGGAATCCCTTTCCATGATAGCCACTTATGTGAGAAGTCAAGAGCAAGATATCCCCCTAAATTTTTCATCAAATCTTGGCTTAGCAGCATACCATAGGTCTCGAGAATATCTGCCACTTGAATATCTATGTTGGTAAGGATCCTAGGATCAGAGCCAACTTGGACATGTATGTTCTTTAACTCCCCCACTACATTGACCTCTGTTTTGTCCAGTTGAATGAATTTCTTATTGGTTTGAATAGGGTTTAATCCTAACTTCTTGCATATGGAAAATGGCATGACATTTCCTGAAGCCCCCGAGTCCAATAAACAATTATGTAAGTTATTGCCAGAAATTCTTAAACTTAAAAGGAAAGGTGGAGTACCCACCTTGGTTCTGTATAAGGCCGCATTCACGTCCCCAATAGGTGCCACCTTACTCTTTCCTTTCAACTTGTCAGCTTGCTCCAAGGCTTTTAGCACTATTTCCCTTTGGGCAGGGCACCACTTTAAAATTTCAAAATATGACAAAGAAGTTTTATGTTTCTACATCTCAGAAACAATGTCAAATTATGCATTATAACTTGAACTACTTTTGAAAACCGCAGAGAGATTACCCTTGTTATGGAGATCAGGCGGGCCTTGTGGCGGAGGAGGATTATTATGAGCCCTTTGATTTGGAGGCACCATGTGATTAGGAGGTGTTGATGTAGTGAATGGCCCTTACCTTGATTTCTCAGGAAGTGTCCTCCCTTTGTCTGAAAAGCTTGGACATCATATGAATCCTCCTCGGGTTCATTCTCTTCTTGCCTTGGGAATGAGGGCTCCTCCTTGAAGAGCTCATAAGTCATTGCAGTATCCGCTGAGTCACCTTCTTTATGTGAATTCCCCTGGAATGTGCGAGCATCTTCGTGTGCCATCTTGACGACTTTCTCCATTTGAGGAAAATTTACCTCAAAATGGGTTTCCGTATCATGCAATCTGCACCAATTGGTCATGAAGTTGAGGTCAGCCACGTTTGCAGTATGTGTTCTCTCCTCATTTTCTTGATAGTTGTGAGGGACTCCGTCGTTATTAGGCCCTTTATTCCATTGCCTGTTGTTATTTGGGCATTGATTATACCCTATGTTCTGGCTTTGATAACCTCTTTGGTTGTAGTTTTTGTTGCTATGATAAATACCCTGGTTATTGCTATTTTGATTGGGGTAGTTCCCCTGGTTTTGGGAAGGGTTCAACCGCAGTTGAGCCATGTCATTGGTAACTTCAGACAGCATTTTCTTCAGGGTCTCTACCTCATTGGTAAGTTGAACTATCTTTTGACTTTCCACACTCTTAACAACAAGTGGCTGATCACCATGATTTGATGTTTCCATTTGGTTAGGATGACCTTGGGAACCTTGAGGAACCTGTGGTTGTTGAAAGAGATCAGAAGTTCCAGTAGCAAAGAATGGGACAAGTGGTTGGGTTTGCATTTCAGACATAGGCCCATAGTGAGAAGGAGACATCCCTGGGATAGTGTTGAATAGAGGAGTTGAGCTATGCATTTGATATCCCATTGAAGGGAAACCTCCTCCCAAACTTCCTTGTTGAGAACTAACTTGTTGCTGCAGCTTAATAGCCAAATGATAGACTTTGGATAGAGAATCAATGTCAGCTACTGGATATGTCCTTTGCAAGAACAAACCTAGCAAAGGGTCTATAACCCAAAAATATGCCTGGATAGCGCTATTCTCAGTAACCAGATAGGGATCTTGTAATCTCCTATACATTCGCTGGAACCTAGTATTGAATAAAGGCAAAGATTCACCTGGTTCCTTCCTTATAGTAGAAAACTGATGATATAAAAGAGTTGGATCCACATACACCCTGAACTGGTTAATGAAGGCATTTTCCAAATGTGTCCAAGTCAGAATGGAACCTTGAGGAAGGTTAAGGTACCAATTATATGCCATATCCCCTAAGGAGTAAGGGAACAATTTGCAAACTACATCGTGGTGAGCTATTTGAGCTCTTGTGCAAGCATCCTTGAAAGCTTGTATGTGCTCTTCGGCACTTCGCGATTCACCATGGATGTACTTAGGGCATAATTTCTCAGGTTTTTTGGGAATATCGTGAAAACCTCCAGGGATAGTCCCCAATGGAGAGGGATTATTCTGAAAGAAAGCCATTGGTGGCAGTGGTGGTGGTTGAGCCAGCTATTGTATGGGTTGAATCAGCTGTGATGATAATTGAGATGAATTGGTGGATGGATTAATGGGTATCTGCTGAGGTACTGGTGCAAATCCTGGTGGAGTGAGCGGAGCTGATAAGGGTGGTATGATGGTTGCCCCAGTTCTGTGATACTTATGTCTTGTTGGGGTCTTGAGTTCTATGAAGGATGATGGATTCCCAGTTGACCGAAGAACTCTGTGGGGCCTTTATGGGGAAGATGACCTAGCTTTATCCAGTTTTCCCTTCTTTCCCTCCTTCTAGGGCCAGTTCCTGTTGATGGCAATTTTGGCACCACAATAATGCAAACAGAATATTGCTACTCTGCTTCTCCTGAAAGAGAAAGGCAACACATGGACGCCTTAGCTCCCAAGGTCTTGGTAGTTGGGTCTCAATTGTGCTCATGTTATTCAGTGGCCAATGCGATAGTAATATTCAAGGGGCCTACTCGTGTTGGGCTTCTGGATTGTTCTAAGATCAAGCATGAAATAAAACCTATTCTAACCAGGGGTTTTAAAGAAATACAAAAAGATGGATCAGGGTTTTGGAACATAAAAAGAACAATAGTTCATCCAATTTAACCAAACTTATTGCCTTTCAAGGAATTTGTAAACTAAAACTGAAGAACAAATTAACTTGTGATTAACACATAGTATCATTCATTCACAGTGCTGATTTTTAACAACTGATTATAAACTACCATTTAAGCAAAACACAAAATGAGATTTCATTCCTTGAACGCTTTCAAAATCAAATGATTAATTTTAGACAAATACCGTTCTGGAACACAATATGAAGTAGATTCGAATCTGGTTGCTTCTACTGTGGGTTAGACAGATAAGCAACATTTACAAATCTGGCACAATCACCAGTGTACAGAAAACTTGTGTCTTCAGATTGCTTCCATCTACACTAGAAGAACTTTGAAAATACATTACAATCGGTACTGAAATCTAACTGCTAACTAAGAAGATAGGAGAAGCTCTCATTACTGAGAATCAAGATGCAACTCGATCTCCTTCTGCTAGCTGACTAACTCCTAACAGTTCTAGCTCTAAACAGTTCTCTAAACCTAGAAGTTCTAATCTAGAAGTGCTAACACTAAAATTCTAGAAAAAAACCCCAAAAAACCCCTTTTACAAAGAGGCAAGAATGCCATATATACATCTCCCTGAGAAAAATGTTGGCGCCCATTTTTAGGGTTTACAAAATATCCTGTAGTGTCAGGAAGTCGGCGCCCAGATCTTTAACAAAAGTGGATTCCGCAATAAATCCGAATCCTTGCTGTCTTATGTCGGTGAAGATTGTCCCCTGAGGTGCTCTGTAGATCTTTTGCAGCTACCATCATAACTCCCACACCTCCGTGTTCAACTTTGAACTCCGGTGGAGCGGCTTTGAGTGCCCTAAAGTATCATCATTAATGTCGAGCTACCTCTACTAGCAGATCTCACAACTATCCCCTTTTTTTACGGCTTTATCTTCTACCTTCGGCTCTCTACTTGTTTTGCACATTGACCACTCCCATGGAAGCAGAGCGCCGAGCTTCTTCTTCAGATCTAGATATCATAGTTCCTGAGCTGGTCCATTGGCTCATGATCTTTGAAGGATCCCACATCGCTTGCATCCTACAGATTTCCTTGTGATCAGTCGGGCCTGCGCCACGTGAGCTTCCCGGGTAGTCAATGGTGGTCCGATCAATATCATATGTCGGTGAGACACCAACCCTTCGCTGAGACCACATGGCGAAGCTCCAATCCTTCAGCGAACCCCCGCTTTCTCCTCGAGCTCATTTCCTTTCTGTGTGACCTTTTCCCATTGCCAAGATCTTGTGGTGAGACCAGATCCCTACACCGAAGCCGCTCTTGTCGCTAAGACCTCGCCCCTTTGGCCAGACACTATGTCGAAGGGATCACCCTCAGCGATCCTTTCATTTCGCTAAAACCCTTCTTTAGTCGTGCCGACTGGGCTCTTTTACTTCACATGCGTCACCATAGCGTTATCCAGTCGGGGAGATGTCCTACAGACATCTATTGTCTCGGTGAAGGTTTTACTTAGTTGACCCTTTTGTCGTGGTGATATCTCTGTTCTTTTGCTGAAGACCACCAATAGACTCCCCCTTGCCGCATCGACATGACCCACATGAGTCGGTGAAACCTCATAGCGAGAACGTGAACCTTCCCCGAAAACCACCTTAGGCGCGACCTCCCTCAGTTGGCGTGACTTCTCGTGGTCAGGGAGATGTTATAGCGACCTAATGTTTTCTCGGCGACAAACCCATTCTCCTTCAGGGAAATTCCGCTGAATCGCCGAAACCTTCCACCAAACTCAAAATTTTGGCCGACTCCCTGAGACAGATCACCATGCATAGAACCTGAGCCTGCAAAATAAGGTCTTCGTTAGAACAATACATTAATATCATGCCTTTTACCAAAAAGAAACTTAACTCCAGTGGAGGTGGAGCCAACACGGGAATGGGATGCAAAATTTAAACAAGTCAGGCAGGGATGGGACAAAAACATGACCGAATGTGACATCCCACGCCTTCAAAACTAAGCGGGAAGTAGGGGCCAAAACTAGAAAGCAGGGACCCGAGTCAGGCCGAGAATGAGCGAGGGAAATAATCAACATTCAAGGAGTTCCCTTCCAGATCCGGATCAGCGTCATGAGAATAAAACAGGAACAAAGCGGTGGAGTTAGACGAGGCGATATGCGCGGAACAGTTGGAACCATCTGAACCATAAACTTCTCAAGTTTGAGGTTTGAATTCGTTCTGGGCTGCGCCGGCGTCATCGAAAGGAGGAAAAGAACATAAGAGAATAAAGGGAAAAGGGAACTGACGATAATGCAAGAAATAAAATAGAAACAGGACAATGAGTCACGCGATAACGAACGCCGAGAGAATACGGTCGTGGGCGAAATTTGGAAGGAATTTCATGAACTGGAAAAGTTCAGGTTTTAAGAATGGGATGCAGTTACGGGTTCCTACAAACACATGAAACAAAATGCCCAAGGCCAAAAAGAAAACACCTAAAGACCTTGAGACACAAAGCCAGACAAAGACGAAGAAAAGGTAGAGATTAGGACCCAGAGGCGGAGGACCAAAATGAGGAACTTGAGAAAGTTCAACATTCCAAACTTGGTCCTGGACCCGACTCCGACAAAGAACAAAATAAATGAAAACCAAGGTCTGTTGGAACCGGAACCGGGGTTGGAACAAGACTCGAACTTAGAAGGAAATTCCAAGTCCGGTGTGGTCACGGTTTGCTTTGAAAGAAAGCGCCTAAAGGCCCGAGGAAAACCAAAGGGCCAGGGAAAGGGCAAAGGACCCTGTTACATTCGAGAATAAAATGGGGTGGTTATGAGCATGGCAGGGACAATGGATTTACGTCTCCATGGATTTTGTGTTGGGATTACCTCATACACAACGAGGAAATGATACAATTTTTGTTGTTGTGGATCGGTTCTCAAAGATGGCCCACTTCATTCCTTGCAACAAGACTACAAATGCAAGTAAGGTTGATGTAATTTTTAAGGAATTTTTTTGCCTACAAGGATTGCCCAAAACTATTACTAGTGATTAGGATACAAAGTTTTTAAGTTACTTTTGGAGGACATTGTGGAAAAAGCTCGATAGTAAACTACAGTACAGTTCAGCTTATCGTCCTCAAACGAACAGTCAAACTGAAGTGGTTAATAGGAGTTTGGGTAATTTGCTTCGATGCTTGGTTGGTGAAAATCCAAGACAATGGGATTTGATTTTAGTAGAGGATGATTTTGCTTTTAACTCAAACATCAATAGGTCAACTAGTATGTCTCCTTTCCAAGTTGTTTTGGGAAGCAATCCTAAAGGGGTTGTCGATCTTATTGATCTTTTGAATGTAAAATGGGTTAGTCATGATGCAAAGGACTTTGCAAGGCATATGCAAGAAATACAATAGCAAGTGAGGCACAAAATACAACTAAACAATGAGAAATATAAAATGGATGTTGATTTGCATTGAAAGTAGAAATTTTACGAAGAGGGTGAACAAGTCATGGTCTATTTGTGTAAAGAAAGATTTCCTCAGGGCACTTATAACAAATTGAAACCAAAAAAAGTGGGACCATGTAAAATACTAAAGAAAATCAGTGACAATGCTTGTCTACTGGATTTGCTTGAAGCTTTAGATATCAGTCTAATTTTTAATGTTGTAGATATTTACCCCTACCATTTTGGTCCTAAACTAATCCCTGATGAAAATGTGTAGAAAGACTTGGCCAATGCTTTGCCACTGAGAAGAAGAGAGCATATTGAAAAGGTAGTGGATACTAAGATTGCTACCACAAGATCCAAGAATTACAAGATGTATTTAGTGAAGTGGATGGGTTTATCGAACTCCAACAACACTTGGATCATTGAAGAGGATCTCCTAAAGTTTGCAAAATCAGACTCTTCTGAACTAGGAGGTTCATACCCTTTCAAAGGCAGGGAAGATGATGCAACCGTTGAATTTTTCCAAGGTAGGGCATGTGTAATGGTTGATTGATGGACTCCCTCTGTTAATCTATTTTTTCTTTTTTTAGTTGTTCATGTGTGCTCTTTTTGGGTGGCAAATGTTAGTCTACCAATTTCTAATTTTGTTTTTCTTTCTCCTTTTTGAAGAGAGTTTTTTTTTTAGGGTGATGAATGTTGTACTATGAGGGTCTATTTCTTTGGCAATGAAAAACACAATATTTTTGGCTTGATTCTGAATGAACACTCACTTTTTATTACTTTTATGTCTAATGCAGTTATCGTTTTATGTGCTTGATAGTTGAAGCTTATTAGTATTGCTTCATTTTTGTTGTTGAATAAAATGTTTTTGTTGTAAGTTATTTGTTTTAGCTATAAGACATGTTATGGAGTTTAAGCAAAAGGGTTGAGCAGGGATATTTAGAGCCTCTCTTGCAGATATAGAGGTTTTAATCTTCATCATTTTCACTTGGTTGTTCTAGCTTTTGTTGAATGATTTTATCATCCTATTTAGACTACACAATATCTCTATAAAAAGTTGAAATAATGCATCATTTCCTTTACTCCTTCGAACTTTGAAGACCCAATAATTTGTCTAAAATCCCTTGTAGCATTGGAATTTCAAAATTGAGCTTCCTTATTATTGTTTCCATGGCACTCTTGAGCCTCGATCCTCGAAAGTCAAACACTTGTCTTTTATTTCGTGCTAAAATTTGGAACTTACCCATTCTACCATACCTTTTGCTCATTCCTGCCAACATGTCGGAGTTCCCTTTCCCAACTACCATTCATTTGTTATCCCCAACCCCAATTTCTTAGTCCCTTGCTGATCAAAATTTACCCAATTCTTTCAAACCAAAGCTTTGAGCAATACATTATCCAAGTGCCCCATTCAAAATCCTCCCAACCCTTAACTCCCACTTTGATGTTTTTATAGTTTTTATTAGAGTCTGAGTTGCAACCTTCCCTTAACCAAGGTACTTATTTCATATCATGCCCAACTCCCAAACCCACTAATTCATTCACTTCTTTGAAGTCAAACTTTAGCCCATCCCTTCACCTCAATACTCCTTATTGACCACCTCCAATACCATGAGCTCTACCAAGTTCTAGTGCATTTTTTTGGACTTTCAAACTTCCCTTCATTGAGGTACCTCTTTTGAGGTATGCCCAACCCCTTTTCCATAACATCTTGGAAACCTTTTCCCTGTTGAGAACGTCCCTCCCATTTGGTACCTATTTTCTAATACGCTACATCTCCAATCCCCAATAGTTTAAAGCCCCACATACCTTAAGAGGGATGAGGTACACCTCACCCCCAATCCCGAACACCCTAATAGGTGGTTTGAGGTATGGATTTGCTCTGACCTCAAAATTCAAACTTTTCACCAACTTGCTGAAATGGCCCTAAATGTCACATGTGTGTTAGTAGCAACTAACAAGTAGGAAAGGTACTAACAACTATCAAACATTTATTTTCACCGCTTGGGGACTATATCTATGGTTTTGGTGCAATTTTGAAGTGTTTTTCAATGATGAAAAGTGGAAAGAAGTTAGATTTTCATTTATTGGTTGAATTGGCCCTAAACCTACCTAGAACACTCAAAAACATTTGTTTATGCCCTAAAGACACAAATTCAAAGGAGAAGGATGTCATGGCCAATGAAGTTAATACAAGTGATAAAAAATTGTAGGGTTTGAATCTTCACAATTTTTAGAATGATTTTTTTCAGCAAATCTCATGGATTCCTCCATCCTTGTATGCATGGATTTGGGTGTCAATTGATGATTAGTGTAATGGTGAATCTTTGTGTACATATTTTGGTGACTACAAGGGTGCTCTTTGACCCTAAGGTGAAGTTTTCAAAGTTGGACATTGGTTGTGATGTCAATAACATTGTTTCTCCCTACATTTTTTCTCAACGTGTGTGTACCTTTCAGATGTATGATTTGTTCCTTACATGTATTTATGTGTATACTTCATGTATTATGTGTATTTATATGTATACTTCATGTCTTACATGTATTTATGTGTATTCTTCATGTCTTATGTGTATTTATATGTATGCTTCGTGTCTTACATGTATTTATGTGAATGCTTTGTGTATTACATGTATTTATGTGCACATATATCTATGTGTTTTCTTCATGCCTAGCGTGTCTTTAGTAGCACTAACAAATTAACTTATTTAAAATTAAATTATTATTAGTCTCCAAATGCAATAATGAAGAGTTGTAACTCCTAATGTGAAAGATTATGACCCTTTAAATATGAAAGGTTGTGACTCTTCAAATGTGAAAAGCTGTGACCCTTCAAATGTGAAAGAGTATGACCCTTCAAATGTGAAAGATTATGACTCCTTTATAATAAAAAGTAGTGATCCCTTTATAAGGAAGGGTGGTGACTCATTTATTGTGAAGGGTGGTGACTCCTTCAAGAAATGGATATAAAGGATAAATAAATTCATTAACATTCAATAATCACTCATTATTCATCAAGAAATCAAGCAATCAAAATATCAAAAAGATTCCCAAGGAATAATCAATCATAACAACTCAACATAGTTAATGATAAAATCTAACGATATAACTTAAATTTGAAATAGAAATCCACATGTGACATCACTAGTTGTCATAGAAATTTAGGCATAACTACAATACAAAGATGGGTTAAGATTATCCAACATTCAAAATTTGATATAAGTACACCAAGATATCATCTTGACCTGGGATGGTCAATCTCTTAAAAGCCAAACAATAACATTAAAGTCCAAAAAATATTCCAAAATAATCTACAATGTTTTATCTAGAAATTTTGTCTTACCCATTTTAAACATCATAGAGTGAATTATTATCAACATGCCTAGTTGGAATTAGAAATAGTAATAAAACCTAAATTCAACCAAACTCTGATCTGCCAAAACAATATTTTGAGAGAATGTAATGAAGACAACTCAATTTTTTTATGAACCTACAAGTAACAAATTTTGACTCTTAGAGAGACCTAGGTGATATTTTGGAAAGAACCTTGGACACTATAAATTCAAGTTTGTGTTTTGAGATTTATCGAAGGATATAGTCATCAAACTTCATTGAGGTAGGAACACATTTGTTCTATCCATTTTGGACAAGATCATAATGCATAATCAAATCCATAACACATATAATGTTTCCCACACTCATGGAAACAATGTCAATGCATGGACCGACATGGATCTAGTAAACTTGTTTTATGAACCAAATTCACTTCTATATGTAATATCTATAGTAGATCACTTCATCCAAGGGTCTTCATCTCCTAAGTCCTTTTCTCGATCAAAGTAACTCCACATTCATGATTAAATGTAAAAGTCATCAATATTAGGCACCTTAGATAAATTTGATCCAAGCAAGTTACATCCAAAATGGTTACATAAATCTATTTTTAAGTTACATTGTGGGCCCATAACCCACAAATCCCAATATCAATTTCACCTCTTAAACCTTGGAAAAAATTGATGTTGTTTTGAACTAGGTGGAATAAAACAATACTTTTCTAAGATATGGAAATTATCTTAGTGTAAAACATGGGATATGTCAAATTTGACAAGAGGAGTGACAACCTCTAATTGATTTGGAAGTTGGACAAGAGTTGGAAAATAGTGTAAACCTATAAGTTTAGGCCTCTCTATTGTTTGCTATGAATTCTAAAACTTTTGTACATCTTTCATTTTATTGAACTTGATCAATCCAATAATTTTGTACTTGATTATTATCTAGGAAATATATACTTAGAAGGTTATAACATGTCATTAATTACCTATGGGTATGACATATGTTTTAACTAGGTTAAGTGTTACAAAGACCTTATAAGCTACTTTATATTATATTCTCATTAGATTCAAACTTGCCTCAAAACATTGTTTGAATGATCATGTAAAATAAAATATACTTTATTTGAGGGAAATTATTTAGGAAAAGAGATACAACTTGTAGGAAAGGACACCAAGATCCTTTTACTCAAAAGAAAAATGGGCCTTGCACAGAGGAGTGGGGTATTGATATTCACAACACTCCCATAACTCATCATGATGAAGGATGCCACATTTTTCTATCACTCTGGATTTCAACAAGGGTAATGAAATGAGAGAAAACTTGTCTTATATAACAAGTCTTTCCAATTTCCAACTCTTGGTTTTGTTATTGGAAAATATAAGTACATAATCCAAAAGAATTATCCTCATACTTTATAGGAGAGTATTAACTTATTGCTAGTCAAGTTGAGGCAAAGTATAGTAACAATTACTCTTCAAGAACATAGAGACAAACCTAACCAAGGTAATCGACACTTGGTTTAGAATTTCCAATTCCTATCAAAATATCACAATAGAAGCTAATTATATCACAAGAAGGAGCATCCTAGATTGGAATTGCTCGTGGACAAGCAATCTTGGGAAGGGTGGATTGTCATGCACCACCCACATAAGACAATGCCAAAGTAAATCGCAGCAATAAAGAGTTTATGTGATCACCGATGCGAACAAAATTAGGAAGGGGTTGATCAAGAATAGACTAGCATGGGTAGCGATTCAATATTTAAAGATAGTAGTAATAATAATAAGGTAGTGATTAGAATATGTCATCAAAAGAGCAATGTTATATTCTTAAGAAGGCAATGATTCATTTTACAACAACGATTCATTGTTCAAAGGGAGTGCTAGCAATAAGGAAGGTGGTGGATTAATTAATAAAGAAACAACAATTAATGTATGAACAATCATGACTCTTTCAAAAGGATAGCAACCATGAAAGGGTGTCTCTTGTAAAATGAATGGATGTGACTCTCCCCACTATGAAAGATATAAAAGGGGAAACAATTGAGTGGAGAGAGACACCAAGGAAAGGAATGTGATTTGAAAGATCAATTATAAATTTGGATAAAAGCATCAAATTGGGAAAGAAGGAATAAATCTATTGGCTTAAATATTGTTGGCAAGAACACACACACACACACACGATCATGCAATGATATTACTTGTAGAAATTATTAATCCTTATTAGTAATTATTCACTTGATTTAATTTATTTATTTTTCTTTAAGCATTCATGTCTAGGGTGGCAAGGAAACATGTTAGGGAAGGCGATAAAGGAATTGTCTTAGTGGAAGTTTCTAAAGGGATTGTCTTGGTGGATGTTCCTAAAGGAAATGTCTTGGTGGATGTTCCTAAAGGAATTGTCTTGGTTGGGTGTTCCTTGTTCTGGTGCCCTATCATGCATTTCTCTCCCATCCCTACCAGGATTGGTTATTGGAAAATAGTATATAGATTAGATTCAGATTCAGATTTGATTTGTTGTTCCTTATTTCATAATGTTAATAGTTCATTTATTCGTAAGTTCAATATTTTATTATATAATTTGTTATGGAATATTATTTGTCAAACAATTTCATGTTGTGTAATGGTCACTTAAAGGAAAAATTAGGTATATTTCTAGTAGGGGACATTATATTTTGTATGATTTTAAGGCACTCAACTGAAGCAATAATATAGAAAAAAA
>VDFB02000002.1:34298265-34312379 GCA_007258455.2 Sequoia sempervirens
GCATACACCTGCTTTGCCTCACTTCATTGCAGCTGCATTATCAGAGAGCCTTCACTGCCTGTTGTCAAGCCAGTTGCTTCACTTTACCGTAGCAAACACTTGTTTTGGCTCACTTTATTGCAGGTGCATTATAGCAGAGAGCTTTCTTGGTCTTTATCAAGCCAATCACTCTGCTTTGCCAATTTTGAACACTTATTTTGGCTCTCTTTACGCCTGCATGCACGGCACCGGGAAACTTCCAGGTGATTAACATTGGGTCGTATCCACATGCTTATGGTGTCAGTAACTTTGGCCCTGTTTTCCGGCAACAATATAGCGAATAAGCCAATTCGCCGGCGGTTCAATTTATTGGTGTTATTCCCTGTGTCGCCAGCACCTGGACAGCCTGCATTATCGCGCTTCACGATTTTAACATGAACCGATGTCAACCCTCATCCCGAAACGGACGGCTTCGCGAGCACCGGTGCTGGGCGACATCACGATGGGCTGGACGGTTTCTTCATTATGACGTGCTTTCTCACCAGCGCAAATTGGCACATCAGTCCCTCCATCGCTTCGCCTTCTTTATCGGAGCCTGCAAAAGCGGGAGAAACTTCCCTGGTCAAATCGGAATCTGGTCTTTATTGTGGCAATTGACCCCCCTTATTTGTAGTACATTCTTTTTTGGCCTGCTTTATTGCAGTCATTAAATACTGGGGAGCATGGCCTAGCAGTTCCAATATTCAGTGCCACAATTGATCCACCATTATTGCAAACACTTATTTGACCTCATATTGCAGCTCACAATAGCTGGGAGCTTGAGCTTGGCCCAGAGATTCCCTGTATTCAAGGCAATTGATGCACTGCTGAAGACACTTTTTGGCCCTTTTGTTATGACTACATTAAATCATGAAGCTTGGCCCTTTGGTTTAAACTTTATGTCATAGTAGCAAAAATTGTGAACAGGAATAAATTGCTGAACCAAAAAAAGTTATTTTTTCCAAAAAATCGCAATCTAATTGGTTTCTGAAGAAAATTTGGCCAATCTCAAAAGGATTGTAAAAAAGGTAAAAGTTGTGGTTATATTGGTTTGAGGAAGTTTTTGGCGATTTTATTATGATAAGTCCTGAAAAGATCAGTTTGATTTATTTTTAGGTTAAACTTTGATATTTTTGCTGAAAAATTCCCTCAAGCAGTGAACTGTGATTTATTGCAATTTTACAGCCTTAATTGTGGCAAGTGCTTTACATTACTTGGGGCACAAACTTGTTTTGGTACACTTTATTGCAATCGCATTATACTGGGGAGCTTGGCCCAACAGTTTCGATCTTTGGTTTGGCAATTACTCCACCTTACTTGCAACACACACTTCTTTTCGCATTTTATCATGACTACACTATTGATTGGAGCCTTATGTTAGTCTAGTGGTTCACTATCTTCGTTGAGGCAATTGCTTTGCCTTATTGAATAGCACACTCACTTTTAGCACTTGCTACATAAAAATTGTGTTATCATGGGAAGCCATCTTGGGTATTGCTTTGCTGTAACATTCAGTCACACCACCGGTGCTCTGTAATTATTATAAAATGAATTTGAAATGTTTTGTTAGTTTGTGGAGTCGACTATTTTGATAATTAACTTGCCAGCTTTTGGGTTAACTCATGTTCATTGTAGCTGTTCCCAGCATCTTTGGTCTAATTAATAATTGTAGATAGGGAAATTGCATTGTCTTGGCA
The DNA here is from genome assembly GCA_007258455.2 of Sequoia sempervirens. Lineage (NCBI taxonomy): Eukaryota > Viridiplantae > Streptophyta > Pinopsida > Cupressales > Cupressaceae > Sequoia > Sequoia sempervirens. The sequence goes on from VDFB02000002.1 coordinate 34,299,981, forward strand.
TGGTCTTCCTTGATCTACTTGCATGTAAGCAAACTCTATTTGAATAAAGCTTCTATTGTGTTATATATTGTTGCTTTATTTGGTATGTACTATTAGTTTCTATCATTTTATGCTATTGATGCTTTAGCCAAATAATAATAAACATTGGTGCGATTGCCTTTATTAAGTTAGGTTAGATTCTTAAAGATGGAACTATAAATAGGTAGGCCTATCAATGAAGCAATAGAAACAAATCAAGAGTAGGAGAAAGAGATTTTCAATATCTCTGGTATCTTTTAGTATGATATTATGTTTGTGGAGAAACTAAGAGAAATTGCATCATTTTATATGATTAGGAACAACTTCATAGTAATGGAAGATGTGGATACCCCATTGAAGTGCCTAACTTGTCTCCTTTCAAGGCATTACATTATACTACAAGATTTTTCAAGCTGAATATGATTGTGAAGTGTACAGGCAACAAATATTACAATGGTATGAAAATAGGAGTTGTCAAGAAGAAGGAGAACAAAGAGTGACATTGCACTCCCATAAATTAATGCTATTAAGCTTGAATAAAGATTGAGAAGACCACAATGTGGTTAGCGGATGGACTAGGAGATAAGACAATCTTTGAGATTGGTGGACAAAGAGAACAAAGAAGATTGAAGTAGTTGAAGAGAACGAAGACATTAGAACATCAAATCCACTACGAAGAACAACCTACTAATTTGATTGGAAAAAGGGATTTAGGTCCTAAATCACACTTCTTCCAATTAGGGACATTAGGGATTAAAAATGATCTCAATATCTAGTTGGCTACAAACCTCAATGGAAGAGCTATAATGGTGGATCAGGGTTTTAATCCTTTTTTGTGTGTGTGAGGGGATGGTGTGGATGTGATTAATTGACTTTTTATTGTCTAACTTATATGATGCAATGTTGTTCCTAAGTTACTAATGAAAATGTAGCAAACTAAAATGATTTTTGAGAAATACAGAACAAAAAGACAAAAACAGATTCCAGAAAAGCAAAGGGCAGACACAGAAGAACCTGGTATATAAATTTGGTGCCGAAATAGTTGGATAGGGGCATGGGGCACCTTAGATTGGCTTACTGCTATTCAATATCTGATTTCACATTCTTGTTGCTCCTGATCTGCAAGTTCTTCTCTTTCGAGGTCATTGTCGGAACTTCGTTTGTTGCTGATAAAATTCACTTTCCTTGACTCGACAACTTGTAGGGCTTGAATGCATGAATGAGCAATTAGTCTTTAATCTTCCTCCAATTTGATTCAGATTTGAGAATCTGCACACATGAAAGAGGGAGAAGGGTTGTGCTGTATAGGGGCTTGCCTAAGTCAAACCCCGTTTTGGTATTTCTACCTCCACAATGGCTATGATGATGTAAAAAGAGAGCTTGCTCTCGGTCGGGCAGATGCTAAATGATAAACAAGTGTTAAATTGACAAATAGCTGCAACTCACCACTTAAATCTGCATTCCTTTATGGACTGAAGTATTGTTGCTTGATTTGAAGTCCTGCAAGTGTTAGTACTCACGAAACATGAACAGACTTACATGCAAACATGATATATGCTTGACATGATGCTTGACTGAAATAAATGCTGCAATAATATTGATAATTCTGCTCTTGATTGGTCTTAGGATGCTTAATGGAGTGCTAGTTCTTGTTATAATTAAAATGATGAAAATGACTTGTATTTATTTGCAATTCTTATAATTTTCCAAAAATCAAATGTCAATAGACAACAAATGAAATTGCATTTTCAAATAATAAAATACTGACATCGACATATTTAAATTGGAGCCAAAAATGATTGGACAAGGGCATTGGGTGCCCTAGTCCAAACCCATCCTTGTCGGGGCCTTAAACATTGGGGGCAAATACTAAGTGCTTATTTTTCGTTCCCATTGTTTGATTTTTCAAAGATATTCATAAAACGGGCAATTAAATGCATAATTAGGTCCAAGTACATAGGGGGGAGCTAAACCTAGTGTGAAATTGTCAAGGGTGACAATTTTTTACTCTACACTACTACATATAGAGGACAAGTGGATCGAGGTTGCGAGACAACTTTCCCTTCCTAAATAAGGATGTGTTGATCTTGTAGACTAAGTTTTGTTCAAGGAATCAATAGAGCCTTCTCTATAGGAGGAAAGTGTTTGTGCTAAGACAAAGTATGAGGACTTTTTAACAAATAGAGAGGGAAGTGTATGAAAACAATCTTCATGGTATTGAAGAGTTGTTGATTGAAAAAGAAATTGAGCCAAAACCACCAAGGCAAAGGAATGAAGCGGAGAAAAGAGGCTTCGAGGGTGACACTAGTGTACAAATCACTAAAGTCTCTAGAAGAGTTGAGGATTCTAATATGTTTGAGAGTGCTAGAAGAGCTTAGGGATATTTGAATCAAAGCTTCCTAAGGGGAAGGCTCTAGTCACCAAATTTGCAGCAAGGACAAGCAATGGTGAATCCACTTGTCAATTTATGTGTAGAAAGGTAAAAATTGCCTAAGATCACTAGAGATGTATTTGAAGATATGGTGAGGCACTAAAAATATGTGAGACCATTTGGGTAGTAAATGGGCTGAATAATAAAACTTATTGCTATAGTCATTCTTAGCCAACTACAAAGGAGTGGCAATTGACTAGTACATAGAGATTGATCCAGCAAGTTGAAATATGTGGGAGAAGTTACGAAAGGCCTTCAAGGAAGGATTTAGATTGCTTTGGGATGACAATAAAATCATGGTGGAAATTGCAAGAACATGAGAGCTTACAATAGTAAGCTTAAGGAGTTATTGGTAAAATTGGAGAAATAACTAGTTGATGAATTGAAAAAAAGATGGTTTATCAAGGGTCTCTTTCCTTCATTTCATAAAAAAATGAAAATAGTATCGCCTTCATCATATGCAAAAGCATACAATAGAGCTATGGATATAGAAAGTGAGGACAAGATGTCGTCATGCTCTAAAAGAGAAATTAATGAGGATCACAACTTAGATGCAAGCAATGATCATGAACTGGGACTAGTTCAAGGGCTATGGAGAGATATGCTTCATATGACGAAGGAATTAAAAGCAAACATAATCTAACAAATAACCTAAGGGCTATACAAAGAATCTAGGAAATAACCTAAAGATATATGGTGTATAAACTGTAGAGTAGAGAGCCACACCAAAACAAGTTACCCTAAAAGATGTTCTATGAAATTGTTAGATAATGAACCATTCATCTAAGGAGTGCCCATGTAGTTTGAAAAGAAAGAGCACAAAAGTACTCTTTATGCAAGGGCAGTAGTCTACACCCAACATGCTATCGGAGGTGCAAAATAACAAGAATTCATCTTTTGGTGGCTATTGTAATCAAAGTAACAATAATAGTAGATCAAATAACAATAGTGGAGGATTTTGGGGTTGAATATGCTATGACTCTAAAGGACGTTCCATCACACAACATTGATAATGTAGAGAATGGGGGCACTTTGATTGTTGTGTAGTTGGTGTGGACTTGGAGATCATGACAATATTGGACATTTGAAGCAAAAGGCGAGCATCAATGTGATTGATGTAGAGAGATAACAAAATATTGGTTGTACCTTGAGCCTAACCAAGAAAGGTGGAAGGTGGTGTGCTGAGACCCACATACAAAATAGAGAGGCTTGTTGAAGTGTGAGTGGTGAAGCATGTGATGACAAAGGACAAAAATGTTGTAAGATGAGTACTATAGACCAATATACAAATCAAGGTGACAAACTTATTGTAAAGCATTTTGGAACTTAGGGATAGAATTGCCATCACAACAAGAGATATTGGTAAGACAAAACATGAAATGGTCCATGTAGCATCTAGAGGAGAAATTAAAGATCAAATAGTGGAACCTTTAGCATGTAGAGCCTGGATGATCAATCCCATGCCATTGGCACTCAATATGGCAAAAAAACTAGTAATGGTGCCCATGGAAATACTTGGGAGGAACCTCACCAATGCAAAAATTGATGGTAGGTTTGGTGCCAATGCACTTCCTGAAGATAGTTGGAGAAATCTGGGTAAACTAATAATTTGGCCACCATCTTTTCAATCGGTAGGAGTAAATCAACAAGGAATAAAAATAATTGGAGTTTTAATGGCACAAAAAGGTAAGGATTGGAATTCAATCTTTTCTATTAAATTTTGTCGTCATCTCACTGCATAAGAAAGCATATGATGCATAGTTGGGTCGGGGATAGTTGATAGTAGCCAAAGCTGATAACAACTAGAAAAAAAACACACTTTTAATAGAAAATAAAGGTCAAAAGTATATCATAGATTTGAAGAACTATGTAGTGAGTGAAGATGTAGCTCCATTAGAAGGCTCATCAGATTCAAACTTTGAAGAGGAATGCTCAATAAATGGGAATCGAGGCACTAATGAGTCAAATGGGGAAGGACTCTTGGAGTTAGTCTTGCTTTGAAGATGCAACCAATTCTCATAGAGGTCATTTCCATTAGCAAATGGAAGATTATGAGGTGGTTTAGCTTGGTTGCAATTTCCTGGAGTTAATGGAAATTGAAGAAAAAGAAGAGGAAAAAAGAGATGACTATGAAAGACTTATGGTGCCATCAACCAAGCATCATGTTTCCGTCATGATACACTAAATACAAAGTGGGTGATGCCAAGGTATATGAGGAGCTAACACACCAATATGGTAGAATCAAGTACATAAACTATAAGGAGCCTCCTATGGTAAAGGTAAATTTGGGATGAGAAGGAAATCCCCAAATGATTATGGTCAATGATGAATTGGACCTTGTACTAAAGGATACAACATTTGAATTTTCATTGGGTACAAGGAAGTCTTTGCTTGGATGTACAAAGATCTAAAAGGATTTCCATCATAAATATTCGTACATAGGATTCCTTTGATACTTGGAGCATGATTAGTGTGGGGGAAAGCACACATAATGAATCCTAACCATGCTACAAAAATTTAAGATGAGATTGATAAAATGCTTGATGTAGGCATAATCTTTAAAGTACAACTAGGTGAATGGGTGTCCCCAACAATGATAAGCTTGAAGAAAAAATCAACACAAATACAAATGTGTGTTGTTTTCAGAATTTTGAACACAATCACTATGAAGAACCCAATTTCTATCCCATTCATAAAGTTTGTATTGGAGGAAGTAGTGGAACATGATCATTTATTTATATCTTTTATTTTAATCATATAACTAGATCAATATAGATGAAAATGAAATGAAAACCACATTCATCATTGAAGATGGGTGTATGCATACAATTGAATGCTACTTGGGTTGGGGTCTTCTAATCTTCCAATGGATTCTCTTGTGCATTTTTTACAAGATGATGATAGGCAACTTCAAAGCCTTTTTTGATGATTGGTCCAATTACAACAAATAGGAGGCACACCTTCAAGCCCTAATAGAATGCATGCAACATTGTCGAGCAACAAGACTGGCTCTAAATCCTAGTAAGTGTAGATTCATGGTACCTCAAAGGAAGCACTTGGGCCATGTGTGCAAGATTGGTCTAAAAACAAATTTGATGAAATGCGGGCCATTGTTGAAATGAAAGCACCAACTGATGGGATGGAAATAAATTCCTTCTTGGGCCATGTTGGGTACTACCAATGATTCATTGAAGGTTTTTCATATGTATCATGTCCCTTGATTGTTTTGACAAAGAAAGGGATATTGTTCATATGATCGAAAGGACAAGAAGCCCTTGTTGTGGTCTATGCCATTTAGCAACACCATTCACACTTTTTGTGGATTGATAGGTGTTATTGTACATAGTGAACAAGCTTATTGTCAAGGTTGGATAAGTAGATGGTTGATGCTTTTGCAGTAATTACTTTCAAGATCTTTGTGTGAACAAGGAAAAGCCATGTGATAGTTGATCAATTATCTTGCATAAAATTAGGCAAGTCTTGTAAAGGTGTAAACGAAGATTTTCCTAATGCACAATTGTTTCAAATTGCTATATTACCTTCTTGGTATGTGAAGATCGATGAGTACTAGTCTACAATGGTTTTTCCAAGGGACATGTAACCTATAAAATGAAGGAAATTGGCAATGAAAGCTCATACATTCCAAATGATAATGGACTCTTGTACAAGATGGGACTTGATCAATATTATAGAGACGTGTTATGAAAGAAGAGATTTGGGGTGTCCTTCAAGAAGCACATGAAGATTTGGTAGGTGGTCACATGGGACCTAATGCCATTGCAAGGAAAATATTGCAAGTTTGCCTTTAGTAGTTGACACTACATCGTAATGCTAAAGAATAGGTATTGGGGTGTGACATATGGCAATGAGTTGGTAAACTACTTAAAAGAGACTTTATGCCCCTTTGATCTTCTCAACCTTAGAAACTCTTTGAATGTTGGGGTGGACTTTATTGGACCCTTGAAGATAAGGCTGTATGATTGTGTAGGCATATACTGGTTGTTGTAGATTACCTAACCAAGTGGGCAAAAGCATGGAACTTCTCAACAACCGTGCTTGGAGTATGACGAAGTTCAATTATTGACAAATAGTTACAAAGTTTGGAATACTTATTCAAATAACAATTGGTTGTGGGTGAGACTTCATGAACCATTTGATTAGATTGATGACTATGGAGGTCCGCATCGCTGTCCACTACAAACTGGTATGCTGCATGCCAAAATAATTGAAACTCGAGGCTGCACCAGGCGAGAGGTAGCGGACCAGGTTGCTTTTAAATTTTCATAGAAGCATCAATAAGGCACCCTGGCCCGGGAAGAGCGACTTCCTGCAAACTTCGCTCGACTATGGGCTTTATCAGGAGGCACCGCCGCTTTTAACCAGTGGGAGTATCGCTGGGGATTAATAAAAAGCTCGTGGAATATCGACGTTGGAGATAAAGAACGGTAGGTCAGGAGAATCCAGGGACCGGAGAAACAAAGAGATAGTCTTAGGAGGGGATTCCTGAGAACAAATAAAAGAAGTTAATTGAATATGGGATAACAAACTTTGTCGATACAAGAAAGGTGCTTTTTCAAAACAAGGAAATGTGGTGACACAACAGAGATATGAAGGATAATTCAAAGAGGTTCGCCAGTACCTATGCTCAAGAAAGCTCGGCTTTGGAAAGTTCTGATAATGTAAGCTGTTTAAAGTCGCCGAAACTATGGAAAATGGGTACTGACACATAGGAAAAGTACCGCTATAGAACGCGGAACAGACAAGGGTTTGGGAAAACTTCAACAATTCAAGGACTATGTGCAAGAGGAGTTACCCCAACAAATCGAGGGTTCAATAAGTATGTGTGGCTTAGAATTTTGGTTTTGCTAACAGAGTTGTCGAATAAAGGAAAGATTCACAAGTAGGAGTTTCATCCTCCGCACCAAGACCAAAGATTTGGCAAATGGCATTGGATAAGGCATTTAAAAAATTTGGCACAAGTACCGAGGGTTGGATGGTTTCGATTTCAAAGCACGCTCCACCAAATGGGATGATGCAAACAACCCTATAGGGATTAAACAAAAAAAGGAAAAAGAAAACAAAAGTCTGCATCTAGCAAAGTGCCACTCATTTTAGACGCTCTTAGGTAGGAGTGTCTCATGGCAAATGAATGCTGTTTATGACGGGTAAATAAGCCTAAAGGACGTTTGTTGAAGGCCGCCTTGACCGCAACACATGTAGATAAAATACGCCAAATTCCATACTCTTGTGTTAGGGAATCCAAACCCTACTTAGTTCAGATGGTTTTGAGGCGTGACAAGGAGGAGGAGTCATTTGTTTGCTACATGGACCATGTAGTTAGAATCACCTACACTTGTGAAGATTTCTTGAGAATTTTTGGAGAACCTTGTATGGGACCTTCAATTCCAAAACCCAACATCAGCAATTCATAGGCTCAAAAAGATTTGATGGTCTAGACATTGTGTAGAGAGAACTTGACTAGGAAAGATTTGAAGAATATGTGGAATAAGGCAACCGCGAGTTGAAAAATAAATGTTTGGCTAATGAAAAATGGTGCTGCATGATGGACCTGATCAAAACTAGATTGGTGGGAGTCACATGGGCTTCAAATGTTGTAGATTGTATGATAGACTACATGATTGGGCTCAATAAATATAAAGTATACAATTGGGAAGTACTATCCATAAGAATTCATGAGTTTCTATTAATGAAACACAAGGGATTATAAATTTATATATGACGCAACATTGCATAGGGTTATTTTTGGATGTCATATTCATAGAAGCACAAGTGACACCAAACAGGACGTTGAAGTCGGATGCTCTGAATGACCCTTCTTGGCATATATACAAATATATTATGTGCTTATGTGTAATGAAACACCAAAAGCTCACCATGTGGTCTCCAAGAAAAGGAAATGATAGCGGTGAATACATCATTAGAAGATGAGGTGGCCATGGATGAAGAGCAGAGTGAATGAGAGGCACAAGTAGAGGTGGAAGTAATTATGCCACCTTCTAGCCACATCAATTCTTCCACTTAGTGATGAGGCTAGCCATATAGAGGAATGGCTAAATCTGCTTGGGGCTTCTATTGGTAGATTATAAATCTTTGCAATAAGCTCAATGCACACTATACTAGAGACTCCACAGGATAGAGCATCCAGAAGCAAAGCGGACAAAGACTAGTTAGCCATCGAGTTAGGCATGGAGCAATCCCACAAACAAGAAGAATTTGCATTTGAAAGGTGGAAAATTGTTGCTATCCCATCTTTAGGGTTTAGGTACCTAAAAGGGGTAATTTTCACTAACTTTCATTCAAGAACAAACCCTTGAGATCTCAATGCAAAAGAGAAAGAGATCTTGCAAGAGGGCTGTTCTAGGGGCTGAATATGATCTAATGAGGGGTTCACCACCAAGTCTAAACTTGGAAAGGACAATGAAATGCAAGATGAAATGTAAAACTCTAATTGATTGCAAAGTGACACTAAATGAAATAAAACAAAAAGAACCAAGAACAAAGAAAGGAGGAACAAACACTTTAGGCTGGGAATTGGCTGCGAGACAGGTTTTGAAGCGAAATTGACTACCGCTTTTACAGATTGTGGGACCTCGTGCTCATTGAAGCCGAATCAGTCCGGTTCGGATACTTGTCACGAGAATAAGGTTTACGCTTTCCAAAGGTAAATATACAAAAGAGATCAGCAAAAATTTGGAAGCGGGACTCGGTCGCTAAGTGGCAATCAATCTAATTTGGAAACTTCGAACGAGCTGATCCTGCTCTTCTCTGTCTACTATGTCCTTCCTAATTGGTTTTCGGATCCGAATCTCCGAATTGCAACCTGTAGGTTTTCTCCAAGGTTCTCCAAGGCTTTATGACAACTTTGACACTTTGAATGATTTACCACTTTTCTCCAATCTTGCTCCTTAGGAAATCTGCAACCTAGCCTTGCAAATCACACACAAAGGAGAGGGAAAATTGTTGTTGGGTTAGTGGATAGGGATTTGCCTTGGTCAAACCCCGTTTTGGAAATCAATCCTTGAAATGAAATCAAATAAGAATGGAGAATGATGAATGAACAAATAACAATGTTGCAACTCACCAAACCCTAGCAATAAGGTGCTGCAATTATGCTTGAAATGGCTGCAATGGATATTGGCTTTGACTCTTGCTTGAATGATGTTGATCTTGAATGAAACACTTGCTTGAATCACAAAATCCTACATCACAATTGTTAGCACAATAATAAAACATGACATGAAATCTTTGACATAATGATTGATGCTTGAATGCTGCTCTAAAGTGCTTGAAAATCTGCTCTTGAAGACACTTGAATGCTCATTAATACTCTTGTGAACACTTGATTGCTTGTAAAATTGCTAGGTGAAAATATGAGTGAAAGAACCTTGTATTTATACTCAATTATGCAAGAATTCCCGAAATTACAACATTACAAGCCGACATCAGATATAGGAGAATAAAATCCCGCCAGAAATTTGAATTTATTTTAATTTTGGGCCACAAGAGATTCATTCGCCCAAGATGGCAAATGGGTCCCATTTGGCATAATGTATGGGACCAAAATCAAAAGTGCTTAGAAAGGTGTAAAATAGGTTTGGGACCCAAAAATCCAGGTGGGACCCTTTCGCCCAAAGTGGTGAATGAGTCCCAAATCACTAAATCTGGGTCACCTAAACCCGAGAAACACTTCATTGCGACAGAGATATTTGGAATTTTAGATAAATGGGATATCATAGAAGATAAAATAAAATAGGAAGCATAGGCGGACACAAAGAAATAGGAGACCAATTAAAACATAAGAAAGCCCAATTATTAATGACAAGCCTAGAGAAGTGTGAAAGTGTGTTACAACACTTTACAACACTTAAAATAAGGCAAGGTTAAGATTAAAAAGAGGTTTATTAGGTGTAATTAGTTAATAAGACCTTAGAATTGTGTGAAAGTGAGTTACAACACTTCACAACACTTTAGCAAGGTACAATTTAAATCCACTAGTTCACAAGGGCTCAAGACCTAATGTGAATGTGTCAACCACATTACAACATTAAATCAAGGCAACATTAAGCCTAAACTCAGAAGGAGGGTCCAAACAAGTGTGAAAATGTCCCGATGACATTTTTCAACACTACAACATCTCTACATATTCTGATCTATTGAGTACATATTCAGGACAGCCTGAGCTGATTTCTATCCAGTTTCCATGGCTACATCTTGCTGATCCATTGGGTATAGTACAGCAATTTATTCAGAGTTTAGAACTTGTGGCACTTGCAATGTGTGAGGTGGTGGATAGCATCAAAAGTATGGATAGTTGTCATTCTCTGTTAGTCTTACAAGAGGCATTGCACATCAAGAAGTTGGTGGAAGAGGAATGCCACATGGAATTTATATAAAGCTTAAACATTCCTCAAACATGGTTGGCCCAAAAGACAAGACACTATAGATGCAGAATAATTGGCTTTGAGTTGATTTCCTCCCTCCTTTGGCAGTTCAGATGGGAAAGTCTTCTCAGCCTTGTATTTGATTGAATAGCATTTCCAATATCATTACCTCATGCTCCAGACAGAAATGTGAGCTCAGAGAAAGACCGGATAGGAAGTTGACCAAACAGCCATGATTTCAGCTACTCTACATAGAGAACTGGAGGAACAGAGGGAGAGGTTCCAGGCCAACTTGCCCAGCAGGCCCAACTCACTCACTGAATTATAGAATGTTAAGTTGGAGGAAGTCGAAAATGAAATAGTTCAGCTGAAAGCCAGAGTGGTTGAACTTCAAGCAAACCAGGAGAAGGTGCAGATGTGATGTCAGAGGCAGTTCATATGGGTAAGAGTTCTAGAGAGCTTGAAGTCATCCCTACACACAACTTCCAGCAATTTACAACAGAATATATAGACTATGGGCTGCAGGACAAGCCAACACTCTTGGTGCAATCTCTTCCATTCAAGCAGGAGCTGAAGGAATTCCAGGAATGTCTCCTGTGTATAATTCTTAGTAATTTATTTTTCTCAGCTAGGAATCTGACTTCTTTTGTGGGGGAGCTTAGGTAATTAGAATAAAATGAATTTGTAATGTTTCGTTAGCTTGTTGAGCCAACTATTTTATTGGTTAATAACTTAATATGTTTGGCTTTTGGGTTAGTTTATGTTTTCTTGTATCAGGTTCCCAACGACTTCGTTCTAACGGACAATTGTTGGCCCCCTTTATATTAAATAATTGTAGACAGGTGAAGCATCAGATCTTGGTATGGTTGTGTTGTATTTTGTTACTCTATCTGGTATGCAATATTAGTTTCTGTCATCATACGCAATTGGTACTTTAGCCAGATGATGGTGAACAGGCTCAACAGATATATTCATTTTCAGTTCACTGTGCTTAATTCTCCTACGTCTTTAGCTGATTTCCCTGGCCAGTAGTGCACAAGCTTTTGGCCCACTTTATGTCAGTGTATTATTGAGGGGAGACTACCCTAGCGTTTCTCATGTGAGAGTTGAACCCAGATTGCACTGTGCCAATTGCTCTGCCTTAGGTCTCAGTCACACCTGCTGGGCTTTAGAGGTTTTCATTTTCTTATTGTATCAATCACTTCAAGTTACTAAGGTGCAGACAGTGGGGCCACAAAATTTCATTTTCATATATGACTGTTTAATCCACTTATTTGACTGACATTTTCTTTTTCTGTTTTCAGGTTATTTTGCACGGGGTTGTTAATATGCAGCTGCCAAACCAGTGGTTGTGGGATATGATTGATGAGTTTATTTATCAGTTCCAGTCATTTTGCCAGTATAGAGCGAAGCTTAGGACCAAGACGGATCAGGAACTTAGTCTGCTGAGACAGTATGACGAGGTTAGTGTTTGCATTCTCCTTGCTCTGTGTTTTTGCTAAAATTTAAACTATAACTAATTATAATGAGCACAATATTGAAAATATC
>VDFB02000002.1:34312479-34477415 GCA_007258455.2 Sequoia sempervirens
TGTCTCCTTTTATCCATCCTATTTATATGGTTCGTGCTCATGCCTCTTACATCCCTAATGTTATTCAACCCTCACATATCACATCCTTAGTCACACATTTCATTCATATACCTATATGTAGCTATGTCAGCCTAAATACACTCCTTAGGTTTAACTACTAATAATATTATTTTCTTATTTCACTCTCCTTTTTCTACTCATGTCCCTTTATTTCCTCTATAGATACTTTATTCACTTGTGTTACTTTTGTTCTTTCACTCCCCCTTTGCCCACTCATGTCACTTTTTTTTTCTTTCGCTCCCCATTTGTCTACTCATGTCCCTTTTATTTCTACACCACCTAACTCTTCCCACCAATTTTCCATCATTGTGAGTCACACAAATATGAATACCTATATAAATGATTTGAAAATTTATCTTAAAAATATATTTAAAAAGTGATTGGTTTGTAATGTATAATAGTATAATTGAACCCATGACCCAACTACATTCTTTTAAATCAACATTTGTATGTTACATTTATAGTAAAAGACTAACTATAAAATTATTTCCACAAAGCTTGAGAGATCATGAACTTAATTTGTTCCACCCTTTACCTCATGCTTCTTTTATCTATTTCTTTTAAGACTTGACTAATGTTCTCACAAATCAACATAATATTGAGCATCAAGTGACATTTATAAAAAGACAATGTAAGAATTTCCTTATGAAAAATTAATGATTATGTGCTTTAATTTTAAACTATGTTTGCTAATATGAATTATTAACCATTGTACATTGATCTTCAAAGTGTAGATCTATTGATAGTATCCTTCCAATTTAATAAAATAAAAAGTTATTTTTAATCCTTATAATTTATTTTCTAAGTTATGTTTGTGATTTTATGTCATTGTATGAGCTTGAATTTACAAAAGATGGTTATAAAATTTGGTTAACTTTCCTAAGGAAACCAAATTTAACACTAACATAGATGGATTACCAATTGTAATTCATAAGTTATATTAAAGTGAAACTTCATTAATCTATAGCATGTTATTGATCATAACTTAACCATTCTGAAACTAATTATACATTCCAATTTTAAGTTTCAAAGTAGAAAGACATGCACACAAGGAATAAATTATATTGAATATCTATTTTTATATATCAAATTGTAGAATAATTGTGTATGTGCAAATACAAATTTGGTATATATGCCAACTTAAAACAAGTTTTACAAAATTTGGCATATGCCATCTCAAGACCTATATACAATATACATGTTGAATAGCTACGTATCAGTCCCTAAATATCGACAAGTGATCCTATGTATCTCTATAAAATCCTAAACTTGTGTTGGATCATCAAAATAAAGTCTCCTTGAAGTACTTGGTGGCTTTGAAGATGCCTACACAATAACAATTCAAACCATGAATTATATTAATTATGTCAATGGTTGACAAGTTAGACTACTAATTTAGAATTGTAAAATTAACATCAAAATCCCTATATTGAACTATAATTTATCTAAAATAGAATTCTTAATCACCTCAAGTCTTGCTCTTTTTTCTGAAAGATGTTCTACAAATGATTGTTCCTTTGGATGAGCAAGAGTCCTAACATATTGAAATGGTTGAGGATTCATCACATTGCTAAATAAAGCAAGGGACTATATTAGGTAAAATAAAATTTATACACATTAATATCTAACTATTGACAAATAAACTTAAACTAAACATACATCTACTCTTATCTAAATGTATATATATACAATATAAACTAAACACATACCTCTCGTGATGCTTGTTCTCTTCTTGTAGAATGGCACAGCATGGATAAACCAACTATGACATTTTCCTATATAAAAAATGACAAGAATGTAAGGCTATAAATGCACATGTACATATAATCATAACATCAAAAATATAAATAAAGCATATACCTCTTGTGATGCTTCTTGCAATGTTTCAGAAGCAATCATCATGGATGTAAAACCAACATGTTTTTGTATAAAAAGAAAAGAATACATAAGAATATCAATCTATGTACATGTATAATCATAATAGATTTCAAAACTTAACATCTAAATCACAATTTAATTAATATGCATATACAATAAAAAATTGTAAACATGTATGTGCAAAGAATTATACTATATAGTTACTCTCTAGGACAAATGAAATGGTCATAAGGGTACCCTCTTGGACCTACATAATTTTATCCTCTATCATCAACTATTAAATCCAATGCATAAACATACATTAGTACTAATATCTCTTATAAGTTATTAATTTAAGATAAAATGAACTATGAAATTTCTTTAAGTCTTACCATTGCATGATGCTGATAAGATCCAACATCCTCATCATCATTGGAACCCAATTGGTGCAGGAGCACCCCAATACACTTAATTTCAACAATTCATCATTTGAAGGAAGGCATTAGAAATTTAGGGGAATTTGAGTAAATTAATGTTAAATAAGGTCTTTGAGACTATTTTGTCATGTAATTGGGGGTTTTTAAGGGTATTTGTTTCAAAAATGCAAAAGGTTGCATTATTTTGTGTTTGTTGTTAACAAATTGTCAAACAATGCAAAATTAAGCATATGTAAGGGTTAAATAGTTTGTGGTCAGTTATAGGCGCCCCAAGAGGTATTTTTTAGGTGGTAGCATGATATATTGTTGTAATATCTTGAAGGGGAGGCTGTTGAAGAAGTTTGGAATGAGTTTCTAATAAGAAATTTGCTATTTTTTTGTGTTTTCCATTAAGAAATTTCTGATCACATGCATTGTACGACCTATACACATTGTTCCACACTCCAAGACTATAATGGGTGGATAGATAATTGAATAAAATTTCTTTTGGAATTGGAATGGTGTTATTTCATTGAGAATCGAGTGAGATAACCTCATTTTACTACCGGGTGGTCTGGAATCCCATGTTTTTCCTATTTTCCTGAACTTTGCTTGGCTAGTACAGTCCGTACAACTCTAGATATTGGTTGAAGAATGACATGGTATTTTAGGGCACTGAGTCTACTTTCAAATGCTTCAGGTTTGATTGAAAACTATTAATTTTGGAGTGAGTTATCTCAGTTTTTCTAAAACTGCTCTGGTTTGGTGCAAGTTGGTGTTTTGAGAGTAATAAAATGAGTTTTTAGGACATTCCACCTACTGTAGCAATTGTAACTTGGTGGAATGACCCAATTTGTTGTAACATAGGTTTCCAAATTCTGTGGAGGTTAGAGGAAGTGTGTTTGTGGGTTTTGGGTGTTGCCCTAGGTTGAATTTGGGTGATTTTCCTTGTGAAAGTGAGGAACTAAATGATGGTTTATGAGTTTTCTGGAAGAAATAACCTATGTGATGAATTTTAAAGCTTGTGAAGGAATAATTATGAGTGTTTGAATAGGTGGAAGGGTCTGGAAAGGTCTGGAGGTATGATTTACAATAAACCCTCCTTTTGAAGGCCTAAAATCAAGGGTTTTTGGTTTTGCTATGTTGGAAGAGTGATTTCTAGAAACTAGTGGTGGATTTAGTAGTTTTTGGGAATTTTAATTGCTTACCCAAGGTTTCATAAGGTTTTGTGGAGTTTAAAGTGTACCTTCTTTGTAAAAGTGGGCTAATCCACTAGACTTTTCCATGGCAGGTGTATTGGATCTTTGAATTTGTCCAAAAGAGTTGATATTAGTTTTCCTGTATGTTTTATAACTTGCAAAAGGGTATCTTAATCATCCTTGATTTTGTTAGTTTTTTTGGAAAATGTTGGTGAAAATGCCTAAACTAGGTTTGCACTGAAATTGGGGTTTAGGAGTGAAATTGGGAAATTGTGCTTCTGATGATTGTTGAACTTGGAAGACTGGTTGAATTACTTTATATGGTCATTTTAATCTTTCTAGATGCATCTTGAAGGTAGGTTGCCAAGTTGATTAAGGTTGAGCCTCCTGACTCTGCATCACCAATGAATCTCTAGGATATGTTTCAGCCTCTATTATTTCATCTCCTATGTCTAACATATGATGGACCTCATAATTGGATGTGCTCATTGGAGGTTCAATAGGTTGTGGAAGAGGACCAAAACATATGTGGTTGCACATATTTCACTGATGGGGCACATAAATGGTCTACAACATGTTCAATGGTCCTGAGCCTACATGTTCAAAATGGTCTATGAGACCTTATTGCATCATTAAATCATCAACCTTAAACCAAAATTCCAAAGTTTCCTCATGGAGGCATGAAATCCATAAGGTGCTCCTGCACCAAACTCCTGGCCAAAATAAAATTCAAGCCCTCTTGGATTGAGGTTAGTAATAGGTCTTCATCCTTTGAATGCCCCTCCTTGATGTCCTCTATGCTCTTCCTCTTGTCCTCTTTGAAACAACTCCAATTGGTCTTCATTTTCACTTTTGGTTTCAACTTGTAAAAGAAAACTAGCCTTCTAATTGTCTTGTCACCTTGAATCTGATCCTTCATGCTTGGATGTATCCCAATCTATGTCTTAGCACCTTGCTCCTCTTCCATGACCTATTTCATCTTGACTTTTTGTTTGTTTCTACTCAAAATTGCTATCACAACAAGAAAGTGATAGATGTCTTGTTCTTTTTCCTTTGCAATGTAGTCATGATCTTTACATCTTTGTTTTTTCTCTCCCATCTAATATTCTACCTCTCTATATGTTTCTTTCTCAAGGCCACCAATCTTTGATATGAAAGAAATAGAAAAACTACTATCCTCCTTTGCAAACAATGAAGAAAATGTTACGTCACCATACCTTTGCAATATCATTTCATCCTTGAACTTCTCTTCAACATTAGGTCTTGACACCAACTCATCATTTCCCTCAAAAATCAATTCATCCTTCACCTATAATATCTTTGTGCCTTCAAACTCTAATATGGTTGCAATCTCTAAGTGCTCTTCTTCTATTTGTTTTGGTGTGTTCTCTTGTTCCTCTATTATCTTCACTTGTCTTCTCCTTTGAACTATCTTCTTAATGGGCCATGTAACCTTTATCCTAATTGATAAGTTCCAACTTGACTCTTGGCTTGCTAATTGCTTCAACTAATCCAACTCAACCTTCTATCTCTCTACTAGCCTTTCTCTCATCTCTATTACTTGTTCCAAAGCCTACCTCAGTTCCTTAATCTATTTCTCAACCTCTATTTGCCTCATCTTTTCCTCTTTCCTCTTCCTCTTTTTATCTTCTTGCTTCTTCTTTTTTGAACCCTCAACCTGCAAGTACCTCCTCAAAAAATCCATGTTCTCTTCAAGCAAGTCCCTTTAACCTTGCTTCCTCTTGTCTTTGCCTCACCTAGGTCGCTTCTCTTTTCCTCTACCTAATCTTTAAGCAACTAGGTTCCCTCTTCAACCTGCAAAAACACAAACACCAAACTCTCTTGCCCAGACCTTTTGAGCTCTAATACCAATTTATGCAGAGGTAGGGGTTCCAAAACCTTCAAACAATCACAACTTGACTAAACTCAAACAATTCTTTCTTATTCATCCACCTTTGACTCATCATTCTCTTCACAAAGCACTTGATTCAAAACATCAAAAACTGAGATTAGGGTATAAAACCTCTTATTGAATCCTCAAACGACCTTAAACAAGATAAAAATGACTGACTTAAACCAAGGAGGGTCTTCAATAAATCAGACTTCACCAAATGACAAACTTCCCTTAACAACCACCCTTTCACCTAGTAGGTTTCCACCAAGCAACAATCCTTCACAAATTTCAAGGAAATACACCAATTAATACTGTGAAAGAATAATTCAACACCCTTTTGGGCCTCCTAAGGAATATCAAAAATTTGGTATAGGGTTCTTTGAAACAAAGGACTCAAAAAATGACTGTCCTGATTTTCCAATAGGCCTATTTAGGCTTGTGTTCATGAGGGTTTATTGGTTCCTATGGTTTTAGGCACAAAATCTCTTCACTATCACTTCAAACACTCTCAATGTGGTCTTCTTATGCTTTCCCAACCAACTCCCATGCTTCTCTAATGGTTTCCCATCAATTCCTAGCCTCTAGGCTCATTATTTGCTCACAAAACATTGTTTGACAACCTAAGGCATCATTGTAATTTCCCAAACCCTTATCCTCAGATCCTATAACTTGGAGATTTATTAGAATACATATGTTTCCCTCTATACACCAATTTTTAGGTGTTTTCAATTGTGATAAATGCAGTAATACATTTTAGAATGCTTAATGTGACCCTATAACAAGGCTATAACCTATTTGTCAAAAACTTGTAATATCTTGCTCAAAATTCAATGGAATTGAATGCAATGAAAACCAATTTGTTGTTACCTCACATATCTATCAACTAAAATGTATATTGGATCAACAACATATTGTGCAGGGTCGTACAATGGCCTGAAACAACCATTTACCAATAATTTTTGATTAAAAACAGAGTTTTATTCATGATTTTCAACTACAATACAAATTCCCACCTTCATTTGAGCCTCTTCAAGGCATATTTAAACTTAATACACCAAAAAATACTCAAACAAACAAACAAAAGCTAACTTTACAACTACTATGACTCTTCAACTTCCCAAAGTTGCATTTTTGCAATTTTGACAATTTTTACAACATTTTTGCAATTTTTTCCCAAATAAACCCAAATGACCTCTTAGGGCTTACAGCATGTTCAAAATGGTCTATGAGACCTTATTACATCATTAAATCATCAACCTTAACCTAAAATTTCAAATTTTCCTCATTGAGGCATGAAATCCATAAGGTGTTCTTGCACCATATATATGTGGAGAAGAGGAGGGTATACCAATAGAAACTAATCCAACAAGTGTATCACTATCATGTGGTTGAGAGAAATATGAGCTTTGTGTAATTAAATTACTATTCATAGTGTGTACAACCAATATACTTTGATGTGTTGCATCTGCAACAATCTTTGGATATTGTATTAGAGGTGGGGGCCAATATGAGGGGGGATAACTAGGGTTAAATGATTTTCCATGGGTCTATCCTAAGGAATTCCTCTACCCAAACCTTGGCAATCCCCCATATCAAAGTAGTTCACATGCTTACTCGTGACAAATTTAGCAGATAGTTTTCAAATAAAATATTGGGGGACATCAAGATTGTTCAAAGATAATATGTTTCCACAATCCATATTGTTGCTCTCATTTTCATCCTGATGATGGATCACAGAGTGTGATTTGAAATTTTGATGCAAAAAACAAACACACAATCGAATCCAGAAATCTTTTGCAATTATCAACATTGTTGTTGGTCAATTTATCAAAAACCATTCACCATCGATCCCAAAAATTATCTAGGATACACTGATATGTGCACCATTTAATTGAATATTTGAGCTCATGCACATCAATGGGTTATCTAGTTTTAGGATTGATTAAAATTTGTGTTAATTGAGCTTTGGAAATGTCTAGTTCTCTCACCTAATCGTACAATAAGCCATCAACATATTGTTTCCTCTTGGCCTCTTGTCACTCTAAAATGGAAATATGTTGGTTGGTGAGGGTTTCAACATTAGAAATTATTGATTCTAAAGTGGTTTGTAGACAAGTGAGGGTTCCTATGGTATAATTGGAAAATGTTCCTTAATTCAGTTAAATTGTTATTGATTAAGTCATGGATAGGAGGGTTTTGTAAGGGAGGATTTAGTTGGGTAGGGTTTCCTTCTAGAGGAGGATTTGGATTTTAAGCCATTGCAACACTTGATTGATGTTGAAAATTTAAAAAATTAATAATTTTTTAATTACAAACTAAAATGTATATAAAAAAACTTATTTTACACTAAAATTGTTAACAAATAATGCTAAAAAAAAAAGAAATAAAGAAAACAATTAAAAATAACATACCTTGCAAGAAAATCGGTTTAGATTGCTATTTTCAAACATGTATATTAGTTATATCAGATTTTTTTTGCTTGTGTTCGCCCTCTTTGCACAATCATGGGTGAAAATGTTGAAATAATAAAGTTTTGGCTTTTTTGTTTAAATTTCTATAAACGGATATCCATTTGGTTTCCTATGCTTTTTTTTAAGAAACTCGATTCCTAATAATATAATATAATATATATTATGAATAAAGTCAATTCTATTGTATATTATATATTAATTATATAATATGATAATATTATATATTATTTATTATATATTATATACTATATATTAAATACTATATATTATATTATATTATATATATAATATAATATAATATAATTGTAGTATCGTAAATTGTCACCCTTGACAATTTCACTTAATGTTTTGTCCTTAACACTTTATGTCTTGGTTCAAATAGGGCCAGGACCCATACACCCCTGGGAATATGAGTCATCCTACTTTTCCAAGAACTAATTTTGAATATGACGGTGATGGTATTTTAACATTTAAAATTCAAATTGCAAATATCGACTATCAAGATTTATTTTTCAAGAAATTAGCATAATTGCATATAAATACCTAGTTATTGCATCATTTGAAATCTAACACTTATTAACTAGTGCATCAAGAGGCAATTATAAAGATCAAGAGCATTATTGAGTAAGTCAAGAGTAACATTTTAATGATTTATTGTAGTAATTCAAGATCCAAACATCATGTCAAATCCTATGTGAGTTTATATGGTCATGTTAGCATTGTTTGTGAAGGCTAACCCTTCTTGTAGCTCTCCAATAAATTCAAACAATTAAGCAAGCAGGATATAAGACCTTGAGGTGATGTGCAAGACCTTAGTATTTCGAGGAAGCCATTGAAGGGTGGTGATTTGTAGCAATTTGTGGTTTCATCATTCCTTCCTATCATTTATCCATTTATCATTGGTATTACCATTGTGGAAGTGAAACCACTAACATGGGGTTTGACTAAGGTAGGCCCCTAAATGGTACATCCATTTCCTTCTCTTTGAATGTGTAGGTTTCATGTTTTGAGAGGATTGAATGAAGCTTGAAGAAAAATCATTTATTATTGTAATTGAAACCCTACACATTGTAAACTCACAAAAACTCACCTACAAAATTATCTAACAACATTCCAAAAATTTTGCAAGTTGAAAAGGTCTCAGATCTATCATCAAAAGACTAAAAAAACATAGTCAAAGAGGCATACAAGGACCCATACACCCCTAGGTGACTCTATTCAGACCAACATCAACTTTTCAGGATAGGTACACAATCCCCTGCCCTTCCCAAATCTTCATTTCCCAAATCTCCCTACAATTTATTGTTTTAATTCATCAATTGTCAGATTCTTACAATTTTCACATTAGGGCACATAGTATAATTAGGTTAATCAAAGAAAATCAATTCCAATCCTCAATTAGATGTAGATCTAGATCTAATTGGCTCACCTTCATGGTTGAAATTCAATCTATTCTCCTTGTTGATCTACATCTTAATGTAATCCTAGAAAAAGGAACCAATCAACCTTACGTCCTCTACATTAGAACTTAGGACCCCCTTCCTTTTTCTTTATTTTATTTTGGTGAATTTGACGTATTAACACCATATACCTTCTAAAATTTTAAACCTTGGATAGATAGGTTTTGTCTTGCATTTCTCATTCAGGGTTTCATTTCTGCATTATACGAGGATAAAAATTCAAAAACTTTGCATCTCATATTGCATCATAAGTTGCATTAGGGTTTATTTCAGTAATTTAGGTAAGAGCTACATTCAAAATTGTATTCAAATTTTTCATTTATTATTGAATAATTTCATTTGAGTCGCATTGCCTTAAATTGTGGAAATTTAGGAAAAATATTCACTTGTAGACTTGTTTGCACACAAAAATAGAGCCTTTAGACATTATACTAAACATTCAAATTTTCATATTTTAGAAGCCCTATTAAGGACGCAGATACCTTTGGGTGCCTCTGTCCTCCTACAATTGCATTAGAAAAAAATTTCACACATCTCTGTCTTTGTGTCTTCAGTCTATTTGTGCTTGCAAATCTTTGATTTGAAATTCTTAATTGTATATATTTAGGCATCTTTCATATAGTTCAAAAATTAAAAATTGTGCATTATTTAGTTCTAAAATTCTATCAAATTCTTCATTTTCATATTTTGGAATCTTAGAATCAATCAATCATTGTATTTTAGATTTGTAATTGTATTCAAACATCTTCAACATTATTGCATACTTGCATTTTGCATCATATTGGCATAAATTTAACAAATTCTAAAGAAATATTCACTATTAAAATTGTTTACAAGCAGACCTAAAATCCTTAAGCAGTATCATACACACTCAAATTTTGAATTTTTGGAAAACCTACCCAATACATAGAAGCCCTTAGGTTCCAATGTCCTCATACTGTTGACTAAACCAACTTTTGCACACATTTACAGTATTCTTGTATTCTTTGTCTGCTTTTTCTATCTGCATCCTATTTTTGGCTATTTTATTTTGTTTGTTTACAAATTTAGTGTTCATAGTGGGTACACTTAGTGTTTTGAAAACTCAAATGAGCTTGAATACCTAGTGTCCTATTACCAATACTTTAGTGAGACATAATTCAATACTATGGCATCCCATTATTTTGTTACATTTGTTGTGGATCTTGAGTTTTCCAACTCTCTCATGCAAGGTATTATCAATACTCAACCCATTTTGGACTCTATTGCTAATGCTACAATACCAATGACAACCATAAAATCAACCATTTTTTTTATTTTCATATTTTTGTTTCCCATGTTCACAAAGACAGACTAAAATAATTGGACAAATATTTAGAAGGATTACAAGACTATATGAGTTCTAAATCTCTAGCTAGCATAGCAGTCCCTATAATAGACAACATGAGGAAACCAATTAGTGATGCTCAAGGATTAGACGTTTTATGTAGTCTAGCCCATATAGTTGATGTTAATGTTCCTACAATGACTAGTTACACTCAAACTTTGTGATACACTCAAATTCAAGGAGAAAGTCAAGTCTTCCTCCCTACAACTATAGCCTATATTCCCACATACACTATTCCAACTATTTACATAATAATACAACAAAGCACTAGCATCAAGTTCCAACCTTGAAACTTTCCACTGGAAATCCTCATAGCTTTGTGTCCTTGCATGTCACATTGCAATATTCATCACCTCTCATTAACTTGCAACATAGTAGTCCACCAAGCACATACACACTTCCACCATATTCACCTCATTCCCAAAACATGTTAAGCAATGATTCAATCATCAATCAAGTTTTTCAAAATGTGACATCACTTCAACAACAAATATCAACATTGAACCAAAACCAAAATGGACAACCATTGCAATATGTCAAATGAATCCCATTATCACTTGAACTGTTGAAAACACCAATGCCATAAAATATAGAGATACCCCAATTTGAGAAGTACAATGGTAAAGGAGACCCTATCAATCATATATCAACTTATACATTCTTGTGTAGTGACTTCATTTTCAAAGATAAACTCCTAGCTAAAATCTTCCCTAGGTCATTGAAAGATGGTTTTGGAATGGTTTTATTTGTTGCAAAATAATTCAATCCACTCATTTAATGAGATCATTGAAGTATTCCTCCAACATTCCAAGTAAAAATTGGTCCTAAGATTATCATAACTGATTTAGTGTGATGTAAACTAAGGAGAAATGAAAATTTAATAGACTTTATAGGATGTTATCAATCACTTTACTCACAAATCAATCTTACCCCTCCTGATGTGGATTTTCAAAGAGTGTTCATTTAAAACCTACAACCCAACATAATGGATAAAATCTTATTGATGAAGTATCCATCCTTTATACACTAATGTATGGCCCTTTGTGATTATTAGAATTTGATTAGCCTGTATGAAGAGATATCTCCATTGACTCCTACTAAGAAATTTGAATCTGTACCTCAAAAAAACTATCAACCATTCAAGAAGTTGATGAAGGGTACCCCCATTACAATCTGAAACTCACAACAACAACAGAGAATTGCAAAAAGAAAATTCAAGAAGGAAGCAAAGATTTTCTATTTTATAAATTACAACTAATATCAAATGGGCTTTATGATTACATAAATTTGTAAATATGCAAATCAAAGCCACAATCTACTCTTCTCTACCCTTGTTTTGTAATCCCATTCACATCCTTTATCTAGAATGTGTAACTGCCCTAGAATCTTCTAGAAATTGTAACCCCCACAAGAAAAAATTTCAAAATTTTATCCCAATTTGGTAGTACAAATTTGTGGGGTCATAACTTTCAATCTGACCATTGGATTTTCAACTATAACACCTTTTTGGAAAGTTGTCAAGAAGGTGCATGTCCAAAAATTAGTATTTAAAGGTAGACTACTATGGATATTTTCCAATTTTCAATCCCATCCAGAGCCTTTGAGGGCCTCAAATTTGACTTCGAATACTTTTAATGGGTTTTTGGAAATTGAAATTTTAATATCTCACAAATGAAAAATTATATTGAAGTGATTTCTTCACGATTGGCTTCAATTTACCATTTTGGAGGTTTGTGTAAGATTTTGCATCCAACCGTGCATAAATGAAAACTTACTAAAAATAGTAACTCTGCTAAATTTAGCCCTTATTGAAAAGAAAAAATATTTTTTTTGGGTGATGCAAGATTTCTCTTGCACCCTAGATGCTCCTACATCAGAAGCAAGAAAAGAACTTTATTAAGATAAATACATCTTAAACAAGCAATCATATTGAACCTCAAGTTGCTGCCATAAGTTCAACCCCATACTAATTTAGATCTCAAGATGGACAATTTACCCCATTACTTGATTCCCTTCATTCGATCATGTTGCAATTTTTGAACAAGAGATTAATCTGCTTGCCTCTGATTAGACCAGTGGACACAACCAAACCTCTACCTCCAAGTTACAATCCAAATTCCTTTTTTCAATATCATCATACAAATGGGCATGATACAGAACAATACATGTGTCTTAAACATCAAGTGCAAGACCTCATTGATTCTAATCACATATAGTTGGGTGGTGTTAATGATCAAGGGAATAAGTCTATTGCCTCACTTAACCAAAACTTGAAATTTTTTACCAACCCAATGCCAAATCATTCATCCAAATTTGTGCAAGCTTGTGATGTTAAGAATGATGAGATGAATGTTGATAAGAGGGATGACATTAATAATGATAATAATGATTATAAGATTGATGATGAGTATGGTCTACAAGATATGGCCACTCTCATAGACGTTCAATCTCATAAGTGCCAAACCACTTTGTTACCTGAAATTGATTTCAACATATCTATGCATCTATACATGTACCTGATGGTCCACTCTATATCGTCAAATGTATCAATGACAAATCTACAACTGGGATACTTATTAATTACATGTGTGTAGAGAATGTCTTCACTAATGAATTCTAGTTTGTGCATGAACTTTATCAAGATTCTTATGAAAAATTGAAAGCGTGGATAAAAAATCATGATGGTTTTGTGTTCCCTATGATAGGTTTGATCACTCTTCAACTTAAAGTTAGACTGAAAAAATTAGATGTATCATTCTCCATCATCTCGAAATTGGACCAATTTCATGTGAAGTTGGGTTATCCATGGTTATGCTCCATGGCTGTCGTCTCGTTGATTATTCACAAGAGCATAAAGTTCCCATTTGAAAATAAAATATTTGCAGTGCATCATACTGGGCTCAATCCATTATCCTCCCATAGAAACTTTTCATTGGACTTCTTTTGGCCTTAACCTATGGAAACTATTAAGCCTCGTGAGGATTTCTTCTTTAGATCATACCAAAATTTTAAGTAAAAACACATAGAATAACTATCCCTTACAAATATCCCACCTAGGAATGGCAAGTCTATGGTTGTTCCTTCTCCCCCAATTGTTGTGGATGAACCTATGCTCAAATAAAAAACCCTTCCGAGCAACCAAGGTAAATATGCCATTGTTCATCCAGCCATATCATACAAAAGACCAAGAGACAAATGCATAATTCCCTTTGTGCCTCTAAAGACAAAACAAGTATATAGACCTAAAGAGATAGTGGTTTCCCAACCCCTAGTGGCCCCTTCAGTTCCTCCCCTAAGGGAAAAAAGAGACTGATGATTGAAAAACTTGCTCATACACCTTCAAAAATTGAAAACCATGTAAGAAGAAATATAAATGCTAAAGAATGTAGGTGTAGACATCATGTTATTGCTGTTCAATTAGAGGAAAATAATAAATAATCCCTCAAGACCAAACACAAATCCAAATAAAGCAAGATGATCCACCACCTTCACCAAAACAAAAATAGAAACAAGAGCATACAACTGATATTGTCATAAAAACTCCTATTGTGATTAATTTGGATGATGAAGATAAAATTGCTAGAATTAATGAACAAGTACATAATGAGTCAATTTTGTTTTTGAAGTCTATGAATTCAAATGGGGGCAACTGTTATGATCCTCCTGATGAGAGTGACCCACCATGTGTTGTGTTGCAGTTTTTTTTTCATTGATGTCAAAAGTGTGTTGTAGTCTAGTTGTTTGGTTGCTAGAGCTTCTTTCACATTTCTCCATTAATGATGTTGTTCTCTTGCAGTTTGAAAGATAGCTTAATGTTGTGTCAAGGCATGTTTGATCCAAATTTCAGATCTTTTGTGTTACAAAAAAGTTGTTTTTGAAAGTGATAGATTGAAGACTGTGTTGACTCTATGAGGATATTATCAAAGGATTAAAAGTTAGCTCTACATATCTCCACATTCAAAGATATGGTTATGTGGTTCAAAAGTTAATTTTATTGAGTTAGGAAGGTGTTATATCCAAAGTTCCATGTCAATCTTCCTTCCAGAAAACAAGTTAGAAGTGATAGATTGTAGGACTATGTTGTTCGGTGACTGGTTTTAATGTATGTTGGCTTCTGCCAGTTTGTTGCTACATGAAGATGTTAAAGGGTTGCTCGTAATGTGTTTTATGTTACACCCTATTATGTGATTACCAATTACTGCTACTTTATGAGTTAAAATGTTAATAGATGAATATATTTTGGTATATATTTTTACGGAAATGAGATAAGATGAATGTGAAATATAATGTGAATGCTTTAAATGCTTTGATGATGACAATGATATATAATGTATATGAATGTTATGTTATCGAATAACTTCTTTTGTGATGCACTAAGTTGGATGTAGGAAAGAATCGATCCCTCCAATAAGAGAGGGGGAGTATCACCCAGGAGAGAAGTTTGGTGTGGTAACCACTAATGTACCTACTTGAGCTCTCACACACTCACAACCTAGTCTAGTCAAGTTAAGTCATGTCATGTAACACCTCTCTAAACCCAGGCTAGTAAGATAGCATTTTGATTTTGATTTGATATTGTAACTGTTAAATGTTGTTATAATGAGATTATACATTAATGATTAGTTATTATTCTGGATTACATGCTTATATGTTTATATATTGTTATCATTGCTTATATATGATTATGGATAGGAAAGGGATGATGTCATAACACTTATATTCGAGAGGCTTACGATATCATGAATCCCTTTCTGATGATTGATGTTTCTTTGGACTATATGTATATGCACATGTACTTTGGTGTGTAATTGGAAGTGATGCAGGTACTGAGTATCGACTCCACCTGGATCCACAGGCCTAAGCGTACTCATATTCCCTGATGGTGGTTACTAGAGGTAGTCACAAGCCAAATGTCACCTACCCTAGCCCTCTATACCCTATTAGGGTAGTGTTTCCTTGTTGATGTCTTACCGTCCAGTTACCTAACGGTAATGTCCGGAGCACCTTTCAGTCATATGTCTGGAACACCTTTCAGTGGTATGTGGTTTACTATTATGTCTCATTGAGGTATTTTATCTTGGCTTCCGTTAAACTTTTATGTGGTTATATATATTTAATTGGTTGTCAGTGTCTTGATGTTATTTCTTTGACATCTTTTTCGTGATTTCATATATGGCATTTAATAGTATTTTATTGATTTGAGATTTGAATGGTTTTATCCATGAGGTTTCAAATATGTTATTTTAAATGATTTTTATTGATCATTCGGAGGATGATATATTTCATTTAGAAATTTTAAATGATTTTATTAATCCTTTTTGTGAGCCCTCATAGTCTTATTTAAATCTTATTTGAGGAGCTTTGTGTATTTTAACAATTGGATTTAAATTATTATTTTATATGAGTAGAGAATATTGTATATTTAGTGATTTTAATTTATTGCCTTGGTGAGCTTTGATAGCTTGTCTTATTAAGTGATTTAATTCTTTTTTTATTTGTGGGGAGAGTTCATAAAGGGAATTAGGTTTTTCTTTGGGGGAGGGAATCCTTGGGAAGGAGAAATTTTTTGTTGGTGGAAGGAGGAGGAAACCCCACGATTTGGCTGGCTGAGATGGGGAAGAATCATGGAGAATATTCGAGAAGAAATTTGTGGGCAGTGGCTCCAAAGGTTCAGCATGGCTATGTTGTCTTGCTGCTCCATTTTGGAATCATGTTGTGCCTTGCTAACAGAGAATTTCTTCACTTCACATTTGGGGAAGATTTAAGTTATTCTTCTCTATTTTCTTTGAATCTTTGAGTTAGAAATGTATGGATGAGTGTGTTTAAATGTTTTGAGATCTTGGTTGCTCTGGGTGTTGTTATGGCACTTTGGTTGTTGAGTTTTCTTTTTAGCCTGGTTATGGAATTTATTTTGGGGAAAGTATGAGTCTTTTCTAAATCTTTACAAATCCCTTAGTTTAAACTCAAATTCAACTTTTGGATTCACTTGAAAATGCCCAAATCTCAACTGGGTTGGAGTCCAAAACGAATTTAGAACACTTTCCTTTTTGGCCAAAATTTGTGTCATCTGGTAAAACATTTTTAATTGCTGCTCTTTAACCGCCTGTTATAAATACAAAATTAAGTTGGATTCCATGTAGAGAAACCCATATCTCAACTGGGTCTTTGTCTGATTTGAATTTTGGACACTTTCATTTTTGGTCAAAATTTGTCCCTTCTTGTTAAAACACGTTTTTTTGATGTTGCTTGTTAACCACCTGTTAAAAGTACAAAATAAAGGTGGGTTCCATGTAGAATCACCCATATCTCAAATGATTCAGTGTCCAATTTTTAATCCGGACACTTTCATATTTTCATGCTTTTTTTGCCCAACTTGGCAAAATGATGTTTTTCATAACAACACCTCATTTTTTGTTCTAAAATCAAAAATTGTAGGTAAATTCCAACTAAAAACCTCGAAATATGAACTAGGTCAACCTTAGAATTTTAATCTGGGCACTATCTAATTTTTATGAAATCTTTACGCCTTCTAATTCATTATGGATTTTAGCTATTTTAATGATTTTACAACAATTTTGGCTTGGTTGTTTTAAAGGGTTTCTATGATGGATTTTTGTGGATTTTCTTCTATTTCACATTTGCTATGGATTCCTCATTTTGTTAAATTAGAAGGCCTATCCATCTGCAGGGTGTTGAGTTATCCGTCTGCAGGGCGTTGATGCAGGCATGATTGAGTCTCCTTGTCTGTATGAGAGGTGTACCTAGTTCCATGTGGTGCCATCCCTTTGAGCATGCATGATGAAATTCCATCCAATATGCACTCTAGTACCTATACCTCAGTAGTCATGATTAGTACCTGACATGTCATTGTATGAGCATCTACATGTTGTGATATTGAATTTAATGCATTGTATTCCATGTTTGCTCTATGTCTGATGTGAGTGTTGGCCTTATGTTTTCCTTTCCTTGTTATTTCTATTTTGGCCTTGTGACTTCCTCTGAGCACAGTGGGGTGGCCTATTTTGAGTCCACATGGTAGGGAGGTGTTGCCATTGCCATTGGGGACCAGTGTACAAGTTATTAGAGCATCAGTTGGAGGTGTTCTCTTTTGTACGTGCTTTATCAAATGATGTTTCTTATTCATGGCTATGTATTTTTATCTATGTATATTCCTTTATGTATATTGTACTTGCTTGAGAGTGAAAATGTAATCATATAGATTAATGAGAAGAAATGTGATGTTTATATTTGGTTTATGAGTTCCGATGTTGGTATCAGACTCGTTTGTATTATGATGATCATAATGGCTTTTTCTTCAATATTTTTCATGCAAAAATTAGATCTTGGTTGTATTTTTCCTTCATGTTTTAGTCTGCAAAATTTTTGGCACATCAGCACTTTCTATTTGTTGTTTTGTGTCACTACTGCGAAGTTCCAGAGCAGCAGGTTCTGGAGCAGGAAGTTTCAAAGCAGCAGGTTTCAGAGCAGGAAGTTCCAGAGTAGTAGGTCCTAGAGCAGGAAGGTTCCAGAGCAAGAATTTTTGGACCAGGAAGTCCTCGAGTAGGAATTTTTGTAGCAGAAGGTTCTAGAGTAGGAAGTTCCAGAGCAGGGGGTTCTAAAGCAAAATTTCTGGAGCTATCTTGTTTGCTCATGTTTGGATTTTCTGTGGAGGGTGAATTAGTCCTCTCCTTTGGGTTGTGTTCAGCCATGCTTGGCCATGTATGTGGTTGATATGTTGTTTTGGAAAGTTCTTTTTGTGTAAGTTATTCTTTATGTTATCAAAAAAATTTATCTTGTCCTCGTTTGGCTCTTACCCTTCGGGGTTGTGTAGCGAGATGTTACATCTAGTATCAGAGCCCATGTTCACACACTGGGATCTCTAGCGTACTTGATCCTTCTATGTTATGTTGTGTTTTGTGTGTGTGGCATGAGCTAATTATAATGTTTTCATAGTCTTATTGTTTTGCTTTCATGCCTTAGTATGGTTTATAGACCGTCCTTGTGATGATCTATTTTAATGTGTTTGTTGTTTCCTTTAGGATGCCCCTAAGGGCAGAGCTAGAGGCAGAGTTAGAGGTTGAGCCCATATTGCAGCATTGGGATCCCTACTTATGGTTGATACCTATTTGGTGTGTTGTGTGTGGTTGATGGAAACAAGTTTTGTTGTTGTTTCTACCCCTTGCATGTCTTGTTGATGAATGCCTTTGTGAGGGTTAGTTAGACCCTCGAGCCTACCAAGGAGTGTATTCTGATTGGTCTCCTTCTTGATGTGTGGCTCTTTCATTGTGTAAAGGGTTGTGACCCTTGAGTGGTTCCTGAGTGTGGTTGTAGCCCATGTGGTCGCAGTGCGCTTGATGTGTGTGTTCCAAGTGCTTGTTGTGGCAAGATGGTCATAGGACCTCTTGCTTTTTGTGCCTTAGTATGGCATTTTAGAGGGTTGAGTTTCCCAACCCTGTCTTGTATTGTGGAGGAATGATGCCTCCTAGGTCTTACCTTACCCTATTAGATTGAAGTGTTTCCCTTGGTTGAGATTGATTACTTTCCTATATCTTGTGTTGTGGGTGGGCATGTTGGACCTTAGCTTGTTGGTGGGTTGCAGGTGACATGTGTTGCCTAAAATTACCCTTGCTTGGTTTCTTGTTCTTGTTGTGGAAGGTCTATTTGACCTTGAGGGTGCCAAGAAGTTCCTTTTGTGTCTATTCTCTTCTTGAGTCTTGTTGTTTTTCGTCACCATGCAAGTTTCAGGCACATGTCTTCTTGTGCTTTACCTCCTTGTGTTAAAGATTGCTTGTCTAACCCTATGTGGTTTTGGAGTTTTTTTTGCATGTTATATTGTATTGAGACTGTAAATATGGTAATAGAAAATGAATGATCATTTTGTTAGTTCATAGAGATTACTGCATGCTCTTGCATGATTGATGCATTTGTGTGAAAGTGATTGTGTGATGATGAAACAATTTTTGCATTCATGCCTATTTCAGAATTGTGAATCCCTCTCTCTCCTTCTCTCTCTTCTCATTGGTTTAACAAAGATGCATATCTTTGAGTGAGTCATGTATTGAAATCCATTGTATGCTTGTCTCTTATGAGAAAATGTTTATGCATTCATGAAAGTTTTTTTATTAGATCAAACCTTGGGTAAAGGACCTAAGTCCCCAAGTTGCATTCATAATCATGGAAAATGTATAATATGAATTGAAAATCATTCTGCATTAAGTAAAATTTTAGAGAAAAATGGATTAGTGAAACCATTTGCATGTTAATGATAATTGCATAATAGGTGCATCTTGTTGGTGAGGCCTATAGTCCCCAACTTTATTGTTAAGTCTTAAGAAATCATGTAGATGTTAAATTATTGTACCTAGACTCAAAATGCAAAATGGTAAATG
Source organism: Sequoia sempervirens (assembly GCA_007258455.2). Lineage (NCBI taxonomy): Eukaryota > Viridiplantae > Streptophyta > Pinopsida > Cupressales > Cupressaceae > Sequoia > Sequoia sempervirens. The sequence continues at coordinate 34,332,592 of VDFB02000002.1, forward strand.
TATGTTGACGTGATAATGTTGCATACCTTGTCTTGGGTAAACATTCTAATGATATTGCACTATGTGTGGGAAATACATGTGGTTAACATATGTGTGTAGTAAGGTGATTTACCACTTAATAAAAGTGAAAGTGAATGTGAGAGTTATCATGGCATTGTTGATTTACTCCATGTAGCACTATGATGTATTGTATGGATGTTGGGAGTACATGTTCTTGGAAAGTTGTATTGACCTTGCATGATTAGAGGTGGATAATGGTTTTATTTTGGTAAGAGGAAATTGGAAAAAGGTACTCCCTGTTATGTGAACATCCTTTGTTAGTGCACATGTTGAGTGTTGTGAATACCCCATACTTGCTTTGTGTGCCCATGGCATGGTGAGACTGTGTAACCATCCATGGAGAATATGTTGTATTTTAGGTGTGGGATTAACCATACCATTATGTGTGCTTGTATGTTTGTTACCTGATTGAGGGACAACCCATGTGTGGTTGAAATCTATATATATATTAAGAGTAACCAAAAGTTAGTTTCATAGAATCTCTTCTTTTGGTTCTCTAGTCCCTCAGTCCATGATGGGGTAGTAGCAACCACAAAGTTCCTCAGGTGGAGTGTGCAGCATACGCATGTTGTGGTGTAGAGTGGTCTCAGCTCAACCAATCCTAAGAAAATTACTCACTACTTCCCCTTGTGATGGATCAGGGTACTTGATCCACATGTTCTATCCTAATCCCCATAGTTTTGTGCACAACAACATTGGTTTGTTAGTATTGCCTGGCTACCTACAGGGGCATTGAGCTGGCATTAGTGAGTCAACCTCGTCCACATGAGAGGTGAGACTCGAGTAGCCCCATAATCATATACTCATACATGCACTACTTGTAGACACTTAAAAATGACCTAGGCCTACAAGCTCTATTTTATCACTTTCGTCCTAGTATAATTGTGACATTTAATTATGTCCTTGGTCCACATTCGACTATTGATTAAATAATTCATAATTATTTAATTAATTCATGTCCTTTTATTCTTCACGATTATTAAATAAATAAATCTTATTTATTTATTAAATACATCATTAATTGTCTAAGTCTTCCCTTAATTAAAATAATTTATTAATTTATTTAATTACCTTTCTGCATTTATTTCTTCCTGATTATTAAATAAATGAATTTCATTTATTTATTTATTTAATGTCACTAATCCTCATAATTAAATGAATTTATTAATCTATTTAATTGATTAATCTTATCTTCTAAATTAAATAATTATCTTTAATTATTTAATTGTCAAAATTAATATTCCTCTCATTTTAAATAAATGAAATTATTTAAAATGTCATCACATTCTTAACTGACAATCCATTTCGGTAAATAATCTGAAAAAGATTATTTATTATCTCACAAAATCCATATTTTGAATTAATTTAATTCAATATGGTAATATTCCTCCAAAAAATCAAGTAATCAGGTAGATTCTTGATTTTCCAAATCTAGTCTTCAGTTTAATTCTTATCTTCTTGATTTTTCGAATCTCACAAATCAGACAGTCTTTATCTTCTTGATTTTTGAAAATATTTATTTTCTAATTAATTATCTCATTTATTCTCCACCGCCGATTTGATCTTCTTAGATGACATCTCGACCACTCGTTTAAGGATTTTTCTCTAACCCCTGATTAAGGATTATCAGATTTAATCTTGTCCTCTAATTTTAGGTCTCTACCGAAGGTCAATCTCGTTCTTCCATTCAAAATGGCATTTTCTATAAAATGCCATTTTCCTCCCATTTTTAGATTACACACTGTCACACTTAGGCATTTTAGAGGCATCGTAGCATTTATTGTGATATTTCGTTAAGTATTGGCATATTTAGGAATAGGAATTTTTTAAATCATAGTCATAGGCATTAGACTTTGATCAAATCCTTCAAAGCTTGTGTAGGACTTCGTCAAATATTGCTCACACATTCGGTTTGAGGGCAACATGTCAACCAACAAGTTAGAAGGTGTTATAAAGGTGAATCATGGAGGTCTCGATGATTAGCTGATTAAAACACCGCAATCATTCTGATGTGCCGCAATCAAAGTCTGGAACGACGCGTATGAACTACCGAGCCGCATTTGCAACACAGAGCGATCCATTCGCTCTATCGTGGTGCATTTTCCTGGTAAGATTTTCTTCTTTTTTGGCATTCGGTTTTGTTTCTATTTTTCTACTCTTTTTTGTTTACTTTCTAGTTTTTCTTTTGCATTCTAGTTATTTCCTGCATTCTACTTAGCATAGGTTTTTGTGGTACTAATTCTAATTTGCAGTGTGTGGCGGTTACTTGTCGTGGGTCCAAGACTGGTGTTTAAAAACTTCTAACTCATGGTCTTGTAGGTTTGAATGTCGAAGAATGAACACTAAAACATTGTGTCTGTCTTTTGCTTAGATTAAATCACATTTACTTTCAGTGCAATTAAAAAGAACATGTCTTCTAATTTGCATGATTGTGTTTGCAAAATGGTAGGTGAGTATGCTCTCACCTTATGAAAACTCGGTGATCAAAAAACCAGACCCATTTTTTATATGTTATTACCCTTACAACTTAGTAATCGAAGTATCCTCTCCCCTTGCGCTTTCAGGTGATCCTAGGTGTAAGAGAAATGGTTACTAACTCTAGAACTTGGGCATGTTCTGGTGGGAAAAAGTACTTACCCTAAGACGACTCAGACCGGTAGCACACTGAACTCGAGGGACTTCCAACCAATATATAAAAGTGGATTCTTGGGGAAAGTCCAAGAATCACGTGTTTGGTTCTGACAAGATGGATCTAAAAGGAGACTCTCACCGCATGGATCATGCCCTACGAACGGAATGCCCATATTAAAAACCTCTTGTCTTAGTGTCCAACCGTTCTTTGGCCGTTGCTTGGTATAGTGCAGGGTACAGTATCATGCCTGAAGAAACTCACTACTAATCCCCTTGAGTAGAGATAGCAGTTCTTGGGAAGTCACTACCCAAGAATTTGAAGTTGGTGTGCTCGAATGACGTTAATAAGTCATGGAGGGGAGCCAATGCCACCAAACTTCTAAGCTATCTGCTCTCGAGAAGGAAAGGTGTTTAGCACCAATCTGGGGTATATCGGTGGGCTATATCAAGTATACAAACCCTTGGCCTATTGGCCTATTAGGATCGTGCTTGTCTCATGTGCGTTTGCATACACCAAAACATCGTGCTTGTCAAGTGTTTTCTAGATTTTCAAACAATATACACAACATTCACAAATCTGGACACAAACAATCAACCTTAGACAACTCAAACTTTTCAACAAAACATCAAAAAACAATCTCAGTCCTCATTTTGAACTTAGACTTTGCATTGTTCATCTTAATCCTCATTTTGAACCTAGACTTTGCATTAATCATTTTAGTCCTTCATTAACATTATCGTCTTAGTCCTCATTTGACATTTTTGCTTTGACAACCTCGTCATCTTGCATTAGTCATTTCCCTTAGATAAATGTCATTATCACTCTACATTTAACAACATCATGAATTCCACCACCTTGTCTTCCCTTCAACACAATATTGATAGGCTTGCTAGTAAAGTTGAATACCAGTTACTCTGTAGAGGTCAATACCAACAAGCCTTATACTTTAGGAGACAATTCCTCCAAACTGAAAATCAATGTCCTTCGTACCAATGACCCATCAATCCAAGTCCTCCATCCATCTACCCTCACCATCAACAATCACTTAACATAAATCCTGCCATTAATTCAACACAAATGTCCACTTATCACCCTTATCCTAATCTTGACAAGGGAATCCAATTGTCCACTAGTCCATTTCAAACCTCCATGTCATATTCTGGTCCTTCACCTATCAATCCCGTCCAACTCTACATGCCTTATCAACCATCTACCAACTCATGTCACGTCCCCACATCATCCCATATCAATCCGGTCCAAGTCTCCACATCCCATTTTAGTCAACCTTACACCAATCCAGTCCAATTATCCATGTCATATCATATGTCATCACCAACTAGTCCAATCCAAGTCTCCATGTCCTATCCTAGTCCTTCACATACTAGTCCAGTCCAAGTCCCCATGTCATATCTTCACATACTAGTCCAGTCCAAGTCCAAATGTCCTATCCTAGTCCTTCACATACTAGTCCAGTTCAAGTCCCCATGTCATATCCTAGTCCTTCACATACTAGTCCAGTCCAAGTCTCCTTGTCCTATCCTAGTCCTTCACACACTAGTCCAGTCCAAGTCTCCATGTCATATCCTAGTCCTTCACATACTAGTCCAGTCCAAGTCTCCACGTCCTATCCTAATCCTTCATTCATTAATCCTTTTCAAGCCACCCCCTCACAAGCCACATCTAGTCATGGAAATTTTTTCATTACTCAAAGGAACATCCCATTGTCTAAACTTGAGGATACATGTCAAAACAAAAGCCCAAATCATGACCATATAATGTCACCCTCATGTCAAGAACAAGGTAGTCCATCCCATGACCCTATCTTAAAGTCCATTCAAGAAGTCCTTCAAGACAATCATGACATCCAAAACACACCTATCCTTAACAACAATTCTATTTCCGATTATATCATCCATGACAACCCATTCTTTGACCAAGACCCTACCATTGACCAAGAAGTCCAAATCCATGACAACCCCATCTTTGACCAAGAACCTACCATTGACCAAGAAATCCAAAACAATCCACTCCTTGACCTTTACACCATTTATGATAAAACACTTGATGACCCTATTCAGGCCTCGACTATCGACACTTTCCAAGATGAGACACTTGCCTCCATTGGACCCATAGATGATCTTCCTCCAGAAAAAGAGTCTTCCACTATGGGCGTATTTGCAAATGATGAAGCTATAGCTAACTTCATGGGACTATATGATAATGACCATCAAGACGGTTTTGACATCGACTTGGAAGCACCAATAGAATCATTTGAACCTGACATGCAACAAGAGCAAACCAAAGATATCAGTCAAAAATATGTCCAACATGACAATGAAGCTAAGATACTTTATCAACTAGGGTCATCTATCTTTGTCAGAGCAGGCTTCCTTGCAAATGAAAACATTCCAGGTAACAGTGTCCACATACATCATGATGGGTTAGCATCTTTCTTTCAAAACAATAAATACCCCATCGCAAACAGAATATGTCAAAGCATGCATTATCAAGGCAAAGGACTAGACATACATGAGCAATGCATTCAAGAACCAATACAACTTCAAGAAAATTATAGACATCAAGGTCTTGGCTATTCTTTAGTTAGAAAATCAAACGATGTTAGTGGAACCTCCTTGATACTGGGGGCAACCTTGTCAGATACAAACGTCAAAATAGAGTCCATGAGAAATCCTTGTCATAAGGTTGTTTCCAACACCCCGTCCACCCACACCATAAACCATCATTCTCAACATCTTAAACCTTCCCTTTGGAACCCACAAAGACAAAATACATACAAATCAAAAAATCAAAATCAAATTTCAACGACCATTGAATCAAACAAAAAGACAAGTGGACATATGAAGTTAAAATGGATCCCAAAGACAAGTGGATCAAGCAAATAAAATATGTCAAAAGGAAAATTCAATCACAATGTGGAGCCACAAGACAAGAGGACTCCCACATACAAAAAATGTCCACCTCCTTCAAAATGGTCATCAAGCAAGGAATCTAAAGGTGTTGGTTCCAAATGCCATCCCTCCAAAATATTTCATCCACCATCCCAAGTTTGGAAAATAAAAAGTGATTTGTTCCAACGTCCAAACAACCTTTCCACATCTACCATCATTCATCACAACCCTACATCTCATCTAAAGTCCAAAAATCCCACGTCACACATCTGTCACATATTGCCAGCAACTCTTTACCATAAGGACTCTCATGGCACTCTATCGTAATGTGTATATTCTGATAAGGCCAACTCTAGTATCATAAAGGATCACAATGACATCGATCAGTTGTATGCAAGTGCTATGATCCTGACAAGACAACTCCTTCAGCAAGGTCATTATTGGCATATCATGGCACCAGTCTCTACATCGGAACCATCAGTGGATTTAGAACAATCAGTGGTCATCTAAAGCATCCAGGCTATCCACAAAATCAAAAATACAAAAAAAATGAATAATGTCAAACATCATCACCCTAATGAAAACCTGGCAAATAGGTGTCTTGGTGACACCAAAAAAATCAAAAAGTCAAAAAAATAGTAAAGAGAAAAATTTCATCCAATGGTGAAAACCTGGCAAACAGGCACCTTGGATAAGTACCATGATGAAAACCTGGCAAACAGGCGTCATGTGTAAGATAAATCATCTCTGTGGACTTTTACACTTGGGGGCAAGTCATCTCATTTCCCATGCCTTCCTCATGACATTTACATCCATCTAAGCCCTATCATTTCCGCGCATTTTTCCCACCTACCTTGGTCTTGACATAAAACTGGCACACATAAATCATGCTTTAGGAAAACTCTTGACATGTCTATCCTTCAATCATACACTATTCACGAAATGTCATGTCATTACTTTCAAAACCTCATTATCATTATGCGACATATTCCTTGAAAATCATATGACAATTACCTTAGTCTCATGTCCCCTGTCCTTTACCAAGCCCACCTTTTGTCCTTTCATGTCTGTCACCTATCTTGGCTTTCCCTTGTCAAACGGTCTTAGGATACTCCATCATCCCTTTTAGTCCTAACCAAGTCATTCCAAATGCAACGAGTCTAATCTATACAAGAAAGTTATTCAAAACATTACTTGCCTTTGTTCCTGGCTTGGCTATAGACCTCGATACTTTCGTCACATTATCGTCATCCTCATGTTGTTTCGGGATGTGTTCTTCCCACGTCAAACAACACTGTCATCACCTACCAATTGGTATTCAACTTGACTAGGGGCACAATCATGTTTGTCGTTGGATTCTTATGCATAGGCATCATTCACATGCATTTGTCATGATCCGAATAAACTGTCAAAAGTCCAAAAAAATTATAAACTGACAAAAGTCCAAAAGAATTATAAGCTGTCAAAAGTCCAAAAAAATCATAAACAGACAAAAGAAAAAAAAAATCATAAAAAGTCTTGAAAAAGACAAAAACATTGTAAAAAGTCCTGAAAAAAAGACAAAAACATTGGAAAAAGTCCTAAAAAAGACAAAAGCATTGTAAAAAGTCTTGAAAAAAAGACAAAAACATTGCAAAATGTCCTGAAAAAAGACCAAAAATATTGCAAAACGTCCTGAAAAAATATCTAAAAAAATTGAAAAATGTCTTGAAGAAACCCCAAAAAAGTCACAATGTCTAGACAATGCAAAACAAAGTCACATTTCATCATGTCCATCATATTAGTCAAGTCTTTGTCATTCGTCTGAACTATGTTGTCTCTGTGCATTTGCTACGTAGGCAAGACTCATATTCGAGTCCCCGAGACATTAGGTTAGTCCTTTTAGGTTTGTCAAAATAAAATCATGATGCAATCTTTGGTCATCAAGACAAAGTCATTGGTCGTATCCTACTATGAGGTCTCTGAGAGCATGATGTAGGCAAGGCCATCTGTCGATGAGCCCCTGAGGCCACACTAGGTCAGTCCATTAGAGTGCATGGCATTACACTAGCACACACATCAAAAGTCTTCAAGTCAAGACAAATCATTTTCCAAACAAAACAACTCATTAAAAAAGTATGGCAATTATTTATTCGAAAATGACAAACACATTAGCATGTAAAAAAAAATCGACATATGGTCAACATAGGTCAAACTCAGTCAAAACAAGTCAAATGGTCATAACTTGTCAAACGGTCAACTCTTGGTTAGCTTTTAGATGTGTCCTTCTGAAATATAACCTCTATCATTCAGGCCTTAGGATGTGTCCTTCCTAGGCATCATCACGGTCATCTGACATTTTGAGAGATCCTCCTGACATTCAACGATCTCTCCTCTCAACATTGGTATCTTTCAGATGTGTCCTTCTGAAGAACAAAATCTATCATTTGTGCCTTAGTATGTGTCCTTCCTAGGCATCGTCTGTCACTATCACTGGCATTTTGAGGGATCCTTTTGACATTTAGGGATCAATCCTCTCGACATCGACATCATTCAGGATGTGTCCTTCCTGAATTTGGCAATCTTCAGCACTCGACATCTTGGCATTGTCAAAACCTTGACACCTTGACATCTCGACATCATCAAACCTGACATATTGACATCAAAACACTCGACATTCAGACACACTTGGAAAACACTTGGCACTTGTCTATTGATTTTTTATCATGTTACTAGTTTTTCAGTGAGATCCCGACAATAGGATTTAGAGAAGCAGTGACGTATCATGGCGTTTGTCTTGTCTTTTGACACTCATGTTACTAGTTTCTCAGTGATGTCCTAACTAAGGGATTTAGAAAAGCAGTGATGTATCACGATTGTCTTATCTTGTCTTTTGGCTTTCATCATGTTACTAGTTTTTCAGCGAGATCCTGACAACAGGATTTAGAAAAGCAGTGACGTATCATAATTGTCTTATCTTGTCTTTGGATTTTTTTAATTATCATGTTACTAGTTTTTCAGTGAGATCCCAACAATTGGATTTAGAGAAGCAGCCATGTATCATGACGTTTGTCTTGTCTCTTGACACGCATGTTACTAGTTTCTCAGCGATGTCCTGATTTCGGGATTCAGAAAAACAACAATGTATCATGATAATGGCTTTATTGTTGTATTTTGACAATCATGTTGCTAGTTTTTCAAGGATGTCCTCGAAATAGGATTTAGAGAAGCAACGACATGTCATGATTTGTCCTTTTTGTCCTTTTTGCTGGCGGTTGGTTATGACAAAAATACTGGGGCAACTGCGCTCTTAGTATGAGTCATGATCATCCTTGTCTGTGACTACTTGTCTTATGTGATTGTACGACCTTGTACACCTTGATCTATGTCATATCATGGTGTTTGTTGGCCATTACAACAGTCTGCCCAATGATGATTAAGAGCAATAATAATTTAAGTCATATGCTAAAGTTTTGAAGGATTTGGTCTAGGAACTAACATACATCTCCTTCTGTTTTGTCATCTTCTCTCACTCATCTCATATAGGAATTTCATCCATATCATCATCCATATATTTTGCACTAACATTTTTTTGTCTCTTCATATTCTAGTCTTCTCATTAATTTCGAGAGCACACCCATGTTCTTGGAACCTGTCTATCCTCTCGAGGGGGCATACCATAACCTCCCTCATCATTCTTTCTCATCCTATTTTGCACTGGGGCATATTTTTGACTTATTTTCTTTGTCACAATGTGACATGCTACATTATGACAAAGAAGGGCAAAATGTAGACACTTAAAATGACCTAGGCACTGCAAGCTCTATTTTTACCACTTTCGTCCTAACATAATTATGACATTTAATTATGTCTTTGGTCCACATTGACTATTGATTAAATAATTCATAATTATTTAATTAATTCATGTCATTTTATTCTTCATGATTATTAAATAAATAAATTTTATTTATTTATTAAATCGTCATTAATTGTCTAAGTCTTCCTTAATTAAATAAATTTCTTAAATTATTTAATTACCCTTCTTCATTCATTTCTTTTGATTATTAAATAAATAAATTTTATTTATTTATTTAATGTCACTAATTGTCATAATTAAATGAATTGATTAATTTATTTAATTATTAATCATATCTGCTAAATTAAATAATTATCTTTAATTATTTAATTTTCAAAATTAATATTTCTCTGATTTTAAATAAGTTAATTATTTAGAATGATTTCACATTCTTAACTGTCAGTTCATTTTAGTAAATAATCGGAAAATCGGTCATTTATTATTTCACAAAATCCATATTTTGAGTTAATTTAATTCAAAATGGTAATATTCCTCCAAAAATCAAGTAATCGGGCAGATTCTTGATTTTCCAAATCTGATCTTCAGTTCAACTCTTATCTTCCTGATTTTTTGAATCTCACAAATCAAGTAGTTTTTATCTTCTTGATTTTCGAAAATCTTTATTTTTCTAATTAATTATCTCATTTATTCGCCACCGCTGATTTGATTTTCTCAGATGACATCTTGACCACTCACTTAATGATTTTTCCCTAACCTTGATTAGGGATTATTAAATTTAATCTCGTCCTCTAATTTTAGGTCTCCGTCGAAAGTCAATCTCATCCGTCCATTCAAAATGGCATTTTCTATAAAATGCTATTTTGCTCTCATTTTTAGATGACACACACATAGATTACATTATTCTGGCATATTAAGACTTAGATTTATTTTGTCATAGGCATAGGCATAGATTTTAAGTAAATCCTTCAAAGCTTGTGTAGGACTTAAGCTTTTATTTTCAGATTGCTCGCATGTCGAATCTGAGGGCAACACGTCAACCAACAAGTTAGAAGGTGCTACAAAGATGAATCATGGAGGTTTCGATGATTAACTGGTATAATCATTTTATTTATGTTTGCTTTCATTGTACTTTGTAGTTTCTTTGGGTTTATGCTTATATGCTTCAATTCATTTGATAATCTAACCTTTAAAAATTACCCTTAGTTACACTATTTATTCCATATCTGTACGTGGTCTACCATGATTCCATAGATATGATGCCACACCACACTTATATTCTGACATAGTGCTGGTGATGATGCCACGTGCATAAATGCGTGAAGGTGCACTATGAGATTGTGTTATGATAGCCTACTTGTGTGATGAGTGTAATGGGGCCTCATACACTTGTAGAGGGACACTCATGTTTTCTCTCGACAATGTTTGGGTCAGTTGGCATATGGGTTTTTCCTAGCCATGTATACCTCTAGCTATGGTGAGTACCTGTGTGTGCCCTTTCCATGAGGTATCGCTATGCGGGGTGTGTTCTATGTGTGCCTACTTTCGTGGAGCCACAAACACACTTCCATGTAGTGTACAACTAGTACGTGCCTTGTCCAGCTGGCGTATGACCATGTCGTGTTCAGACGCGATGTGGGATGTGGCCGAGGTGCACATTCCATGTGGATGGCCAAGGAGTGTGTGGGCCACTTGGCGATTCCATGTTGTGTGACGATGTGATGCAGGGTGTAGCTGAGGAGTACACCTCATGCCATGTAGTTGGTGTGCTCACTCCACCACACATGAGGGGCTATTGCCATAGTCAGACGTTGTTCCCTCCTTCCTCATTGGTGGCTAGTTTAGTCACATAGTTATGTATTATGCCATTTCAGAGACTATGAATCTTCTTTTGGTTATTGATGGATTTTATTTTGACTTTGAGGATAGGAAAAAAATTGATTTATCTTGTTTGTGATGGTTTAGCCACAAATTGTGAAATTTCTTTGCATGTAGCCCTCGAGGTTACACATGATTTAGTGTTGAAATTGCGCACATTTCTTGCTTTATTGCTGCAATTGAATCTTTATTTGATAATTATTTATGATCTTTGGTGGCTAAACTATTTTTCTATTTGTTGTTTTCAAATGTTGGTCTTGTGTTCTAATGTGATTCCTCATCGAGAATGGGAGAGCCGAACTCGGTTGAGTGTATATGAGGAAGTAGACGCATGGAACTTTGAGGTTGGGGGTATGTGAGGCTGTTATACAGCTAGGACCCACTACCCACCTATGTGTGATGACTATCTCTTGGAGGCTAACCACCTTATTCAACAAGAGATAGGTCATTGTGGTCTTGTTTGGATGGTCTCACCGTGTGTGTATGGCCTAACACCATCAAACCACTGAGTGTAAGGTATGGATTATGTGAGATGGATATTGGCTCTTAGCTCATGGATTATATATCATGGATTAGTATGCTACTTACCGGTGTCCAGATGGACCCTTGTGTAGCCTTGTGATGTGATTCATAGTGATGTAAGTATGTATGTATGCATAAATGCATGTTTCATCTTGGATATAGTTACATATGAAAAGTTCAAAAGTTGGCTTATTATGCTTTAGAAAGTGTAAATTGTTATATTTTGTTGAAAATGATGTCAAATATGTTCTAATGTGTGAGATTGAAAGTGTGTGGAAAACAAATGTTGTTGCAAACAATGGTGTTTTGGAAAGAATTGAGTGTTTATGCATCTTCTTTACCCTATTCTTAGTGGAAATTAATGGATCCTTGAATGAATGTGGATGTTAAATTAAATGCTTATTTTTAGAATTGTGACACATGTGATGTAACGAGATTAACCATGCTATTTTGTTTCATGTTGAGACCTTATGAGTAAGGTATATGTCAACATATTGATATTGATTCTTAGAAAGGTGAATTTTAAAAGGATGTCCTTTCTATTTTGTTTAGTGATGAATGATGTATATTATATTTCACATCTTCGAAATGAAGTACAATATTTTAATGTTGATTAATAGATTTTGAGTACTAATGTGTGACATGGCTGCATATTGAGTTTACACGACTTCCAGGAGTAAGTCAAATCTTAGGGAGGGAAGATGTAACACCTCTCTAAACCCAAGCTGGTAAGATAGAATTTTGTTTTTTATTTGATATTCTAACTGTTAAATGTTGTTATAATGAGATTAGACATTGATGATTAGTTATTATTTTGGATTACATGCTTATATGTTTATATATTGTTATCATTGCTTATGTACGATTATGGATAGGAAAGGGATGATGTCGTAACACTCATATTTGAGAGGCTTACGATATCATGACTCCCTTCCTGATGATTGATGTTGCTTTGGACTATATGTATATGCACATGTACTTTGACGTGTAATTGGAAGTGATGCAGGTACTGAGTATCGACTCCGCCTGGATCCACAGGCCTGAGAGTACACATATTCCCTGATGGTGGTTATTGGAGGTAGTCACAAGACAAATGTCCCCTACCCTAGCCCACTATACCCTATTAGGGCAGTGTTTCCTTGTTGATTTCTTACCGTCCGATTACCTAACGGTAATGTCTAGAGCACCTTTCAACCAAATGTCTGGCACACCTTTCAGTGGTATGTGGTTTACCAGTATATCTCATTGAGGTATTTTGTCTTGGTTTCTGTTAAACTGTTATGTGGTTATATATATTTAATTGGTTGTCGGTGTCTGGATGTGGTTTCTTTGACGTCTTTTCATGATTTCATATATGGCATTTAATAGTATTTTATTGATTTGAGATTTGAATGGTTTTATCCATGAGGTTTCAAATATGTTATTTTAAATGATTTTTATTGATCATTCAGAGGATGATATATTTCATTTAGAAATTTTAAATGATTTTATTAATCCTTTTTGTGAGCCCTCATAGTCTTATTTAAATCTTATTTGGGGAGCTTTGTGTATTTTAACGATTGGATTTAAATTATTATTTTATATGAGTAGAGAATATTGTATATTTAGTGATTTTAATTTATTACCTTTATGAGCTTTGATAGCTTGTCTTATTAAATGATTTAATTCTTTTTTTTATTCGTGGGGAGAGTTCATAAAGGAAATTAGGTTTTGCTTTGGGGTAGGGAATCCTTGGGAAGGAGAAAAGTTTTGTTGGAGGAAGGAGGAGGAAACCCCATGATTTGGACGACTGAGATGGGGAAGAATCATGGAGAATTTTCGAGAAGAAATTTGTGGGCAGTGGCTTCGGAGGTTCAGCATGGCTATGTTGTCTTGCTGCTTCGTTTTGGAATCATGTTGTGCCTTGCTAACAAAGCATTTCTTCACTTCACATTTGGGGAAGATTCAAGGTATTCTTCTATGTTTTCTTTGAATCTTTGAGTTAGAAATGTATGGATGAGTGTGTTTAAATGTTTTGAGATCTCTATTGCTTTGGGTGTTGTTATGGCATTTTAGTTGTTGAGTTTTCTTTTCAGCCTGATTATGGAATTTATTTTGGGGAAAGTCTAAGTGTTTTCTCAATCTGTACAAATCCCTTAGTTTAAACTCAAATCCAACTTTGGGATTCGTTTGAAATGCCCAAATCTCAACTGGGTTGGAGTCCAAAACGAATTTAGAACACTTTCCTTTTTAGCCAAAATTTGTGTCGGTTGGTAATTTTTTTTTAATTGATTCTCTTTAACCACCTATTATAAATGAAAAATGAAGCTGGATTCCATGTAGAGTAACCCATATCTCAACTGGGTCTTTGTTCGATTTGAATTTTGGACACTTTCATTTTTGGTCAAAATTTGTGTCTTCTTGTTAAAACACATTTTTTTGATGTTGCTCGTTAACCACCTATTAAAAGTGAAAAATAAAGGCCAATTCCATGTGGAATCACCCATATCTCAAATGGGTCATTTTCTAATTTTTAATCCGGACACTTTCATATTTTCATGTTTTTCTTGCCCAACTTGGCAAAATGACGTTTTTCAGAACAACACCTCATTTTTGGTTCTAAACTCAAAATTTTTATGTAAATTACATTAAGAAACGTCAAAATATGAACTGGCTCAAGCTTAGAATTTCAATCTGGGCACTTTTTAATTTTTATGAAATCTTTACGCCTTCTAATTCATTGTGGATTTCAGCTATTTTAATGATTTTACATCAATTTTGGCTTGGCTATTTTAAAGGGTTTCTATGATGGATTTTTGTGGATTTTCTTTTGTTTTACATTTTTTATGGCTTCCTTGTTTAGTTAAATGAGAAGGCATATCCATCTGCAGGGCGTTGATGCGGGCATGATTGAGTCTCCTCGTTTGTATGAGAGGTGTACCTAGTTTCGTGTGGTGCCATCCCTTTGAGCACGCATGATGACATTCCATCCAGTCCACACTCTAGTACCTATACCTCAGTAGTCATGAGTAGTACCCGACATGTCATTGTATGAGCATCTACATGTTGTGATATTGGCTTTAATACATTGTATTCCATGTTTGCTCTGTGTCTGATGTGAGATAGTTGGCCTTATGTTTTCCTTGCCTTGTGACTGCCTTCGAGCATGGTGGGGTGGCCTTTTTTGAGTCCACATGGTAGGGAGGCATTGCCACCACCATTGGGGACTAGTGTACAGGTTATCAAAGCATCAGTTCGAGGTGTTCTCTCTTATACGTGCTTTATCAAATGATGTTTCTTATTCATGGCTATGCCTTTTTATTTATGTATATTGTACTTGCTTGAGAGTGAAAATATAATCATATAGATTAATGAGAAGAAATGTGATTTTTATATTTGGTTTACGAGTTCCAATGTTGGTATCAGACTCGCTTGTATTATGATGATCATAATGGATTTTTCTTCAATTATTTTCATTGAAAAATTAGATCTTGGTTGTATTTTTCCTTCATGTTTTAGTCTGCAAAAGTTCTTGCACATCAACGCTTTTTGTTTGTTGTTTTGTGTCACTATTGCGAAGTTCTGGAGCAGCAGGTTCCGAAGCAGGAAGTTCTGGGGCAACAAGTTCTGGAGCAGGAAGTTCTAGAGAAGCAAGTTCCAGAGTAGGAAGGTTCTGAAGCAGGAAGTTCTAGAGCAGCAGGTTCTGGAGCAGGAAGTTTCGTAGCAGAAGGTTCCAGAGTAGGAAGTTTTGTAGCAGGAAGTTTTGAAGCAGGGGATTCCAGAGTAAAATTTTTGGAGCTATCTTATTTGCTCCTGCTTGGATTTTCTATGGAGGGTGGAATAGTCCTCTCCTTTGGGTTGTGATCGACCATGCTTGGCCATGTATGCGGTTGATATATTGTTTTGGAAAGTGTTTTTTTTGTAAGTTATTCTTTATGTTATCAAACAAAATTATCTTGTCCTCTTTTGGCTCTTATCCTTTGGGGTTGCATAGCAGGATGTTACATGTCAGTTCGAGATTTGGTAAATAAGCCCTTGGTCATAGTTTTTGGGATGATTGGAATGTTTATGTAATTATCTTTGGTTTCCTTTGGTTGTTTCTTTGGTTTGAATTAAAGTGACTAAATCTATGTATTGGGTATATTTTCTTATTTATGTATTATATATATATTGATTAATATGTATATACATTAAATAGATATGTATATATGTGATAACTCATGTATATGCACATGTACGCATGTGCACATACATAGGTAGAAATATTTATGTATACTCATACACAGATACATCATATGCATGGAAAATCAATTGGACATATATATACACTTTATATATATATATAGATCAATAATTATATATATGTGCTTATTATGAGATGTTAAATAATGATATATATGTATATAAAGTAATAGATATGTATATATGTACGTATTCAATAATGTATACATACATACGTATATATTAATATACATACATATATATAAATATATTTGTAAATATATATGTATATGATTGGTAATTGAATATTTTAATATATACATTGAGGGTCTGACATGGCGGTAGGATGCATTGTTATGAGGCTCGTTGGTTCTGGCTGAGCTGGACAACAGGTAATGATGGAGGTTTTAAGGCAACAGATTATGTTGGTTTGGATGTCATTCTCATTTATAATAGGGGGTATGACATTCTTGGTTGAAGGCCTCGATAAGACTTCCAAGCAACTCACAAGGTGGCATGTATGCATGGTACAATGTGTTATGAAAGGGTAGTAGGATGGCATTCATTTTATCCCAGCGAAGGTGGTGCTTTCTGTATTCTACATTTGCTAAAGGTTTTTGTTCCAAAGGCTTCACTTGGGTGAGAAGAACTATGGAGGAGGATGTGAAGTTCACAGTGTTCAAATCAGCTGAGGCATTATCTACCTTGGGGAACAACACTCTTATCTTCCTAGATAGTGGTGTGAGGTAGGCTGGTTTCAAAAAATCATAGACTAGAGGCTCAAACAGATTCTCCTGGAGTTTGATCCTTTGGTAGTGGCTGTAGTCAAAATGGTTTTGGGTTAGGAGCATGTGGGCTATAGTGAAATGGTCTGGGTCAATTCTCACATAGTTTCTCATTTTTGGGCATCTTTCCTCGATCAAAGCACCCCCAAATATTTGGATCGGATGATGATCAGCAATCTCTTTAAGCCCAATCTCTTGGGTGGCATGGAAGAGGTCATTTCTGCCACAATTCTTTTCTCTAGGGTGTCGCGTCCAAAATATTTGGAGTTGCTCAAGTCTCTTGGTGTTATGTTTCAATTTTTCCTACTTTTACTAGAGCTGAAAGGGTCAACATTGGTCAAGCATCAGATGGTGGCTGCAATCAGGGTGGAGTACCTGAAAAAATCTCTAAAGGTGGTGGCGACTAAGGATTTGGGCTAGGTGGAGGAATTCAATGACTTCGCCCACCTCAATGGCTACTTGTGACTATGGGTTTGTGGTCATCTGGTTGCTAGTCTTTTGGCTTCTTCGATTGATGGTGGTTCCTAGTGGTGGCCCGGGCAGTTATTTGGCATTGTTTTGGTGGGTTTTTCGGCCTCTGCGGAAGCACAAAAATGGGTTTGGTTCAGTTTGCATGAAAATTTTGCAATGCATTCTTTTGTGCTTGTCTGTTCTAGTTTTTGGGCTAGCTGGGAAAATCTATTGCTAGGGTTTCCTAAGTTTCTCTTGCAATGGTAGATGAACTATAAATTTTGAATTTTTTTAGTACAATTTCCTTCTTACATACCAATATATATATATATATATATATATATATTATAATGATAGAACATTATAATATATATATATATATATTAATATATATAATGTTGTATATAATAAAAGATATCAAAAAATATCATTGCATATGTAATGCGAGTTAAATAAACAATGCAACACTTATATAAAGTGAGCAAAGTAAACATAGTATAAACTAATTACTACGCATATATTTATATATAAGGTTGTATAATCATTGTTGTGTTATAAGCACTTAGTATAAAGTGCATAGATTACAATGAGAATAACATTTAAATAAAGATTAAACTATATGTTGTGCTTAAGTTGTTGCACCATGTAGAAGAGAGTTAAAATGCATTTAAAACATTTAAATGTTAAGTTATTGAGTATTGGAAAATCAACGCATAGTAGATAAAGGCATTGGACTTGGTCAAAGCCATGAGTTAGCAAAGAGTAAAGAAAATTTTTTTTTGTATCAAATTGGTATCCACCATTATAGGTACCATAAGCAAAAACATGGCATGAAAAGAGCTACGTTGAGTAGTAGAAAGCTATAAGGATACTATAGCAGATGTTTGACTTAATAAATTTTCTGTGACCTGGTTGGAAATAGGTGACTTAACCATGAATTAGAAGCTGATGTAGTTTCCATTCTAATGTATTTTTCCTTTGTGCAAGAAGTGTCAAGTGCAAGTAGCGAGAAGTGAGATTTCTTTGAGATTTTTTGAAATGATAGTTTGTGAGTTTTTTAGTGTTGGGAAAGAGGTTAGAATTGGAGATAAGCTAAAAGTGGAAGGAGCAGCAAGTGTAGTCTTTGAGATTAAGCTTTGAGGATAATTTATCCATTGGAAGCTAAATTTCCAGGCATGTTAGTCTTCCTTATTTGTTATTTTCTTTTATTGATTTTCACGTGTTTGTGAGGTTTGAGGAATTGATGATTGTATTTTATATAGAGATTGCTTGTAAATTGATTGGTGAAATCTATTCATTTAAATCTATTGATTGCTTTTAAATTGATTGGTGAAATCTATTATGTTACAAGCATGTGATTTTATTTGTTAAATGAAGATAGCTAGAATTTTTATATTATATCTAGGATAGCGTAAGATAAATGTATGGTTACATGAATTATAATGTTGGGAAATAGTATGGAATGGAAGTGTTATTTTGAGTTGTCAATTTGTGATGTTATGTAATCCTGTGAATGCAATGAGGTTTTTTCCTGGGATTAGGATAAACCAAGGTTGGGAATAACCTAGTTGGTCAATTAGATCACTTGAATGTACATTACCTTTTGTGATGGAATCATGTTGTGCAGAATAATCTCATCAAGATTTATTATGGTCATGTTAATTACCAAATCGAGCAAGGTGGGTGGGTGAACATATGATATCCACTTTATAGAAGTGAGACTCCACTTCTTAGAAAGTGATTTTGATATATATTATCAAATATTTGGCCAAAGTAAATGTAAGTTGCCACTGCTTACACTTGTTAGTTCACTATGAGCTAGTATTGGATAACTAGGTTGGGAATGCCATGCATGTAAGTGGGTATCCACTAAATGGAAGCAATAGTTATGTAGGACACAACATCATGCTCAGGTAGGCTATAATATGAGGGTTACTAGACCAATATATTCATTGAAGAGAGGGCCATATTACCAGTTAGGTAGATGTGTGGGGGACTACAGTAAGTCCATGGTTGGAGGAAAATCACTTGGGTGATACTCTCCCTCATGCAGTCAGCAGTTGATATTTGAGGATGTATGCTCTAACAGGGGACATATATACCATTTGTAATTTTTTTCATTGAGATCTTTAAAGCTATGTATGTAATCATGATTTTGTATCTTTGTGGAAAATATATTTGTATAATGAAATCATTGCTTGGGATTATGTAATGTTACTTTATTCATGCAATGAAAATTTGAAATGGGTTTATTTTGAATATGCATATTAGTTATTATATTGGAAAAATATTATTCTATGTTTTGGTAAACTTAAACTATTCATATATGGGATAAAACTTAAACTATTCATATATGGGATAAAACTTAGGTGAAAACAATAGGTATAACGTTGGGTTTGTTTCAGTTTCTATGTTCTCCATAATAGGTTATTATCCAAAATAAATGTCTGGGCGGTTTATGTGTTTCCTTAGCTAACTAGGGAATGTTGGAGGTGTGCACCACAAGTTGAAGTGTGATTGGAGCTTATGGAGTGTTTAAAGGTGTTGTAAGGGTCATTCCAACTCATCTGAGAGTAATGCTAATAATGTTTTATCTTTCTCATGTACTACCAAGGATGTGAAGGCTGACATGCCACAAGTTTCATGTTTTATTGTTTATGGCTAACCTAATTTGAATTTTCAAAGCATGTGGATGATGCTCATAGAATATCAAAGGTTTGAATGTTGTTTAAGACCATATAAGCATGTGTTGTAATTTTCAAGGCGTGTTCCTCTTCCTGGTGTTGCATGTAGTCTTTTGGGTCTTGCCCTCTACACGTTTCATGTTGATTATTTAATTCTTGTCCAACTTGAAAATGTAATATTTTTATTGTTGTAGGTTGACATGTGAATGTAATTAATGTATTATCATTTATAAATTCTAAACCTAGTTGATCTATGGTAAGGTGATGATGTGAATGTGTATAATGTGTATGAACTACTGAAAGAGAAAAAGCAATTGTGGAAGATCTTGTATGGTTTCATCATGATCATATCTTTGCGAAAAAAGGGAAAGAAGTGTGCTTAATTTTTTTCTGGAGGTAGTGAGCCAAAGGAAAAACTTCTTGATTTTTTAAATTAGTGAGCTAGTAAGTAGTTAAGAAGATATTTGAAGAAGTGGCAAAGCATAATTGCAATTATCAAAAGAGAAGTGATAGCAGAATTGCAATCATAAAAAGAATTAAGCTTGAATTCTATAATTATTTTTAAGTGTGTGTTCATATTAGGGATTTGTATCTTCCTTTGGTTGTAGCCTTAAAACAAAGTTATCAGTGAGTTGTAGCTTCCTTGGGAGTGAACCTAAAACTTATAATCATGGAGTTGTAACTTCCTTGGGTTTTAGCCCTAAAAAAAGTTGGAAATGTTGTTCATCTTGTGAGGCTAGATTAGGGAAGTAGCTCCTAGTAGCTTTTCTCACCATGGTTTTTTTCCTATGGGTTTTTTGATGTATATATGGTGTTCTGTTGTGTTGTGTTGTGCATTGCATTCATCTTTTCTTTCTTCTGTCGTAGATTTTAAACTATTTGATTGTTCTAGAAGGTTTGAGATTTTTTTGAATATTGATTCGCCCCCCTCTCAATATTCTAGTTTTTTTAACAATTGGTGTCAGAGCTTGGCTCCTTAGAAGAATTCTAACAACTTGAGGAAGATTTGGGATGGCATAAGATGGGTCCCACAAGTTTCCTAGGTTTGATGGAAAAAAATTTACTTTCTAGTATTTTAGGATAGAAACCTATTTTTCCTCTTTAGGGTTTGGTGTTTGACAATCAGTCAAAGATGGTTATGTTGTTATTGTTACTCCTCCAACTAGTCTAGTAGAAATTAAGGCCTATGAGAAAAATGGAAAGGCTAATAATGCTATCTTGAGTGGACTAGCAGAATCTGATCTTGTAAAATTAATGCACTATAATTCACCTAAAGAGGTCTGGGAAAATATTTGTAGCATTTATGGAGACAAATTAAAGTAAAACAAGCCAAGTTACAAATCTACAGAGGCAAGTTTGAAAACCTGAAGATGTCTGAGGATGAAGATATTACAAGATATTTTCTTCAATTAGATGAAGTGTTCAATATAATTAGAGGAATTGGTCAAGAACTAGAAGCATCTGTGGTGGTTAAAAAGGTACTAAAATCTCTTCCTAAATCTTATAATCCTAAAGTATCTTCTATTGAGGAAGCTAGTGATTTAGATATTTTCAAGGGATAAATTATATGGTGTTCTCACTACCTATGAAATGGGAGATTTTTATAAAGAAGCTCCAATGAAGGAAGTAGCCTTCAAAGCTAGAAAGAATAATGAAACATCTGATCATAGTGAAAAGAGGTACTACCAAGTACAAAGGTAAGCTACCTTTCAAATGTTCTAAGTGTGGATAGGTTGGTCATTTTGCTTCTAAATGTCCCTTGAAATATTGTGAATATAGAGACAAAGATTCTAGAAGAAATAAGTTTAAAAAGAGTCTCTACTCAAAGGAAGATTCTATATCTTTAAAGGATGAGGAATCTGGTGGTTCAGATAATGAAGATGAAATCTTGTTCTTGGCTGCTAAGAAGAATTGAAATGAAACAAAAGATTCAAGTGTTATGTGTATTATTTTTTATGAAAAATTTGAGGCAAACTCTTGGGTGACTGATAGTGGTTGTTCCAACCAAATGATAGGGGATAGAAGAAAGTTCATCAAGCTTGTGAAGTGGAATGGTGGCATAGTCAAGCTTGGAGATGATACTTCAGTAGAGATATGTGGAAAAGGTACAATAAGTATTGATGGAAAGCACAAGATAGAATATATTCTCTATGTTAAAGGTCTCAAGCATAATCTTATAAGTGTGATTCAGATGTGCAGTAGAGGATACAATCTCATTTTCAATGAAAGAGGATGTGAAATCAAAAAATAAAACTCTAGAAAATTGGTGCTAGAAGGATTTAGAACTAATGGTGACTTATATAGTATAAAGTATGTCAAAGGGAGAAATTGTCTTTTGGCACAAACATGTGAATGTTGGATTTGGCATAGCAAAATGGGACATGTCATTTTTAATAACCTTGTGAAGATCATCTCATTGCATGTGATAAGGTATATGCCTAAGATATTCAAGAATGTAAGTACTTTCTGCAAGGAATATCAGTTTAGAAAGAAGACAAGGATAAGTTTCAAGTCTAAAGAGTATTCTTCTTCGAGATCATTGAAGCTGACACATATTGATTTATGCAAACCTACCAAGACAAAGAGTCTTCTAGGAGAAAGGTATTTCATGCTTTTCATTGATTATTTCTTTAGGATGACATGGGTAACATTCTTAAGAGATAAATCTAAATCCTTTAGTAGATTCAAGATTTTCAAATCAATGGTTGAGAATGAGATGAATGCTAAAATAAATTGCTTGAGTTCTGATAGAGGATGTGAGTTCACATCAAATGAGTTTAATTATTTTTGTGAAGAACATGGAATAAGAAGCCATCTATCTTCTGCTAGAAATCCTTAGCAAAATGGGGTAGTGGAGAAAAAGAACAAGATTTTTCAAGAGATGACAAGGACTATTTTGAAGGAAGAAAATATACCTGATGTTTATTGGAAAGAGGTAGTTCATACGGCAATCTATATTCTCAATAGAGTATTTTTAAGGCTTAACAAAACTAAGACCACATATGAGTTGAGATGGAAGACCAACAACTGTCAAGTATTTTAGTCTTTAAAAGAAAATACTACATCAAAACAGATGAAGATATTTTGGGGAAGTTTAATTGAAGATATGTTGAAGGTATCTTTCTTATATATTCAAATAGGAGTAAAGTATATAGGTTCTACAATAAAAGACTGGGACTAGCTTGAAGGTAAATTATATAGTCCTGAGTAAAGTATATAGTTTGATTCAAGATATGGTGAAGGTATTTATTTCTTTAGGACTAGCTTGAAATATTTGCTAATGATGTTATGCTCCTATAGTTCAAGGATAGCTTCATGTTGTGTCGAGACAAGTATGATACAAGTTTAAAAAAAAATGTGTTATAGGAAAGGTGTTTTTGTAAGTGACAGATTGAAGACTGTGTTGACTTGGTGAGGATGTTCTTAAAGGTGTAAAAGTTAGCTCTACATATCTCCTCATTTGAATATATGGTTATGTGGTTCAAAATTTAAATTCATTGAGTTTTGAAGGTGTTATATCCAAATTTTCATGTCAATATTCCTTCCACAAAAAAGTTAGAAGTGATAGAGTGCAAGACTATGTCGTTTGGTGACTAGTTTCAATGTTTGTTGGCTTGCACCCATTTTTGTTGCATGAAGTTGTTAAAGGGTCACATAAGAGTGTTCTTGATTTTTTTTTCTCTCCACAAGTTTTTTTCTATATTCTCCAGAGTAGGTTATGGTCTAGAATGAATGTCTAGTTGGTTTATACTTTTAACTAGCCGACTGGGGTATGTTGGAGGTGTGTTCCACAAGTTCAAGTGTGAGTGGAGCTTATAGAGTATATGAAGGTGTTTTATGGGTAATTCTAACTCATCTAGGATTAATTATAATAATGTTTTATCTTTCTCATGTACCGCCAAGGATATAAAGGCCAACATGCTACAAGTTTCATCTTTTCTTGCTTATGGAAGACCTAATTTGAATTTACGAAGCATGTGGATGATTTCCACAGAATATCAAAGCTGTGAAGGTTGTTTAGGACCAAGATACGTGTGTTTTAGAATATACAATGTATGTTCCTCTTCCCGGTGTTGTGTGTAGTCTTTTGGGTCTTTCCCTCTACACGTTTCATGTTCATTGTAAATTATTCTTGTATGAATTGCAAATGTAATGTTTTTATTATTGTAGACTGACATGTAAATGTGATCAATGTAATATCATGTATAAATTGTAAACCTAGTTGATATAGGGTAAGGTGATGATGTGAATGTGAATTATGTGTGTGAACTACTAAAAGAGAAAAATAAATTGGGGCAGATCCAATTTGGTTTCATCTTGATCATATCTCTATGATAGAAGGGAAGTGAACAAGTGTTCTTAATTTTTTACTAGAGACTCAAAGGAAAAGCTTCTTCATGTCTAAAACCAATGAGCTAGTAAGCAACTAAGAAGACATTTGAAGTAGTGACAAAGCAAAATTTCCATCATCAAAAGAGAAGTGACAAAGTAGAATTGTAATCATCAAAAAGATTGAGCTTCATTGTCATTTTTAGATAGTGGAAGAACTGGCATTCTATAATCATTCCTAAGTGTGTGCTTAGATAAGGGAATTGTAGCTTCCTTGGGTTGTAACCCTAAAACAAATTTGTAAATGGTGTTCATCTTGTGAGGTTGGATTAGGACAATGCCTCGTAGCAACTCTTTTCACAATGGTTTTTTCCCTGTGGGGTTTTCCACATATAATTGGTGTTGTGTTGTGTTGTGCATTGCATCCATCTTTTCTTTCTTATGTGGTAGAGTTTAAACTATCTAATTGTTTTGAAAGGTTTGAGATTTGTTTGAATACTAATTCACCCCCCTCATAGTATTTTGGTGTGTTTAACATTTTGAACTTGGTGATTCTCATAGTAGGGAACTTGTTGTAGTCCCTTTGGCTAGTTGTCTATCTTTCATATATGATGAGCAAGATTGGGATGTAGATGACTTGATTTAGGTCAACTCACATGTGTAGTACTCTTTTTCTATGTCTTCTTTAAGGGTTCTTTGTGTTTTCTTGCATGCAATGTGATATCTCATGTTGTGTTGCTTGGCATGTCTTTGTGTTTGTAAGTTTTCTTTGGATGACCTGTGTTGCTCTGTTGGTGCAAGGATACAAATAAAATGAATATGTTGTGACATTCTTCTATTTGTATCTTCATTCTTCTATATGTCATAAAATTTGTGTTGTATTATGTTTTCCTTTTGGGGATGATGCAAGGTATTGAGACACTTAGGTTTCTTCCATGTTGACCCAAAATTCTGTTTATTCTATCTATGCGCTATTCTTCCATTTATTTTTTTGTTCCATGAGTATTTGGAGAATGATGTCAATTTCAATATCTATTATATCATTGTAGCAAAGACGTATATTGGCCCTATATTTTGGGACCCATTCCATATAAATATTTAATCTTGTCTATGGCATTAAATTTAGGGGCAACCCCTTTTCATGAAGTTTTATTTGGAAACATATCATTGGCATAGGGCTTTCAAAATAAGCTCTCATGTCCTTATCACTTGGAATTTATAATTTTTTCTACTTTAAAGTAATTGATCACAACATGGTGTTTCATAATTTATTTAAAGTAGGGGCATACATTTGTATTATTTTTTTCACGTTGATCACACGTGTTGGACTTAGTGGATTAAGTATTTCATTTAAAATTTATGAAGCATTGCTTGTGAGGAGAGCTATTACTAATATTGTGCTCATACCCCAAGTAAAAAGAGAAATAAAAAATTATTTTATTTTACACAACTCCCCACAAGAAACATTGTATAATGTGAATAGATGTATATTTTTCCATAGCTTAATGTCTAGGGTTAGTTTAGAACTCAAAGAACTGATACATTGGCATTGGAACTTTTTCTTCATTTTGTTCATATAAATTGAACTTATTGATGCATTGGCATAGCATCTTGATCATTTTGTGGCACCTTATCAAGGTTATCAAGGAGTACAACTCTTGGTATGGTTGTTAATGGGTGCACACCTCGTGAATATTAGACTTCACTATACCTAATGTGTTTCTCATTTTCGCTACCTGGATAATGGGTACACCTAGTGAATAGTGGACTTCACTATACCTAGTGTGTTTCTTATTTTACCTTGTCTTGGGGGCTCACCTGGTGAATATAAAACTTCACTAACCTGTGTTACCTTCTATTTTGTGATTCACCTAGCAAATACCGAACTTTGATATGGTGTGATTCATGAACACCTTTGGTGTGGATCCTATTATAACATAACTTGCTAGCCTGTGATTATCCATACCCTCCTTTTTCATTTCATCTTGACACTATGTATGTTTGTATATGTTGTCTTATTACATATCATATATGTGTGTGTCCCTTTGTGCTTATATTGGTTTTCCATGGGATCTTTGATTCTGGGGGCTTGTGCACTCCTCCTAGATCCTTAGTCATCCTATCTCTTCAACATTTGGACAAATGGACCCCTCTTGACATATATTTTTCTACTTTGGTGTGAGTCTAATCATAAGTTCACACTCTCACTAAAGTGGGGGCTAAATGCATCATCATAAATTGTGACCCCTGACAATTTCACTTTATGTTTTGTCCCTATTTATTTATTAGACCTAATTAAGCTCCTAATTTCCTAAATTATGCATCCTAGAGCCCATTTGTACCATTTTCCAATAAATTGTAAGCATTGAACAAATTCATCCATTTAATGGTTTGTCCCTAACACTTTATGTCCTAGAAAATAAGGCCAAGACCCATACAACCTTGGGCATATGAGTCCTAATTTGTTGAGAACCAATTTTGGATATGTCAGTTTCAAAATTTTAACATTCAAAATTCAAATTATAAATATTGGCTATTAGGATTTAATTTTTGAGAAATTAGCATAATTGCATATAAATACCTAGTTATTGCATCATTTGAAATAACAATTATTAACTAGCATCAAGAGGAAATTATATAGATCAAGAGAATTATTAAGCAAGTCAAGAGCAACATTTCAATGATTTATTGCAAAAACTAAAGATCCAAAAATCATGTCAAATCCTATGTGACTTTGTGTTCATGTTATCATTGTTTGTGAAGGGTAACCCTTGTTACAGGTCTCCAAAAAAATCCAAACAATCAAGAAAGAAAGATCCAAGACCTTGAGGTGACGTGTATGACTTTAGTCCTTCAAGGAAGCTATTGAAGGGTGGTGAGTTGTAGCACTTTGTGATTTCATCATTCCTTAATACCATTTATCCATTTATCATTGAAATTTCCATTGTGGAAATGGAAACACTAACACGGGGTTTGACTAAATCAAGCCCCTAAATGACACAACCCTTTCCTTCTCTTTTAATGTGCAAGTTTCAGGTTTGGAGAGAATTGAAGGAAGCTTGAAGATGAATCAGTATTCACTAAAACTCACTAACTTCATCAAATTAAAAATTAATTCAATGTATCACATTAAACTTGTAGTAATGGAAAGGAACAACTAAAGCATGCATCACATCACAAAACATAAGAACACTAGATTTATGCAAAAAATATTTAAAAGGGAAAAATAATGGTGAGGACTAGCTCACAATATATAATATCCGATTACAATGGATTTAAAGAATGGTGGACTCACTATCCAAGGATTCACTATCTAGAAATAAAGAATGGTTCATTTCCCATAATAGAAAATATAGAAGAAAGGGTGGATCATTGCCAAGGATGAACTAGTAACAATGCATCTGCAACATGTTGGAGGTACAGTTTTGATTAAGTACATAAAACTGAATTTACACACTTCATACTTCACCACTATCACCTTTCACACTTCACTCTACATCTGATCTCTCACACTTTCTCTATTCTATATATAATATATAATATGTATTATTTTATTATAATATAATATATGTTATAATATTAATATATTAATATAATATCATAATTATATTATATAATATAATTATGATATATAAATTATTGAAACAAATAAAAAGGAAGGGGGGCCCTAATTTCTAATGTATAGGACCTAGGGTTGATTGGTTCTTTTTTCTAGGGTTTCATTAAGATGTGCATATCAACAATGTGATTAGATTGAGTTTTAACCATGAAGGTGAGCTAGTCAGACCTGGATCTACAATTAATTGAGGATTGGAATGGATTGGAATTGATTTTCTTTGATTGACCTAATTAGAATATGTGCCATAATATAAAACTTGCAAGAATCTGACAATTGATGAACTAAAATAGTAAATTGTAGGAATATTTGAGAAGCACAAGGGATTGTGTACCTATTCTGAAAAGTTGATGCTAGTTTGAATAGAGGGACAAAGTCACCCACAGGCATATGGGTCCATGTATTCCTCTATGGCTCTATTTTTATAGTCCTCTGATAATAGATTTGAGACCTTTTCTACTTGTAGAATTATTGAAACACTGTTGAATAATTTTGTAGGTGAGTTTCTATGAGTTGACAAGGTGTAGGATTTCAATTGCAATATCTTGGAGGTTGAACACATGACTACAAGGAAGTATCCTATTCCTCTAAAAAAGATTATACCTGAAGGATTTACTAAAGAAGACTATGAATTTGATATGGAAGGAGAACTCAAATCAGCCCTTGATGATCTAGATAAAGAAGAATGTGAGAATAGAGATTTGAATGAAAATATTAAGGATGTAGATGAGTGTATCAAGAAGTTGAGGGAGAAACTCAAGAAAGATAAAGAAAGATTCAAGGAATCAAATGAGAAGATCAAGCAATCAAATGAGACAATCACTAGTCTAAAAGTGCAAGTTGAAGAAGGAAAAAGAGTTGAAGATTTCTCGAATTCCAAATTAAATGATAATTTTGAGGAATGTTCGAAGCTTGAATAAGAGATTATGAATTTGAGATCAGATCTTGAGAAAGAAAAGATTCAAGAAGATAAATTCAAGAACTCCACCTTGCTTGATGAAATGATTGCAAGCTAGAAGGCTTCTAAGGAAAACCAAGGATTAAGGTTTGAAAAAGGAGAAATCTCAAAAGAAAATAAAACTTTAATCAAAGCTGAAAAGAAGAACATTGAACAAAGGAAGACTGGAGATAAGAAAAACAATATCAAACAAGTCAAAAAACAAAAGAAAGATTTAAAGAGATTACTAGTAAATTTTTCTTACTAATCTAGGCATTTTAATTTAGTTTAGTGGGTTAATGAATATTTCTTGTCATGTTTGGAAGGGTCTTTAGACACATGTTTTCTCCTTGCACTTAGTGCAATATTGGAGGTCAAAAATATCACACTTATTCACCTTTTATGTTCTATTTTATATCCAATCTTACTTCTTTTTTGGTATTCTCTCCCCTTGTGCTTCGTGTAATCATGGGTGATAAAAAAACACCTATTATAGTTTTTCCCATTAGGAAGATTTCTTAGGGACTTGATCACCTCTAGAATGAGATCAACCACATTTTTTGGTAGGGTATACAAAGGGGGGAGATGGAAATTTGTACCTCAAAGTGTGGTTATATTCATTCAAGCCAATATGCAAGACCGTTGATCCATCATGACTTTTTTATGTTGAAAATCCAGGGTGAAACTTGTAGGAATGTGAACTTAAATATGTGTGCAAATCTTAAAATATGTATGCAAGATTAACAATTATGAGATTATATGATTAGCAATTGCAACAATCAATAAAAATAACAATACCACAAGTTTAAAATCATAAATGACACAAGATATACATGGATAAATCCTTGTGAAGAAAACTCCACACCAAAAGAGATACAATGTTTATATTAATCTCCAAAAGAGATACACAATACAACACTCCTCTGTAAATCTCGACAACACTTCATTACTCTAACAACCTGCAACCAAAAATATATAAAACCACCATCTTAATGATCCAATATATATAAGTTTGTGGGAGAGAATACCACATATGGTATCTCAAAATAACAAGTAAAACCACCTATAAACACCCACACCCCCCTTAGTGGACAACCTAGAAACATGCTAAAAATAATTAAATTCTCACATGACCTTCACATGGTCACCTAACCCATAGCCAATTGAATTTGGTCAATACTGAGTTCTCCATAACTCTCTGATGGCTCTGATGGCTCAAACCTAGAAACATGAAAGCTTGGGTGCCCAACCTAGGAGAACAAGAAAATAACATGCAATAACATGCACTTTTGGGTGGTCCCCACCTAGAAAGTGGACGCCCAAAAGAAATATGCTCCCAGGATGCTCTATAACCATCACTATAGTGGGTCCACCTCTTTGAATGCAATTACAATTTATCATAGGAAAATAAATTATAAATATTTTCCCCCTCATGTCCTTTAGAACACTTTCTAAAGAACATCGAGAAACATAAATCATCTTAGGATAGAAATTATAATATCGCATATCCTAGCATTCTCCCACTTGACATTATACATTACAGTTACATCCATGAGATACATTACAAATAGAATCAGGTATAGTGATCAAGGCCCATGGCCTTCCTGCACCAAGAGAACTTACTTGTGGTCATTGGCTTTGTGAGAGAATTTGCAGCATTATGAAAAATGTCAACCTTCTCAATCAAGACCTTTCCATTCTCAACCATATCTTGTACAAAGTAATATTGAACATCAACATGCTTAGTACAAATATGATACATACTGAAATGAAGAAAAGTGGGGTTATATAAAAGGGGTTCACCAAAATGATAACAAATAACCCTATTCTCCACTATTTCATTCAAGAAATGAGATCCAAACAATGAAGCGATTATCAACCAAAAAGTGAGTCAAATCAAGGTATGAATTAGAAAATTTATCCTTTATATAAGGACGGGGGTGTGAGTCAAATAGCACTTTGGGGAGAAATATTAAAACCATCAAACAAACTCCAAAATGTAAGCTATAAAATACAAATGAAGGATAGTACTCAACACTAACAAAAACATCAATGAAATGGAAAATCTAGAAAGGGGAAAATAATGTGTACCTTTCACCAAAATTCACCTTTTGAAGTTCATTGAGGACTCATTCACCCTATGGAAAATGGGTCTTGGCTAGGGTTCCTGAAAAATGCTTTTTGGATTCTCTTATGTTGTGTTTGCACTCCCAAATTCCCAATTTTCACTGTCAAACAGTTGGAAATAAGTTCTATAGACAATTTTTCATGAAATGAAATTTTTTCTTGCAACTTTGACAACTTTTCAAATTTCTTCATTTTTCTCTTCAAAGGATCTTTCACCTAAAATCTAAAATCACACATCAAAGAGAGAAAAATGTTGTTTGTAGGTGAAAGGTGGTTTTCCTTGGTCAAACCTCATTTTGGTAATTAAACCTTATAATGAAATGAAACATGAAAGAAGGAATTATGAATGAAAAAAAAATGTCACAACTCACCAAACCTTTGTTTGAACCTTGAATTTGTAGATCTGAAACTTGCATGAATTGGCTTCAATAGATGTGGATCTTGATCATGAAACTTGATTAGAAACAATGTACTTGAATGCTTTAATAGATCTTGAACTCTACATCACCATATTAGCTCAAACAACATGCACGATGCAATAAATATTTGACATGATGATAGGAATCTTGATTGTTGTGATAATCTTAAATAATTTTGTCATTGAATTCCTTGAAAATGCTCTTGAATTACTCTTGATCTCGTAAAATTTTTATTATGAATTCTCTCTTGAAATTCTAGGATGCTTGAAAGTCTTGTTGGAATGAAACTTAGTGAAATAACCTTGTATTTATACATATCTTAACATTAATTCCCAAAATTTAAATATCACAAGCCAACATTGAATTTTGGATTTAAAATCATTAAAATACCACAAAAAACATATTTTAAAGGGGGTTCTTAGGTCACTTACCTAGGACACACATCTTCCACAATTAAGTGTCGTTTAATGGTATTTCTGAGTGTCAGTTTTTATCCCTCAAAAAATGCAATTAATTATGCTTGGATTTGAATTAAAGGGGTCAATTAAAGCATAATTAACCTCAATTGATCAATAAAGCCCTAGGTTAGTGTGAAAATGTAAAGGTACAGCTTAAAACACCAAAAATAAGGCACAATTAAGCCCATTTTATTTAAAAGGGCCCTAAACTTAATGTGGATATGTAAAACATATTACAACACTAAATTTAGGCATAATTAAGCTCATTTTATTATTAATTGTTTTCAAATTAGGCGTGAAAAATGGATACTTTTCCTACACTATACATAGGATTTTTGGCTAAACATATGGCACTCTGACTATCACATCCAAACCTCACTGTCCTGCAATCAAAACTAATGCCATTACCAGGTCTTTGTAACCATACCACCTCCTTAGAGGCATGTGTAGCAGCCATATACTCTAATTTGGTGGTAGAAAATGCAACCGTAGGTTGTCTTTTACTCATCCAACTCATTGCACCTCCAAAAAAATTAAACACATAACCACTAGTGGACCTTCAATTGTCCAATTCACCTACCCAATCTACATCAACAAAACCTTGTATATCCAATGACTTAACCACATCATCAATACCATGATAAACCAAACAATAATTAGAAATACCATACAAATATCTAAACACCCTCTTAACAAAATTTCAATGCTCAAGCTACCAGGATTAGACATAAACCTACTCAAAACTCATATTGCTTGGACTATATCTAGTCTAGGTCAAACCATTGCATACATAAAATTATCAATGACAATAGAATATGGAACATTATACATCTCTTCAAAATTATCATTAGAATTAGGATACATTTCTAAACTTAACTTAGTACCAACCGGAAATGTAAAATTTACTGGTTTACAATCATGAATCCTAAACCTCTGCAAAATGGTATCAACATACTTACTTTGAATTAGTCAAACCTTTTGTGAACTTGATCCCTATTGATCCCCACCCCAAGGATATACTTTGCATCCCCCAACTCCATATATCAAACATGCTAGAAAGTTGAGTCTTAAGCTCCCTAATCATCACCTTATTGTTACCAAAAACAATATATCGTCAACATACAAGACAATGATTAGTATCTGGTCATCAATAACCTTAATATAAACACAATGATCCTCTTCGATTCTAACAAAACCCAACTTCAATGAAAATGAATCAAAATTTTGGTACCACATCCTAAGTGACTATTTCAAACCATATAATGACCATTTTAACTTGCAAACCAGGTTCTTTTTCCTTTCATAACAAAATCATCAGGTTGTCACATATAAATCTCTTCCTCAATATCCCCATGCAAGAAAGCAATTTTAACATCCATTTTCTCCATTTCAAAATTATAAGCAACAAAAATAGATAATAGGAATCTTATAGAAGTTAACTTAGAAAAGGATAGAAAATTTCACTAAAATCAACTCCTTCTCTCTAGGAGTAGCCCTTTGCCACCAGTCTAGCCTTGTACTTCTCTAATTGACCATATGCACCAAATTTATTTTTAAATACCCTCTTACAACCAATGGGATTCCTTCCTTTGGGAAAACTAACTAGATCCCAATTATCACAGCTATCCAAGGCCATCATCTCCTCCTACATGGCTTGCATCCAAGACTCACTTTCTTCTGAAGAAAGAGCCTCCTTGTAGGATTTAGGTTCATCACCAATGCTCAACAAAGAAAATAAATAATAGTAATTTGATGGGCTATACATGCCAACAGGATTTTTTTGTCTTGTGGATCTTCTCAATGTCGGAGTAAGGAGCTCTTTCTATTCTTCTTCTTTTGTATGCTCATCCTGCACGTCATCTGAAATATTTGAACCCTCTTCTTCTTCTCCATATTCTAATCCATCTATTATTTTTTCCACATAAGCATCTTCTTATTTCTCAATCTTTTTCTTGAAGTTCACTATCTTTTTCTTATCTTTCTCCTTTGGTTGTTCTTCACTTCAATAAGTTGTGAACTCCCTAAAAATAACATCTCTAGAGAAATCCATCTTACCGATTAGTGGATTTTAAATCTTGTAACCTTCTACATTCTTAGTATAACCAACAAAGATATATTTATGTTCTTTTGGATCCAAATTAGATCGCTTCTCTTGAGGCACATGAACAAAATCCTCACATCCAAAGACCATTAAATGTGAAACAAAAGGATTTCTACCTATCCACACTTCATAAGGATTTTTCTCAAAAAGAGATGAATAAGGATATTTGTTAATCAAATAACATGCAATACCTACATCTTCTACCAAAAAGCATCTATCAAGCTTAGCACCACTCAACATGATCCTAGCTCTTTCCATCAAGGTTTTTTTCATTCTTTCTACTACCGAATTTTGCTGAGGTGTCTAAGGAGTAGTATTTTTCCAAAAAATACCTACATTATTACAAAACTCATCAAATTCGATAGACCAATATTTACCCATATTGTTAGATCTCAATACCCTTATCTTATAATATATTTTTTTCTCAAATAAGGCTTTAAATTCCTTAAATTTAGTGAAAACCTTAGATTTTGCATGCATAAATAAATCTAAGTCTATCTTGAGACATCATCAATGAAAGTGACATAATAACAATATTTTCTAAAAGAGTCAACATCCACTAGTCTAAACATATCTAAATGAATTATCTCTAATAATCTCTTAGATTTATTAGTTCCATTAGGAAATGATGATATAATTTGTTTACCAAACATACAATGCTCACAAAAATCATTTTTACCAACAGATATTTAATTAGAAATATTGTTGTATAGGAGTGAATTTGCACCCCTTATGAAAATTCCCCTTTTACCCTTCCTCACTTTAGAAAACCAAATTCGAAGGCTAAATTCCACATAAGCCTATTGCCTTCGTTCCACTTGGCATTTTTTTTGTGTGTCGGTAAAGGAATAATTTTTGGGGACACCCACATGGTGTGCAAATTTCTGCGCAACATGCTTATGTCCCTGGAAGATTCCTACGCTTAGAGCCAGTAAAGGCATTACACTTCCCATTGGAGGTTGATTTGTAACACCCTCTTCGACTAACCGACCCAAATATGGTCGTTTTCTTCATTCTCTCCTTCAAATTCACTCTTCATTCTTCTATTTCATCCTCTAAGCATTCAATCTATCCCTTCAAGCAATCCTTCTTCACAAGCTTAAGCATTCTACACAGCTTTTCTTGCATCCATCACTCTCAAGTAGCACTTTGGCACTCCATAGCAGCAACAACACTCCATCAACTCCGTAGAGCAAGTGTGGAACCAACACCATTGTAGCAGAGGCTTGAGTCCTCTCATTTTCTCCATGATTAGCTAGTGAGCACTTGGTGGAGGTGGTAAGCTTTCTATTCCTCTCCTCTACAATTTGGTGGGTAGCACACTACTATTTTTGTAGTGCTTTGGTGTTCTTTATTTATTTCTTTATCATATATTCCATTATCGCTATATTGACTGTCCATGGAGGTGGAAACACCAAAATGGGGGTCTGACTGAGGTAGGCCCCTATACAACCACCCAACAATTTTCCTCTTTGTTGTGAGTAGGTGAAAGTATTCTTGGAGCTAGCTAGCAAACAAGATTTTCTGTGAAATCATTCTTGTCACCCTAGCATGATTCTACTTGCTTTATCACATTCATCTATACATTTCATATTTCATAGCGTTATTTTGTTCTCCTAAAAACCATTAGCTAGGTCGTTAGCCTATTTTCTAGTGTTCAACCTTGTCTTTTTAGTCCTATGGTCGTATAGACACTAGCGCACCTAAGAGATGTTAGTGTGCCACGCTATCATCCCAGAACCATGCTTTCATCCTCGGGCAGAGAGCTATCTGAGGCATAGTGTTGAACCTAAAAACTAGCTCGTCTAGCCCCATTCTAAGTTTCGAGTCTACAGAGTGATCAAAGGACCTTATAGTCCTCATATTTCTTATCCCACATCTCCTAACACTCCTTTAAGCTAAGGTAAGTTAGGGCAGCCTTCAACTCTTGGCTCTCTATGACCTGGGGCCTTGATCGTTGTTGGTCCCCCTCTCTTACATTTTTGGTGAACCCAACATGAACCAACATCTATTCATCTGGTGGTGTTGAGGCTTTTCCCCTTGTGCCTTTTGGTTGTTGTGCACTTGAGTGTTGTGAAGGTTTATGAATGTTAGCCTCTGATTTTGAACCATGCAATTTTTCTTCTTTAAATTAAATGGCCCCCATCCCATGCCTTTGATAATGATTCGAAAACATGGCTTTCACAAGATTCATAACCTTTGTCACTGATCCTTCTATTTTTCTAACCAACGTCACGGAGTTTGAAAGTTTTATAACCACCTGGTTGCTTGATCCATCTCTCTTCTCAACCTCACCCAAGGGTATTTTAAGTGATTGGTAGGTCAAAAGTTTTTGAAACCTTAAAATTCTTGACATGTGATTCATTGGTTCTACCTTTTCATAATCCCACGACTCTGCAATAGATTTCTTGATTTTTGAAACACCGCCAAACTATTTAATTGTTTGTATCACATATTGTGAGAATGCCTTTTCAGGTGTTTCGAAATACAAATTCGATCTTAAGGATTTTTTCTCAAGGCAGAAAATTCATGTTAGCCTCTTAAATGACAAGTGTAATGAAGGTAATGACACACTATCATTAGGTTAAAAGGCATCATTACCTACCGGTGTAATTAAATAAGTCGTTTACAGAGAAAGGTGGTGGTACTATTGAGTCTTGTTTTCTTATTGGCCAAGGAAAATTCGAAATTGGGCTTTCTGTGAGCAATGAAATGTGGCATGGTGAACCTATGCCCGTCTTGCAGCCTGACTTGAACTGGCACAAGGAAGAGAAAATTGATATTAACTCCCAATTGCACACACTTGCCTAGAAGGAGAAGACCAGCTATGCCTAATATCACATGGTAATCTTTGTCCTAGAAGAATAAGAGGAACATGCCAAGTTGCGCCACCTTTTTATGGAAATACGACTGGTTATGGAGAACGCTCCACCACCTACAACAATTTAATTTTCTTGCTTTACATGGCATATTTTTGTAATTAGTGGCGGTAACCCAATTTTGGTGTAGCGTAACTATTTATATTTAAGGTCACTTTCTTGAGGACGGTTACTTTAAAGATCATTATGAATAGTTACACTTAGATACATTTTTTTTGGCTTGGAAAATTCTATATAAGAGAAAAAGTTTCAAGAATAGAGAGAGGATTGGGAGGGAATAGGGGAGTAGCTAAGGGGTATCTTTTCATGCAGTTTCTTTGTATAGAAATTATGGAGCCTATGAACTTATGTTTTGGCTATGGAGAAATCAAGAAGATATTTTTGAATCTTTGAATTTCTTAAGGTTTTCTTTAGATGGCAATGAACTGTGTTTCCTTGTGGATTAAATTAGCTCCTGAAAAGAGTTTGTTGTTCCTTCTTTCCCTCGATATCATTCATTGGTGTAGGGAATATGAAATTTGTGTCATTTACCTGCATTTATTTTATTTTAAGTTTAATATTTCACACCTATTTCATGGTTATGGGTAGGTGTTAGCTGCCTTTTCTGCTTTCTGGTAAAAAGCATACCCAGTCTTTATTCATTACATATCTGTCAAAGGTAGTTGTGCCTTGTAAAATAAGCAGAGAGTACTTGCAAATATTATTGCAAGTGTCTCAACTGTTGGTCGGATTGTCATTTATGTGGTCTAAAGAGTATAAATTAAGGTGAAAAATATGTCAACCAATAGATTTTTGGCAACTCCCCTGGGGAGATGAAAAGACTAGTACCTTTCTTGTTGTAGATATTTATTGGTGCCTTCCTAGAAAAGAAGGTTGGAAACTCTATTTAATCAAGATATCCCAGAAAAATGGTTCGATGCCAGGCCAAGCCATGGAATCACTTTGAAAAAATATTTGCACCAACAATTGAGGAAATAATTGTTGAAGATGACCAAAGCAAGCATTTGTGAAGCTAAAAAGAATAAGTTAAATCCCTCCAAAGATCACAAATTTGTGTCATTACTAAAGAGCATAAATCATAGATATTATCAACTCAAGGACCTTGAATGAGAGATTCATCAATTGTAAGTTGTGATAAAAGGATTAAAGCTAGTAAAAGAAGATAAAGAGTCAACATCTTATAACTTCTATGTTCTCGATGAAAGAGACTCTATGCAGATGCTTGTTGAGCCCAAAGACTCACTAGTGTGATGGAGGCATAATCAACAAAAAAAAATAAGTTCTCATCATGCTGAAGAAGAGACACAGCCAGATGAACACAAGACTATCTTTATCCCAAATTGTTTCTTAAAAGGTTCAAACAATGACTTTCGATGTGGTATTGTGGGTGATGATGGACATATTACAAAAATTGATGTGAATGCATTCACTTATGGCTTTGGCGACATTGATAGAGGTATGAATGTACCATTATTAGAATCTCTTTATAAAAAGGTTGAGGAAAAGGAAATATTAGAAAAATAAATGCATGCATTTGAAAATAGTTTGATTGAACCGTCAGAAGGCATAAATAATTGGGACTCTCAACATGCATGCATTTTCAATAAAGATTTTATTTGTGCAAAAGAATGAGTTCCTCCTATCAAATTTGACCCTATGCTAGTAGAATGTCACACCCAGAAATCATCAGTACCAATGACAAGTACTGACTTTGTTTCTTTTCTACAAAAAGCACATACAACCTTTGATGTTTCTCTTGTGCATTCAAATGAAGTTATAATAAATATGGCACCTAAAAAGAATGTTAGAGCAGTAATAAAAATGAGGAAACGGTTGGAGAAGGAAATCAATTGGAGTGGATTCAATGCATTGTATTTTCTGACATAATTCTGTGAAAATCCAAAGGTGAGAGACAAGCCCCTTTTTGAATTATCTGATTTTGAATCAACTGATGAAAACTTGTTCTCTTCTCATGATAAAAGGGAACTGGAGGAATGTATTCTTGGGAATAGCCCTAAAAATAATGACAAACAAAAAGGGGAAGATCAAATTTCCACTGATGATTGTTTATTTGAGGATGAAGCTACTATGTCTAGCCTACAAACCATGGTTAATGATTTTTCAACAGAAGAAAAAGAAGACGAAGAGTTGGTGGTCAAAGAAGATGAGCTGGTTGAATTGGTTGTTGAAGAAAATGACAAGGTCTCCTTAGTAAGTGATGGCTTCTTGATTATCAATGCTAATGGAAATATTTCTAATTTCTATGAAGTGGATGCTTCATATTTGTCTAAAACAAAGTATGAAGATATAGCTAGTTGTACACAAGAGGTATATAATGAAGAATGGCTCTTTGGTTGCATGCTGATATACAACGGAATTTTACACCTAGAAAGTTTCCATTGGACCTATGTGCTAATGTTGAATCTGTAAATGTTTCATAGTTGCACACTTTTTTTCCGTAGTGGATCCTATTTCTCATAGCCCAGCGTTAATGGCTTCACTTGAGCAATGACAGGCATGCTTTGAGGTAGGGTCTTATGACCATGTGTATACTTAGGAGTTTTTGTTGTGTTGGTAACTTAGTTTCCTTTTCTGCTCTATATTGTTTTGGCTTGCTTGGTTTTGGCTTGTGCCCAGTTCCCCTCCACCCTTCTACAAGAAGCACCCTATCTTCCTGCTTTTCTTTTGACTTTGTACCCAATGGACTTGAACTAGTTTGCCCAATAATTTTGGAGTTCTTTGCATTTCACCAGGAAATGTAATCCCTAGTTGGAGCCAATGTTACCCTCTAATTTTGAACCATGCATTTTTTCTTCTTTAAATTAAATGGCCCCCATCCCATGCCTTCAATAATGATTCAAAATCACATTTTTCACAAGATTCATAACCTTTGTCATTGATCCCTCTATTTTTCTAACCAACGTCGCAGAGTTTGAAAGTTTTATAACCACCTGATTTCTCAATCCATCTCTCTTCTCAACCTCACCCAAGGGTATTTTAAGTGATCGGTAGGTTGGAATTTTTTGAAACCTTAAAAGTCCCTACATGTGGTTCATTGGTTTTACATTTTTGTAATCCTATAACTCTGCAATGGATTTCCCAATTTTCAAAATGCTACCAACCTATTCAATTGTTTATACGACGTATCATGAGAATTCCTTTTTAAGTGTTTCAAAATACAAATTCAATCTTAAGGCTCTTTTCTCAAGGCAGAAAATTCATGATGCATTAATTAGCCTCTTAAATGACAAGTGTGACGAAGGTAATGAAATGCTATCAACAAGTTAAAAGGAATCATTACCTACCGACGTAATTAAATAAGTCATTTACAAAGAAAGGTGGCGGTACTACTGAGTCCTATTTTCTTATCGGCCAAGGAAAATTTGAAATGGGGCTTCTTGTGAGTGATGAAACGTGGGATGGTGAACCTATGCCCATCCTACAACTTGACTTGAACTGGCTTGAGGAAGAGAAAATTGATATTATCTCCCAAATGCGCACACTTTCCTGGAAGGAGAAGATTTGCTATGCCCAATATCTTAGGGTAATCTTCTTCCTAGAAGAAGAAGAGGAACGTGCCAAGCTGCACCACCTTTTTTATGGAAATGCAACTAGTTATGGAGAATGCTCCACCACCTGCAGTGGTTTTATTTTCTTTCTTTACATGGCATCTTTTTGTAATTAGTGGCAGTAACCCAATTTTGGTGTAGTGTAATTGTTTCTATTTAAGGTCACTTTCTTGAGGACAATTACTTTAAAGATTGTTATGAACAGTTACGCTTAAATACATTTTTTTTTTGCTAGGAAAATTCTATATAAGAGAAAAAAATTCAGGAATAGAGAGAGGATTGGGAGGGAATAGGGGAGCAATTAAGAGGTATCTTTTCATGCAATTTCTTTGTACAAAAATATGGATTCTATGAACTTATGTTTTGGCTATGGAGAAATAAAGAAGATATTTTTGAATCTTTGAATTTCTTAATGTTTTATTTAGATGGCAATAAACTATGTTTCCTTGTGGTTATTCTTCAATGTCATTCTGTTATAATGGGTTGTATATACATATAATTCTATAGCTTTGGATTTGGATTAAATTAACTCCTGAAAAGAGTTTGTTGTTCTTTCTTTCCCTGGATATCATCTGTTGGTGTAGGGAAGATGAACTTTGTGTCATTTACCTGTATTTACTTTATTTTAAGTTTAATCTTTCACACCTATTTCATGGTTATGGGTATGTGTTAGCTACCTTTTCTTCTTTCTGGTAAAAAAGCATACCCAATATTTATTCATTGCATATCTGTCAAAGGTATTTGCACCTTGTAAAATAAGCAGAGTACTTGCAAATATTATTGCAAGTGTCTCAACTGTTGGTCGGATTGGAATTTATGTGGGCTAAAGAGAATAAATTAAGGTGACAAATCTGTCAACCAACAATGAGCATCACAACCGAGTCCACAACCTCTAGGTATGTTGTTAGGAGAAGTATACAACATATTCTTATGGAAAGGATGAAAATCACTACTAGTTTCTCTATAGGTCTTTTCTCTGGTCCCATCGTTGGTATGGTCACACAAGAGAAATTGTCAAGGGGCGAGATAGGATTCTCCAATGAGACCGATCACATCCCCATTCCTCCTGCATCTCCTACACCATCGTTAGTAGATGAGCATGAGGCTATTCACATACCTGCAGTATTCATCTCCACCCTTAGCAAAGGGTTGGGTGAGTTGGAACATCACTTGGAAAGAGACCAAAAGTTGGCTAGGGTCACCTGGGTTATTGGCGAACTAAAGTATGTACATGGTGGGAAAAGACCGAATAGGCATAAGACTCCTGGCTAATCTCTCTAGTGTGACTGATGCATGTGATCCTACAAGAAATCCTAATATTATACGAGTAGCAACTTTTGAAGATCATGAGAGATAGCTAGGACTATCAATTCCTCCTATGTATGTATACATGACTGACACCGTACCCTCAATTAGCATCCCCTTTGCCTCTAAAGGACCTGACACTATCAAATTGAATAAGATCCCCTTGGGTTTCAACTTCACCCTTCTTGACACCTCTAGTAGTGGAGGTTTTAGTGGGATGAGTTGTGGAGGCTTTGGTAGTGGTGGTGGCATCGATAGTGGATGTGGTGTGAGTGGAAGCGGTTCCAATGGAGGTCATGGTGGTGGCTTTGGAAGTGATGGGTGGCTCCAGTGGAGGCCCTACTAGTGGCGGTGGCTCTGGTGGTGGTTCTGGAGGAGGTTCCTCTGGCCCTTTATCTTCTCATGACCCTATTCTAAACACTCTTCTTTAGAATATGGGTAAGATGTAGAGATAATTCACGAGTCTCTCCCAAGCCTCTTCCCAACCTATCTTCCAACCCTTCTTCTGACATATCCCATTGTCAGTCACAATTCTAAACACTCCCTTCGCTTAGAGAATGGAGATTCCTAAATTTGAGAAATACGGCAGAAAAGGGGACCCACAAATGCATGTGTCCACCTTTAATGGCTTGTCAAGAGATTTCTTCCATCACGATGCGTTGATGGAAAAACTATTTCCTCGATCTCTCAAGGATAAAACACTTGAATAGTATTGTTCCTTGCCTGATAATCCCATCTTCTCATTTGACCAACTTGTAAACCAATTTCTACGACAATTTCAAGCTAACATCGGGCCGAAGATGACATTTTTAGATCTTGTCTTATGCAAGTAGCCTGATAATGAAAAGATTATTGATTTCATAGTGTGGTATCAAGAAATCTTCTCACAAATCTTATATCTACTGCCTGATTCTGACATGTTGAAGGTATTCATAGGGAGCTTGCAAAGGCCTTGGCAAGAGAAGTTTTCCCTTATGAAATACTCTTCTTTCACGCATTTGTGTGCAACCCTACAAGAGTATCAACAAATAGTGGTTCGGTTCAGGGGATCCTCCTCGCACTTCCATTCTGAAGGAAAGTCCATTTTGTTGATCTTTGGTAAAGGAAAAGCTATTGCAAATGTAGTAGCCGCTGCAAATGACAACGACCTCAGACACTCTGAAAGCTCACAAAGTTATTAGAATCTTATTCCTCCATCTTGTAAAATTTGTTGAAGGATGAGATTGTAACTTTTCCAAACCCTAAACCTCTTAAGGAGCCATACCCTAGCTGGTATGATGCAAGTACCTACTGTCAATAAAATTGAGTTAATAGACATGATACCGAACAGTGTATGCACCTGCATCATGAGATACAGGACTGCATCGAGGATGGTACTATTCATCTCGACTATAGAAAAAAAATGCAAACAAATCGGTGGCAAAATTGAATAGTGAATTGCAAATATACACGGACCCATTTCTGTCACATTCTGCTAACATGATTGTCGATCCCACTGATTCTCTCACTCAGCCCGAGGCCTATGTTAACATGGTCACGGTTACTTCTACTACACAACCTACAACTAGTTCATTGGATGTAACATTCACTTCGTAGGACTTACCCTTAAATAATAAGCCCTCTCCCCTCTATAATATTCATGCTCACCTCAATGGAAACATTGTGACAAGGGTCCTACTAGATCTCGCAATTCAAGTGAATGTTATGACAGAAGAG
Source organism: Sequoia sempervirens (assembly GCA_007258455.2). Taxonomy (NCBI): domain Eukaryota; kingdom Viridiplantae; phylum Streptophyta; class Pinopsida; order Cupressales; family Cupressaceae; genus Sequoia; species Sequoia sempervirens. Next base: position 34,375,961 of record VDFB02000002.1, read on the forward strand.
ACGTTGTCACTTAACTCATTACATAGAAAAGAATATGAAGAAATGAAATCTACCATTCGTACACATGATGGTCTTCTGAAGCCATATGGCTCCATAACTTTGTTTTTCTTAGCTAAACCTAGGGCTATTGACATAGTTTTCAATGTCATTCTAGAGTCAAATTTATTTAGAATGAATTTGGGCATACCTTGGCTAGCTTCCATGAATGGAATCACCTCTGTTATTAATAAGTTTTTAAAGTTGTCCCATGAAGGTGTCGTGTATGTAGTGCATGACACTAGATACTAGCCTTTGGTATCTCATGGGGGATATTCGCTAGACCACTTTTGGCCTACCTTAGTTGGTCCACTTCCTCCAAGAAGGGACCTTCTTTACAAAAACTAAGTAAAGTACAAGACCGGGGGCAAGGGACAGCCAAAATTGTCTCTTCTTGTAGCACAACAGGTAGCCACCTCTTCTTCCCAAAAAGGGAAGGAGAAGGTTGTCTCTCCTCGGGATGACTCATCTACTCCCCTCTCTTGGGAGGAGTTTTGGAAGAGAAAGCTTGGCTTTTACCCATTAAGTCTGATGATGCCTCCTTGGCATAGACCCAAGATCAAGATATCAAACCCCCTACTAAACCGTCTGGACCTTGGTACTACCTATATGGTAGAGGAAAAGGTCCCCATGGAGAGTCCTCTTTCTCTAGATCTCTATGAACTCCTACCGCTTCTACTCCCAAAGCAGTAAACATGAAGGGGCCCATTATTGAGGCACTTGAGTCAACTCTCCCCACTACTTCTCAGCCTGTTCCTCCTACTCCCATTCAGGAGTCTATTCCTCCACTGGAAATGGTTGTAGTGGACACTCCCATGGCTGAGCAAGATCCTTTCATTCCCTCACAGCCTCTGGCCTACGGTTCAAAGAGTCACAGGAATCACCTTGTGCGCGAGTGCAAGCGCTGGAAAAAGGATCTCATGGCTAAGTAGGCCACCTTATAGAGGAAGGAAGAGGAGACAATTGCCCCTATATCAGGGCCTCCTTTCGCGTTCTCCTCTCTCCTTCCCTCTACTTCCATTCAAACCAACTTTGTATCGCTTCTGGATTCTACTGCAAGTGCAAATGTGCCTGACTCTAAAAAGGTGTAGGTGTTCATCGCTCCTTTGGTGGATCTACCTTTGTTGATGTCCCTTACAGATATCCTACCTTTCTTGAAGCTAGTAGATATGACTAACACCTCGGTTATATCTACTATGGTTCTCTCCTCCTTCTCTTCCTTTGCACTTCTTACCTCATTTGTGGGGAGTTCACCTCCTCTGACAAAGTAGAAGGTAGAGAGTGGTCCTTCCAGAAATGGAAGATGTAAGAGGATCCCACCTTCTCTGAAAGGTGGTCCCATGCTGAATTGTTTTTTCCTAGTGACGGAACCAGTCCCAACTTCTCCTGAGTTTGTCACTGCTCCCGAATCACTCGATGAGCCTAGTAGTGAATCTCGGGCACAACCTTCTCCTTCTATTGAGGTGAAACATGGCACTCTTGTTAAGTGCATGTTTAACTCTTTGGATGAGGTTCCAACCTTTTCGGTGATCTTCGCAAAATTGTTGACCTTGGCTCCACAAGAACTTGATGGAGAGGACCTTGTGGGTCCCTCTTCCTTAGCCTTTGTTGTGGGAGGGTCAAATGCTCATCCTCTTAACATCCCACCACTATAGGGTCATCCTCCTTCCCCCTACAATGATCTAGAGTGGGAATTGGATGACCTTTTGGTTGATCAGTGTTAGGGGGAGGCCCCTTCTTTATCTTTAGATTAGATGTGTGTGTGTGTGTTGTGATGTGTTCCCCTGTGATTGTGCTATGTATGCCTAGATGACCCTCATCACCCCTATTGGTTCTTGGATGCAGGCATGGTTTTTGTGTCATAAACCTTCTTCTATTTATATCATCATTCTTCCATGTTTGTGACTTAATTTTTGATAAATTGGGGACAACGCAAAGCATTGGGGGAATTTAGGCTTCCCTTCCATGTTGACCCGTTTTTTAATTTTTACTTTGTCTTCTCGTGCATTCTTCACATGGTTTGATATAGAAGGGGGTTGATAACAATTTATTTTATATACTATATATATATATATATGAGCAGTTCTAACCCCAAAATATCAGGCTACCCCTGTGCCCTTTGTTCCTGTATTCTTTTCTCTTTTGTTTTTTCTTTATCTTTCTCTCTTTTTTTCTTGAGTTGTCCCTCTCATGTGTGACAACGCCACTTCTTCAACATTTTAATTTTCAGAAAATGCATTCATTTCTGATGAATCTTTTCTTGAGAATCTTCGCAAACCTCTTTCAAGAATTGAATTCTTGACTTGAAACCCTAATAGAACGTGTTTCCTTCATCATGGGTTCATAAAGAAAGAACTTGAAAACCTTCCTAGGAAGTAGGAACAACTTTAGTCTTCCCCTCACATGGGGGCATATTCTTCCTTTTGAATTCCTTAATGAAGTGAACATCTTTCAAAAGGATTCCTTGATGATGAATTGATTCGAGAAAGAAGAAATCTCCTTTGCACTTTCGAATAGCACGTCCCTTGAGTGGACCCCCTTCTTCATGCAAAGTTCCTGAGGGATCCCTTTGAAAGTTTCCAGCTTGTTGATGGGTATGTGTAGGATCATGATGGGCCAAAAAGTGGTGATATGATGGGTATGTGTAGGGTATGTGGCTAACGACTTTTTTTTACCCAAAATTGATAAAACAAAAAGGGTTTTTAAAGGAGATTCTTAGATTTCCACCAATATAAATTATGCTTTACTTTGAATTTAATAAATAATTATTATTCATTTTCTATTTGAATTACGACTAAAGTCCTTATTGATAGGCTGATTGAAAAACATCTATAGCTTTTAAACGACATCACATTTTTTGAATCTGAAACATGCGTCACATTCTATGTTTCGCATACTATAGTATTAAAAAACAAAAATGAATTTCATGAAGTTTTGACCAAGTTAAGGTGGTCAAACATACAAGTTTTAATATTTTTAAAAAGTTGTAATAAAAAATTCATAATTAATTATGCACTTGCAAAATAATTACAAAAAAATATGCATCACATCAGGACATGAGCCCTCTACTTATATCTAAACTCTTATAAAAAAATATTATCATTTTATTGTTGTTAGGGTGGTCAGATAAACACCTACTTCTTTTTCCCTAAAATTTGAGTACTAATGTATTGAAATTTCAAATTTTCACCAAATAGATTTTTTTTAAAATAAACCTAGTAGTTTAGAAACTACATTCAATTTGCTACAGATTCTATTCTTACATATTTTTGAAATAATATAGATAACTTATTCAAATTTTAATGTCAAGTTACCTAACTCTAATTTTTCTAAATTTTTTGCCACTTAAGGGCCTATTTTTTCATGATGATCCTACACATACCCTGATGGTTTGTAAGACTATCTGCCTACTTTCCTGCGTGGCTACTTTTTGACATGTTCTATCTATGAGTAAACATGTTGCTTTGTAGGTGCGCTTTTGAAGTTGCTTTTTGACTCTGCAGAGTATGTTTTCTTGGGTTTCCTCCATTGAGATATCTTGGGGGATACCTCCCTATAGGTTTATGGGCCTGTAGGGCACTTCTTCTAAGCTTCCTCCATGTGAGAGATCTTGGGGATGGATCCCATGTAGGTCTACAGGCCTGTAAGGCACTTTCTTTGGGTTTCCTCCATGTGAGAGATCTTGGGGGATACCTTCCCTATAGGTATACAGATATGTAGGGCACTTTTTTGGGTTTCCTTCATGTGATAGATCTTGAAGGACACCTTCCCTATAGGTCTACGGGTTTGTAGGGAAATTTCCTAGCTTCCTCAATATAAGAGATCTTTGGGGACACTTCCTTGTAGGTTTCTTGCTCTGTAAGGCGCTTTTCTGGGTATCCTCCATGCGAGAGATCTTGGGGGACACCTTCCTTGAAGGTCTACAAGATTGTGAGGTGATTACTTCTTGGGGCTTCCTTCATGTGAGAGATCTTGGGGGTTGCCTCCTTGTAGGTCCATGGGCCTGTAAGACACATTCATTCTTCATCTTCATAGTTCTACGGGGTTGTGAGGTCATTTTCTTGTCCTACACTCTTGAGTTTGCTAGATCACAATCTGCTTCCCCGATAGTTTAGGTATACAATTCTAACTCTACTACTTCTCTAATGTACTTTACCAAAGAAATCATTAGTATTTGTGCTCACTAAAGTGGGGGAAAAATTTATAGGAGCAAATTTGCACCCCTTATGCAAATTCCCCTTTTACCCTTCCTCACTTTAGAAACCCAAATTCAAAGGCTAAATTCCACATAAGCCTATTACCTTCATTCCACTTGGAATTCATTTTGTGTGTTGGCAAAAGAATAACTATCGAGGATGTCTTTGTGGCATGTAGACATCTATGCGATGCACTTACATCCCTGGTAGATTCCTGCGTTTGGATTCAGCAAAGGCGTTGCACTTCCCATTGGAGGGCAATTTGTAATGCCCTCTTCGACTAACTGACCCGAATATGGTTGTTTTCTTCATTCTCTCCTTCAAATTCACTCTTAATTCTTCCATTTCATCCTCTAAGAATTCAATCTATCCCTTCAAGCAATCCTTCTTCACAATCTTAAGCATTCTACATAGCTTTTCTTGCATCCATCACTCTCAAGCAGCACTTTGGCACTCCATAGCAGCAACAACAACACTTCATCAACTCTATAGAGAAGGCGTGGAGCCAACACCATTGCAATAGAGGCTTAAGTCCTCTCATTTTCTCCACCATTAGCTAGTGAGCTCTTGGTGAAGGAGGTAAGCTTTCCACTCCTCTCCTCTATGATTTGGTGGATAGCACCCTACTATTTTTGTAGTGCTTTTGTGTTCTTTAATTCAATTCTTTCTTTATCATATATTTCTCCATTATCGTTATATTGGTTGTCCATGAAGGTGGAAACACCAAAACAGGGGACTAACAAAGGTAGGCCCCTACACAACCACCCAACAATTTTCCTCTTTATTGTGTGCAAGTGGAAGTATTCTTGGAGCTAGCTAGAAAATAGGATTTTCTATGAAATCATTCTTGTCACCCTAGAATTAATATACCTATTTATCATATTCGTCTATACATTTTGTATTTCATAGTGTTATTTTGTTCTCCTAAAAACCATTAGCTAGGATGTTAGCTTGTTTTCTAATGTTCAACCTTGTATTTTTAGTCCTCTATTTGTACGAATGCCAACACACCTTAGAGACGCCAGTGCGTTGTACTGTTTTCCCAAAACCATGCTTTCGTCCTCAGGCAGAGAGCTATCTGAGGCACAATGTTGAACCCAAAAACCGGCTCGCCTAGTGGTGCAGGGGCACCATGGAAATTGATGTAAATAAGGTCTTGTGTCATGTTTTTTTTTTTTGAGTCTTATTTCAAGAAATAAGTTCATAATAGACCATTTGATATGTAATTATAGCCATTTAGGGACAGTCTTGCTAATATTGTCAAATCTTGATAAAGTTGTCATGTTGGTGCAAAATTAGAAAATTGCAAAATGCAAAATAGGAAGTTCAAGGGTTGAGTTGGTTTTGTTCAGTGGGAAACAGTTGAAACTGATTGGCCATGTGGTTTAATGTTTTAAAAATCCTTGAATAATATTGGGAGAGAGGTTGGTGAATGTAACTTTGAATTTTGAATATTGAAAACACTGTTTTCTTGCATTTCATAAAGAAATTTGCTGCTCCAACGTACAATATGACCTTGTACGACCTGTAGAAGATCATTTATGCACTTGGATTAATTGAGGATTGATTTAACTCCATTTTGGTTTTTATTGTATAGAATTTCATTAAGTTTCAAGGTTTTATTGTACTTTTTCTGTTGACTATCAGAAAACTCAGAATTTGAGGGTTTGATAGGTTAAAATGGAAATATAAGTCATTCTACCTAGTAAAACTTGTGATAAATTGGTGTAATGGAATGAGTAGGTGTAGGTTGTTGTTTTATGTGGTTTCCAAGAGTAGGGAAGGCAATTTGTAGAAATTATATTAAAATGATGCCCTAGGTACAATTCTTCATGATTTTGGTGAAAAGTGATGCTTTGAAGTAGGGTTTTGTAGAAAGAATGGTTGGGACCCTTTCCAATTGATGAAATAAGCATGTGAAGACCTATTGTGATGTGTTTAAGGATTTGGTAGGGTGTGAAAATGTGTTTTGGTTGTAGTTTCAATAAACCCTCTCATGTGCAAGCCTAATTTGGTCTAGGTAAGGGTTTTATGATTTGATGAGCTAGGGGTTGTTCCTACTGAATAAAATTGTGCATTCAAAGTTTTTTTTAACCTGGTTAAGGCTTTTCAATAGAGATTTGTGTCTGGAAGAATGTTTGGGTTGGTGTTGCTTTGGAAAATAGGGCTAATTGAGCCATTGTCCAGTGTAGCAGGAATTTTTAGGAGGTGAAGGTCTAAAACAACCTCATGCACAAACTAGATATGTTGAAGAATGTCATAATGGGTGTCTAGAATGAAAATACTTTTGTGGGTTTGAGGATTATTTTGGAAGGTATGCTTAAATTTCTCTATTTGGAATGCTACTAGGTATATTGAGGGAATTGTGGAATAAAGGTCAAGTTAGGGTTTTGAAGGTTGAAAAATTGCTTGAAATAGTTTGAATTGTGATTATAAGATAAACTCCTCCCTACTCTACATCAATTGGTATCAGAGCATAGGTTTTTGATCATTTGAATGAGAAAAGTTGAAGTTTGGAGAAGGAAAATTGGTGATTTTAAAAGACAAGATGCCTCCTAAAGGAAGTGGAGCCCTTGGTAGGGAAATAAGGTTGTTAAAATAATCACAAGAAGCACTGTTAGCTAGATTTGTAGCATTGGATATAAAGCAAAGAAGAGGAAAGTGGCTGAGAGGAAGAGGAAGAGGGTGAGGATGAAAACTCTCCAAGAAGAGTCCAAGGTGATGATGAGTTGGACCCTGATGAGAGAAGGATGGTGAAAATGCTCAAGGCTATTAGAAGAGACTCTTCTAGTGAGAAAATAGATGTGTCAATGTATAGTGGAAAGTTGGATGCTAAAGAGGTACTGAATTGGATAGATGCACTAGATAATTACTTTGAGTACAAGTAGGTTGTTGAAGAACAAAAGATAAAGTTTATTAAGAATAAGTTGAAAGGTCCTACTCTGACATGGTGGAATTATGTGCAAGAGGAAAGAGTGAAAAGGGGAAAAACAAAAATCAGTTCATTGGATAGGATGGTGTCAAATATTAAGAGCCAATTCTTTCCAAGTGATCATGTTATACAAACTTTTAAGAAGTTGCAAAGTTTAAAGCAGAAGGAAAAGGATGTCATGGCCTACACTGAAGAATTTCACAAATTAATTATTAGGGATGTTCATGTTGAAGAAGAGAATGAAAAGATAGCAAGGTATATGTGTGGGTTGAGATTTCAAATTCGGGATGAATTGAGTTTGGCTACACCTAGGATAGTTGATGAATGTTTTCAGTTGGCTACTACGGCATAAGAGAAGTTAAAAATAAGACAAGAAAGACAAGGAAGAGGCAGAGGAAACACTAGTAGCGGAAGAGGTTCAAGGAAGTCCTATGAAGATCAAGAAGATACAAGTAAAATCAAAGACCAAGTGGTTGATCAAAGAGGTGGATTCAAAGCTTTTAGAGGAAGATTTGGACAAGGTAAGGTTCAAGCTCATTTTCAGGAAGGTGTTATCATTGCAATTAGTTTGGCCATCAAGCATGGAAGTTTCCAGAAAAAAAGTTTCTACTTCAACTGGTGGTGATAAGAGAGTTAAATTGGTGCAAGAGGATGATTGTGAAAGTGTAAAATCTCCTAATCAGCTTGTTGCTCCAAAAGTTGGAGAATCCTTGATGGTGAGAAGAACACTCCTCAAAGAATCCAAGGAGAAAGAATCAACACAAAGGAAAACACTTTTCAAGACCACCTACAAATGTAATGGAAAGGTATGCAAAGTAGTAATAGACTCTGGAAGCACTGATAATATGGTGTCAATAGAAATGGTTGATAAACTGAAATTGGAAAAGATACCTCATGAAACACCTTATGAAGTGTCTTGGTTGAATGAAAGTCAATATGTTTTGGTGAATGAGCAAGCTTGGGTTGAGTTTAATATTGGTGGGTATAAGGACAAAGTTTTTTGTGATGTGTTACCTATGGATGTGTACCACTTTTTTCTTGGAAGACCATGGCAGTTTGATAGGCATGCAATTTATGATGGTAGAAATAATACTTATCAGATTGAGATGGATGGAAGCTCTTTCACTTTGACTGGGCCATTGGTAGAAGATGCTAAGGAAAAAACCAAGGAAACTAAGGTGATAATGTTGGGTAAGAAAGAGTTTTTAAAGCTTGAGGAATAAAAGAAGATGGAGGTTGTAGCCACTTCAATGCTTGAAGGTGCCAAGATAGCAGAGGTAGAGAGTAATCTGATTTTGAGGAAAATTGAGATTGAGAAGGTCAAGGATGAATTGATTGTGGGAATAAAAAATTAGTTAGAGAAGCATATTTAATTCATGATGGAAGGAGCACTTTGTTCATTGATTACAAAAGAGAATAGTGGGAAGTTAAATTCTGTTAGTAGAGAGGTTTGTAGACCTGATAAAATAGAGGTCTTAAGGGAAAAGGATCTAGTGGAAGAGATGAAGGAAAATGGTGGAATGATTCAAGGTGAATGGCAAGGACATGTGGGTGAGTTTAAGCATGCCTCAAGAGTAAAGAAGAGGGAAATTCAAGACAAGGATGGTATAGGTATGAAATTAGGTTTAACATCATTTCCAAATGAAGAGGTCATAAAACATCCATCAAGTAGGGTGTTCAAGTTTGAACAGTTTCTAGATGTCAAGGAGTTCACAAATGCAAAGAATAATGAAAATGTTCAGTACCTAACTCAATGGAAAGGGATAAAGGATGAAAGTACATTGGGAGATCAAAAAGATGATGTGATAAAGATGATTCACTGCAATATAGTCCTCAAGGGACTCGAGTTTTTCTCAGTCTAGGTGTATGGTACAGGGGCACCATGGAAATTGATGTAAATAAGGTCTTATGTCATGTATTTTGTAAGGTCATAATAGACCATTTGATATGTAATTAGAGTCATTTAGGGACAATCTTGCTAATATTGTCAAATCTTGATAAAGTTGTCATGTTGGTGCAAAATTGTAAAATTGCAAAATGCAAAAAAAGTGTAAAATAGGAAGTTGAAGGGTCAAGTTGGTTTTGTTCAGTGGGAAATAGTTGAAAATGATTGGTCATGTTTTGTTATTCTTTAAAAATCCTTGAGGAATGTTGGGAGAGAGGTCGGTGAATGTAACATTGAATTTTGAATATTGAAAACACTATTTTACTGCATTTCATAAAGAAATCTGCTACTCCAACATATAGTACAACCTTGTACGGCTTGTAGAAAATCCTTTATGCACTTGGATTGATGGAGGATTTATTTTAACTCCATTTTTGTTTTTATTGCATATAATTTCATTAAGTTTCAAGGTTTTTATTGCACTTTTTTTGTTGACTGTTAGAAAACTCATAATTTGAGGGTTTGATAGGTGAAAATGGAAATTTAAGCCATTCCACCTAGTGAAACTTGTGATAACATGGTGGAATGGCATGAGTAAGGGTAGGTTGTTGTTTTATGTGGTTTCCAAGAATAGGGAAGGAATTTTTTATAAATTAAGATGATGCCCTAGTTACAATTATTCATGATTTTGGTGAAAAGTGATGCTTTGAAGTAAGGTTTTGTAGAAAGAATGGTTGGAACCCTTTCCAATTGATGAAATAAGCATGGGTAGACCTATTGTAATGTTTTTTAAGGATTTTGTAGGGTGTGAAAAGGTGTGGAGGTTGTATTTACAGTAAACCATCTCATGTGCAAGCCTAATTTGGCCTAGGTAAGGGTTTTATGATTTGATGAACTTGGGGTTTTTCCTACTAAATAAAATTGTGGATTCAGAGCTTTAATAACCTAGTTGAGGCTTTTAAATAGATATTTTTGTCTAGAAGAAGTTTTGGTTTGGTGTTGCTTTGGAAAATAGGGCTAATTGAGCCACTGTCCAGCATAACAACAGTTTTTAGGAGGTGAAGGTTTGAAACAACCTCATGGAAAAACTAGATATGTTGAACAATGCCATAATGGGTGTCTAGAGTGCAAATAATTTTGTTGGTTTGAGGAGTATTTTGGAAGGTATGCTCAAATTTATGTGTCTGGAATGCTACTAGGCAGATTGAGGGAATTGTGGAATAAAGGTCAAGTTAGGGTTTTGAAGGTTCGAAAATTGCTTGAAATAGTTTGAATTTTTTTTTGATGAATAGGAAGCTATCTATATTAATTCAAATATAAAGATACATATTCACAAATAGTTTGAATTTTGATTATAAGACAAACTCCTCCTTGCTCTGCATCACCTAGCCCTATTCTTGGTTTCAAGTCTGCAAAGTGATTGAAGGGCCTTATCGTCCTCATCATTCTTGTCTCGTGTCTCCTAACACCCCTTTACGCTGAGGTAAGTTAGGGAAGCCTTTTTCTCTTGGCTCTCCATGACCTAGGGTCTTGAACGTTGTTGGTCCCCCTCTCTTACAACTGTCAACAAAATTTTTATTCAAAATGGTCTTAAGACCCTTTTCACTTATGTGACCCAATCTATGGTGCCACAACATACATACATTTTCAATGCCAGTTATATTGGTAAAGTTATAAAAAGTGGAGGTATTAAGCCTATAAAAAGTCCCTATCTAAGATCATTTAGCAATCACTTAACTCCCTCTCACCAACCTACAACCAAACTTATCAAATGTCACATGCATTTCATAATCATTCAACTTGGATACTGAAAGTAAATTTATTGTAAGTCCTAGAATATGTAAAAGATGATCAAGCTTCTTAACCCTTCCATCACTGAAACATAACTTTACCTTTCCCTTATCAATAATATTCTTTGTGTTGTTATCACCAAGGAAAACTTCTCCCTCATCATAAGTTGAATGTGAAGTAAACAACTCCTTGTGAGGATTCATATGGTAGGAGAATTATCAAAAATAAACAAAGCATCAGAATCACTATCTTCTAAGGAAATTTATTTGGAGGTATCTCAACTCTTTTTCTTGATTCTCAACTCCTTCATATGTCCCCTCTTACCACAATTCCAAACTTTACTCTGCTCTTCCTAGGGTTTTAGAACATCCTTTAGACTTTTCTCTCCTTTTGTCTACTTCAGTCCCTCCTTTTTATTTGGACCTTCCTCGCACATGCAAGGCATTTTGGGAGCTCGCATTCATGGACTTTCTTCTCATATCTTCTAAAATAAGTATAGCGATGAGACTATCCATCTTTGATTTTGTACAACCACCACTTATGGAAAAAAATAGATTTTCCCAAGATTTGGGTAGAGAACAAAGAAACAAAATACATTTATCTTCTTATTTTATCTTAACATCTACATATGCAAGCTAACTTATAATCATATTAAAAGTACCTAAATTTTTTCCAACAAAATCACAATCCTTCATTTTTAAAGAATACAAACACCTTTTGAGATAAATTTAATTGTTAGACTTTTAGTTTGGTAAATATCACCTATCCTCCTCCACAAATTGTATGTGTTATATTCTTCTAAAATGTTCAAGAGGAAGGAATCTACAAGAAACAATTGAATGGTTCATCATGCCTTATTGTCTATTTTCTTCCAATCTTCATTAGACATTGAATCTAGTTTCTTTTCATTTGAAACTACTAACCATTGACTTGTCACTTCAAGGAGATCCTCCATCTTCAACTTCCACATCTCATAACCAATGCCATTAAATTTCTCAATATCTAAATGGGAGGTAGAAGCCATGGTTTTCAATTTTCTTCACAAATCTTAAAAATATACAATGCACAAGCTCTCACTGCAACTTAAAAAACCTTCAACACTTAAGAGAAAGGTGTCCCTCTCTCAACAGAACCACTATCTCTAATACCAAATTTTGGAAATCCAAGGTGAAAATTGTAGAAATATGAAGTTAAATATGTGTTTTTAAATATGAAAATATGTATGTAATATTACCAATTATGTGATTATATGATTAACAATTGCAACAATGAAAGAAAATTAGCAATACCACAAGTTGAGAATCACAAGTGACACAAGATATACATGGAGAAACCCTTATGAGAAAAATTCATACCCAAAGAGATGCAATGCTTCTATTAATCTTTAAAAGAGATAAATGATACAACACTCCTCTATGAATCTCAGTGGCACTTCATTACTCTAACAACCTATAAATGAACTCTATAAAACTACCATCTCAATGCTCTAGAATATATAAAAAAAATTGGGAGATAATATACATATGGTATCCTAAAAAAACAAGTAAAACTACTTGGAAAAACCCATAACCCCCTTAGTGGATAGTTTAGAAACATGGTGAAAATAATTAAATGATCAAATGGCCTTCACATGGGTGCCTAACCCATAGCCAATCAAAGTTGGTCAATACCAAGTGCTCCATAACTCTCTAAAGGATTTGATGGATGAAACCCATAACATGCAAGCTTGGGCACCCAACCCAAGATAACATACAAATAACATGTAAGAACATGCACTTCTAGGTGGTCCCCACCCAAAAAGTGGACGCCCAAAAGGAATATGCTCTTGAGATGCTCTATAACCGTCATTACAGTAGTGGGTCCCCCTCTAGAACACTTTCCAAAGAATGTGGAGACACAAAAATCAACTTAGGATACCAATTATAATGTCACCTGTCCTAAATTTTAGTGATGAGAGAAGGAGAGACTCTCTTAATCCTTAGCAATAAAAAATGAGCTCACTATTCACAAATCTAGTAAACACCTTATTTTTTATAATCCTTTAAGACCATTCTTTTTATTCTTAGTGTGGTATAGGGTACAATACCATGCCTAAGTTTACTCCCCATGTATCTCCCTAAGTAGAGGTCGAATCTCTTTGGGAAAGGTATTAGGACCTCTAAGGAAATAAAAAAGGTAAGCCCTTATGCCACTAGATCCCTAGGTACTAACTCTTGAAAGAGAAGCATCTCACACTAATCTTGAGGTATTATCCTTTATATGGTGGGCCCACATTAAGTATACACACCTACTTGACTAATTCTAGGATTTTCCTCATGTTTTTGCATGTCTTCATGTGAAAAACTAGTGAAATATATTTATCCTTATTACCTTGAAATTCAAGTTAGTCATTGTGTCTTTATGCTTGTCAATATCTTGCCAAAAATCATCCAAATCATCCCAAACTATCATTCAAAACTTTCATTTCATCCCTATCCACCTATGTTTAATCCTAAGGTGCATGTGCATATTTTCTTGTGCAATTGCACCTTTTTTCACATAAAGGTGCCTTTGTTCCATAAATTTGTGCCTATAAAAGTCTACCTTCATTTAACCACTTTAGATCCCTAAACTAAAAGTTTGACCTTTATAGACCTAAGTTAGACCTAGGAGACCCCTCTCAACCCTTAATTTCACCCAAAACATCAACTATTTTCATTCTATCCATCCAAAACCCCAATAATCCCTTCATCTCATCATTTTCATCCATTTTCATAACCTAAAAATCACTTTCATCATCCTTAGACCTTGGACCAAAAAACAAACATCCATTTTCCATCATTTTGATCTATTCTATCTTTCTAATCCATAATATTTCATCATTGATCTATCCCTTCTTCCCATCCATTATCTGTAATCATCAACCTATATCATCATCTAATCCAAATACATAAATATATCTATAACAAAATTAATATTGTTAAGAGTCAAATTTATATCAAAATCCCCTTTTATCCACTAGGTTATATATTGCTTGAGAACTTGCCTATCTTAAGTAGTATATTGAGTTATCCTTTATCATTTTGCTTTCCCTAGCTTGGGGACTTGGCTAACGTAAGTTATCAACTAAAATCCCCATCCAAGCATTTTTTAGGAACTTGTCTATCATAAGTAACCAAATCATCCCCATCTATCAAGGATCTAGACTTACTTACAACAACATTCATTAGTAGACTTTGGAAAATAAATGACTACGTGACTAAAACTTTTAGTCACGACAACTAAAAATGACTAAATTCAACTCATTTTTTACAACACAAATATAAATGACTAAATAAATGACTAGTTTTTTGCATCAAACTTTGGTTTTTGAGAGACTATCTTCCTAGCCAATCAATTTAGGCTTTAGCTGACACCTATGCATACATATATATATATATATTATAAGTTCCTAACAAAAATCAAATGATATAGGACCACCATTTTCCCATGGTTTTTAACTATTGCTTAGTTAGAAGAAATAGTCTGCGAAAAGAAACAAAGGTTGAAGGGTTTTGAATATGGAGATATTGAGTAGTAATCGAAGGGCTTTCCTAGTGGAGGAATCTTTTTCCAACAATGCTTCAAGGTACTGGTCTAGAATGTGGCCAAATCTATCCTTCTATCAAACAACTCCCCACCTAAAGTATGTCTTTAGGATTTTGAGCTTTTTGTTGTGGATCATCTTAGAGGTAAGCAAACCATTCTTAATTTTTTTAGGGTATTTGAAAATTTTGATGTTTGGTGTTTTTGTGAAGTACTATTTGGCTATTTGAATTTTATGATGCTGGCTATTTTCTTACTAGATATTTGGGTATGTTTAAAAACTGATGCTCGGTATTTTTTATTGGTTGTTTGAGTATTTTGATGCTGGAGTTTCACTTGAAATGGGTATTTTCAAAAAATGGCATTCGATATTTTTTGCTATCGAGATAAAGTTTTCTGATAAAAAAATAAGGTCTCAACCCTTTCTAGTATTACACATAGCTTTCTAAATTTTTATTTTGTTATCATGTTTTTTAGGCATTAAAAAAAATTGATGTTTAGTGAACCCTTTGTTATTGACTATCTTGGTATTTAAAAAAAGGACATTGGGTGTTTCTTTATATGGGTATTTTAAAAAGTTGGTATTGGATAATTTTTTTGCTGTTGAGTTATGGTTTACGTTTCTAGGGAGGCCTAGGGTTTGTACCCTAGTCATGCTCTTACCAATTCTTTTGTTAGTATTAAAAAACAACCTTAAAATCTTGGGTCAGAAAATTAGCTATCTTCACACGGTGTGGTATGATCTTGGATTGTATCCTAGAGTGTGTAGGAAGCTTGTGTTTAATCATTGAGGTATGTAAACCTTATAAGGGAAATATATCCTATATAGCACGAGTCTTTATTTAATACTTCCCATAATGTTATTAGCATATCACATTATTATAGTTTGTGGTAACCCAAGATTGCATTCAAGTATGTAACAAACTTGGTCTATAGTTTAAGGTATAAAATTTTAAGTAACAATCATGATGTTTAGAAAATCTTGATCACTCTCTAGAATAGCCCATTAAACATGGGTTGTGCTTGAATGCACTACATAATTGATATAACACAACCACTCTACTTATCATCTAGATTTATAGGCTCTTTATGTAGTTCCCACAGTTTGTTCTTTGTTTTGGATAGTTACTTGGATTTATAGCTAGACATTATGATACTATTTGATGATATTTGGATATTATGACACTTTTATACCTAATGTTATGATGATATCATGCTTATATTATGGTTAGTAGATTAGTTTAATGGTTTAAGTGAGTCATCATTGATATGAAGATTGTGTGTTTATTGGATGTATATTCTATCATGATTTGATATTAGTTATTGTGTGTTGATGTATTGGTGAAGGGAAATAGTGTCACATCACTCACTTGCAAGCACCTTGTGACTCTACAATTTTCCCTTCACGATGTGATTAACTGGTTTCCTATGCACATGTTCGACAGTGTGATTTGTTGCAGGCTACAGGTACCAAACATTGACTCCACCTGGATTGTCAAGTTTGAGCATGCCTAAAGCCCAATGGAGGTTGTTGATTTGTAGGTAGCATCGAGTCCCCCACATTGAGTCAGTGTCCTCATTGAGGATGAGTGTCTGATGTCACATCCCATCTGTAAGGTTAGTTTGAGTTGTGTTGTTATTGTGGTTGTCATTTTGTTTTCCATTCGTTGTATAGTCTGATATTGCTTGGTTGTATGTTCATTGAGTTATGCTCGTGATTAGAGCTTTGTTCAATTATTTCATTAAATTAAGATTGTCAAAATTAAAGGCCTTGCCTAATTAAGATAAAATCCTTTATTAAATCAAAAGAATTAAATTAAAATGAATGTTGTGGAAGTATTTATTTAATTTTAATAAATTAGGATTTACTATTTAAAACAAAATATTTAAATAATATATATATTATTAATAATGTGTTTGTGAAAACAAAATTTATGAGAAATTAAAGTAGTAAATTAATATTGTTTGATTATTGTGTGTAAATTTTGAGATATGGTTAAAATTATTAAATAAAACAAATTGAAGAAGTGTGAATGGTGGAAAGATAAAAAGAAATAAATTAATGGATTTAATAGAGTAGATTGCAGTTATGGATAGTGGAGGTTAATAAATAAGTAGTGGAGTTAACTGAAGAGGGGCTTTTTGGTTATTTATCAAAAATGGAGCTAGTTTTCTCTATTCTTGAAAAGATTTCTTGGTAGTTGAGAAACTATGAAGCTTTGTTCTTGGAGGTTTGGGGGTTTTTTGCAAAGATGTTGGGTTAAGAAGAGCTAGAAGCTGTAATTGAAGATTTGGGAAAATTTGAACTGTAACTAGAATTCAACCGATAACTCTTTCAGTTGAGCTATTTAATTATTCCAGGTTCTTTTTTTGAGAAATCTCTTCCTTTATCTTTAAATGAATGATTAATCTTGAATGATGTTGAAACAAAACTTGTCTACAATTATTGAGTTGGAATGATAAAACAAAGATTGTTTGTAAAATCTGGAAATGATTCCACTTTTCCCAATAAAAAGTTCCTGCTTAACTTGTGACATCGTTTTCCACCTTTACCTCAGAGGTCTCTATTTCGTAGATTCTTTACTAGGGTAGTAAATAAATGTTTTATTCTCTGACTTCATAGTTTGGGAGAAATTCTTGAAGCTATAAATACCTTGTTGTGTCTTTGGTCGATTCTCAAACCATAATCCTTTATTTTTTCCAAACTCATATAAGTCCCTGAGATCCATCTATCTTCGAAAACCTGAACTTTAGATAAATGTATCTTTCCCTTATGTTCTGAGCTCGTATATTTCCCCTATGTTCTAAACTTTTACACTGATCAAATTAGCATTGCCATTTCACAGGAGTTGACAGTGTGATGAATTAAAGGTATTAAGTTTGCGCCATTTCAATCTTGTCTTTTGATTCCTCCTTGAAGGTATTAAGCTTCCAAGTGGCATTGTGTGCATTTATCCTTAGTTTTCAATGATAAAAATCTCATACATCATTTGGTTTGGAAAATTTTTTCCCCTTCTTAGTTAGATATGGCATGTACATATATGTAATTTAATTAGTATTTAATCATTCCTTGAAGCTTTTAATCATATGAATATATCTTCTATTTGAATGTCATGTAACTGGAAATTGATTAGGGTGCCACTGGGAGTGTTCCTTTGTTCTTTCTTTTGCATGGAAAGCATGTCACATCTAGTAACTAGAATAGATTGAAATTGTAGTTATAAACTTTAGCTCCAAACTTGAGTTCAAATTTAGTAATTGCTTCCAATACCCTATGCATACTAATACATCAATGTCATATTTTATATACATGTACATTATAAGCTCCATGGTCGATATGAGCCACTGCTTGATTATCTAGCCATATAGTGTGCTTTCTGAATCTTACTAATTTTGACTAGTGTGAAAATGGATACAGGTTTGAATATGTAAAAATGTGTTGTTTGGATCATTGTGTGGTGTGGAGTCATTGCCATAACTATGTATGTATGTATGTATGTATGTATGTATGAAAAATGTGAATTTTTTAAGTGAGTATTGTTGTCCTTTACAATATTTAATCATAGTTGTTATATATTGGAAGAGGAAATAATTGATCTTGAAAGAATGATCTATTTTATAAATGAGTATATAAAAATTAGCGTATGAGGAAAGATTTTTTTTTCTTGGATATCTTGTAACCCACTTTGGTTTCCACATTCTCTTATGGGTTTGAATTGTTAGTTTGAAATAAGTGAATGGTTAATGAGTTAGCATTGAATGTGGGTGTAGTTTATGTGTAAGTCATTTTGTGGAGTGAGTTTTTGGAGTCTTCCAAAGGCCAAGGTGGGGGGGGGGGGAATTCTACTCTTGATGGGTCTTTTGCTAAACCTGGTGTTGGTTGGTTTTATGTTGATTATGTTATGATGGTCATTAGCCTTGCACAGTGTACCCACCTATGTGGATGAACTTTTGAAACTTAAGAGTGGGAAGGGTCATGCCTCACCTTGTATTTTGTTAATGAGTTTTGAGTTTGTTCAAGTGGCTTTGTTATTGATTTCATTGGATTTCCTTGTTGTTGGTAGGGGAGTGGATCTCAATGGGGGTCGGCGCACAAAGTTGCACCTAGGTAACCCATGTGGGAGTTTTGTAATTAAGTGATAACCTAAAATAAACTAGGGGTTGGGTAGTGATAACACTAATCAAGATAAGTTAGTGCCTCGCTCATGCCTCAAGTGCTTGTATAGGCTTGAGATGAGTCGAGAAGGTCTGGAATGGCAAGATCGACTACCTCATCCTCACAAGAGGTATGTCGATTCCACATAGGGTTGCATGAGGGACCAAAGATCGGTAGAGGCTACCAGGGTAACCCAAGATGGGGGTTGGGGCTTAGGAAGATCTACCTAGGTAACCCATGCAAACTTTGTGATGACACTCCTCCTACAAATACTAGTATCCCCTTGTTTCTTGTTTTTCATTGGATGTTGTGTTCCTCTAGAAGTGATGTTACTATTGTTTATTTTTTGTACTTTACTTGTTCATGGTTGTCATGTTAGCCTTGTGTTGTCTAATGTCTTTGTCTTGATTATGATGGTAAGACCCTTTTCTATCTCCAACCATGGGGGGTAGATCTTTGGGTTCCACATGGTTGGGTGGAAAGTGCATTATTCTCCATTGGGTTCCCTCTCCATGTTCATGATTGTGATGACTTATCCTAGATTGAATACTTCTTCATTTGTACCAACTTATGTGTATTGTCACTCTTGTACTTGTATTATGTCATACTTGATGTACAC
The DNA here is from genome assembly GCA_007258455.2 of Sequoia sempervirens. Taxonomy (NCBI): domain Eukaryota; kingdom Viridiplantae; phylum Streptophyta; class Pinopsida; order Cupressales; family Cupressaceae; genus Sequoia; species Sequoia sempervirens. Next base: position 34,395,140 of record VDFB02000002.1, read on the forward strand.
TCCTCACATGTATACGAGGAGATATCAATATTCAAATGTATAAATATAATGTTGTAAATTAAAGTTGAATTATATTATGTAATGGATGGTGTAACAGATATTATTGTATATGTGATTAAATGAATTCATTCAATGATCTAGTTTGAGTAAATGTCATGAATGTATCATATTGATTCATGGTTAAATGTGATGATGAGATGTATTTCCATTTTGATGTTAGAATTTTATTAATGTTTTATATTTCTCACTAAATTAGATAATGGGAAATTATGTAACATAGTCATAGATCCTAGAGGACTCATGTTAGATTAGATTAATGTTAAGTGTTTCAATTATACCAATGTGTTTAAAGCACTTCAAAAAAATAATATTTCATTTTAGGTGTTAATGTGTTGTCCTCTAGGATCTCATGGTGGGGTCGTTTCACATGGTATTAGAGCCCAAGTCCAAACACTAGGTGCTCTGGGTATATATAAGAGCCCATTAAGTTGTGTTAGTTACTTGGGTTTTGAAGTTTAAGTTTTCCCTTGTTGACCTTGTCTAACACCCTAAACTTATTTTTGGTGGTGTCTATGTAGGATTATGCCTAGAGGTGGGGGTAGAGGTTGAGGGTGAGGTAGAGGTCATGGTGGTGGCTGTGAGGCCAATTGTCAGAACACCCCTCCCTAGAGTTCCCACAAGTTGGATCATGAGAAACAATAGGGTTCACAGAACAATCAGGGAGGTGGAGGACAGAATCTGGATCAGCCAGGATTAGAGGGTGCACAATTGTGTCACTTACTAGAGGAGGTTCTTTCTTGTCTTAGTCTGAGGCAGGAGGGTGAGTAGTTAGTGATTCAGGAGAGAGGTCTCCCAGGAGGAGAGAGTTAGCAGTTGAGCAGGATGCCATATTAGCAGGTCATATGAGGGACCTTCTTTGAGCACATCCTCTAACATTTGATGGAACTGATAATGGATTAGAGGCAGAGACTTGGTTAATTGATCTTAACAAGTATTTCACTATGCATCCATATGGTAGCAATACTAAGGCCAGGTGCGCTATTATGCATCTACAAGGTTTTTCTTCCATGTCGTGGCATCTTGAGGAGCACAAGCTCCATCTAGATATAGATTCAGTATCATGGGAGATGATCTTAGAGAGATTCAAGGCTTGATTCTTTTCCAACCATTGGCGACAGTGTCATGCAAACGATTTCCATGAGCTGAGACAACTGGCAATGTCAGTTGAACAATATGAGTGGAGATTCTATGGGCTTAAGTAGTATGCTGGCATTGGAGATGACGAGGGCATGTTAGTACATCACTTTATCAGGGGCTTGAATTCCTATATTAGTAGTCGTGTTTCAGTGTTTGAGCTGAAAACCATGGAGCTAGCTGTGGAGAAGGCTCAGATTGTTGAGGAGAATTTGGCTATGGCTTTAGGTGGTTAGACGAGGATTTATATTTCCAGTGCACCTCTGGTAAATTTTAGTTCTTGGGGTGGTCAAACTCAGTCAACAGGTCCATCTAGGAGTTAGCAGGCACCCTCTAAGGGTGGTCAGCAGTAGCAACAACCCTCTCAATAAAAATATAAGAACTCTCAGTCTTGATAGCGTGATAGGTTTCAGTCAAGGGGAGACAAGAATTGGAGGAGAAACAAATGTTATCACTCTAATCAGCCAACCCAAAGTTTGTAGTCTACAGTTAACAGGGGTAGTGTTCTGTAGTCTAGTATGCCTCCAGGTGGTAGAGGTTTTGGAAAAGGTATGGGGTGCTTCTCTTGTGGTCAACAGGGTCACATTGCTTGACCGTGTCCTCAGAAGGGAACATCTGGATTTACTCAGAGACCAACGGATTTAGAGCTGATAGTCCTAGGGATGCAGGTAGATCACACATATTTTTTTTTGTGGTTGATAACCACCAAGTTGAGCACCAAGGTATAGTGGTTGATACATCAGGTGTGTTACAGGGTAGTAGAGTTTTTGTAGACACATAAAAATGACCTAGGCCTGCAAGCTCTATTGTCGACATTTTCTTCCTAGCATAATTAAAAAATTTAATTATGTTCTTGGCCCACTTTGAACTATTAATTAAATAATTCATAATTATTTAATTAATTCATGTCTTTATTCCTCTTGATTATTTAAATAAATAAATTTTATTTATTTATTTAAATATGTCACTAATTGTCTAATGTCTTTCCATAATTAAATAAATTCATAAGTTTATTTAATTATCTTTGTCCACTAATTTCTTCCTGATTATTTAAATAAATAAATTTTATTTATTTATTTAAATACGTCATTAAATTCAAAAGTCTTCTTATAATTAAATAAATTCTTTAATTTATTTAATTATTGTCCACCTTTGCATTTTCCCCATTTTATATAATTTATTTAAAATGGTCCCACTTTCTAATTTTCCCACTTTTAGTAAATAATTCAAATTAATTATTTACTGTCACATGACCCCACCTTTTGAATTAAATTAATTTTTTAATTCAAAATAGCCTTTTTCTTCCATAAATCAAGTAATTTCTAATATTATTTAATTTTCTAGCTCTCTTTTTCTATGGCATTCTTATCTCCTTGTCACATGCATTGTCAACCCTTGATTTGATTTTCTCAAATTGAATCTTGTCCACTCATTTCAAATTTGACCTAATGTTTCCCTAACCCTAATTATGGGTTGTCACATTGAATCTTGTTCATTGATTCTAGGGCACTCGTCAATTTTCAATCTTGGCCATTCATTCAAAATTGCATTTTCTATAAAATGCCAATTTTGGTCTCATTTTGACATCTCATGCAATCTTCTTTTAGGAATACTTCATCTCTCATTTGGCATTTTTTCATACTTTAGTCATAGTTCATAGTTTCTTACTAGTTGCATAGTTGCATAGTATTGCATTTCACATCAAATCCTTCAACATTTGCTTTGGTCTTGGCATTGTCACATATTGCTCACACAAAATCTAAGGGAAAACTTCATATTTCAGCAAATAGAGGAGGTATAATGGAGGTTGAGGACTCAAGGTGATATCTCTCTTTGTTTTTCATGTTTTCCTCCTTTGTGCTTCATTATTACTTTGGGTTTTGATTTATTTAGCTACTAATCTGCTAACCTAAAAATTTCCCATAGTTATAGTTTCTATTCTCTTTGATTCAAGTGCTCAGATTCCTTTATTTCTCCTTTTGTAGTAGTGCAATGTGGACTGGTGGTAGTGAATTAGGACAATAGGTGGAAGGTTGAATTGGCCTTTAGTGCTAAGGTCGCAATTGAGTCTCTTGTTTGTGGTTGTAGTTTCAGGATTGGGTGTCTTGACACCACAATTGACCTTCGTATTATTCCCCTTGGGTCATATGGCATTGTATTGGGCATGGATTGGTTAGAGGCTCACAGAGCAGTCATAGATTGTCATCGTAAGTCAGTGCAGTGGGTAGATGATTTTGGTAGTGAACTTGAGGTAGTTGGGGTTCAGAGACATATTTCCTTGAGGATTATCTTAGCTATGTAGTTGAGGAGGTGTTTAAGGCAGGGCTGTCAATTATTTGTAGTGACAGTTAATGATTTGGAGTTAGGAGAGAGTCAGGAGGAGGTGTCACTTGATAGTCATCCCATTCTTAGACAGTATGTTGATGTTTTTCCTAGTGAGATCCTAGGGATGCCACCTAAGTGTGGCATTGACTTTAAGATTGATCTTGTACCTAGAGTTGAGCCCATTTCATGAGCTCCATATTGGATGACCACTCAAGAGATTAAGGAGATACGATTATAGCTTGGGGAGTTGTTAGCGAAGGGATTTATTCATCCTAGTATCTCTCCTTGGGGAGAACCGATGATATTTGTGAAGAAGGATGGGTCCCTTTGATTGTGTATTAATTACTAATAGTTCAACAAGGTGAAAATAAGGAACAGGTATCCATTGCCGAAGATCGATGATCTATTTGATCAAATCTATAAATGTAAACAAATCTTCAATCAAAATGGGAGACTAAGGGACTTATGAAAATCCTAATTGAAAGAAAACTACTCGGACTTCTATGTTTAGATTTTAATTTCTAGATTTAATTTCTTATTTGAATGTGTTGATTGCAGAACATTATTCGATTTCTATATCTGCAAATCAAGGAAGGATCCACCATAAATATGTGAGGAAACCCTGCCTCTAAGAGACACGTCTCATGAGAGGACATGTCTCCACAAGTGGAGACACGTCCACTCATGGGACATGTTCTTTAGAGTGAGGGTTAAGATAGGCACAGTTAATGATTCATTTAGTATAACTCATATATACTAGATGGCGGATGAGAAGATAAATTTTGATTACAAAATATAACATCATATATAGTTTGGATTTTATATGAATGCTCATAAATTCGATTAATATGATTTCCAGAAATATTTCAAAATAAAAGATAAACTCTAATCAAGTATGAATGACGATGATGCTTGCAGCAATCGTCCTTCATATCTGACCGAAGCTATCATTCATTAACACTCCCTCTTAGCTAGGGAAGATATTTCAAATCAAATAACTAGAGATATCACCTTAACACGTGATATCTAAGACATGGTATGATTTATCAATATTGTCAAGTCACATGACATTCTTCATATCATATCTTTATTATGGTATGTGCACTGACATCAAGTCACATGATGTCTACCATAATTCATGGCATATCCACGGATATAAATATCCACGATGATTATCTCTTAAGGATCATAATGATCTACAAATGATATCAAGTCCCATGATATCAATAAGAGATACTATCATGACATGTCCATCAATATCAAGTCACATGATATCTATCATGATAGTTTATCATTGTAGAGTCGTCACTTTACAATGTCAATTATAAGTGTTCATTATTAGAAAGATCGTCACCTTTCAATAATGCACACAGGGGGAGTAGGCCCATAAAGTCATGGAGTCACACACATGACAAAAGAGTTTACACATTAAACATCTTTATATATATTAGTACAATTTATAAACAATTTGTATTTCAAACATAAATAACAAATTACATTTCAACCATACCAAGTTTCTTCCTGAAGTGCTCCACCTTGATTCGGGAGAGAGGCTTGGTGAGAATGTCTGCAGTTTGATCATTTGTACTAATATACTCCAACTGAATTACTTTCCTTTCCACCATATCTCTTACATAATGATAGGGGATCTCAATGTGCTTAGATCTATCATGAAAGACAGGATTTACAGAGAGTTTGATGCAACTCTGATTATCACAATGAATAATTGTAGGATTCAAGGGCTCACCAAAGAGTCCCACAAGCAATTTACGAAGCCAAACTGCTTCTCTTGCTCCCATTGAGGCTGCAATGTATTTAGCTTCTATTGAGCTTTGTGCAACTGAAGATTGTTTTCTGCAAATCCAGGAGATCATAGCTGATCCAAAACTGAAGCAACATCCTGATGTGCTTTTCCGATCGATTACACTTCCAGCCCAATCTGAATCAGAGTACCCATGTAAATCTAATTGATCATTCTTGTAAAGAAGACCATATCCAATAGTGCCTTGAAGATATCTCAAAATATGTTTCACAACCATTAAGTGAATTTCCTTTGGCTCACACATGAACTGGCTGAGAACATTCACTACATAGAAAATATCAGGTCTAGTGTTGACCAGATACATCAACAATCCAATCATATGTCTATAAAGGGTTGGATCTGCACACTTGGTATTTGTTGTTGCTTCTTTTAATTTGTGAAGGTTGGTTTCCATAGGTGTAGACATCAGTCTACAGTCCAACATTCCAAACCTCTTCAGAATATCAATAGTATACTTCCCTTGGTTTAGTATGATGCCCTCTGATTTCTGCCATACTTCTAAACCTAGGAAGTAGTGTAGAATGCCCAAGTCTTTCATGTCAAATTCAGAAATTAGATCCTGCTTCCCTTGAGCAATGAGGTGATCTTCTCCTATTATTAGCAGATCATCAACATATAAAATAATTATAACATATCACCTTTGATTACCTTGAAGTAGAGATTGGAGTCAACATCATTTTTGGAAAATCCTAATCCCAAGAGATAGTTGTCAATTCTTTCATACCAGACCCTGGGAGCCTGTTTAAGTCCATAGAGGGCTTTCTTCAGTCTGAATACATGTGAGTGAGGTTTATGTATCAAAAAACCTTCAGGCTGTTCCAAGTAGACTTCTTCTTCAATGGTTCCATTCAGAAAGGCAATTTTCACATCCATTTGATGGATCTTCCAACCTTTAGCTGTTGCAATGGCTACCACTGCTCTTATTGATGTGTAATGGGCAACAGGTGTAGATCCAACCTAAATAATATCTCAATCCATATCCAACTGTGCCATGCAAGTATCTCAGGATATGCTTTGATACAACAAGATTACCATCTTCTTTAGGCTCAGCAAGCTCCCTCTGAATCTTCAAGCACTTGCATCAACCTTTTGACCTCTTCGCCCAAGATTTCCTGCAACACTTTGAATTAGATAAATGTTTTCCAACGCACACCTCTGGTACTGTAGAGAGTTTAGGGTAGTCCTCCTTGACCTCATTCCAGATCTCACTATTTTGAATAGGTTTGCGGAGCTACCAATGACAAATCCAGATAACAGTCTTGAGCAGTTCTGATCTCAGCAGCTGAAGGGATCTTCTAAGGATTTAGCACCTAGCTTTGCAATATAGTAATATTCACTTCTTCTCAGTGAGTTACAAAACTCCCTCTTGATCCCTACTTCAGAGATTGCAAAGAAGACTTTTGGAAGTTAACTCCCTCTAGCCATCAAGTACTCAGTCCTATGGCTGCAAGTTGTGACTTCACACTTTTCTCTTGAAAGCAATCTCTTGGTCCATCCTAATGCACATTAAGAAGAGATTACTAATAGTTCATATAACTCAACTATTTCGAAGAGAACTACCACTGCTAGAAGCATGCATGATTTACTCTCTCAATGTTATAGCATGAATTAATAACTATACATCAATTCATGAACATTAACCATGCAATACTTATGTTAAAGAAGTCAGAATTATGTACGCAGAAACTGAGGGATCGATATCAACAATCACAATATCTGCTCTCTCCGCCCTTTACAGTGGCGTCGATCACTGTTGCTCTCAATGCAGACTCGACTTCGATTGCAACTGATCACACAACTTTGGAGTTGAAATCTTCACAGGACTAGAACATTATGTCGGATCATCATCTAAACTACATAAACTCGATGACCAAACAACACAAAATAAGATTCAATTAACTTATCCCAGTGAAACACATATAACCAGTGTCAAATCTGCACAACTCAGTAGGTTGACTTTCAACTCAAAAGCAAATGAATTTAAGTGTACACAAAAGAATACTTATCTTGCTAAAAAATAGAAACTCCTTAAGTGCTGCACTTGAATGCTTCCTGAGATCCGCTCATATGAGCATTAAATATGCTCTTGAATGCTGACTCTACTCAGTACAACTTGTACAAACAACAGTTCCTTCTCACATATCTCCTGAGGAGAGGACTTATGCTTGATATGCCTTCTGGCTTTCACGAATTTCAATTTCTCTATAGAACATAAGAGCTACAAACAGGTCTCCAGATAGTCTGTCGACACAATATCAATAGAGATCCTCCAAGCAAGATAACATTTCTGCCACACACATAAGTTGCTTGAATAGTAGTGCTCGCAAACTCAAAGTTTGAATGGAGTAACAACAATAGGCCTCAGCCCATGAATTCTATGATACAACGACTATTAGTTCCTGAGGAAAACTTAAGAAACTTAAGAACAAATTGAGACATGTTAATACTCTATTCTGATCTGCCTCTGAAGGGTTCTTCATTACCATAGGATTCCAAATAATCTCGTACTTGGTTGTAGAGATCTCATGGTCATTTTGCTCCACCTGTAGGTCTTCAAGGAAATATCGATGATCCAGTATACCAAACTGGACAAGCTCGACCACCTCATTCAGCTTCTGGAGATCACATGGCACAGTTTACCAAACACTTTCATCAATCTTCGCATTGATATGGAAGTGACGGCTTCAAGCATGTGAAGGAAACTTCAATTACTCCTTTCTACAATTGATTGCAATAAATTTCCAGCACCATATGTGTCAGGACCAGATCATGATATTTATCGAGATGATGGTATCCAGAAACTGAGGTGAGTGTCACTGCATAGCAAGAATAAGGCTTCACTCACAATGAGGTGATGCATCGCTACTAGTAACAACTCAATTTCACAATGAGACCCGGTGAGCCTCACCCGATAGAAGGATCTCGTTCGACATTCACAGGAGATCGCTCAGCTTCAGAGGTTGATGCAAGGTAGAGCACAGAGACATGAAGATGAGGCGAGAGCAATGAGAAACCTTGTAAAGGGTCCTGGTAAAGTCAATGCCCGAAGATGGAGGAGGATCACATGTCAAAATCTACCTTCGGCGTGAAAGATACAAAATCCGCTTCCCTTCTCAACTTTGTGCGTTATAACGATGCTCGGAAATGAATACTGTCAACAGGGCTCATGTGATGCTGGTGCTGCATTGTTTCCACAAGCCCATGTACTCTCTGGTGGTGACAACTAACTCAACGAATCGCTAATAGGAGATTCGGTTGCCTTTGGAACACCTGACCTCCATTCCTCGACCCAAATACGATGTCATGAATTTGACCTAGTATGTTGACAAGATGCCAACTTTAATTAATGAAACTCTTAACATCACTTCTAATGATCTGATGGGAGTGACGCACAACACCCGACAAATGCTTAGGTGCTGGTGCGAATAATGATATCACGGAATGAATCAATCAATGTAAACTCAATTTTTTTTTTTGGAAAATACGAATTTTCTAGAGCAAAACTGATATTAGATTTGTTTTGGATTCACAGAATCTGGCTCTGATACCATATAAATGTAAACAAATCTTCAATCAAAATGGGAGACTAAGGGACTTATGAAAATCCTAATTAAAAGAAAACTACTCGGACTTCTATGTTCAGATTTTAATTTCCAGATTTAATTTCTTATTTGAATGTGCTGATTGCAGAACATTATTCAATTTCTATATCTGGAAATCAAGGAAGGATCCACCATAAATATGTGAGGAAACCCTACCTCTAAGAGACACGTCCACTCATGGGACGTGTTCTTTAGAGCATGGGTTAAGATAAGCACAGTTAATGATTCGTTTAGTATAACTCATATATACTAGATGGTGGATGAGAAGATAAATTCCGATTACAGAATATAACATCATATATAATTCGGATTTTACATGAATTCTCATAAATTCAATTAATATGATTTCCAGAAATATTTCAAAATAAAAGATAAACTCTAATCAAGTATGAATGACGATGATGCTTGCAGCAATCGTCCTTCATATCTGACTAAAGCTATCATTCATTAACAAAATCAAAGGTGCTATGGCATTTTCAAAGATTGATCTTAAGTTAGGGTATCACCAGTTGTGCATCTTCGAGGTAGATATCCATAAGACCGCATTTCTTAGTTGATACGAACACTATGAGTTCACAGTTGTGTTGTTCGGGTTAATGAATGCACCCTTGGTGTTCATGAGTTTCATGAATGGTGTGTTTCGCACTTACCTTGACTAGTTTTTCTTGTTGTTTTTAGATGACATATTGATCTATTCAAGAACCATGGAGGAGCATGAGGATCATTTGAGATAGGTGCTACAGTGTTTGAGGGAGAACTAGTTGTATGCTAACTTTTCAAAGTGTGAGTTTTTCAAGACAGAGGTGAAATATCTAGGACATGTTATCTCTGGTGAGGGAATTTTTGTGGATCCTTCAAAGATCCATGCTATCATTCCTTGGCCTACACCCACTAATGTTGTAGAGGTTCGTTGTTTCATGGGGCTAGTAGGTTACTACCGACGGTTTGTACAGGTGTTTTTGAGGATAGCACACCCCATCACTTCTCTTCAGAGGAAAGGGAAGAAATTTATTTGGTTAGAGCAGTGCAAGGAAACCTTTCAGAATCTTAAGGATAGATTGACCAGTGCACCTATCTTAGATGTTCTTGATCCTACTAGGGATTTTGTGGTTTGTACAAATGCTTCCTTGGAGGGTTTAGGAGTTGTGTTGATGCAGGATGGTCGTGTGATTGCCTATGAGTATCACAAACTCAAGGATCATGAGATGAACTATCCTACACATGATCTTGAGTTGGGCATTGTGGTGCATGCCTTGACGAGATGGAGGCACTTTTTATTGGGGCATCAGTTTGAGCTACACAATGATCATCATAGTTTGCAGTATATTTTCATGCAACCTAATCTGAATGTGGATAGAGATTGTGGATGGAGTTCTTATGTGAATATGATTTTGAGGTGAAATTCATTCAGGGAATTGAGAATGTGGTTATAGATGCTCTTAGTAGGCAGAGACATGAGTTATCTGTAGTGAAACTTGGATTGGACTTGAGGAGTCAGATCCTTTCAGCACTTCCTTCAGATAGTTGGTATCAGGAGGTGAGGTCTGAGGTAGAGTCAAGTAGAGCTTTAGAGGGTAGATTTGTAGGATATTCCCTTAAGTCAGATGGCCTTTTGAGGAATTTTGGTTGTATTTATGTTCCTTATTTAGGAGATCTTCGTACTTTGATCATGTCAAAGGTGCATTGAGAACATTATTCATCTCATCCAGGTATCAAAAAGATGCATGCAAACCTTCAACAGTTATACTTTTGGGCCAGCATGAGGAGAGATATTGCTAATTTTGTGTTGAGATGTCTAGAGTGTTAGAGAGTGAAGGTATAACACCAGCATCCTACAGGACTTTTATAGCATCATCTGGTCTCGGAGTGGAAATGGAACATTATCTCATTGGATTTCATTGTTGGTTTTCATGTTTCTTTCCATTGACATGATGCCATTATGGTCACTATGGATAGGTTGATGAAGGTAAAACACTTCTCTCCTATCTATTCCTCATACAATGCTTCATCATTGGCCAGAGTTTTCATAGAGGACATTGTCAAGTTACATGGTATCCCTTGCTAGATTATTTTAGATAGAGATCTAGCGTTTACTTCAACTCTTTGGATGTCCCTACAACATGCATTAGGGACCCAATTGAACTTCAGTTCAACTTATCATCCAGAGATTGATGGGTAGATGGAGAGGGTCAATAAGATCCTTGAGGATATTCTTTAGATGTACATCATGGATCAGTAGTCACATTGGGAGGACTACCTATATTTGGTAGAACTTGCATACAATAATAGTTATCACAATTCTATTAGCATGCCTCCTTTTCAGGCATTATATGGACATCTGTGTCAGACCCTGTTGAGTTGGGAGCATTTGGAGGAAATGGTTCTTCTTGGTCTGGAGATGCTTCAGGAGATGGAGCAGTAGGTGGTTCGCATTAGGGAGCATTTGGTGGTAGCTTGGGATAGACAGAAGAAATATTTTGATGCACACAGGGTGGACCATCAACTCTTAGTTGGTGACCGGGTTTTTCTGTGACTGCGTCTACGAAAGAGTCTGATCCATGATGGAAAAGGCCCTAAGCTTGCACCATGATTTGTTGGTCCTTTTGAGATCTTGGAGAGAATTGGTCCAATAGCATACCATCTTGCTTTGTCACCCAGTCTCTCACGCATTCATGATGTGTTTCACGTTTTAGTTCTCGGACCTTATTATCCCAGTATAACTCACATCCTTGATTGGAATGCAATATGTAGGTAGAGGATGAGCAGTTGGCTTTGGATCCCATGGGAGTCATATAGCATAGGAGACTCACACTCAGGGGACGATACATTGAGAAGGTCAGGGTCCAGTGGGATGTGAATGATGAGTCTTCTGCGACCTGGGAGGATGCTTATAGGATGAGAGAGCTATATCCATATCTGTTTGTAGGCTTCCAAGAGTAAGCCTTGTCCTAGGGGGGAGGATGTAGTGCCTCTAGTTTTTTCTTTGTTTTGGACAGGTACTTGGATTTGCAGCTAGACATTATGATACTATTTGATGCTATCTAGATATTATGACACTTTTGATGTTATGTTATGATGATACTTTTATACCTGATTTTATGATGATATCATGCTTATATTATGGTTAGCAAAGTAGTTTAACGATTTAAGTGAGTTATCATTGATATGAAGATTGTGTGTTTATTGGATGTATATTCTATCATGATTTGATATCAATTACTATGTGTCAATGTATTGGTGAAGGGGAACAGTGTCATATCACTCACTTGTGAGCACCCTGTGACTTTGCAATTTTCCCTTCACGGTGTGATTGATTGTTTTCCTATGCACATGTTCTACTATGTGATTTGATGCATGTTGCAGATACAAGGCATCGAATCCACCTGAATTTCCAGGTTTGAGCATGCCTAAAGGTCAATGGAGGTTGTTGATTCAGAGGTAGCATCGGGTCCCCCACATTGAGCCAGCATCCTCATTGAGGATGAGTGTCTAATGTCACATCCCATCTATAAGGTCAGTTTGAGTTGTGTTGTTATTGTGGTTTCTATTTTATTTTCCATTTGTAGTATAGTCTGATATTGATTGACTGTACGTTCATTGAGTTATGCTCGTGATTAGAGCTTTTTATTATTATTTCATTAAACTAAGATTGTCAAAATTAAAGGCCTTGACTAATTAAGATAAAATCCTTTATTAAATCAAAAGAATTAAATTAAAATGAGTATTGTGGAAGTATTTATTAATTTTAATAAATTAGGATTTATTGTTTAAAATGAATTATTTAAATAATATATATATTATTACTAATGTGTTTATGCAAATAAACTTTATGAGAAATTAAAGTAATAAATTAATATTGTTTGATTATTGTGTATAAATTTTGAGATATGATTAAAATTATTAAATAAAAAAAATGAAGAAGTGTGAATGGTGGAAAGATAAAAAGAAATAAATTAATGGATTTAATAGTGTGGATTGTAGTTACGGATAGTGGAGGTTAATAAATAAGTAGTTGAGTTAACTGAAGAGGGGCTTTTTGGTTATTTATCAAAAAACAGATTTGACATTTTCTAGAGGGAATTTTCTCTATTCTTGAAAAAAATTCTTGGTAGTTGAGAAACTCTGAAGCTTTGTTCTTGGAGGTTTGGGGGTTTTTTGCAGAGGTGTTGGGTTAAGAAGAGCTAGAATCTACAATTGAAGATTTGGTAAAATTTGATCTATAACTGGAATTCAACCGACAACTCTTTCAGCTCAAATATTCAATTATTCTAGGTTCTTTTCTTGAGAAATCTCTTCCTCTATCTTTAAATTAATGATTAATCTTGAATGTTGTTGAAACAAAACTTGTCTGCAATTATTGAGTTAGAATGATAAAACAAAGAGTGTTCGTAAAATCTAGAAGTGATTCCACTTTTCCCAGTAAAAACTTCATGCTTAACTTGTGATATCATTTTCCACCTTTATCTTAAAGGTCTTTATTTCATAGATTCTTTACTAGGGCAATAGATAAATGTTTTATTCACTGAATTCGTAGTTTGGGAGAAAATATTGAAACTTGAAATACCCTATTGTCTCTTTGGTTGATTCTCAAACCATAATCCTTTATTCTGTCCAAACTCATATAAGTCCCTGAGAGCCGTCTATATTGGCAAACCTGAACATTAGATAAATGTATCTTTCCCTTATGTTTTGAACTTGTATCATTCCCCTATGTCTAGAAATTTTTCACTAATCAAATTAGCATTACAATTTCACAAGGGTCGACAGCATGATGAATTAAAGGTATTAAGTTGGCATCATTCCAATCTTTCCTGTCGATTCCTCCTTGAAGGTATTAAGCTTCCCAGTGGCGTTGTGTGTATTTATCTTTTAATTAGTTTTCAATGAGAAAACTCTCATACATTATTCAGTTTGGAATTTTTCCTCCCTTAGTTCAATATGGCGTGTACATACATGTAATTTAATTAGTATTTAATCATTCCCTGAAGCTTTCAATCATATGAATATATCTTCTATTCGAATTCCATGTAACTAGCAGTTGATTAGGGTGCGAACTGGGAGTGTTCATTTGTTCTTTCTTTTGTATGGAAAGCATGACACTTCTAGTAACCGAAACAAATTGAAACTGTAGTTATAAAATTTAGCTCCGAACTTGAGTTGAACTTTAGTAATTGCTTCCAACGCCCTACGCATACTAATGCATCAATTTCATAGTTTATACAAATACAGTATAAAATCTATGGTCGTTGTGAGCCACCGCTTGATTATCCGGCCATGTAGTGTGCTTTCTGAATCTAACTAATTTTGAATGGTGTGAAAATGGATACGGATTTGAATATGTAAAAACGCCTTGTTTGGATCATTGTGTGGTGTGGATCCATTGCCATAATCTTTGGCTGGTGTATGGTGTTAGAATAGAAACCTTCATATAGCCATTTTAATGAAATTTGAATCTAGTTAAGATGTATGTATTAAAATTTATTTAGATCGTTGTATATGAAAGAGGTCACTGCCAAAAAGAAATTTGTAGCCAATTTCATATGTGTATGGAATATCATTATAACTACAACTCAGGGGCTCGACTATGTTTAAGAAGAGTATTTAAATAAATATATATATGTGTGTGTGCGTGTTTGTTTGTTTATATATGTATTCTTATCAATGTTGTTATTTAAATTTTTATATTTTATTATTTATAACAGTCTTATTTAATTGAACACCAAAATATATATATATATATATATATATATATATATATATATATAAAAGTATGCATATACATAAATGTGAATTTTTTAAGCGAGTATTTCTTTCCTTTACAATATTCAATCATAGTTCTTATATATTGGAAGAGGAAATAATTGATCTTGAAAGAATGATCTATTTTATAAATGAGAATGGAAATTATCGCATGAGGAAAGAGTTTTTTTTCTTGGATATCTTGTAACCCACTTTGGTTTCCACATTCTCTTATGGGTTTGAATTGTTAGTTTGAAATAAGTGAATGGTTAATGTGTTAGAATTGAATGTGGGTGTAGTTTATGTGTAAGTCATTTTGTGGAGTGAGTTTTTGGAGTCTTCTAGAGGCCAAGGGGGGGGTGGGGAATTCTACTCTTGATGGGTCTTTTGCTAAACTTGGTGTTGGTTGGTTTTATGTTGATTGTGTAATGATAGTCATTAGCCTTGCACAATGTACCCACCTATGTGGATGAACTTTTGAAACTTGAGAGTGGGAAGGGTCATGCCTCACCTTATATTTTGTTAATGAGTTTTGATTTTGTGCAAGTTGCTTTATTGTTGATTTTATTGGATTTCCATGTTGTCAATAGGGGAGTGGCTCTCAATGGGGGTTGTTACACAAAGTGGCACCTAGGTAACCCATGTGGGAGTTTTGTAATTAAGTGATAACCTAAAATAAACTAGGGGGTTGGGTAGTGATAACACTAATCAAGATAAGTTAGTGCCTCGCTCATGTCTCAAGTGCTTGTATAGGCTTGAGATGAGTCGAGAAGGCCTGGAATGGCAAGATCGATTATGTCGTCCTCACGAGAGGTATGTCAATTCCACATAGGGTTGCATGAGGGGATTGAGATCATTAGAGGCTACCAGGGTAACCGAGGATGGGGGTCAAGGCCTAGGAAGATCTGCCTAGGTAACCCATGCAAACTCTACGATGGCACTCCTCTTATGGAAACTAGTATCCCCTTGTTTCTTTTTTTTTGTTGGATGTTGTGTGCCTCTAGAAGTGATGTTATTGTTGTTTTTTTGTTGTACTTTACTTGTTCATGGTTGACATGTTATCCTTGTGTTGTCTAATGTCTTTTTCCTGATTATGATGGTGGGACCCTTTGCTATTTCCTAGAATGGGGGGTCGACCTTTGGGTTCCACATGGTTGCACTGAAAGTGCATTGTTCTCCATTGGAACTCCCTCTCCATGTTCATGATTGTGATGACTTCTCCTAGATTGAAGACTTTTGCATTTGT
Organism: Sequoia sempervirens; assembly: GCA_007258455.2. Classification (NCBI taxonomy): domain Eukaryota; kingdom Viridiplantae; phylum Streptophyta; class Pinopsida; order Cupressales; family Cupressaceae; genus Sequoia; species Sequoia sempervirens. Next base: position 34,411,068 of record VDFB02000002.1, read on the forward strand.
ACCAACTTATGTGTATTGTTACTATTTTACTTGTATTGTATCATACTTGATGTACACTCCTCACATGTATACGAGGAGATATTGATATTCAGATGTATAAATATAATGTTGTAAATTGAAGTTGAATTCTATTATGTAATGGATAGTGTAACATATATTATTGTATATGTGATTCAATGATCTAGTTTGAGTAAATGTTATGGATGTATCATATTGATTCATGGTTAAATGTGTTGATGAGATTTATTTCCATTTTGATGTTATAATTTTATTAATGTTTTATAGTTCTCACTAAATTAGATAATGGGAAACTGTGTAACATATTCACTTATCCTAGAGGACTTAGATTAGATTAGATTAATGTTAAGTGTTTCAATTAAACCAGTGTGTTTAAAGCACTTCAGAAAAAGAAAAAAAAATGTTCCATTTTAGGTGTTAGTGCGTTGTCCTCTAGGTTCTAGTGGCGGGGGCGTTTCACTTTATTGTATTAAGAGGTAATTTCTCTTGGATCATGCTATCATTATATTGTAACTTGTTAAAATTGAGTCAACCTAAATGCACCCAATGATAATTGACACCTAATTTTGATGACAGTGATTAATTTGTACATGAATTGTGCTCATATGAGTTCCTCCATTTCTATCACAACATAGCCATATTAAACTTGGGTCACACATGATTTCATCATGTATTTTTTTTAGCACAACTATGCCACATGACCAATAGAGTTATGGATCACATAATTATAGTCACAAGAATTTGTTCCTTGCTTGTGCTCTTATGGTGATTCCATTATTGTTACAGCATAACCCTTTGGACTTATATTGCTCAAATCCTTAGATTTCTTATTTCCTCTTTGGATGGATGGAAATTCAATGGCAAGGATTTGAATGCAAGTCATGCTCATATAATTCCCTTTGTCACCATTACACAATAGTACAGTGGAATTTCCCTTCCTGAACCTTTACTTCATTTTTTATTGTTAGGTTTTCTTAGTGATTATTAAATTTCCATGTGGCATATTGATAAAAGAAACCAAGAAAAATATCATTCTATTTTAAGTTAACTCATGCTAACATACTTTTGGAATAAATTTTTGATTGCATTACTTCGAGTGTGAAGAATTTGTTTTATGCTTATAATACATTCATTGAGAGATGTAAAAAGCTTCTTATGATGAAACCCATCCTGTAAACTTGCTTTAAGCTACATTTAGGAGGCTTCATGGATTTTTTGTTATTTATACAGCTTTTGTTTTGATAGTAAATGACATCAAATTATTTGTGTAACTAAAATGATTTATTAATTATGGTTTTATGATGATTAAATTTTTTATTTAGAAGGGGTTAATATGTGGCATTTTTATATGCAAGAAGAATAGATTGTGATGCAACATTTGGGTATGGATGGTTCAAGAAAACTTGGATTGATATATCAATGACATAACCAAGTTGGAGAGTACCTTGAGATGGTTTGAAACAATTTTGGGTGTTTTTTCTTAGAAGTATAACCTGAGTATAGGAATACAAATGTTGATGGACATAGAAAATCATAAATCTATTGGCCCAATTTTGGATCCAATTTGAGGTTACAATATTGGATAGAGAAAGTTCCTACATTGTAAAAAAAAAATCATAAGTCTTCTGATTGAATTAGAGATCCAATTTGCGGTCATGAAGCTCTGACAGAGAAAGTTCCTACATTCTAAAGATAAAATCATAAATTTGCTTGGTCCAATTTGAGGTCCAATTCTAAGGATTTGTCTTTTTAATTGTACTTTTTGACATTTGGCTTGATACAAATTGTTACTTTAGAATTATGGTATTGCTTTTCTTCTAATTTTTTCAACCCTTATTTAGGGAAGAGCTCTAAAGATGGTTCCTTCAAACGGAGACTACACTTTTCCGCTATAGGTTCCACCTAGAAACACCAAAAGCTCAGTTATTATCATACTCAAAGAAAAAGTAGGAGTCATGCAATGACGATATACTCATTTTTGGATCTTTGGTTAAGAACATTAAATATTTGGCTATGTGCACAGAGAATGTTCATGGCGTGCAAACTTCCTTACAAAGCAATTACCACAACAGAGTTTGAGGTGAATTACACCTATTATTTTATGTTGATATGGATATGTTCTAACCTGTAGTTAATTGTTGTTGCATAATAGATAGGCTAAATATTTGTTCATATACCATTGTTTCTAATTCAAAATTGATATCCCTTATTCTAGGAGCAAATCACAGGGGGGTCTATACATAAGACACCATTGTTTCAAATTCAAAATTCCTAGCTCTTTCACAACTGTTTGCTTCATTTTTTTGATCTAGAAGACAACCTGTTATATAGAAGATGCTCTCAAAATCATAGTAAAATCCTTTATTCTAGGAAAACTGTTCAGAATCTTCCCATCATAACAATGAACAAAAGAATTAGTCATTAACATGAACTTTGCAATAGTTTCATCAATTCTACTTTTCTACTTTTTCATTAAGTTCAAAATGGAAAAGAGAGTGGAAAATTAGAATTTGATGAAACTCTTGCAAAGTTTAGGTTAATGACTAATGATTTTGTTCATTGTTATGATGGGAAGATTTTGAACATTCTTCTTGGAATAAAGGATTTTACTATGATTTTGAGAGCATCTTCTATACAACAAGTTGTCTTAGATCAAATAAATGAAGCAAACAATTGTGAAAGAGCAAAAAAATTGAATTTGAAACAATGGTGTCTTATGTATAGACTCCCCCTATGATTTGCTCCTAGAATAAGGTATAGCAATTTTGAATTTAAAACAATGGTATATGAACAACTATTTATCCTATTTGTTATGCTACAATAATTAACTACAGGTTAGAACATATCCATATCAACATAAAATAGCAGGTGCAATTCACCTCAAACTCTATTGTGGTAATTTCTTTGTAAGGAAGTTTGCACTCCATGAACATTCTTTGTGTACATCAATGTGTTGATCATTATCTTGATCTCCTTTGTAATCAAAAGAACAGTGAAGTCCATTGCATAACTCATGACCATTTTACAGTGCTATGATCCAATGCTCTTTTACTTCTTACTCATTGTGTTCTCAATCACCATGTGCAAATGAATTAGAGGACATATCTTTCTCACCATTTCACAGTAACTTTCATTGTTTTTGGATTGTTTATTATGATTTAATCACTGTTTTACAATGTTCTTCCTTTCTCAGTCCTATAGGACAAAGGACAATTCACAATTTTCAACTCTCTAACAATGATATTCCTTTCAATGATCTCAGTCTCCTAATTCAATGTGTTATCTTCTTTATTTCTTAGTGCTAACAATTCCTACATAGTGTTTTCTTAGCCACAGTTACATCGCTCCTTCATTTGAAGATATTATGTTGCTTAGACAGTAATGTTTCAATTAATTCATATTTTTTCTTGCAAACATCTTGTTGCACTTGTAGATTTTTTTTTGTGCATAATATGTAGTCATGATGCCTTCAAATGGAGCTCTTTTGGAGAGGCAATAGGATAACTATGTCAATAAAATAATAGTGTTAGTGAGAGGTATGATATTAGATACACTAAGAATGGAAGGTATAATGTTTTGATAGTAAAAGAATCATTTATCTACTCATATCTTGACACAAGTTTCCCTGGTACATAAGATAGTGTATAATGTACTCTATTACACAATACCCACCTAATTCCATACCACCCAGAGAAGCTTTGACTGAGAGTATATGTGCCCTTTATTTTGTAGCCCAAATGTGTCTTTCTAATGGTTTTCCACAATTAGGAAGAAGGTATGTCATGAAATGTTTGTTCCCATCCAAAACTAATCCTTACAAATAATTTATGCACCTATGAAAAATACCATAAGTTGCTTCAAAATACACATTGACATCTTTATGATTATATACACAACATCTTTTTTTCCACAATTTCAAAATACACATTTATGATAATATTCCCACAACAAGAACCTTGAAAGGTTGGAAACCTTGCTCTCATTCTTCTTAGGTCACTCCTCAAGAGCCCATGTCAGTATTTGTGGGAACTTTGCAATAGCTTATCCACTAGTGAGAAGGATCCTCTCATTTTCTAATCAAATAAATTGTCATCTACTCTACTTGAATGTGTATTGTGATGTAGCACATTCAATGTCACAAGGCACGGTTTGAGAGCAGAATTTTAAGACTTGATATCAATAGAATCTAACTTCTTGCAATATAAAATGCAGAACCAGCATCCCAAACAAAGCAACTTAGCTTTAATATGCACCATAACCAATGCTTTCCCAAATGAATGGTGGAACTGAACTAAATTTTGGGGGTCCCTTGAATAGAAAATGTTTCAATGGGTTAATTTCCTAAGGTTAGATTATTAAATATTAAAGCAAAAAAATCCAAAGAAGCTATCAAGTAAAATGAAAGCCAAAACAAATGAAACAATTATACCTGTCACTCATTGAAGCTTCCATGATTCACCTCTATAGCACCTTCTAACTTGCTGATTGTTGCCCTCAAATCGATTTTCTGAGAAATTTGATACCAAAGACCATGACAAAGTCCTAAACAAGCTTTGAAGGATTTGAAATATAAATGTCTATGCCTATGAGAAAATGATTATAATGCCTAAGAAAAATATGCCAAAATATAAAAATAAAATGCAAGTATATGTGTGTGTGTGTGTGTAGAGTCGAAAATGTGAGCAAAATTTGCATTTTATAGAAAATGCAATTTTGGATGGACGGACGAGATTGAAGTTTGACAAAAACTCAAAATCAGAGGTCAAGATTACGTGTGACAATCCCTAATCAGGGTTAGGGAAAAATTATTAAATGAGTGGTCAAGATGTCATCTGAGAAGATCGAATCGACGGTTGAGAATAAATGAGATAATTAGTCAAAAAGATAAAGATTTTTGAAAATCAAGAAGATAAAGACTGCTCAATTTGTGAGATTCAAAAAATAAATAAGATAAGAGTTGAACTAAAAAGCAGATTTGGAAAATCAAGAATTTGCTCAATTGCTTGATTTTTGGAAGAAGATTACCATTTTGAATTAAATTAATTTAGAATATGGATTTTGTGTGATAATAAATAATTGATTTTCAGATTATTTACTAAATTGAACTGACAGTCAAGAATGTGAGATCATTTTAAATAATTTCATTTATTTAAAATGAGGGAAATGTTAAATTTGGTAATTAAATAATTAAAGATAATTATTTAATTTAGAGACTATGATTAATAATTAAATAAGTTAATAAATTCATTTAATTATGAGAATTAGTGACATTAAATAAATAAATGAAATTCATTTATTTAATAATCAGGAAGAATAAATGAATAAAGGTAATTAAATAAATTAATAAATTTATTTAATTGTAAGAAGATAATAGACCCTTAGTGGCATATTGAATAAATAAATATAATTTATTTATTTAATAATCATGAAGAATAAAAGAGATATGAATTAATTAAATAATTATAAGTTATTTAATTAATAGTCGAATGTGGACCAAGGACATAATTAAATGTCATAATTATGCTAGGACGAAAGTGGTAAAATAGAGCTTGTAGGCCTAGGTCATTTTTATGTGTCTACATTTTGACCCTCTTTGTCATAATGTAGCATGTCGCATTGTGACAAAGAAAATAAGTCAAATTCATGCCCCAGTGAAGGTATAGAGTATCAATGCCCCTCGGTAATTTTTTCAAATTTTGGGCCAACGACAGAAAAATTTGGAAAGTGTCCCGATAAGTCAATTTAATGACCAGAAAAATAATGGCGCAGACGGTTTTGGATTCTAACATGTTTAAAGTGGCCAAAAGGGTGGTCAAAGTTGGTCAAAAGAGCCTCCAGTAATAACCTAGTTGACAAATGTCATTTTGACTTTATAAATAGGTTGACAAAGGGGTAAAAGTCAGTTCATTTTCACTATTTACCTTGGCAATTTTGAGAGCTCAGAGCAAGGAGGACTTCGGAGAGGATGGTGATTCTAGTCACAGAGCATCGCAAAGAGATTGTGTGGACTTTCAGGCAACTAGAGGGCTCAGAGCTAGTAGTATGTACCCCTAACCCACTTTGTCATTTTCTCAATTTTCGTGCAAAAATTAGGGTTTAGGGTGAACAACAGATGCACGGTGATGCATATGCATACACATAAGTTGCATCTGATGTCGCATTCGACGCATTTGATGCATCACGATAATTACAACAAACCAAGGATGTGTGACGCATCTACTAAAAATTGTGACGCATTCATCATATTATGTTGCATTCAAAAGATATAATGCCGCATATGACATTTTGCAATGCATTAGTGTGTTAGAGAGACACATCTGAATGAAGTTATGCATGTGCCAGAAAGTGAGATGCAAGTGACCTGGTGCAATGCAAGTGCGGGACAGAAAGATGCAATTGAGGATTTGTGACACAATTGAGGTGTATAGAGACATAAACACTTCTCTAAGATGCATTTGCAGTCAATGCGACACATTTGACTTTGACTTTGACTAGGGCCAATTTTGATGGGTTTTTAATTTTACATGCTTTTGATGATAATGACGATTGTCCATAAAGTGCTAACACGTTATTTGTGCAGAGATAGCTTGCACCCATCTATACTCAAGAGAGTAGGCCATCGACCTTCAGGTTCAGTGATCAACTGAGTCAGTGAGAGCGACGACGGTTGATGCAGTTGGGCCTATATTACGTTGCCTATATGCCTATTATTCGGGAAAATAGGGGATTGTTGAGTGCATTGTGTGAGAGATGGTGTTCGGAGACATGCTCATTCCACTTTCCTACAGGAGGCCACAGTTATGCTTGAGGACGTCTACCATATTCTACGTCTACTGATCTGAGGAGAGTGGATCGTTTATGACCCTTGGCATGGCTATCAGAATTTTACAACTTACTATCAGGATGAGGGAGTAGGACTTGGTATCGAGGGATATGAGATCCGCTGGGAATTTATGGTAGAGCATTATGCCTGGGTTGATGCATTTTAGGTGACATTGATCGGCGGGATACTGATTCCTGACTATCACAGACATGGGTTTCCCATTGGTTGGGGAGACGTGATAGTGGGCATGAGGCGGGATAGGACAATTTATGCCTAGGGGCCCTGTTTATAGGGCATGCTCTACCATCAGCTTCATGAGGTGGCCTATAGGAGGGCACAAATCATTGGGTGTGGTACTACACTTCTGATGATATGGGCCTGGGAGCATTTGGCCATATTCTGACCTCCTATCCAGAGACCACAACTAGCCGAGGGGATGCCTTACGTTTATTACTATGTTGGTGCTTTACAACAGATGAGGATGGGAGAGACAGGTTGGTGGCGCCATCGGATTGACACCATGGTTTCATTCCTCTAGAGGCCCTATAGAGACTACCAACAGTGGGATGATGAGGATGACCACCTCACCTTTTAAAGAAAGTATAATAACTTGATTGGTAGGACAGTGCAGAGTCAGCTCATTATAGAGATGTACATACCACAATGTGTACTGAGATAATTTGGGGAGCAACAGGCTATACTGGTAGGTACAACCGAGTATGCTAGATCTTCCAGGGAGTCAGCGTGGGGGCCACCAATTTCTATACCATTTCCTAAGCAACAGATTGATGGGCTAGTAGCCCAGTAGTGGGGATGGAGAGGTAGATTTGCAGATCTAGGGACTACTGCTGACTATGACTTGTGGTGGCAGGCGCATCAACCAATGTGACTGACAGATCCTGATGGGCCAGCACCTATTGATAGGAGATCAGTTATACCATGTGTTCCACGAGCCCAGCGAGGGGGCAGAGATGGTGATAAAGCCAAGGGTAGAGGGAGGGATGGCGGCAGAGACAGAGGTCAGGGTGGAGGGCGAGATTGGGGCAGCGACAAAGGTTGGGGTGGAGATGATGGAGATGATGGGGATGACAGATGGGAAAACCGGAGATGGAGGAGAGATGGCTAGAGGCAGGGCAAGAGGGTGTGACAGTGTGTGGCCAGAGCGGCACTGAATGTTATCCAAGAGGTGGACGAGGAGGGGGAGAGAGAGGAGGAGGCAAGACATGAGGGGGAGCCAAGGCAAGAATAGGAGGAGGAGAGATAGGAGGAGGAGAGACAAGAGGGGGAGAGATAGGAGGGGGAGCCAAGGCAAGATCAGGAGGAGGAGAGACAGGAGGGGGAGTCAAGGCAGGAGCAAGAGGTTGAGTTGGAGGAGGTCGTAGAGGAGGAGGATGATGATGGCCGAGATGACAATGCCATGAATGAGGCTGAGAGACTCCTGAGATGGAGGATGGTGGAGGGAGAGGAGGAGGTACCATCTACCTCGACATTTCCCTAGGACACCATAATGGACCAAAGGGTGGAAAACCTATAGAGGAGACTAGATGAGAGTGTCGCATAGGTCAGAGCACTACAGGAAGAGCTAGAGGTGGCTCAAGTAGAGTGGGATCAGGCCATGATCCGCTAGCAAGAGGCAATGCAATGGTGTACAGAGATTGCACAACTTTGTACAGGACCATCGGCAGATTTGGCATGGGAGTTTGGTAGCGTCAGTGTACGACTTGGGAGATATAGGCAGTTGTATGAGCAAGTCGTGCTAGCTGAGATGAGAGATCCCTCTCTGACCAAGACACAGACGAGGATAGGTAGCAGCAACAGGTCAGGGAGTGGCAGTGGTAGCCGGAGTAGTGCAAAAGGCTCGACCTCTTTAGGGCATACTTTGAGTCACAAATCTCATCACAGACACTCATCCAGTCACAAGTCAGGGCATTCACATGGGTCATTAGGTTCAAGCCATAGATCAATATCTATTCCACCTCTACTAACAGCTCCTTCAGGTTCATAGAGTCAGGCCGCAATGTCATCATAGATGCCATCAGTTTCAATTCCATCTGGTTCATAAATAGAGGCTATTACAGTTCCACTTGTTACCCTAGTTCCAGTCATAGTTCCACAGTCACCACCCTCTTCGCCATGAGGGGATGAGGAGAGCCTTTCTTAGGGACATGCTTACTACATTTGATTTCATCTTTCATACTTTATGTTATGACACATTATGTATACACCATTGAGCCAGCGAGCTCTATTTTTGGGATATCTCTTGACTTTATCTTGTGACATTATGTATTTTGAGATGATGTTATATACATGATGTAGTTTTGATTCAGCCTACATGTGTGTTATGCGATGTTCTTTGATTTATGCATTATGATATATGTGATGTGATGCCTATGTGAATTATGTAGTTATGATGAATGATGGTATTATTTATATGTCTCAAGCCATGTATGTCCTATGATGGTTACTTATGATATGATGCCATGATAATGCAATGTTTATTTATATGTTATGTCGATGCTATATCATGGATGATGATGATATGCATAATGTATTTACTTGAATGGATGTTATGTTTATGATTATGTTAATGCATGACTATGTGTAATGTGATATGTAATGAAATGTATATGATTTAATGCTATGGATGATGTATGTATGGTCCTAATATAGTATCTATATTATTATGTATGCCCTTATTTTTTTGTATGTCACAGGATATCATCGTGAGATGGACAGTCAAAGATGAACAGACCAAAGAAGATGCATGTTAGTTCCTAGACCAAATACTTCAAACCTTACCATAGGACTTTGATATTTATTACTCTTAATCATCATTGGGAAGATTGTTGTAATGGCCAAAAAACACCATGATATGACATAGATCAAGGTGTGCAAGGTCATACTATCATGTAAGACAAGTAGTCATAGACAAGGATGATCATGACTCATACTAAGAGCACAGTTGCCCCAGTCTTTTTGTCATGACCAATCGCAAGTAGAAAATACAAAAGGGACAAGTAATGTAACGTCGTTGCTTCCCTAAATCCCATTTCAAGGACATCCTTGAGAAACTAGCAACATGATTTTCAAAATACAAAATAGAGCCATTATCATGATATGTCATTGTTTTTATAAATCGCTTAGTCAGGACATCACTAAGAAACTAGTAACGTGTGTGTCAAAAGACAAGACAAACATCATGATACATTGTTGTTTCTCTAAATCCTGTTGTTGGGATCTCGCTGAAAAAATAGTAACATGATGAAAAACAAAAACATAAGTGCCAAGTGTTTGCCAAGTGTGTCTAAATGCCAAGTGTTTTAATATCAAGATGTCAAGTTTGATGATGTCGAGATACCAGGGTGTCAAGGTTTTGACGATGCTGAGATGATGAATGTCAAAGATTTCCAAATTCAGGAAGGACACATCTTGAATAATGTTGATGTCGAGAGGATCAATCCCTAAATGTCAAAAGGGGATCCTCAAAGTGACAAGGATGATGACAATTACGATGTCTAGGAAGGACACATCCTAAGGCATAAATGACAGAGTCTGTTCTTCAGAAGGACACATCTGAAAGAATAATGATGTCAAGAGGAGTGATCCTTAAATGTTAAGAGGATCCCTCAAAAATGTCGGATGACAGTGACAATTCCTAGGAAGGACACATCCTAAGGCATAAATTACTGAGGCTATTCTTCAGAAGGACTCATCTAAAAGATAACCAAGAGTTGACAGTTTGACTAGTTATGACAATGTAAGTTGTTTTGACTAGAATTGATTGAACTTGACTAAATTGACTTGTGTCGACTATATATCGATATTGACATGCTTATGTGATTGTCATGTTTGAATAAATGATTTCCATACTTTATTTTAATGATTTATTTTGACTTGTAGACTTTTGATGTGTGTGCTAGTGTAGTGCCCTAAACCCTAATGGATTGACCTAGTGCAGCCTCGGAGGCTCATCGACAAATGGCCTTGTCTATGTCATACACTCAGAGACCTATAACTTTGTCTTGATGACCAAATATTGAATCATGATTTTATTTTGACACACCTAAAAGGACTGACCTAATGTATCAGGGACTTGAAATTGAGTCTTGCCTACGTAGCGAATGCATAGAGACAATGTAGTTCGGACCAATTTCAAAGACTAACTATTTTGATGAACTTGACAAAGAATGAGCTTGTTTTTGTGTTTTCTAGACATTTTGACTTTGTTGGGGTTTGTTTAGGATGTTTTTTAATTTTTAGGTCTTTCTTCAGGACGTTTTATGATGTTTTTGTCTTTTTTCATGGCCTTTTCTAATTTTTTTATCTTTTTTAAAGACTTTTTTGTAATGTTTTTTTCTTTTTTTTAGGAATTTTTGCAATTTTTTTGTCTTTTTTCAATACTTTTTGCAATGTTTTTGTCTTTTTTCATGACTTTTTGCAATTTACCAGACTGTGCATGATACCCACTACAGTTACATGATAAAACTTGGCCCCTAGTTAGGTCCAAGACTTAGCTAATTTTAAAGGACGTGAAAAAGATATGCATGGGATACCCACTAGACAGTATGCAGGACTTGATGTCAATCATTTGTCAACCATGAGAGATAGGGTATGATGTCATGTCAAGTGTCGTGGTGGTGATGGAAAATGTATCTCATCATTGGCGAAGACAGATAAAGTGACAGTAGATGGCATAGCAATGATTGACTACGTATGGCACCTGTTTGCCAGGTTTTCACCATGGTACTTATCCAAAGCACCTATTTCCCTAGTTTTAACTATTGGACGAATTATTTCTCTTTACTATTTTTGTTATTTTTCATTTTTTTGGTATCGCCAAGATGCCTGTTTGTCAAGTTTTCATCAAGGCAACACTTTTTTTATCATTTGTCATTTTTTTTTGTATTTTCAAGGTTTTCGGCTCGACCTTTTGATGTTATGCATAGAACTTGCAGAGATGTAGACTATTGATGGGCTCTATCAATTGTTCACTATCGTAGGTAGCCAGTCGATATGCTCCAGAACCAAAAGAGGATATGATGATGTAAGGAGCCAACCAGTTTGGTTCAAACTTGCCTGGCTTTTCTCTATTAGCCTGATTCTTAGGGTTTTGCATGGGGACTAAGTCACCAATGTCAAACTTCTTGACCATGACTCTCTTGTTGTAACTGTGACAAAGACAGTTCTAATATTCCTTTCAATGGTTTAGGGAATTTTTTCTTCTTTCCTCTAACATCTCCAGCTCATGTAGGTGTGACTGTTTATACTCTTCATCATCAGTTAGACCCTTCAGGGAGACTCATAAGGAAGGAATTTCAACCTTGATGGGAAAGATGGCCTTAGCTCTAAAGACTAGGGCAAATAGAGTGGCTCATGTGAGTGTGCGAATGCTGGTGTGGTAAGCCCATAGAGCAAGGTTGAGTTGAATATGCTAGTCACGACCAACATCATTGATAGTCTTTTTTAGGATTTTAACAATGGTTTTATTTGACACCTCAGCTTGATAATTTCCTTGTGGGTAATACGAAGATGAAAAATGATGTTGGATGTGAAATTTCTCACATAACTCATGAATGTCTTGGTTTTTAAATGGACACCCGTTGTCAGTGATGATGGATTGCGGAAGGCCATATCAGAAAATGATGTAGTTAAGAATGAATTTGGATATTTGTTTTCCGGTTATGTATGTCAGGGGGGTGGCTTCAATCCACTTTGTAAAATACTCAGTGGCAGTTATGATGAATTTTTGGCCATTGGACGAGGTAGGATGGATCTTACCCATGAGGTCGAGTCCCCATTGTGCAAAGTTCCAAGAAGTGATCAGACGAGGTTCCTATGCTAGAGAGTGAATCAAATCACTGTGAATTTGGCATTGGCAACAAGTCCTAACATATTCTAGTGCATCTTTTTTGATGGTCGGCCAATAGTATTGAAGTATTGTTATCTTCTTGGCCAAATTAGGACCACTCGAATGAGACCCACATATACCCTCATGTACTTCACGTAAGGTTGTACGTGCTTTGTAGGTGTCAAGACATCTAAGGAGGGTGTCGTCAAAGCTACAACAGTAAAGGGTGTTACTAACGATTGCATATCTTGTGGCTTTTTGGATAAAATACTTCCTCTAGTTATTGGAAAAATTAGGTGGAAGGGTTTGGGACTTAAGGTAGTCATGAATATATTAGTACCAGGGAGAATGGGGACCAAAAAGTTTGCAAACCATCTCTGATTCTGGCATATCATAGGCGGGGACCAACAATTGTTCTATTAGGAATTCTAGCTGAGGCATATTATTTGGAATGTCGAGGAGAGAGCCTATTGTAGCCATTGTGTATGCTGCCTTGTTCTGTACTCTCAGAACTTGTTCAAAAGTCGCCATGTGAAAATATGTCTGAAAATTGTCAACCATTCATTTGTAGGGCATGAGTTTCTCATCCTTAGTGTTGTAGTCATCGTTAACTTGGTTGATGACTAACTAAGAATCCTCAAAGACATGAAGTGTTCTAATTTTCCATTTTATTGCCATTCTAAGTCTTGTGACTAGTGCCTCATATTCTGCCACGTTATTTGTGCATGGGAAAGCTATGTGGAAATACTTGGGAATAGAATCTCCTCGAGGGGTGATAAAAAATATCCCTTCTCTCGAGCCATGATTAGTTTGCAATCCATCAAAGTATAGCCTCCTGGGTGACTTTGGTTATGTATGGATTATGAGTCATCTGGGACATTGCAACTAAGGGGTGATCACTTTGTATAGGTGTGTCTACCAATTGGTTTGCAATCACTTGTCCTTTGATCACTTTTCTTTTGACATACTGAATGTCATATTCACTTAGAATCATGACCCCTTTTTCCAAATGTCCTGTCAATGCTGCACGACTCAATAGATATTTGAGGGGGTCAATCTTGGCTACCTACTGTGTTCGATGGCTCAACATATAATGTCTTAGCTTCTGAGCTACAAAGACAATTGCTAGACAAATGTGTTCAATTGATGTGTAATTCAGTTCATACCCAACTAGTGGCTGACTGATATAATATATGGCCCTTTCTTTTTCTTCTTGGTCGTTTGGTGCTAGTAATGCCCCCAGTGCTGAAGTAGTGGCAAAGATGTATAAGATCAAGGGTTTTCTATGAATGGGAGGCATGAGGATTGGTGGTGACAGTAAGTAGTCTTTTATTTGTTGAAAGGCTTCTTGGCATTTATCTGTCCACACAAAGGGGATGCCTTTGCGTAAAAGATATTGAAATGGTTGACACTTGTCAGCCAATTGTGCTATAAAGCACCAGATAGATTGTACCCTGCCTTACAATGTCCTAATTTCACTTATTCCTCTGGGAGGAGGCATGCCCATGATGGCTTTGAATTTTTCTAGATCAACTTCAATGCCTCTTTGAGAAACTATGTATCCTAAGAGTTTACCTGATTTTATGCCAAAGACACATTTCTTAAGATTCAGTCGGACTTTGTATTCTTCTAGTCTCTTGAAAATTGTGCCTAACACCTTTAGATGACATTTTCTTGTTATTGATTTAGCCACAATTTTGTCTACGTAATCTTCCATTATTGTATGCATCATGTCATGAAAGATTGTGGTCATAGCCCTCTGATATGTGGTGCCTGCATTTTTAAGACCAAATGGCATGACATTCCAGTAGTATGTACCCCAAGGGAAAGTGAATGTTGTTTTATGTTGATCTTTGGGGGCAATGCAAATCTTATTATAGCCTAAGAAACCATCCATGAGGGATAACATCTCATGTCCTATTGTGAGGTCGACTATGATATCAATATTCGGCAAAGGAAAGTCATCTTTTGTGCTTGCCTTGTTTAAGTCTCTAAAATTTGTGCAGACTCGAATCATTCCATTCGGCTTCATTACTAGCACAAGGTTAGATATCCATTCAACATAATCAATAGACCGTATGAACGCAGCGTCTAGAAGTTTCTTTAACTTAGCCTTGACCAATAGAGTAACTTGAGGATGCATTTTGTGTAACTTTTGTTTAACTGGTTTGGCATTTGGCAATAGTGGCAGATGGTGCAGAATTAGTTTTGGGTCTAGTCTCGACATGTTGGCATAGGACCATGCAAAGTTGACTTTACGTTCTGCAAAGAATTTGTGAAATTATGGTCTCTCTTCTTTAGTCAAGGATGCAACAAAGAGGACCATTTTTGGATCATCTATTGTTGATATGTTGTCTTCTATGGTGTCTCCTATGAGCATAGTTGATTTCTTTTGTGTTAAAGGAAAAAATTCCAGTCCTCCATCTTTGGGCACCTCGGAGAGGTTTTCACCCATAGATACGTCCTTTCTTTTTACTTTTTTGTCGTCATAACGTGCCTTTCAGTTTCCACCTAAAGACATTTCATTTTTTTCTTTATTCTTATATTTAATTTTATGACTGAAGGACAGAGTGGTCTCGCCGAAGTAGGCTGCACAATCTAGGTCAATTGTGAATCCTGCCTTGTGATCACCACTAGGTATGCCCTCACATAATCCCATAAATTATGCCATAGCCTCATCATTCTAGAAGGTGTCTAGGACTGGTGGGCCTTGTTGGTCTCAATTGATTAATTATGGATAGACTAGGGAAATGACATCGTCAACGTTGGTGAATTGAGGGGAGGATGCAGAAAGTATGCAGATAGATTCAGAGATATTGTAGATGAAATTATCATCATCCAATTCCACATCAGACTCAATCCAATATTCCCCTTCACTTTTTTTATATTTGTTGTCAAAGTAAGGGGTGAAGGACTTAGAGTCGTGGTTGTCAGTGTTATCTGGAAATTTAGATGGATTTGACTACTAGTTATGAGGTTCAAATGGTGGGGCTTGTATGTCCTAGGGAAGGTAAATGGGACTGTGACTATTTGGTGCTTGATCAATTTTAAATGTTTACTAAAATTTTTGTTTAGAGGTAAGCTCCCCTATTTCAATGAACAAATCATTGAGGTGACAGTCACTTAAGGACCGTTGGGAGCCAAACTCCCACTCTTGGGAGTCAATTTTGGTGAAGGTTTCCTTAGTGGTCTCGACATTTTCTGAGGCATGCACGCACTCACTCAAAATTCCATTGGTACATCGGTCATCATTGTCAGGAAATCCATATCCTAATCCAAGATACTTTGGTATTTTGAAAGATTCTATGGGATCTCTTCATCCAGTTTTATTTCTTCTTATGCCACTAGTTCCATCATAGCCCTTAGCCTTCATTATGTCATATCCCTTGCCATATTTCTTAACTAGTAATGGGGGTAGGTCGACCATTTCTTTATAGATCCATCCTGTAATATCGACAAGGTCCTCATTACTCATGTCCCCATTTTATGAAAACCATTTTTGGTGGAACTTTGAAAATTTCTTTGGGTTTCATTCTAAAACATGGTCGACCATAGACCTTCAGAGACTTGGGTATTGTTGTGATGCTATATGTCATATGTAGTTTGAATTCTCCATAGCCTAGGTCCTGGATCTTGACATTGGACTCATCCTTAGGAAGTGTGGAAGATGATACGAGTGTGGATGGGTCAATGTATTTAGAAGAAGAGGAGCTAGGAGCTTCTCATTTGATGGGCACTCAATTTTTGGAAATACCCCTTAGGTTGGTACAATATTGAAAAGGGTCAAGGTCTCCATATATAGTGATTTCTATGTCGTCAAATGGGAATTTTAAGCATTGGTGATATGTGGAGGGAACGAATTTTAGGGCATGAATCCATGGGCGGCCGAGCAAGATGTTGTAAGGTAATTCTAGATCTAGGACCTAGCAAGTTGTATCCACAATGACTGGTCCCACTCTAATAGGAAGAGAAATAAAGCCTCATGAAGAACGTTCTTCATCATCATATACTTTTATGACTATACTCTTTGTAGGGTCCATGCATGCATCAGAAAATCCTAGAGCCTTAACCAGTTTCAAGGAGCATATATTCAATTCTACACCATCATCTACTAAAAATCTTTTGACCTTGTGCTTATGGATGAAAGTTTCGATATGTAATGCATCATTATGTTTGGTCTTGGGTGACGAGTAATCTTGATCAGAAAAAGTGATGTGATGAGGTGTGGTGAGATATGCCACCATGGTCTCAAATTGGTTGACATCAATATCCTTAGGGATGGAGGACTCTTGTAGGGTTTTATCCATTATAGCCTTATGCGTGGGAGAAATTCGAAGCATCTCAAGTATGGAAATCTACACGGGATTTTTTCCAAGCTGGTCAATAAGGTTAAACTAACTCTTAGGTTGCCACTACTTTGTGGTCGAGGAAGGTTGTGACTGCCTAGAATATGGACCAGGTATGGTGATCTTACGTTTCCTAGCAGGAGGCAGACTAGCTATGGTGATCTTGCCACTTCGAGTAGTGGCATTGTATTAGGGTGCTTGTTTGGACATTGTTTATAATAGGTACACTAGAATAGTCATACTTGGTGCAGGTGTAATTGGCTTGATTATTTTTTGTCTTAGGACCTGAATGGAAATTGTGGCCCACCTAATTCAATTATTTGACTCTTGATAAGGTCTTGCACAATATTTTTGAGTTTTCAATAGGAAAATGTCTTATGTCCTTTAGCTCGGTGGTACTCACATAAAGCATTATCATCCCACCATAATAGTTTAAATTCTCTTGGCTCATACGGCTTTGGCTCTTTAAGTGTGATGAGACCGTTCTGAAGGCATTTCTTGAGGACTTCCTCCATGGGCTCACCCAAGGGAGTGTATGTGTGACCCTTGGGGAATTGTCTTCTCTAACAGTATTGTCCTTGATTGCAACTATTTTGATCATTTTGGTGTTTGGGGTGGCATTGGTGGGGGTTGTTAGTATCGTCGTTGGCTTGTTTTACAGTTGAACCCCTTTCAGAGCCAGTACATGACCCATAGTGTTTACAGCCTTGGCATCAACAACACCGTCATTGGTAACATGTTTATTTTTTACCTAGTACTTATTTTTGTCAGTGGGAGGATTTATGTTTGTGTTTTTAGGACTGTACTTTAGCTCTCCCTTTGCAATAAGGGCTTTCTCAATCTAGACACCTTTTTCAACTAGGTCTATGAAGGTTGTGCAACAATGCACTTGTAATGCATACTTTAACGGTCCTAGAAGTTTTTGAACAAACATGTCCACCTTTTCCTTTTCAGGTATGTCGATGTGACAACAACTAGCTAGAGTTCTCCACTTTTGGAAGAATGGGATGAACGTTTCACTAGGATCCTCTTGTGTGAGATTTCATAAGCTAGTAATAGAGGTGTCCATGTCAATGTTGTACGAGTAATTTTTTATGAATTTTCATTTAAGTTCATCCCATGTTTGGATATCTTTTTGAGTGGATAACCATTCAAGGGCAGGACCTGCAAGACTTTTAGAAAAGAGTCTCATCAAGTATGTTGGTTCATATGCAACATCCATACAGTTGGTTGCAAATTCTCGGACATGTTCAATAGGGTTTGTCTTTCCTCTGTATTTGGTGAAATTAGGTGACACATATCTCGGAGGAAATGGTGGCATGTATAAGTTCATGTCAAAGGAGTATACGAATAAATCGTATGACACTTCTGATTTCTAGCCAGATATTTGTATGTTTTCTATGGTCTTCTCTAGACCCATAAACTTTGCTTGTAAGGCATTGATTATAGGGTCATTTGTGGCCCCATACATCAAATTGATTGGTACGCCATAGGTCCCCATTTGTTGTGAGTGGATGTTGGTGTGTTGTTGAGGGATGGGTTGTTGTGACATGTATGATGTGTTCTATTTTATGTGTTGGTACTAAAAGTTTGGATTGGGGACATGTTGATGGGTATGAATATGGGATGAATATGTCAAGATATGTCCCCTAGCCATTCAGGTCGATATTTGGGGAATATGGTGACCATGAACATTTTGATGTGTGAATGATGCCATAGGTTATGTGTTTTTATTTCCTTGTGCAAATTTTTGTGATTGTACAAGGGGAATGTTCGTATGTTTTCCATGGGAGGTAATGGCATTAAGTTGTGTTGACGTGCTGACATTTTGTTGTGATCCTTGAATAAAGATATGTCATTTACTTCTTCCCAAATGATTAATTGAGGTACCAATGGGGGCATTTGATGAAGATGCACTCATGGTACTAGATGTAGTTGTCAATGGAGGATTTGTATGGCTTGATGATGCCCCCATGGCATTTACCATAGTGGTAAAAAGAGGATTGGAATAACTTTCCCATATTGTCGTGGACCCAAAGGTGGCTCTAGTTGATTGGGACAATATTGTCGATATTGTGGGCAATGTGATGGATTGTGCTCCTCCAATGGATGTAGTGTTGATTGAATTAGAGTTTTTTGGAATGTTGGAGGTAGCACTCATGGTAGTTGTGACATTTTGTGAGGTAGCATCAAAAAAGGTATTGCTTGTGGTGTTTGGAGGTTGACCACTATTGGACATGTTATGCGTGTTGTTGATGTTAGGATCAGGAGATGTTGATATCAATGTGTTAATGTCAAATCCATGGGGTAATTTAGCTCCTTGACTTAAGAGTATGGCCAAATATCTGTCGTTGTCATATAAGACCATTTGTTCCATGAATTGGGCAGCTTCTAGATCGTGTTGCTACCTCTAGGTTTTCGTCAAGTATTTGTCCATATTCATCTTTACGTAAGAATGGTTCAAAGGGACTATTTGATGAGGATGGTATGGTCGTGAGAGGTTGAGTATTCATGTTGCTAAATGGGTCATCAAAAGTCCAATTTGGGTCATACGTGTGATTGGTGATGTTGAAAGTGGAGTCTTGTCCAAAGTTTGTCATTTTTCGTTTCTTTATTTGGAGTCTAATTTCCACCATAAAAGGATATTACTCAAATGAAAATGATGAGAATGAAAACTAAATGTGAGGATGATGCTAGCCTATTTTTTGGTTTTTCAATAAAGGATGAAAATGCAAGACTATATTTTTGGATTTTTGATAATAAGGATGAAAATGCGGCAATGTTTTCTAAAGAAAATGTTGACTAGAACAACTAGGTGATGATGAAGTTTTCCTAAGGAAATGATTAATGCAAGATGACAAGGTTGTCAAAGAAAAAATGCCAAATGAGGAATAAGATGATAATGTTGACTAAGGACTTAAGATGATTAATGAAAGGACTAGAGATGGACAATGCAAAGTCTAATTTTAAAATGACGACTAAGTTTGGACAATATTTGGAGAAAGGTTTGTCTAACCACTCTATGCTTGACTTATGTCTCACTTTTTTTTATCAAAAGGACTTGCTAAGGGAACTAAGTGACAAGGTCCAAAATGATGATTGACCTTCCTAACTAGACTGTTGAGTTAGAGGTTCTCACAAAAAGTATAATGGCTGAAAAGAGGAATAGTGACTATATCCCAAGATAACCTAGTTTTGAAACAATGGTTTTGCAAAGTGTAATGAGTTTTCCTAATCCAAAGTTTGCCAAGATGAGACCTAAGGAAATATTTATGCTAAAAATGATGATTATGACACCTTGGGAATGCAACTAAAGACTTGGGAATTTTAAACCTGTGGTTAAGATGCAAGCTAATGAATGCAAATGATGGATGTTTTGAGAAATTTTGATTCAAGTTTCTAAAAGAGACCTTTGAGAAAGATGTTTTGACAGTAGATTAATATATGTGGACTTGAATTTTGGTCTACAATAGGGTGTATTTTATTTCTAGGAAAATGTGTCATTTTATGTCATGAATGCATTGTAGTTATCAAATGCATCTCTAGAAATGGAAAATGTGGTTTAGTATTTTCAAATGCAGCTTTAGAGATGGAAAATGTGGTTCATTCTTTCAGATGTGGCTTTACAGAAGGAAAATGTGTTTCAATGCGGGAAAATGTGGTGTTCTTAGTAGCAAATGTGGTTTAACAGAGCAGATGCATTTCGAAGGCTTGCAAATGTGGTGTAGAATATAAAAAAGTCAAATTTTTTATGTTTGTGGTCAAAAAACCTGAATTGTTGAAAGTTTGATGATTTTTTTTAGATGTTTAGGTGTTTTTTGTTTTGTTTAAGTAACCAGAAAACACTTGGAAATCATGATGTTTTGAAAAGTAAACAAGTACACAAGAGAACAAGTATGATCCTAGGCTAGGCCAAGACAGTATTCTCTAGACTCCAAATAGGTTTCCCCAACCGCATATCAATAGCATGTGAATCCAGAAGCTTGGCTTCACGGGCTCCCCCTTACGGTGCACTCTCTTCTTAGACCAACCAAGCTTCCAACCAAATGAAACTCCCATGGAAGATTGATCACCTCTCCTTCACACCGACCAGTGGTGTACTAGCAAATAGAAGGTTTTGGGCTTACTACACAAAATTTTTTAATTCAGGACCCCCGTTCGAGTGGCCATACATGGGGCACAAGATTAAGCTCTGTTTAGGAGGCACTCCAACCTGAAGAGGTTAAGCTCAATAGGGTTTTGGGGAGTACTAGTTGGTCCATATGACACATCCGCACTCGTAATCTTAGGTTTTCCCTTAAGATTCACATTTATATACCGGTCGGGGGTAGCTTGGCTTTAGCTCTATTACCAGTTTGAGTCACGTTGGGGTGATGAAATCCCTAAGCAGACCCAATTTCTAGAGGCAATAATCATTTCTCTTACACCTAGGATCGCATTACTGTGCAAGGGGAGAGGATACTTCAGTTACTACATTAGGGTTACACAAGGATAAAGTGGGTCTGGGTTTCTGATCACCTAGTTTGCACAGGGTGAGCATATTCGCCTACCACTTTCAAACACAATCA
Organism: Sequoia sempervirens; assembly: GCA_007258455.2. Taxonomy (NCBI): domain Eukaryota; kingdom Viridiplantae; phylum Streptophyta; class Pinopsida; order Cupressales; family Cupressaceae; genus Sequoia; species Sequoia sempervirens. The sequence goes on from VDFB02000002.1 coordinate 34,432,671, forward strand.
AACAAAATGAAAGACATGTTTATTTTAAGTGCATCAAAATAAATGTGTTGTAATCTAAAAAGAAACAAACACAATGTTTAGAAATGAGTCTGGGACACTCAAACCTACAAAAGCACAAGTTAGTAGTTTTATCAACTAGTCTTGGACCCATGAAACATAACCACCACGTGCTACAAACCAAGATTAGTAACACAAAAAACCTTTGCTAGAAAAGAAAACCAAAATTCCAAACAAAAAAGAACAAAAAATAGAAAAACTAGAATGCAAAAGGAAGAAAAAGTTACCAAGAAAATGTGTCGTAGTAGAGCAAATGCATCTCAGTTTGAAAGGAAGATGTGGCTCATTTATGTCAAATGCAGTGTTACGTACTATGATTGTGGCACCTCAGAGTGATTGTGTTGTTTTATCCTTCAAATGTGTCACGACACATCAGATGTGGCACGATAAAAAAACAAATGTGGCTTTTCATACCTGTACCTGCAAAAATGACTGAAAACCAAAAAAAAATGTATAGAATAGAAACTGAAGACATCAGGTTCACCAATGTTTCAATGGGCTAATTTCCTAAGGTTAGATTATTAAATATTAAAGCACAAAAATCGAAAGAAGCTATCAAGTACAATGAAAGCCAAAACAAATGAAACGATTATACCTGTCACTCGTTGAAGCTTCCATGATTCACCTCCATAGCACCTTCTAACTTGCTGATTGTTGCCCTCAGATTGATTTTATGAGCAATTTGATACCAAAGGCCATGACAAAGTCCTAAACAAGCTTTGAAGGATTTGAAATATAAATCTACCTATGAGAAAATGATTATAATGCCTAAGACAAATATGCCAAAATCATAAAAATAAAATGCAAGTATATGCATATGTGTGTGTAGTCGAAAATGTGAGCAAAATTGGCATTTTATAGAAAATGCAATTTTGGACGGACAAATGAGATTGAAGTTTGATAGAAACTCAAAATCAGAGATCAAGATTGTGTGCGACAATCCCTAATCAGGGTTAGGGAAAAATTATTAAATGAGTGTTCGAGATGTCATTTGAGAAGATCGAATCGGCAATCGAGAATAAATGAGATAATTAGTCAAAAAGATAAAGACTGCTCGATTTGTGAGATTCGAAAAATCAATAAGATAAGAGTTGAACTAAAAAGCATATTTGGAAAATCAAGAATTTGCTCAATTGCTTGATTTTTGGAAGAAGATTACCATTTTGAATTAAATTAATTCAAAATATGGATTTTGTGTGATAATAAATAATCAATTTTCAGATTATTTACTAAAATGAATTGATAGTCAAGAATGTGAGAACATTTTTAAATAATTTCATTTATTTAAAATGAGGGAAATGTTAATTTGGCAATTAAATAATTATCTTTAATTATTTAATTTAGAGGATATGATTAATAATTAAATAAATTAATAAATTCATTTAATTATGAGAATTAGTGACATATTAAATAAATAAATGAAAATCATTTATTTAATAATTAGGAAGAATAAATGAACAAAGGTAATTAAATAAATTAATATATTTATTTAATTGTAAGAAGATAATAGACCCTTAGTGACATATTGAATAAATAAATATAGTTTATTTATTTAATAATCATGAAGAATAAAAGATATATGAATTAATTAAATAATTATAAAATATTTAATTAATAGTCGAATGTGGACTAAGGACATAATTAAATGTCATAATTATTCTAGGACGAAAGTGGTAAAATAGAGCTTGTAGGCCTAGGTCATTTTTTATGTGTCTAGAGAAAACATACACAGACACAAACTATTGTGATATCCAGCAAGGAGAAAACAAATGGACGATACATGGCTCCATGATAGTCTGTCATCCTTGATACTCTCTTGGAGGAAAATTTTGCACACTCACCACATTTCTACGGAAGATTAAGTACCATTTTTTGAGACAAGTTTTTGTCTAAAACAGGTTTCTCAATTTCACTCGCATTCAAGGAAGGTGCTTTCAATATTGTTATTGCTAATTGAGCACTCATGCTATTTTCTAGTTTTCTTCCAACTAACTGGTTATATGAGTGATTATTTGTCATTAATTCATAATCATATTTTGAAGTGGATTTTTATCAAATATTGTAGTTGCAAGTTGCACTTCGGATCACCAAAGCCTTCACAAAACCTTGTACATAACCATCATAACATTGCACGACTATTGTTGGGCCTTCACGGTGATGAGGGAAAATTTCCCAATAACAGCTGCATGTGGTGTTGTGGTGGTTGTGCAAAATGTTTTGTGAAGGATTTGGTGATCCGAAGTGCAACTTGCAACTACAATATTTGATAAAAAATCACTTCCAAATATGCTTTTGATGGATGTTCATATCCTCATCCAAAGCTCCAATTCACACACAAGTGGGAAGGACACTTTCAAAGGTTGAGGAGTTGGGATTTACACCCACTAGTTGCATTTTCTTAAAATTTTCTAAGGAATTTTCAGAAAAAACCCATTTTGAGCATATCCTTCAATCATTACATTCCATGATATCACATTTCTTTGAGGCATTTTTTTGAAACAGTTTGCTTTCCTTGTCTATGCTTCCACATTTTCATGTATGTCTAGCAAGGAACTTGTAACTACAACATATGATAAAAAAATCCCTGTTGTTATGCTTCAATGGATGTACCTTTGTTATTATTGGATATCTAATGTAGTGCACATTATTATAGTGCAAGCCTATTTTTCAGATTGTTTCATCTAGCATCACCAACATTCTCCACAAGAATATTGTCCCTATTTAAAATGATGGAAATGGTTCAAATCTCTCAAAAAACCTTCTCTTGCAACAATCTTGGAGATGAATTTAGATGCAGTGTGAAAATAAGAACATACTCAAAGGTTCTTAACAACTCTAATAGTTATACCAGGGTCCAAGTTTAACAAATCAAACGCAATTGCTAACTTTTCACTATGGTGGTAGATAGATGATTCTTCTATTCCACAACATTAAGTAAAAGTCTTGAATCTAGAAATACCTTGCTGCCTTTATTTTCCAAGCCAATTTCTCTAATTTTGCATAACTCTCCCATGTTTGTGCATGTGATCTATCTCCTACAATTTTTTAATTGATTTATCTTTTTGTTGTGTTTGGACTTACTTTTGTAAAGTTGCAATATATAATGCACTTTTATTCTTTATAAATTGATACTAATAGTAATTTTGTTGGTTGTATTGAGGCACAACTTCATTCATGGTGGAAAAGGCAGACCTTGTTGCTCATATCAGATGCCATGTTGCATATAAAGGTGGAAAGATTCTAGTTGGGTTATTGTTGACTGCATTGAAGGAGAGAGCTTCATATATGGGACACGATCAACATTCTCCTTCTTGGATTCTACATGTTACAACTTGCTTCAGGAATATTTCTCACCTTGTAGAAGTTTTAAGAGATGAAAGGGGCATGTGCTCACATTGAAGGGATCCAAGCATTCATTTCCATCATTGCAAAAAAAATTTGGAGAATTTTCTTCTTTGCAATCATTTCTATGCAATATTGTAACTCATATTTTAGTCTTGTGACTGAAAATAAAAATTGTAATACTCTATTTCTCAGTTGTAACTAGAACACTTTTTTTTTATTAATAAATTTCACCAGTTTTTCCTTCTCAATGGATGTCTTATTATGTGCAATTGATGATTGATGTGTATTTCTATGTTCTATGTTTAAATCCTCAAATATCAATCAATTCAAATGACTAAATATACTACTAATTGACATCAATTAATAATTAAAATGACTAAATATACTACCAATTAACATTAATCAATGAACAATGAATAAATATGACTAAATATATGGCCTATGAAATAAAAATGACTAAATATACTACCATGATCAAAATGATGATTAAAATTAATGACTAAATACACAACCAATGGACAAAAATCAGTGAATAAAAATGACTAAATAAGTTACCAGATTACAACAATCATTGAATAAATCAATGATTAAATATATTAGTGAATAAAAAATGAGTAAATAAGTGACCAAATTACAACAATCAGTGACTAAATCAACAACTAAATACGCTACCAAATTGATTAATCAAAAAAACCAATGAATGACTAAAAATGGTTTATTCATCAATCTAGTCACGTTACAAATGGTTGGCAATAAACTACTAATGGTCACATGACCATGTTCATTCATTTATAAGTAGTTTTTAGTAGTTTTTTAGTCATATATTGGTGTTTTTGTACTAGTGATTGGTATTGCATCCTTATATCACCTCTTAGACATCCATAACATTTCCAATTTGTATCCATCTTTACTTCTTGGTTATAAATAGAGTTTCCAAGTTGTATCCCCTTGTCACCTCTTAGTTGTCCATAGCACTTCCAATTGGTATCCATCAGCATCCCTTTTAAATCCAATCATCCAATTCATCGTAATCCCTTTCAATCCATCATCATCCTTTCAAATCCAATCATTCCAATCCATATATTCATATCTAAGGTCTACCCTTCATCCCATTATTCCATCATCATCAATCATTTTTATCCAATCCCATCATTCCTAGGTCTCTTTCTTGTATTCCTATCATAGGGTCACAAGCTAGAAAACAAATCACAACCTAAAATAAATTTCCATCTTCATAATCCAATGACATATTCTTTGAATAAGTGGTGCATCAAGTCCCCTTGGATAACACATTTGTATTTCCATCCCACATCATACATGAAGAATATCAATATTCATATGACCTAGGTTCATCCACATTATATGAATCGTACCAAGACACCCAAGCAATAAATTTAATGCATCAATATGCCATGAAGTATCCCAATCAATTCATCGTTATACTAGCTAAGAAATGTGCCAAATTACCTCATGAATTCAACATCTCCCAATTCACACAACTTCCTTTGACACTACCAAATTATAATCATCATGATCCCACATACATTACATTTTGTTTTGATCATCCTATTTTGTCTCAAACCATCAATCCCACATGTCCACAATGCACTTGCATATAAAATCCCATAAAAAATTGAAAACATTTTAACTCACATCCCAGGACGTCAAAGTTTCATCCCTTCCCCTCACATTTCAACATCCATCCCATTAAACACAAAAAAACCCCTCCAAACTTCAAACTTAATTTCATCCATTCATTAAAACCTACATATATCATACTCACAACCTTCAACATCCATTTATCAACCACCTTCACTTAATATCACAACCTCTTCGGTACAAGAAGTTCAGAAAAAAGACACCCTTAAAGGACTTCAATTAGGACATCAAAACAAAATATATATCTTCCAAGAAATATGTCCTTATCCTTTTGACATATCCATCACCATAATCCCCTTTCCCCAAAATCCTAAAATGCCTCAATTTGATAAATAGAAAGAAAAGAGAGATCCTAGGGAATGCCTTAAGGAATTTTACATCGAATGCTAATATATTTCTTATCGTGATTCATACCTCTTGAGACTATTCCCTAGAAGCTTGTGTGGACAAGCCCTAGAATGTTCACACACCTTCCACATGGGATGATCACCATCTTTTCTAAGCTATCCATGAAATTTGTTCACACACCTTCAATATCTCCTAATTCACTCAACAAATTCCTTTGATACTACAAAATTCTAATCATCATGATCCCATATACATTACATCTTGTTTTAATCCTCCTATTTTGTCTCAAACCACCAATCCCACATGTCCACAATGCACTTGCATATAAAATCCCATCAAAAATTGAAAACATTTCAACGCACATCCCAGGACCTCCAAGTCTCATCCCTTCCCCTCACATTTCAACATCCATCCCATTAAACACAACAAACCCCCTCCAAACTTCAAACTCAATTTCATCCATTCACTAAAACCTACATATATCATACTCACAACCTTCAACATCCATTTATCAACCACCTTCACTTAATATCACAATCTCTTTGGTACAAGAAGTTCAGAAAAAAGACATCCTTAAAGGAATTCAATTAGGACATCAAAAGAAAAGATATACCTTCTAATAAATATGTCCTTATCCTTTTGACAAATCCATCATCATGATCCCCTTTCCCCAAAATCCTAAAATGCCTAAATTTGATAAATAGACATAAAAGAGAGATCCTAGGGAATGCCTTAAGGAATTTTACATCGAATGCCAATAAATTTTTTATCTTGATTCAAACCTCTTGATACTATTCCCTAGAATCTTGTTTGGACAAGCCCTAGAATGTTCACACACCTTCCACATGGGATGATCACCACCTTTTCTAAGTTATCCATGAAATTTGTTCACACACCTTCAACATCTCCCAATTCACACAACAACTTCCTTTGACACTACAAAATTTTAATCATCATGATCCCACATACATTACATCTTGTTTTAATCCTCCTATTTTGTCTCAAACCACCAATCCCACATGCCACAATGCACTTGCATATAAAATCCCATCAAAAATTGAAAACATTTCAACTCACATCCCAGGACCTCCAAGTTTCATCCCTTCCCCTCACATTTCAACATCCATCCCATTAAACATAGCAAACCCCCTCCAAAATTCAAACTCAATTTCATCCATTCACTAAAACCTACATATATCATACTCACAACCTTCACTTAATATCACAATCTCTTTGGTACAAGAAGTTCAGAAAAAAGACACCCTTAAAGCACTTCAATTAGGACATCAAAAGAAAAGATATACCTTCCAAGAACTATGTCCTTATCCTTTTGAAAAATTCATCACCATGATCCTCTTTGCCCAAAATCCTAAAATTCCTAAATTTGATAAATAGAAAGAAAAGAGAGATCCTAGGGAATGCCTTAAAGAATTTTACATCAAATGCCTAGATATTTCTTATCTTGATTCATACCTCCTGAGACTATTCCCTAGAAGCTTTTGTGGATATTCCCTAGAATGTTCACACATCTTCCACATGGGATGATCACCAACTTTTCTAAGCTATCCATGAAAATATGGACACTTTTCTAGTCACTTTGTATGGCTCATTCCCAAAAAAAAACTCATCATAATATTTATCCAAAACTTGAATTCTAAAATGGAATTTCATTTATAGATGCAATGTGCTCACTCCTTTGATTAAATAATAGAAAAAATATTTTCCATACAGAAAGAACATATATCAAAAGGACTAGTTAAGATCTATAAGGAGAGAAAAGATGATAATCAGTCTAGCGACAAATCTCACTTTTGGAACAAGAACAAGAACATAGTTAATGATGTTGTGACCAATTCCAAACATGTTGAAAATATCCAGACATTGGAGTATTATCATTTCAAAGTAATCAACGGATCCAGTCAACCTAAATAATATACTAGATGTGAATACACTCCCTTGGGTGAACCTATTGAGACCATCCTCCAAAATCTCATCCAAGCAAACATAATATAACTTCTAGCTATCAAAAATATTGGTTAGGATGGGCCTAATCCCTCTTCATATAAAGAACATAATTTTTTTTGTATCATCACGTACATGGACATAAAACATCCAAATGCATGAGACTTAAAAACTTAATCTAAGATCTCATAGATTGTGGAGAAATCACCATTATAGGCCAAAATTCTCCTAACAAAAAAATACATATATTCAAGCAACCTTTCCCTCAACATAATGATGGTAAAGATTCCACATCTTGTAACACAACTACCTATACCTATGAAATAATATCTTGTGTGATTTTTTTATTAGTTGCATTGATCAAAGTTATTCCTAAGTAGCCATTGTAACTATCAAAGTGACTGATTGTGCCATCACTACCAAAAATGGTCAAGTCACCATCCAAGGAGCCTCATCCTCCTCCCCATATAAGCACAAACATAATATCCCTGACCACTTAAGAAAAACTCCAACACAAATATCCATTCTTGAGCTACTTCAAAAATCTCTCATGCACAAAGAGCTTCTAGAAAAATCCCTCCAAGAATCTTGTGTCTCGAATGATATTAATCTTGATCAATTCCAAGACATGATAGGGAAATTACCTTATCCATAATCCCTCACATTTATTTCTAAATATTTTCCTTCCATTGATCCATCCCACAACAAACCACTTTATCTTGGATATTGTATCAATAAAACCATAATTAAATGTGTCCTTATAGATGGTGGATCTAGACTTAATCTTTGCTACCTATCAAATTTGGACTAGTTACTATAGATACTATATATTCTAGATTCTAGGCCTTAATTCCCCATATAACATCCTTCTTGGTCATCCATGGATCCATGCCATGCAAGTCATCCCATCCACATACCATAAATTTATAAATTTTCCACACAACAATGTAATGGGAGTGGAATGGGATTTAATGCCAATAGGTGGGTGGGTGTAGGAAGATGGAGGGCCAAAAAGTGACCAACCATCTTTAATTTTTTTTTAAATTCATAGTGCAAGCATGTCATAATGCACTCACGTTATGGCTTGGTGTGACCAACCCTTAGGCTCGTCCACACCAAGGCCATAACACAGTTATGTCATAACACAAGAATGTTATAACACTCTCACAATATAACACAAGTATGCTATGTCTTATATAAACAAAAAAAGAAACATTTCATCATTTTCACCTTTGCATTTTCTTGCTAACTTGTAGCCTGAAAAACATCAAGAGTGTGCTCATGTTATTGGAGATCCATTTCTTCATTGAATTGTTGCCCAATCTTTTCCAAAATTCTGCCACAACATCAGGGAGGTTGAAGGAGTAAGTTTTGTTTTATTTTTGTGTGAATTTGTTACTAAATATGTAGATTTAATATGTTTTCTAATATAAAATTATTTAATTTACAGGAAATGATAATGAACCTCCTTCTCCTCAAAATATTGAATCACCTCAACACCAAATACCAGCTAAAGAAAAACCCCAACAAACACCTTCAATAATTCCTCAATATGCCCTTGAAACTCAAGAAAAATTAATGGGGTATTGAAAATAACCAAAAAAAAAAATTAGGATATAACTGCAAGGTTGAAAGTATTAGTATGGCATGATGTTTTATCATTGATTTCAAAGACTGATGGATTTGGCATTGCTTGTTGATGGATTTTGAATTGCTTGTTGTGCAATAGTGAAAATGGTAATGATGCAAAAGAATGCACTTTGGTGATGATAAAAAAAAGGTGTTCATAAAAAACATGTTTTTGACAAAGTTTCTTCTTGACAAGGATATTTTGCAAAGGTACATGTTCACTTGGTTTTGATGTTTGGCATACAAGTTATTGATAATTGATGCATCTCAGTGTTACTTCAAAAAATTTCAGTATTGGCTCTAGATACAAAGGCTTTGTTGATATGGTGTCTTGCAGAGGTTAAAGCTTAAGCACGGGTATTCATTTTTATTGGAGTATTGAACTTGTTTAGGGTTTTTTATTAAATTCTAAGAGTTTAAAACCCTAACATCAAGGTTATTATGCAAAGGTTGTATCACATTTTTTTTTTATTCTAAAATCTTGGTGACTTGATATAGAAAGCTAAATTCATTTTAAGTAACCTTGTTAAGGGTATAAAAATATTGTTTAACTGACCCTTCTTTATAATGTAACTGGTCGAGCAAGTTAAAAGCTTTTCTTATGTTAGTTGAATGAAAATCGAAGGCCATGATTTAAAGTTGGTAGTGGCAAGAGTTCAAAATCAAAGGCTTGTATTTAAAACCTGTGAACACTTATTTCTAGCTACCTAAATTTGATGGGAAGTTTGACAGTCACCCTATTTTGTGCATTTACTTGAATATGAATAGGTTAATAGTTAATTTGATGGCACCAAATTGAAGATATTTATTTCAGATTGTGTATTTTTTGAATACCAATGGTCACATTATTGTAATTAGATTTTTTTATTTGAAAGATGTAGTGTAATTTTTAATGTGTGATGTGCAATGGAATTGAAAAGATGATGACAAGACAAATATAATAGCTTTTCTTTGGTAAGTGTGAAAATCTATAGTGAAGCTTTGATAGTGCAATGATTTGAATTACAACAAAGTAACCCTCTGAATCTCTTTCATTTTCCTTTTAAATATTGTTAGTAATATATTGAGTTCTACCAATGAGGCATGGTATTTGTCGGTGAGGCATGGTATTTGTCAGTGAGACATGAGGATTTTCTAGTGAGGTTTGATTGATTGCCAGTGAGACTTGTTGTATTTCCAATGAGGCATGCAATTTTTTAAATAGCAAGGTTTTAGCCAATGTGGCTTAATAAAGAAAATATTCAAAGTGGTCTTTTACCCTTTTAGGTTTTTTCCACTCATAAATTCTATGTTTCATTTCTTCTTGATGGTGTGTCACAATATGCTTGGTTAATTATACTTGATTCAAATGTTATGTTTTGATTTGCATATCTTTGTGATTTTCATAACATACAATATCTAGAGTATTTGAATAATCAAGTGTGTTAAGTTTTGAAATTAGTTTTATTTGACCATTGATTCACCCCCCCTCTTAATGATCATGTACTTCAACAAGTGGTATCATAAAATTAAGTCCCTTTGCACAAGTTTAATCAACTTGGGAGATTTTGATAGTGTAGTACTCATCATGGCTAACTAGGAACGTTGTTCTACTTCTAAAGCACCACTATTTGATGGTTTGGGTTTTAGTTTTTGGAAATTTAGAATGGAATCCTATTTATCTTCTCTAGGTTATGATGTTTTGGAAACCATTGAAACTAAATATACTACTACTAAGGCACCTTCCATTGCAAATGAGAAAAGTCTTGTGAGTGTAATGCCAAAGTAAAAAATGACATTTGTTGTGGATTGAAAAATGATATACTTTTCAAGGTTATGGATTGTAAATCTGCAAAGGCTATGTGGGATAGGTTATCTAGTATTTATTAGGGTGATGATAAGGTCAAGTAAGCCAAGCTACAAAACTTTAGAGCCAAATTTGAAGGAATAAGAATGAATGAAGAAGAGAAGATTTTTTATTACCTTTTAAGAGTTCAAGAGATAGTCAATGCTATCCATGCTCTTGGTGAGACCTTGGAGGAAAAAATAGTTTTCAAGAAGGTTTTAAGGTCACTAACAACCAAGTATGACTCCAAGATATCTGGTGTAGAAGAAAGGGATATAAATAAACATACCTTAGATGAACTTCATGGCACATTTACAACTTATGAGATAAGAATTCATAATGATGACTTCACAAGCAAAGAGGGTGATTTTAAATCTATAAAGAAGAATAAAGAAATAAATTATGATTTAGAGGAATTGAATGATAGAGTCCACATTTGTAAGCAAATTGGAAAAAAGGGTCAAGAGAGTATAAGGGGAAACTTCCATTCAAGTGTTTTAGTTGTGGTAAAATTGGAAATTATGTTACTCAATGCCCCTATAAAGATCTTGAAAGTGATGAGGAGAACAATAGGAGACAAGGAAAGAAGAAATGGTTTAATCCTAAAAGGAAAAAGAAGTTCAAAAAAAAGAAAATTTTGTTTATTAAAGATGTTGATGTAACATATAGTTGTTTAGAAGGTTCTATTGAAGAAGAAGAAGAAAATTTGTTTATGACTATTGATAGTCTAAGTGAGAATCAGAAAGAAAAGAGTGAAGATCAATTTGATAAGGATGAAGAAGAGATTGATTTTGAGGGAGAGCTGAGATGTGCTCTTGGTGAAATAAAAAGACTCAAAAATTAGGTAGTAGAGAAAAGAAATCAAACACAAAAGGATACTAAAAATCTAATCAACAGGGTTAATGAATCAAAAAAATTAATGACAGATCTAAAGCTTCAACATGAAGAGAACAATAGGGTGGTAGAAGTCACCAAAATGGAGTTAGACACCAAATAAAAGGAATGTTATACTTTAGAGGCAGAAGTTGTAGCTTTGAGGAAAATATTAGATATGTGTGATAGCAGTGACAAGTTAGTAGATCTCTTAGATAAGCAAAAAGGCCACAAGGTCAAGACTGGTCTAGCATTTGTAGAAGTTCAATGTTCACATTCCAATGATCTTCAACATGTTGATGGTGGTTCTAATGTCACAAATAAAAGTTTCATGAAATCGTTTAATAGAAAAAGGAATACTCCATTCAGGTATAATCTACATTTATTTGGTTATTGCTTTAATTGTAACCAATATGGGCATAAATCTAGTAAATGCAAGATTGTATCTAGAAGGAGGTCAAGTTTTGCAAGTAGAAATCCATTTGAGTTATTAAACAAGTTGAAATGCTTTAATTATGGAAATTTTGGGCATATAGCTAAGTTTTGTAGACCTAACTTGGAGATACAACAAGAGAGAATTAGTGCTCATTCTAATGCTCATTCTAATGTTGATAAGATGAAATTAATTTGGAGATCAAAGATGACTATCAAAAAGATTGAAGTTATGCCTATTGAAACTACCTTACATGTCAAGAAGAAATATCTATGGATTGTATATAGTTGGTGCTCTCATCACATGACTGGGGATAAGAGTAAATTTATCAATTTTGAAGATTATACATGTGGATCAGTCAAGTTTGGAGATGATTTTTGTATTCAAATCAAAGTAAAAAGGAAATATAACCTTAGATGATGATACACCATTGCATGATGTATACTATGTAGAAGGCCTAAAACATAGTTCCTTTTGATTGTAAGTCAAATTTGTGATAATGGATTTGATTTTAAATTTAATACTCAAGGTTATGTAATAAATAAAAAATTAGGAAAAATAGTTGCAGCAGGGTTAAGGACAAGAGGAAATATTTATAATCTTCAAGAGGTTGTAAACAGAGATAAAGATGGACATGTTTGTTTTATGGGTCAAGTTGAAGAAATTTGGTTATGGCATAGGAGGCTTGGATATGTAAACTTTGACAATCTTGTTAAGGTCAATAAAAATTAGAATGTAAGAAATATGCCACTCATCTCTAAGCCAATTAGTAGCACTTGCAAGGAATGCCAACTACATAAGAAAACAAAAATCAGTTTTAAGTTCAAAGAATACTCTTCTACTAAACCTTTGCAACTTGTTCATACTAATTTGTGCAGTCCTACAAGGACAAAGTCATTAAATGGTGAAAGATACTTTATTCTCTTCATTCATGACTATACTAGGATGACTTGGGTGACCTTTTTGAAGAATAAATAAGAAGCATTTAATAGATTCAATATTTTTAGAAAGATGGTTGAAAGAGAATCTGATTTGAAAATCAAATGTCTAAGATCAAATAAGGGTGGAGAGTATACTTTAAAAGAGTTTGAGGACTACTGTGAAAGGCATGGAATTAAAAGGAAATATTCAACCTCTAGGAAACCACAGCAAAATGGAGTAGTTGAGAGAAAGAATAGAACAACCAAAGAGATTACAAGAACTATGCTTTATGATGAAAATTTTCCTAACACCTATTGGAAATAAGTAGTTCATACAGCTGTATATATTCTAAATAGGGTGCAATTGAGGGTAAAACTAAATATACTCCATTTGAACTGTGGCATGGTAAGTCAACAATGCTGGTTATTTCAGAGTTTTTGGTAGTAAATTCTTTATCAAAAGAGATGATGAAAATTTGGTTAGTTGAGTGATGAAGGTATTTTATTAGGCTATTCTACACATAGTAAAGCCTATAAGTTCTTTAATAAAAGAATTAAAAGAATAGTTGCAAGTGTTAATGTTAAAATTGATGAAAGGTTGCAACCTTGTGAACAACAAATAGAAGATAATGAAGAAGATCATGTATCAGAAGAAGAGGTGGAAGTTTAAGTGGAAGAAGGTACTCTTGGAAAGCCTATGGAGACTATAGCTAAAACTACTTCAAAATCTCTACAAAGAGATCATCCTCATGAGTTGATCATTGGGGACAAAAATATTGGTGTGCAAAGAAGAAGAAATCTTTCTAACACAAGTGATCAAGTGCATGTTTGATTGATTTCAGAAATAGAACCAAAGACCTATATAGAGGCTAGAAAAGATGAATTTTGGGTTAAATCCATGGAGGAGGAATTAAGTTAGATTGAAAATAACAATACATGGGAACTTGTTCCTAGACCCAAAGACAAGAATGTTTTTGGGGAAAAAAGGGTTTTTAGTAACAAACTTGTTGACAAAGGTAATGTAATTAGAAATAAAGCAAGACTTGTTTGCAAGGGGTACTCTCAAGTTTAGGGTATTGATTTTGATGAGACATTTGCACCTATAGCTATAATTTAAGCCATAAGGATGTTTCTATCTTTTTCAATTTACAAAAAATTCAAGGTGTTTCAAATGGATGTTAAATCAAATTCTCTCAATGGTGATCTTGAGGAAGAGGTTTATATGGAGTATCCTAAAGGTTTTGACTATGAAGGTAAACAATATCATGTCCATAGATTGAAAAAAGTGTTGCATGGCTTGAAACAAGCTCCTAGAGCATGGTACTCTAGGTTGGATAAGTATTATCAAAGACAAGGGTTCACGAAAGGAGTAGATAGCAATTTGTATGTCATGACAAAAGGTGAGGATATTCTTGTTGCTGTTGTCCATGTAGATGACATCATTTTTGGGAGCAATGATGACAATATGTGTTATGCCTTTTCTAACACCATGAAATCTGAATTTGAGATGTCTATGCTTGGAGAGTTGTCCTTCTTTATTAGATTACAAGTCTCACAACTTGACAAGGGTATCTTCATCTCTAAAATGAAGTATGCAAAAGAGATGCTCAAAATATTTCAAATGGATGAGTAGACCAGTTGGAAATCCTATGGTAACTATATGCAAGCTAGGTAAAGATGATGATTCACCTAATGTAGATCAGACCTTATTCAGATCTATGATAGGTAGTCTCTTGTACTTGATAGCCTCAAGGCTTGATATCCTGCAAGTTTTATTCTTAGTGGAAAGATTTTCATCCTCTCCCAAGCAATCTCATCTTAATGTAGTCAAAAGAATCTTTAGATATCTCAATGGAACTATTGATTATGGTTTATGGTATCCTAGACATAATGATTTCACTTTACTTGTCTATACTGATGTTGATTGGGCATGGTGTATTGATGATAGAAAGAGTACTAATGGAGGGGAATTTTTCTTGGGTGGCAGATTAGTGTCTTGGTATAGAAAGAAACAAGACTCGGTCTTGTCAATTGTTGAAGTAGAATTAATTGGTGTTACCTCATGTTGTTCCTAGGTTTTGTGGATGGTTCAAACTCTCAAAGACATCAAGGTAGAAGTGTCTCAACCTATTCATATTTTATGTGACAATACTAGTGCAATCAATATCTCTAAGAATCCTTTTATGCACTCAAGAATTAAACATATAGCTATTAGATAGATCATTTCTTGAGGGAAAAAGTATTGACAAATGAAGTTTTTTTAGATTACATAGCATCTTGTGATCAAGGGGTTGATATCTTGGAAAAGCCTTTGGTAAAGGAGGTTTTTGATCACTTGAGGGACAAGATTAGTGTTCTTTCCCTTGCATCTCTTCAATAAAACATGTCAATTTTGCATGGTTTCAGGGGGAGACTATGCATATATTCTATAATCCCTCTTGTGGGTATTTTGGTGACTTTTGGCTATGCTTCTTTATCATTGTTATCAATAATAAATGCACAGTAATCATTGAATAGTATTATTAATGAATGCATAGTATCTCTTTTTTTGGTGGATACTTGGTTCTTGTACAATGGTCATGACAGTGCTATACCTTTTTCAATTATATATATTTTAGTGATATGCCTTGATGGTGATTTGGTGTAGTTATTCATGTTTAGTGTAGTGGTATTCATGTTGTGTGAATAATATGTATTTTCCTAGAATTATTTTGATCTTGAAAGAATCTTGTTGTAGGGGTATTGATAAAGACAATATCTCTATTCGTGTAGCCTAGACAGTTGATTTGAATAGTTGCCTCTTGGTTACGCAGTTGGTTGATAATGTTTTAGTGAAATGGTATCCATGCTTGTTTTTGGTGTAGAATGGATGGTTTATCTAGTGATCAGTTGTAATGGTATATCTAGTGAGGTTTGATAGTGAGCAATGTTCTTATACTTTTATATTTGTATGAGCTCTTCTTGTTCTTTTCAAAGTTCAATATTCATTCTCAGCAGGTTGTTTGCATGGTCTTTTAAGATAGTGAACAATGGCACATTTTCTTCATATACTTTTGATAGTGATTGCTTGGTTTCAACCTTGAATGCTTTCTTCAAAGGATTTAGGCATAAATTTTCTTTGTTTGCAATTAGTCTATAGTGGCATTGTTTACAAAGCCAAATACAAATGTTCCTAATGTCCATTTTCCTTGCTCAATTGGTGACAGTGTGATGTTGTGTCATGATAGTGATCTTTGACAATGATCTTTCTTAGTTGTAGAAGTATGGTGCCAGGGGTATGATCACAAAGAAAGATAGTGATAGTGATTTGTATGTTGGTAGGTACATTGATCTTGCGGTAGTGTTTTTGGTCATAGATCTATGCTCAAACTATGAGGTATTCCATTCTCTTTTCATTCTTATATTTTGTAAAGTGGTTGGAAATATTCAATGATCTTAGTATTTAGTAATTTTGCAAGTGAAATTTTACTCTTGTTTCTTTTCATGAGTTCCTCTTTCATTGTTTTCAAAGGGAGAGCAATAACGTGCAAAATTGGAGAGGTTGACATCAATGCCAAAGGGGGAGTTTGTTGGTTTGGCATGATATTTTGTCATTGATGTCAAAGATTGATAGATTTGGCATTGCTTGTTGATGGATTTGGCATTTCTTTTTGTGCAATAGTGAAAATGGTAATGATGGATAAGAATTGACTTTTGTGATGATATAAAAAGGTGTTGATACAAAAGGTGTTTATGAAAAAGTTTCTTCTTGAAAAGGATATTTTTCAAAGGTACTTGTTCACTTGGTTTTGATGTTTGGAATGCAAGGTTATTGATAATTGATGCATCTCAGTGGTACTTCAAAAAATTTCAGTATTGCCTCTAGATACAAAGGCTTTGTTGATATGGTGTCTTGCAGAGGTTAAATATTAGTCACAGGTGTTCATGTTTATTGGAGTATTGAACTTATTTAGGGTGCTTCATTAAATTCTAAGAATTTAAAACCCTAAAATCAAGGTTATTATGCAAAGGTTTTATCACATTTATTTTTTATTCTAAAATCTCGGTGACTTGATATAGCAAGTTAAAGTCATTTTAAGTAACCTTGTTAAGGGTTTAAAAACATTGTTTAACTGACCCTTCTTTATAATGTAACTAGTCAAGCAAGTTAAAATATTTTCTTATATCATTTGAATGAAAATAAGAGGCCATGATTTAATGTTGGTAGTGGCGTGAGTTTAAAATCAAAGGCTTGTATTTAAAACCTATGAATGGTTATTCCCTGCTACCTCAAATTGACGGGAAGTTTGACAATCACCCTGTTTTGTGCATTTACTTGAATACAAATAGCTTAATAGTTAATTTGATGGTGCCAAATTGAAGATGTTTGTTTTAGATTGTGTGGTTTTTGAATATCAATGGTCAGGATATTGTAATTGTATTTTTTGATTTGAAAGATGTAGTGTAATTTTTATGTGCAGTATGTAATGGTCTGATTGAAAAGATGATGATATTGAAAATATAATAGCTTTTCTCTCTACAATTGAAGAGGATGATGGTTTTATCATACCTTGATGATTGTAAGTAAGATTACAAAGCTATTTTTTACCAGAATGGTGATAGAATGCTTTGGTAGGTGTGAAAATCTATGGTGAAGCTTTGATAGTGCAATGGTTTGAATTGAAATAGAGTAACCCTCTAAATCTCTTTCATTTTCCTTTTGAATATTTTTAGTTATACATTGAGTTATGCCAATGAGGCATGGTATTTTCTAGTGAGGCATGGTATTTGTCAATGATACAAGAGGATTTTTCAGTGACACTTGATTGATGGCTAGTGAGGCTTGTTGTATTACCAATGAGGCATGCAATTTTGTAAACAACAAGGTTTTAGCCAATGTGGGTTAATAAAGAAAATGTTCAAAGTATTTTTTTTTACCCTTTTAGGGTTTTTCCACTCATAAATTCTATGTTTTGTTTCTTCTTGATGGTGTGTCGCATTATGCTTGGTTGATTATCCTTGATTCAAATGTTATGTTCTAATTTTCATATCTTTGTGGTTTTTTATAACATATAATATCTAGAGTCTTTTAATAATCAAGTGTGTTAAGTTTTGAAATTGGTTTTATTTGACCATTGATTCACCCCCCCTCTTAGTGGTCGTTTACTTCAATAAAGAGAGCCTGTAAGCTCAACCACACATAGAGCCACACTTTCTCAATCACTTGAATCTATGTTATCAAATGTAGATTCAATTAGCAAGAAAATAACTACTTGGTCAAATAAGAGGAGAGAGTTTAGAAAGTTCTATGTAGATGAATTATCTTATAAAAAAATAAAAGACATGATAAAATTACAAAAATTGACTTGTATTCCATTTTCATAAACCCACAAATAAACCAACCTCTACACCCTTCAAGCAAGAGGTTCCATATCCATTGGTGAAACCACCATGGGATAAATAAACATTTTTGGTAGATGTGGTGGATGATTTTTGACCATCTTCCATGCAACAAAAATGAGGTGCCACAATTTTGGATCTCCTACAAGAGATAGAGATGTACACAACTTTCAACTATTAGCAATGCCAATGGTTGAGTGATCTAATAAAGACAAGAAGAGTAAGGATAAATTAATGAAACAAGTTAAAGTTTTAACTGAATGTCTAAAATTAGTTTTTGATCTTCCCCCTTAGCCAATTTCTCAAGTTGAATCATCCTCTGATCCCATGGAAATGATAGGAAAAGAAGCAGTGAGTAAAATCAAAAGTTATAAATCTTTTGGGAAGGCTATTGAAGAATGGAGTGGCAGATTAGTAAGGAAAAGAAATCAAATTATTTCCAAATCATTGGGATTTCTTTGAAGGGTAAATATTTCAAGGACTAAAATTGAAGAAGAGATTGTCACTACTAAGAAAGATGAAACATTATGGAATAAATATTCAAGTGAAATCAAAGCGATGCTAAGTTTCAGGATGGAGAAGTTAGCCACAGAGAAAATTATACCTAATGTTGTTGACGACTGTTGCATGATATGGAATAAAAGTGTAGAATGGAAGTTATAGGTCACAAGGAAAGGTTTACAAAAACTCCATAAGATACTAACTAAATGTAATGTGATTTTAGAGGAGGTCCATAAAAACCTTGTCGCACTTGGATTGCAACCTAATAGGGGAGGTGATGAGGGTAACAAGAATGTTGAAGTCTTGGGGGACGATTTTCAAAATATAGTTGATGGAATCTTCAACTCCCAATCTTTCAATGATGAGAACTTGAGGAAGTTTAGCGATTTGGACCTCATCTTATCCCAAGAAATTGGACTAATTAGAACATATGATCATAGAATTGAAGTTGTTTGAGATAGCTAGTTGGCATGGAGGTTATGAATGGTAAATATTACTATTCCCCAACATAAGGAGTTGTCACATGTTGGAAAGGCTTTCCAAGCCCTACAAAAAAGACTTGCCTCATCTGCAGAATTTGGAAATGAAGCACCTCCATCCTAACTTTATAGTTGGTTTCTTGTTCTTTATCGTAATTTGAAATACTCTGCATTTTTATTAGTTATGGAAAAAATAAGTGGTTACTCACCTGCTTATCTATATGTTTGTATTTGGAACGAAAAATCTCTATTCATCATCTCAAAAGACCTAATATTATATACTTTGAATACATATTTGCATTAACTGTTAATTGAAATCACAGGATGCCTGTGTGTATTTAGTTTATGGAGATAGTTTGAGGATCTTGAATCTTTGTGTTTAAGTCTTTCTCATGCTTATGCTTATTCCTGTGTGAATGTATATGTGTTTATCTCTTTAATAAATTTCATTTTTTAGATAATATTGGGGAAGCATTTCATTATTAGTTTATCTTATATGAGTTGGTCTTTGAGCAAAAATTTGTATTATCTTTCAAATGCATTTGATATCAGAAATCTTTCTTAAATTGGATTTATCCTTTACCAATTTTTGGTTAAAAGCACACACTGCATTTATTTTTCAATTTTCCTAATTCAT
Source organism: Sequoia sempervirens (assembly GCA_007258455.2). Classification (NCBI taxonomy): domain Eukaryota; kingdom Viridiplantae; phylum Streptophyta; class Pinopsida; order Cupressales; family Cupressaceae; genus Sequoia; species Sequoia sempervirens. The sequence goes on from VDFB02000002.1 coordinate 34,452,718, forward strand.
TGAAAATCATAAGAGGGAGTTGTACCTCTTAAATTTAGAGGGTGATTGATTTATTAAAGAGAGAAGTTATCCAAAGTTGTTGGGAATAGAGGCACTGTTTCGAGAAAAGAGTCAAAATTATCTCAAGGTTCCCAATTTGTTAGTCAATAGTCAATAATATAAATTCTATTGCCTACTTGTTACATAGACTTTGTGTTAGTATACATATCTTTTTTATACACATGTTTGTATTATTGTAATGAAAACCTTTTATAAGTGGTTAATTGGATCATTATACCTTATTGTCATTTAAGTTACAAAATTATGATAAATTTGGTAAGAGAGAGATGGGAGAAAGAGGAACATCATATCACTCATATCACTCAAATTTGGTAAGGGAAAGAGGAAAGGACAGAGTGAAAAATAAAGGCAGGGGTAAATGGAAAGAGAGAGATGGGGAAAAAAGGAAAAAGTGAGGGAGAGGAAGGTTAGGAGGGATAATGAGAGATGAGAGATAAAGATAAGTATTTCCAATTGTATTTGTTCCATGGAATTCTTAAGTTCAAGAATCTTTGACTTCATTTGTTCAAATCCACTTATAGCATCATCTCTCTCTTTCTTTGCTTGCACAAATTCATATGCAATACAAAACCTCTTGACTTTATCCACTTTTGTATTTCCATTTTCCCATTGCACATATTGTACATGCACCTTCTTGAACTTCTTAAGAGTATGAAGAATCTCTTTAGTCAATACATTATCTATCTAATTCACTTTTGTCTACTTCTTTTTAAGTTTTTTTAGAGTAGATTCCTTTTTCATTGCATACATTATAGTACCTTCTACCTCCAGTTCTGCATTTCCATTTTCCCATTGCACATAGTGCACATGCTCCTTCATCAACTTCTCAAGAGTAAGAAGGATCTCTTCATTCAATACATTATCTATCTCATTCACTTTGGTCTACTTGTTTTCAAGTTTTTTTTAGAGAAAGAGGCAAAGAGGGAGATAGAGAGAGGTAGGGTAGGTGAGCTAGGTATAGAGAGAGGGAGGGAGAGAGGGAGGGGTAGGTTGAGAGAGGTTTTGTGTGTATGAGGGAGAGAGGGGGAAGGATATGGATAGGGAGTGGTAAGCTGGGAGGGATAGAGGTACATATAGAGGGAGGATGGGAGACTTGTATGTATAGAGAGAGTGAGAGAGGAAGGAGGAGGAGGGAGGGAGGATAATGAGGGGTAGGCAGAGAGGGTGTGTGTGTGTGAGGGAGAGAGAGGGAAGGAAGGATTGAGCAATAAAGGGATGGGTAGGTGGAAAGAGAGAGAGGAGAAAGAGGGACAAAGGAAGGGGGAGGAAGGTTAGGAGGGATGGTGAGAGATGAGAGATAGAGAGATAGAGAGAAGTATAGATGGATTGTGGGAGGGAGAGGTCTAGAAAGGTAGCATGGGAGGGATAAAGGGAGAGTGGTAAAGAGGGAGACATTGAGAGATAGGTAGAAAGAGGTAAGGTTGAAGGAATAGAGGGAGAGGTAGGTATAGATAGTAAGGGGAGAGATAGGTAGATAGAGGGGGAAAGTTGGGAAGGAGTGAGAGGTAGGTAGAAAGAGAGGTGGAGTGGGATGTATTGAGGGAGCCCAGTGGAATAATATTCAATGGAAGAAAAGGACACCATTCAACACCGGATCAATGTCATCATCATATGAACAAGGTACGGGTACATTATTAGAAGATAGAACTATGGAACATATATTAATTAGGTGTTGTATTTATGTGTTAGTGCTTTACATTGATTAGAAAAATGAACTATCACTTAATGATATACAAAAGAGAGAGGTTTTGAATGACAATTCTTAGGACCTTTCCTATTCACATGAGGAACTAAGATGATCAATTGAGATTCTAAGAGAATGAATAGGACATGTTTAGGGAGGTCACCATGATGTGTATAGGATCATTGGTTATGTTTGGATGGAATGAAATAAGGTTGGTTACTTGATAGGGACTTGCAAGAAATAGAATCTATTATTTTCAAAAAGGAAATGGTACTAAAGGGGTAGTGAGTAAAGAAGGTGGAGCAAGGAAAGGGTGAGGATTTCTGTCAATAAGGGGTGGCTCATTTATAGGGGGAATATAGGGTTGAATTATATATTGTTAAATAAAGTGAACTATTACAAATTTTAATACTCCAATAAGTATGCAAATCTAATTTTATCAATGCAACATTGGGTTCATAAATATATAATGTGAAAGACTAAAATTAGTAAATAGAAATTAGTTAACCATATGATATGATTAGAAAACACATTGGGGTTGTGAGTGATATGGTTGTCCCCCTCTCCCCCATCTCTCTCTTTCCATCTACCCCTCCCTTTATTGTTCACTCCCTCCATCCCTCTCTCCCTTACCAAATTTGAGTGATATGATTAATATGATTATCCATCTTTCCCCAATATCTCTCTCTTACCAAATTTATCATAATTTTGTAACTCAAATGAAAAATATCCATTTTCGAATTGGAAAAATCATTACACATTATGTGTCGTAATGATTTCTAAATTTTTTATAATATAAATGGTCTTAGGTAAGTGGAACAGGGAATTATGGTCATTGTGGAGCATACATTGCATCTTTCTTACATGGGTTAAGGTTACATATCTCCTATTGTGTAAATAACAAAAAAAAATCATGTAGAGGGTTTTACAACAGTATGTGGGTTGCGGGTTTTATAACACCTAGTGTGTTTTCCAACACCACAAATAATTTGAGCATTTTTTTGTTCCAATCAAATGAAGAAATTGAAATATCATTTTTACTGTACCAAAGAGTTGTTCTAAAATTTGAAGGTGGAGTTCATTACATTAATAGAATGTACGAAAAAAAAAAATTTCATAAGGAAATAACTGACAGGGGACAGTGTGTTTTCCAACACTGCAAATAATGTGAGCATTATTTTTGTTCCAGTCATATGAAGAAAGTGAAATTTCATTTTTATTGCATCAAAGGGTTTTTCTAAAACAAAAACATTTCTTAAGGAAATAACTTTTAGGGGACAGCATTTTTTTCAATACTACAAATAATGTGGGCATTTTTTGTTCCAATCAAAGGAAGAAAGTGAAAGTGACCTAAGGGTTGACTAACCAATTGATTTTTATGTGTAGAAGGATCTGCAATAGTATGTGGGTTGCATGTTTCATAACACCTATTTTTTTCCAACATGCAATTATAGTAATGGAAACCTTTTCTTAATTAGAGAGTATGAATGTAATGAAAGGAACCTTAAAAATTAACCTTATTTTCTTTTGATGATAAAATCTTCTTCTTATATTTTAATTCCTTTTCTATGTGGTTAATTTTAGTCTTCCATTTTTTTATATAGTTTCAACACTTCCAACTATTGCAAATATAATCGTGGGTTGGAAAACACAGTGGGTTGTGAGTGATATGATTGTACTTGTTCTAATCTCAAGGGTGGAGATCTTGAAGAGGAGTTGTAGGTGGTGGATACATAAAACTAATCAAATTAACTTGAGGGGTGAGAAACTAATTGGGTCGTTGTGTAAAGGGTTTTACAATAGTATGTGGGTTGCAGGTTTCATAACACCCAGTATTTTCCAACCTACAATTGATGTAATGAAAACCTTTTCTTATTTAGAGAGTGCGAATGTAATGAAAGGAACTTTCAAAATTTACCACAATTGTTACTTACAGTAAAAATTGTGTTTCAATTTCCTCATATGATGGAAAAATAAATGCATAAAATAATTGCAGGTTGCAAAATACAGTGGGTTGTGAGTGATTTCATTCTTCTTGTTTTAAGCTCAAGGGTAGAGAGCTTGGGGAGGATTTGTAGGTGGGGATATATAAAACTAATCAAATTGACTTGAGGAGTGACTAACCAATTGGGTTGTTACATGTAGAGAGTTTTACAACACTATGTGGGTTGCAAGTTTTATAACACCCAGTTTTTTCCAACTTGTAATTATTGTAATGAAAACCTTTTCTTATTTAGACTATGAATGTAATGAAAGAAACTTTCAAAATTTACCACAACTGTTACTTAGAGTAAAAATTATTTTTTAATAGCAAGAGTCTCTTTAGTCAATATAGTATCTATCTTATTCACTTTGGTTTTCTTCTTATCAAGTGTTTGTAGAGTAATTCAATTTTCATTTCATACATTGTAGTACATGTTGCTCTATTTTTGTATTGCCATTTTCCCATTGCACATATTGCACATGTACCTTCCTCAACTTCTCAAGAGCAAGAAGAGTCTCTTCATTCAATACATTATCTATCTTATTCACTTTGATCTACTTCTTTTCAAGCATTTTTAGAGTACAAGTATAGAGAGATAAGTGGGGAGAGGTCTAGTGAGGTAGCATGGGAGAGATAAAGGGAGAGAGAGGAAATGAGAGATACATGGAGAGGTAGGTAGAGAGAGGTAAGGTTGAAGGAATAGAGGGAGAGGTAGGTAGAGAGAGTGATGGGGGATAGGGAAAGTAGAGAGGGAAGGGGATACAGAAGTAGATAGAGGGGGGAATTTGGGAAGGAGGGAGAGGTAGGTAGAAATAGAGGTGGGGTGGGATGGATTGAGGGAAAGGTAGGTCAAGAGGGAGAGGGTGAGTGAAAATAGAGAGAGGGAGGGAGGGATAGAGAGAGAGCGGGGGTAGGGAGGGAGGGAGAGAGGTGTAGGTACAGAGAGGTAAGGTGCAAGGAATAAATAGAGATGTAGGAAAATCTAGATACAAAGGTAGGGTGGGAGAGGTATAAAGAGAGAGATCTAGTGTGTGTGAGAGAGAGGGGGGGGAGGGAGAGGTAGAGAGAGGGATTATTGTTGAATACAACCCATGTATATATTATATTTGTTACTATATGGTTTTTCATCATGTTTAAATATCAAATGTTTTTAATATTTTTTTATAGCATAAAAATTATAATCCTACCCTATTTGTTGTAACATATTTGTGGTTATTTATCAAAACTAAAAGATCTAATTAGATCCAGAATTCTCAAGCTTCTCACTTCTCTCTATACAATAGAATCTTAGTCCTACATAATAAGAAAATTGTACAAGGTTATTGGGTTGATCAAGTCCAATAACAGAGTATAATAGTAAAAGAATCCATTAAGAAACTTAAGCAAAATAAAACATCAATAGTTTATGCCTCCCCATAGGGTACTTCATAAAAAATACTGGGTCCAATCTTTCTTTTCCTCTACCAAATACAACTAAATGGAGACTAGTACACAATCACCCTTAAAATATCATTTCACAAGGTAACTCAAACAAACTTTGGGGAATTTTTTAGAATCCAATAATGCAAATTATTGTAAATTTCTATCAATATTAAAGAGTGCTTGTAACACCTAATCTTTCTTTTCTAAGGAGACTTCTCCATTATAATATTTCTTTATCAATACCTTCAATGTTTAAAAACTCTTGTCATGATCAATGACTCACATCTCTCTAATTTATTTATTGGATTAATTTCACAAACTATTGAAGATGATGTTAATTAAAAAACATCTAAGTCAATGTACAATAGGTGTAGTACTAACACCAAAGAAAAGAAGTGAATCAAAAAATTGAAAATATATTTCATATTTGGAAACCTAGGGAGCACATGTAGATAGGTAAGATATGAGGACCAATGAGAGAATCAATTGGGTGGAAACAACCTCCCTCCCTCTCTCCCTCACACATACACACAACCTCTCTACACCTACCCCTTCCTCCCTCCTTAACTCTCTCTATACCTACCTCTCCTACCCTACCTCTCTCTATCTCCATCCTTCCCCCTTTCTCTCCCTCCCTCTATCCCTCCAACCCTACTACTCCCTATCTCCCTCCTTCCTTCTTTCTCTCCCTCTATCCCTCCCACCCTACAACTCCCTATCTCTATCCTTCCCTCTTTCTCTCCCTTGGACCCTCCCTCTATCCTTCCCACCGTACCACTTCCTATATCCCTCCATCCCCTTCTCTCTCCCTCCCTCTCTCCATCCCTCTATTATAATCTAGTGATAACTACTTTCCAAATCTGTCTCTCCCCCACTCACTCACTGACTAGTACCTTATGTTATTTCTACAATTGTGAAATTTAATATGGACTTGGATATTGTAACCTTTTCAATTTTAACTTATCAACCATCTCTTTTTCCGCTAAAATATCTTTACTACCATTTTTTATAATATATTTATAGCACTTATATTTAGTCTTGTATATATTTCTAAAGGGACTTCTCCTTTGTACTAGTTCTTTATCAACACCATCACTGTTTAAAAAAACTATAGTTGCTATATCACTTTCTTCTTTAATAATTCATAGATTTTATAAGGCATTTGAATATTTCAAACTCTCATCCACATGCCTTATAAACACATTTGAGGAAAATTATGAATGATTAATTACAATGATTTCATCAATTACATGGTAAAAGTGATCCTTCTTCAATTGTTTAATTAATCAATTATAATGTAAATATGGATAACATTAATCATTTATAGTTTCATTAGTTCATTATTCAATTTATTCAATGAATCATTTATAATTCAAATATGGACAACATTCATAAAAAAATGTATTAACTAAAAATCCATATAGGCATACATCATTATATGTCGATAAAAAATCACAATTGTAGAAATAACATAAGGTACTAGTAAGTGAGCAATGTTTGTTAAAATTTGAGATAGGTACATATCATGAGGAAGTATTGCATCATGTTAAAAGATATACGCTATTTATTTTTGTGAATCTTGGCCATGGTAGTATGAGAATAAATTCATACATTTGTATAAAGAGAGTACTTACACTATGATGAAGGACAAAAAGAAAAATACTCTAGGGATGGATGATTTGATAAACTATTTGAGTGGCATAAACTATTTTACCACTTGATCTAGATTTGAAAGTAGTTATCACTAGATCATACTAGAGGGAGGGAGAGAGAGGGGGAAGGAGGGATATAGGAAGTGGTAGGGTTGGAGGGATAAAAGGAGGGAGATAGGGATAGGTATAGAAAGTGGGAGGGTGAGGGATAGAGGGAAGGAGGGAGATAGGGAGTGGTAGGGTGGGAGGGATAGGTATAGAGAGAGGGAGGGAGGGAAGGAGGGGTAGGTGGAGAGAGGGGGAAGGAGGGAGATAGGAAGTGGTAGGGTGGGAGTGATAGAAGGACCCAAAATGGATTTAGTAGGATGGGGAGATGTGATGGTGGATTGTGGGAAATAGGCACCCAAAATGGATTAATAGGATGGAGGAGGGATAAGGATAAAGTTTTTAGGTTGGTATGATGGAGGGGGGTGGTTAGAAATGGTTTAAAAGAATGATAATAGATAATTGATTGACTTAAGAGATTAGTCCTACTCTTGAGAAGTTGATGGAGCATGTGCACTATGTGCAATGGGAAAGAATGTGGTTATTGTTAGACCCACATCCTCTTTATCGTCTTGATTGCTCTACTTAAAAAATATGCTAACCTCTAAATGGTAATAATTTCCTCTATCCCTATCCTCATAATGGTTGTGTAATAGATGTACAAAGAGTGAGAAGCATCTAGAGGGGTACTCCTTGCTAAGCCTTAGTTGCCTCCTAAATAGAATTAAAGTATGAGAAACTAGGGAAAAGTCCTCTAGGTATTCATCTCCAAGGTTATATAATAATCAGTAGATTATATAATTCTCGACTAAGCCATTTATATCTATCTTAAATTTCACCACTCAATAGTAGACTTGTATAGCTTGATCTCCTATCCATCTCTAGAACATTTTTATTTGAGGGTTTATAATTTAGTCCTCATCTAATTAAAGTCACAAGTGCTCATGTGATCATATCAAAGTGATGAATTTTATGCCACCTCATGTCCCTAAGAAGTGTAGGATCTACTAGAGGCATCACTTACTAGTATAGTTTTATACATTCTCTAAAATCCATAGCATGACGAGAGATAAGTGGTTGAAGGAAAGTGCACTTTCTCATGTAACACAATAAAGGTCTCAATAAACTAATTCTATAGTATAAACTCCCTAAGTAAATACTAGATTTCTCACTCTACTCAATGATTGCTACCTTCACCATCTAAGCATGGTTTATTTTTGTCTCTTGAAAAGTGGGTGAAAATTAAATCAACAACCTTTCATAGGGATAAAATGGGACATGAACCTGAACTAAAGTAAGTTGGACCCTAAATGTATCATTTGGGTTATCATCTCCGATCAAAATTAACTAGTCTTCTCTCTCATCCTATAACTATTTCTTACAATAATTCATACAAGGACATAGTGGGTTGTGAGTGATTGCATTCTTCTTGTTCTAAGTTCAAGGGTGGAGAGCTTGAGGGGGATTTTTAGGTGGGGAATACATAAAACTAATCAAATTGACCTAATGGGTGACTAACCAATTGGGTTGTCACGTGTAGAGGGTTTTACAATAGTATATGGGTTGCAGGTTTCATAACACCCAGTGTTTTCCAAATTGCAATTGTTGTAATGAAAAGAATTTCTTATTTAGATAGTATGAATGTAAAGAAAGGAACCTTAAAATTTTACCACAACTGTTAGAGTAAAAATTTCATTTCAATTTCCTCATATGATGAAAAAATAAATACACAAAATAATCATAGATTGGAAAAACACAATAGTTTGTGAGTCATTTCATTTTTCTTGTTCTAAGCTCAAGGGTGGAGAGCTTGGGGAGGAGTTGCAGGTGGGGGATACATAAAACTAATCAAATTGACTTGAGGGATCACTAACCAATTGGGTTGTTACGTGTAGAGGTTTTTACAACAATATGTGGGTTGCAAGTTTCATAACACCCAGTGTTTTCAACTTGCAATTTTTCTAATGAAAAAAAATTTGTATTTAGAGAGTATGAATGTAATGAAAGACACTTTCAAAATCTACAATACCTATTACTTAGAGTAAAAATTATGTTTTAATTTCCTTGAATGATAAAAAAATAAATGCACAAAATAGTCGTAGGTTGGAAAAACACAGTGGGTTGTGAGTGATATGATTGTGCTTGTTATAAGCTCAAGGGTGGAGATCCCGGAGAGGAGTTGTAGGTGGGGGATACATAAAACTAATCAAATTGAACTGAGGGGTGAATAACCAATTGGATTTTTATGTGTAGAGGGTTTTGCAACAATACGTGGGTTACACGTTTCATAACACATGGTGTTTTCCAACCTATAATTTTACAAAATAATAAGAATGCAATGAAAACCCTTTTGTTATTTACACAATAGAGATGCAATGAAATTCGCCTTCAAAATTTATAACAAGTTTTAGTTGGAGTAAAAATTGTGTTTCAATTTCTTCATATGTTCAAAAAATGAATGCATAGTATAATTGTAGGTTGAAAAACACGATGGGTTTTGAGTAGATGGTTAATGAAACTTGCAACCTATACATTATCTATCTCATTCACTTTGGCCTACTTATTTTTAAGTGTTTTTAGAGCAGATCCCTTTTTCATTTCATACATTCTAGTACCTATTGCTCTAATTGGCATCGACAATATCTCAGGAGGCTTCATGTTCAAAACTTAGTGATGTGACCTTGCATAATGAGAAAATGTGGGTTGTTGACATTGAGCAGCTCAAGGGTAGAGAGCTCAAGGAGGAGTTGTAGGTGGGGGATACATAAACTAATTAGATTGACCTGAGGGGTGACTAACCAATTGGATTGTTATGTGTAGAGGGTTTTACAACAGTATGTGGGTTGCACATTTCATAACACAGGGTGTTTTCCAACCTACAATTTTACAAAATAATAAGAATGTAATGAAAAACATTTTGTTATTTACATAGTAGGAATGCAATGAAATTCACCTTCAAAATTTATAACAAGTCTTAGTTAGAGTAAAAATTGTGTTTCAATTTCTTCATATGTTCAAAAGATGAATGCATAGTATAATTGTAGGTTGGAAAACACTATGGGTTTTGAGTAGATGGTTAATGAAACTTGCAACCAATACATTATCTATCTCACTCACTTTGGTCTGCTTCTTTTCAAGTGGTTTTAGAGCAGATTCCTTTTTCATTTCATACATTCTAGTACTTGTTTCTCTAGTTGGCATCGACAAGATCTCAAGAGGCTTCATGTTCAAAACTTTAGTGATGTGCCCTTGCATAATGAGAAAATGTGGGTTGTTGATGTATTGAGCTACACAAAATGAAAAAGGTTCTTGTACACATGAGGGTTGTGTAAAGTGGCCATTGATCTAGCACTTATTCCCATTCCCACAACAATCAGGGTAACATAATGTAAGGCACCTTGAAAATTTACAATAAAGTTAGAGTAAAAAATGTATTTCAATTTTTTTCATATGATTGATAAAAAAATGCTCAAAATAATTGTAGGTTGGAAAACACATTGGGTTTTGAGTATTTCAATTTTTACATTTAAATATAAGTGGTCAAGAGCAGGAGGAGGATTTGTAGGTGTGGGATACATAAAACTAGCCAAATTGAACTAAGGGGTGACTAACCAATTGGGTTGTTACATGTAGAGGGTTTTACAACACCATGTGGGTTGCAAGTTTCATAACACCCAATGTTTTCCAACCTACAATTGTTGTAATAAAAAAATATTCTCTTATTTAGAGAGTACAAATGTAATGAAAGGCAATTTCAAAATTTACCACAAATGTTACTGAGAGTAGAAATTACATCTCAATTTCCTCATATGATGGAAAAATAAATGCACAAAATAATCGTAGGTTGGAAAACACAATGGGTTGTGAGTGATTGCATTCTTCTTATTTTAAGCTCAAGGGTGGAGAGCTTGAGGAAGAGTTGCAAGTGACTAACCGATTGGGTTGTTACACGAAGAGGGTTTTACAACTATATGTGGGTTGTAGGTTTCATAACACCTAGTGTTTTCCAACCTATAATTATTGTAATGAAAACATTTTCTTATTTTGCATTGTGCTTATTCTAAGCTCAAAGGAGGAAAGATTGGGGAGGAGTTCTAGGTGAGGGAGGGATAGATAAAACTAATAAAATTGACTTGATAGGTGGCTAACCAATTGAGTTGTTATGTGTAGAGGGTTTTAAACAATATGTGTGTTGTAGGTTCCATAACACCTAGTATTTTTGAACCTCCAAATTTAGAAAACAATATTAATGAAATTAAGACCTTTTGTTATTTACACAACACGAGTGTAATGAAAGGAACCTTCAAAATTTACCATTAATGTAGTTTAAACTTTTATAAGTTGTGCAGCAACACCTTTCACTTTTGATATATCAAAACACTTTACAAGATCATTATAGGTAAATTGAACATTTCCTAATTGAGCCTTGAGGTGCCTAATACCAGCCTTCAACTTCTAAATTACCTTAGATTATTGCAAGAACTCTTTTTTCTAATATCTCCATGCACCCTTCATCATAAGCAACACCTTCCATTGTTGTCTTTATTTTCTCAACTTCATGTCTTCTAGATTACAGCTCTCTCTCAACATCATTAACCTCCTTTTATTTTGATGATAAAATCTTCTTCTTATCTTTTACTTCTTTTTCTAAGTTTTTTAAATGTATATGTTTCCTTATACCTTTTATTCATGGAAATCCATTTGGCATGTTGTTTCTAGCCTTGTTTCCAATAGATTATATAAGTCTTGACTGGGAAATTTGTATCTATCATAGATCTCACCACTCAATAGTAGACTTGTCTAGCTTGATCTCCTATACATCTTTGGTAAATTTTTATTTAAGGGATTATAATTTAGTCCCAACCTTATTAAAGTCACAAGTTCTCATGTGACCATATCAAAGTGATGAATTTTATGCCACCTCATGGCCCTAAGAAGTGTAGGATGATCAACTCCCTATAGTATCAACTCCCTAAGTAAAAACTAAATTTCTCAAGTTCTACTCAATGATCACTACCTTCATTATCTAACCATGGTTGTATTCTTGTCTCTTGAAAAGTGGGTGAAAATTATTTATCAATAACAACCTTTCATAGGGATGGAATGGGACATGAAGGAACTAAAGTAAGCTGGATCCTAAATGTATCCTTTGGGTTATCATCTCCCTTTAAAACTACCTAGTCTTGTCTCTCATCCTATAAATATTTCTTACAATACAAGTCTATCCATTCATACAAGGACACCCATTATGTGATATACCTAAGAGAAATTTGTGTTCCACAGAGCTCCTAAAGGTCAAAGAAACCAAAAAGTATTTTGGCCTATGTCCTGTTGATGGTGTTTTCTGCACAGCAACAACTCAGACAGAATACAATATTCTATCTCTCTTGAAAGGTTATTTTCAACAATAAATTACTGAAAATCACCCCAAGGTCTCTCGGGTGTTAGGTCATGACAATGCATAAACAACTCAGATAAAATGTGAAATGCTGGTAATCACAATCGGACCTTACTACAAGCAAACTGTATCTTTCAATTTATCAGGTTTTGCAATATAATGATCTCTAATCCTAAATCTAACCAGATAATAAAGAAATAGCAAAAGACAAGGGTGCAAGAATATGATGAAACCTAAACTATTCCTAGAATGAGTAATGCAAATGACAGATATTTGGAACGGACCAATCTCAATTAACCAATCCTTGATCAACCCACAATGCAATATCACAAGAATGGTGCAATCTTCTAAGGCATGTAGATTTTCAAATCATAGACATTCATCCACAATCGAACTCAAGCACATGTAAATATATGGTCCAGGTTGACTTCACCAGCCTACTACAATCAGATAGTTACTGGGAGTATAGACCAGAGATTGCTACAAACATTCCAAATATGAAATCATAAACACCATTCACCAAACTAAAACTAATTTAATTCTGAACACTAAACCCTAAATCTTCAAGCAATTTGAAAGATAGAACAATAAGAACCATGCAAGATAATATAACACAAGAGATTTCACCAGGAAAACCACAATGTCTTCAATTGTATTAGATCACCAAAATGCTGCAACAATTCAACTGTTCGGTTCACAATAATTGCTTCAAGAAATTAACTAATACTTCTACTACAAAATACTCTAGCTCTTTGGTCTAACTTGTCCTTGTTATTCTCTACCTAACCCTTACAATGAGGCAAGAATTCCTTTTATAGAAAATCACAAGATATGTCGGCCCAGCCAAACATTTTTACAAAATAAGAATAACCGCCCAAAACAAGTCAGCCTTAGGAAATCAAAATAAGGCACACATTAAATGCCATCTATATCATCAAGGTTGGCCTCGGCACAATCCCCAATGTAGTCCGGTCCAATGCATGCCCTATGATAATAGGGAAGCACAAATCTCAAAATGGCATTAAATACCGCCTCCTTTATCCTTGCTCTGGGCCAACGATCCTTGAACCCTCAAAAACACCCCATCCAGCTCGGCAACAGGTGGCAAAGGTAAGATCTTAAGTCTGCATTTAATGGAATCAATCTCCTCCTCTGACCGTTTGACAATCTTATCCCAATCATCCCTATGTGCATGGTACTTATCCATTACTGCCAAGTAGGTGGCTGCATCATCAAGCTAGTGGCCGGTTATAGCATTCTCAGAATCTGGGGTATAAACCTCATGCCACCATTCCCTAAGTTGTTCCAGACTTAGGTATTTAGGGGCAATCTTTCTCCTTCCAGTCATTACCTCAAAGAATGCAATGCACCCCTCATATACTCCTGCAAGATCGCCATCTATTTGTTTCCTTCGTTTCTGGATCTTCTTCATCGCCTTATGCTGAATTTGCAGAGCCTCAAACCATTCCCATGGTTCATTTAGTCTAGAGGAAGGAAGAATCCCATCCACAGCCAGTTGTTCTTTACCATACTCTATGATGACCTTGGATTTCTGTAGCAAGAGGTCAATGTCTTCTTTGTCCTGGGCTAGCACAGGCTCTAATAATTCCTTGGCTTGGACTGCGTCTTTCCCTACTAACAGGATATCCTTGATTGCACTATCTCCCTTCATTTGTACGTCCTTCAGCCAATCCATTGCAGTTTGAGTCGAAGTCTTCATCTTTTCAATCTCAAAGATAGTTTCCTTGGGTAGAAAGCCAGGAGTGACAGAGGAAGAAGGATGGAGGGACTGCAGAGGCTTCATCACCTCTTCCAAACATTTCTTAAGCCTTTCATTCTCCTTTCTCAGCTCATGCTTGGTTTGGGTCTCTTTCCTCAACCTGCCAATAATCACAGCACTAGACCCTTCATATTCCTCTATGTCCTGCTCCATGGAGGCCGGTCCAAGGTTAATAGTCTGCACATTGTAATCCTGACCAGTGACCTCTTCCCTAGTCTTGTCTGCAGCAGGGGTGGCAATATGGATGACCCTGTTATTCACTTCATCTCTCTCCACCTTGGAAACTACCTTAGTTACCTTCTTTTTCTTCCCTTTACCAATTTTGGATAGCATTTCATCCCAATCCAAGGGAGTGTCCTCAATTACTACCTGTTTCTTCCTTGCTATCTCTTTCTCAAGCCAGTCCGGAGCTGCAGGTTCTACCCGGATTTCTTCTGTTCTTGCTTCTTCCTGCTGTTCTGTCATTTTCTCTTCTTCCTCCTTAGTTATTTTATCCTCCTCCCTCTCAGAGAGCTTCTCACCTTGATCATCTTCCATAAGACCCACCTCTTGTACCGGTGATGGGATTTTAGCAGGGGTGTCTTCTTTCTGCTCGGGCGATCCGTGGCCTCTATCACTTTCCGGAGAATCTTCATACTGCACTAAGGGAGAAGTATGCCTTTCCTCATCCTCTGCTTCGAGCCCAGCTGCCTCACCAAAGAGTGTCCCTTCCTTGAATGGCTCTACCTCTCTGCTAGTTTCATGCTCCTCTGGAATTTCCAGCTCAGGTATGCCTGGTGGTGGGGAAGCAGCCTTAGATGGCTCTGCAGTTGTCATCTCTGGAGGAAGGTCTTTCTTTTGCATTGGCTCCTTAGGAGAAGGAGTCCTTGATCTTCTCATATAAACCTTTGTCTTTTCTCCTCCCGAACTCTCTACCTCAACAATAGGAGGCCCATCTTTTGATGCATCCTGAACCTTCCTCTTCGAGACCCTGGTGGTTCTGGTCTTTTTTGGTGGTGGAGGAGCACTTTCTTCTTCTCCCTTTTCCAATTCTTCCTCATTAGAGGATTTGCCAATCTTCAAAGCCCTACTCCTCTTCTTTCCTTTTGGCTTCCTCTTTGGCTCAGGCTCACTTTCCTTGGGGCCTCTGATTTTTATCTTGAAAGGAGAGCTCTTTTGGGTTTTCCCTTTGGGGTCATCATCCTCGGACTCTTCTGAAGTAGACATTGGGTTAAGGTTTCCCATTAGATTGAAGGTACAGGTTACCTTCTCACTTTCTAGCTCCCAGACCTTATGTTTTAACCAAGAAGAGGTAAATTTCATAACGGGGGCCATTAGGTCTTCCAACTCTGTGACCTCAACTTCATTCCAGTTGATATCCCCAACTGACCTGTCCTTCATAGCTTTATAGGCATGATCCTGTACCAGGTTTCCATCATCCTGCAGTTGGTCCGGGATCAACTTGACATTGTATTGTCTGATCACATCCACAGTGAGCCTAGAATACCTCTTCTTTCTTGCTTCAAAATCATCCTTGATGTTGGCCCAGTAGTCTTCTAGGTCATCCTTATGCCGGTACTCCTTGGTAGCCTTCTTCTGTGCTTCTCCTGTGATATCAAAGTTCATTCTTTTGGAGTGGAAGGAGAAACCATATGTTGCCAACTCATCCCCTGTGGTGTGTGCTGATTGAATGGAAGGGCACACCTCTGCTACACCAATTCCAAGAGGGAAATCCCCACCAAAACCTGTTTTATGCTTTTCCTTCTTTACAATGGCATCAAACTCACAAATCTGTCTGACAATTTCCAAT
The DNA here is from genome assembly GCA_007258455.2 of Sequoia sempervirens. Lineage (NCBI taxonomy): Eukaryota > Viridiplantae > Streptophyta > Pinopsida > Cupressales > Cupressaceae > Sequoia > Sequoia sempervirens. Next base: position 34,468,532 of record VDFB02000002.1, read on the forward strand.
AGCACAATGTGATTTGTGGGGTATCTAGGTAACCTATATGGAGCGACCGGACATCCATCAATCCTAATGTAGGTGAAGGTGGGAAATTGAATAAACCAGGCCCCATAATTCTTTATCAGTCCTTTTACTCCCTCTGACAGTCTCACATGCTCAGCATTCTGAAGCATCCTAGTAATATGCATCGTGAATGCATCATTGACTCTTCTGTAGTCCTCGTGTCCCAGGTGCAACTCTGGATAAATCTCATAGATTATGTTCTGTCCAAATATCCCTCATGGATTCAAACCCCTGTATGGGTAGAATCTTGCTAACACGTACATGACATAGGAGGACATGGTGAACTTCTTGGTCTCCAAGACGTTCCTCAGCTGTTTATCAATCTCAGAACTAATGAGCCCTGCCCAATGATAGTCGAAACCCTGCTCAATCTTATTGATCACATGAACCATCCAGTTTTCCAACACCCCAGTGGTCTTCAAACCTGCCACTCTGCTCAGAAGTGTGATTGCATCGTAGATGTCCGACCTGAACTTGACTCTATGCAACTGCTTGGGTAACTTGGAATAATGTGACTTTGGCTTCTCCAACCAAGAGTTGATCATCTGTTGAGCTTTGATTGGCTCATTCTCATAATATGTCCTAGCCGTGTCCATGTTCAGAGCACATACCGAAGGCAAATCTGGCATGTCAAAGGCTTGTGCAATTGAAACAGGGTTGAAATTGGCCAAGACTCTTCCTTCTGTGCTGACCGCCCTCTGTGTGTCAAAGTCATATTGTCAGGCACATTCAAGTATCAATTCGTAGCATTGGATCGCTGGAGGGAATCCTGCCACATGAACCAAACCGAACTTCATCATCCCTTTTCTTAGGACCGACAGATCCTTCTCTGCTATCCTCTGTTTAAATTCTTCGTATCTCCAGGCTCCCACATTGGTATCGGACACCTCGGACCATACGGAAGATATCTTGCTCTCAGGAAGTTGACTCTTGATGTCTAACCTTAATCTCTCTGCCTCTGAGATGGAGGACCCCTCTGTGTCACCCTTGGACTTTCCCGCTGCAGCCTTGCTTGATTCAGCCTGCACTCACAAAGGACCATCATAAGTATTCAATTATCATGTATACTCCAACCAAAGAATTAGCATAAAACCATATAAAGCAATTAAAGTCCATCACAAACTGCCAATCTTTGAAAATTCAGAGAAATAAAGTAGTCCGGGAAAACCATGTAAACCGGGAAAATCCACTCGGGGCGGAATTTCGGAGAAATCCGACCCAGACGGATTCTTGTCGCCAAAACATCATTAGTCAAATAAATCGTCAGTACAGCCCAAAAATCATCAGATTATCATGTAATTTGTTCATTAGTAACGAGAAATAAGCAATTAGCATTCAATCCATTAATCCCATCTTCGGAAAATCAAAAAGGATAAAGCTAGACAAGAAACCCGGAAAAATCCGGATGGGACAGATTTTCGTGGATAGTTCGAAGTGTTCCGGAAATCGATATTCTCCGCGGAATCAGCCGAAACTGGGAAAATCTGGGTGCGCAGAAATTCTGCGGACACCACGGGAACCCGACGAACGACGACACGTGAACTGGCAACTGAACGATCGTGTAAACTCCTTCACTTGGATTCGAATGGTCCCGAAATCAACACTACTTAACAAAATTCGGAATGCAAATGATTTCGAGTTTCCTAAGCCCTCAAATGATGAATTCCCATGGTAGAACGATGATGCCCTAAATTCGAAAACCAGACCCCCGCCATTAAAACCAGGGTAGGCTCAAGGTTTAAAATATCATCTATAAAGATCCGTCTAGGGCACTCTGAGTCCTCACAAGGAAGGGATTGGTTTAATATAAGTGCGAAATCGTTTGACCATAACGAATTTGTCATTCTGGGTGGACACCGAAAAACCCTAACTTTGCAAAATATGGCAAATTACGCATTAGGAGGGCAAAGAACCTCACCCAGAACCCCTCTGAAATGGACGCACCCGTTATCTAATGGATAAATAGAAGCTCATATGGCACGGGTGATGATGATTCTCGAAGAGATAGGTCAACCCCTAACTCGATAAAAAGAAATTGTAACTAAGCATGGGCCGACCCGAAATAACCATAAATACAGAAAACTCGATCACCACACAAACAAATAAGAGGGGCCATCGATAACCTACCATGGACCAATCCAGTCGAAACTCGAGGTCAAAGAAGAAATCACGAAGCAAACACGTCCTAGCAATGGGAACCTTAATCAACACCAAACAATCCTCACGCAAGCAACTCAGGATCAATGCTCAAAGCTCCGGATGAAGAATGCACTCAATCGATAAGGCAGCAAACAAGTGAACAATGAAGTTAAAATGATGCCCAGAAGAGTTTAAATCCACCTATTTACGCATCCGAACAAAGGTACCTCAGTCATTAATGAGCGACAAGACGCATATGACAAATCCAGAAACCTGAGCCCAAGACGGAATTTCGGAAAACCCAAAGATACGCGGAAATCCGGATGAGCACGAATTCCGCAGATATGGCTGAAGCCGGGAAAACGATGAAGTTCGGGATTTTGGCAAAGTCCGGGAAAATCCGTCCTAACCGGAAGATCCCGGAATCGGGAAAATACCCGGATTTCGGAAAATCCAGCCAGAAACAGACAAAGAACTAGGGTCCGAGGAAATCCGCCGGAGCCGGAAAATCCCGGAGTTAGGTGAAAACCCGGATTTTGCTTAAAACTCAATTTTAGCCAATTCAAGCCTCAGGGTAAGATCAAAGCCAACAAGACCAACATGTGAAGACCTCAAAAAGATAAGTCCAATAAAACCAAAGGTCAAAAGAAAACATCCGAAAAGAGGGTCCCTACTCCAAGTGGGGCGTGTGTGCAAAAACTGCACAACATGTCCTAATAAGTGAGGATGTCAAAATATATGAATGGTGAGATTCAAACAATGAAAACCTATGCCGCCCTCATTAGTCCAACTCAACTAGAGGATAACTTGATCTACTCTTGGGAGTGACTCCACCCAATCAGAGTAAATTATGTCTATTCTTTACTAGCATTCCATCCAATGTTGGTGTCTAGATAAGTGAAAAAATTGTTAGATCTTTTAAAACGCAAAAAATAATAAAATTTATAAACATAAACCTATTTTATATGCTAGATTATTAAATTCTCCAATTCTCCAAACTATGGGGTGATGAATTTCAAACCCTAGTGATACTCAAGTTCATTATATGGTGGGTATTAATGACAATGCAAACTAGGTTTTAAAAATTAAATTGATCTATTTTTTTATCATCTATCATTTTTTTCTATGTTTATCCCACAACCTCATTCTCCTCTTGATCTTGAGATACTCAATTGATTTCACATGCAAATTTTAGTTTTTTCTCATGCATTTTTTCTCTTCTTTTCAATAATCATTTATGGTTTTAAAAAAAATAAAAAGATTATTTTTCTACACCTAAATTTGGTTGAAAGTTGGAATGCTTTGTTAAACATCTATCCAAAATAACATCTATCCAAAATGTGGAAGCATAGAATAGGCATGTGAACTATTTGGCATAGTACCTCAAAGAGAATAGCAAAGAATGTTTCATAAAATGACATTGTCATCCATGAATCATCTCTCCACGTCTCCTAATATACTCCCTACCTACGCCAAAATGGGTGTCTATGGAACAACAAAGAATGTTTCATTAGTTACACATGAGCAAATTGTCTGAGAAGGTGTTGCTCATGCTGCTCACGTAGGAAGCTCGTGCTTTCAACAATCTCTTTACCACTTCACACATTATCCAGATGATGTTACGAAGCTTATCCACCCTTCCCACCAGAAAAGTAGGAAGCACCTAAACCAAAGCAATGTATTCTAGTGTGGGCTGAGCAATCTCAAATTGTGCTCTGAAATCTATGTCCACCAATGCCCCCTCAATCACGTCAATGAACTCATAATCACCTACAGAGATTCAATTTGCAAGGAGGGAAACTTAAGTGGTTTTTTAATTTAATTTAGGTACGCAAGCTGATAACAGTATCGATGCACCTATCTTTGTTGTTAGTTTCTCTCTCGTTTATCGTCAGTCATTGCTACTCATTTTTTTGTTTCCTATCACTCTTAATTTTGGTGGGCCCCTGCTCCAATGGCATGTTGCTATGGGGATGCTATGTATGTTGATATGTATGTTTTTATGTGTTTTTTTATGTACATAGGTGTGTTTTGTTAGGAGATTAGTTGTGTCCTCCGTTCTAAGCGAGTACCTGTTTGAAACAAACATCCTTTTTTTTGACAAAATCAACAATCTCAGGATTTGCCTCTAGGTTGCCTTGGGATTTGGCTTGGGGGTGTCATACCTAGAAAGTCAATTGAAAAAATCTGTTTAAAATTTTTCCTTAGTTTTCCAAAGTTTTCTCTTTTTGCTGACAACTTTTTTTATCCGAATTTGATAAAACGAAAAGGGTTTGTTGAACAAATTCTTAGCTTTCCACCAATATAAAATATGCTTTATTTTGAGTTTAATAAATAATTATTATTGATTTTCTACATACATATTGATAAGTTGATTGAAATTTTTTTATAATTCTCAAACTATTTCAAATTTTTCGAATCCAAAAAATGTGTCACATTCTATACTTCCCATAATATAAGATAAAAAGAATAAAAATTGAATTTCATAAGATTTTGACCAAGTTATGGTGGTCATACAAACACGTTTTAATATTTTTTAAAAGTTCTAATAAAAAATTCATAACTAATTATTTACTTGCAAAAAAATACAAAAAAAATGAGGCACATTCAAGCATGTGTCCTCTACTTATACTAAAAGTTTCAAAAAAAATATTTTTTTTTCTAGCACTTAGGTTGGTTAGACATACACCTATCTTTTTTTTCTTAAAAATTTAGTACTACTACATTGAAATTTCAAATTTCCACAAAATAGATTTTCTTTTTCCCAAAAAAGGACTAGTAGCTTAGAATCTACATTCAATTTGCTACAAATTTTTTTCTTACATATTTTTCAAATTATGTTAATAACCTATTCAAATTTTTATGTCAAATTGTTTAACTCTATTTTTTTGAATCTTCATTGCCACTTAAGGGCCTAGTTTGGACCCTCATGATCCTACACTGACCCATGTGGCATATGAAATTTAGTCTTCACTAGCTTTTGCTAAATATGCATCCAATACAAAATTAATCGATTCCCATCTCATCAAATAAAATTTAACCATTTTTGCTGGTTGTTAGGGTCGCCACATGTGAATAAAGTAGTTAATTTGACCATATATTATAATCATAATTCTAATATTCCTTTTAATCCTATGGATGTCTCCCATTGTGTTTCTTTGAAATTCTTATAATCGTAATCCTTTTGACTTCCTCTTGTTTATGCTTATTGTCAATCCAAACAATTATGAAATCTCCTATTTACCTTTCTCCCAATCACCTTCCAATCCTCCTCTCATTAGTATTAATAAATAATCTCATCATGCACAATTTTGTAATACCATGAATATGCCATTACAATGCAATATTAATTGTGATTTTATTTTTAACATATAAAAATGCTATTATATTCTCTCTAACACCAGTACAATACAATATAGATTATGATTTTATTTTTACAGATACAAATGTTATTCTCTTCTCTCTAACATCAATTTTTAAATATCATTATGTGATTTTTTCAAGTGTCGTGCATATTTACTAGTTATAATATAAATACAATTTAATTTTTTACTTCATATAAACTTTTAATAGTTTTAGTTTATTTCAATTTAAAACCAAATGGGTTGAAATCAAATTAAATTAAAAAAATATTTGTGAATTCACAAATCTATAAGCTACCTCACCAAACAAAGGGATGTAAAGTAACATTATAATAATCTAACCATAAATGAGGTAAAATCTACATATATTTCTATAAAATTACTGCCTAATCTAGAATTTGTAATTAATATCAAATCATCAAATCTAATATAGGCAAAAGAGAATACAATTAATCCAAACAAAAAACTCTAAAAAATGATAAAGGATGATCGTGAGCTCTCTTCCGTTTCTTGTAGATTAAGAATCTTTCCATTTACTTGAAGTGTTCCTCACCATCTATTTATTCCCATTCTCCACCTCCCCATCTACCTTTTCATTTCATACATTTGCAGTGTGAAAATAATTTGATAAATATCCATGTTTATCATAAAACGTGTCTTTGATGGATACCCCAACAGTATATATAAGCAGTGATCAGTGATCAGCATTGCATTCTATTTATAACAGTGATCAGCATTGATTCATTTAGCATCACCAATAATCTCCACAAGAACATTGTCCCTGTTTAAAATGATGGAAACGGTTCACATCTCTCACGACAATTTCTCTTCCAACAATCTTGGAGATAACTTTCATTGCAGTGTGACAATCAACACATATTCGAAGGTTCTTAACAATTCTAATGGTTGTTCCATGGGGTGTGTTTAACAAACCAAATGCAATTGCCAATTTTTCACTATGGTGGCAGAGAAATAATTCCTTTTCCTCCTCTTCCACATCATTAAGTAATTGTCTTGAATCTGGAAAATACCCTGCCACTTTCATCTCCCAAGCCAATTTCTCCAACATTGCATAGATCTCCTGTGTCTGTGGATATGATCTGTCTCCTGCACAAAAAGCATGTACTATTTTATGGCCTTCAATCCAACTACATCCAGGGATCTTATTAATTCCTCTATCTTTCATCAACCTCCTTACCATTTGAACCTCACACCACCAGCCCACTTCTGCATAGATGTTTGAGAGAAGAACATAAATTGCAGCATTTTTAGGTTCCAAATCAAAAAGCAGTGTCGCTGTAAATACTCCTAAGCCTATGTTCATATGTGATCGACAGGCACCAAGAAAACACAGCCACACAACCGCAACAGGTTTAACTGGCATCTTAATGATAAAGTTTAAAGTGTCGGCAAGATAGCCAGCACGGGCAAGAAGGTCAACCATGCACACATAATGATCAACTGTAGGTGTAATACAATAAGGGTTACTCATCTGATTGAAGTAGGTACAGCCTTCATCCACTAAACCTACATGACTGCATGCGCATAGAACACAAGCAAAACTTACAATGTCAGGATATGTTCCAGAGTGCTTCATTAATTCAAAGATTTTGAGAGCATCCTTGCAAAACCCATTTTGTCCATATCCTGCAATCATTGCATTCCATGAGATAACATCTCTTTTAGGCATTCTGTCAAACAGTTCACGTGCCTTGTCTATGCTTCCGCATTTTGCATACATGTCCACCAGAGCATTACCAACTATAATATCTAATAAAAGCCCCCCTTCCATTATGCTTTGGTGGATGTTCATACCCTGTTCCAAGGCTCCCATTTTGGCACAGGCAGGGAGGATGCTAACAAAGGTTGCGGAATTTGGCTTTACTCCTGCCAATTGCATTTGTTTGAAAGTTTCTAAAGCCTTTTCAACAAATCCATTTTGTGTATATCCGGCAATCATTGCATTCCATGAGATGACATCTCTTTGAGGCATTCTGTCAAACATTTCACGTGCCTTGTCTATAATTCCACACTTTGCATACATGTCTACCAACGATGTTGCAACTATACCATCTGACAAAATTCCTTTATTCGTTATGCTTTCATGGATGTTCATACCCTGTTCTAAAGCTCCCATTTTGCCACAGGCAGGGAGGATGCTAGCAAAGGTTGTGGAATTTGGCTTTACACCTGCCAATTGCATTTGGTTGAAAGTTTCCAAAGCCTTCTCAACAAATCCATTTTGTGCATATCCTGCAATCATTGAATTCCACGAGGCAACATCTCTTTGAGGCATTCTCTCAAACAGTTTGCGTGCCTTGTCTATACTTCCACATTTTGCATACATGTCTACCAGAGCATTTCCAACTACAATATCTGACAAAAATCCCCCTTCCATTATGCTTTGATGGATGTCCATACCATGTTCCAAAGCTCCCATTTTGGCACAGGCAGGGAGGATGCTGACAAAGGTTGTGGAGTCTGGCTTTACACCTGCCAATTGCATGTGCTTGAAAGTTTCTAAAGCCCTTTGAAAAAATCCATTTTGTGTATATCCTGCAATCATTGCAGTCCACGAGACCACATTTCTTTGAGAGATTTTGTCAAACAGTTCACAAGCCTTATCTATGCTTCCGCATTTTGCATACATGTCTACCAGGGCAGTTGAAACTACAGCATCTGACAAAATTCCTCTATCCTTTATGCTTTGATGGATTTCCATACCCCGTTCCAAAGTTCCCATTTTGGCACACGCAGGGAGGACACTGGCAAAGGTTGTAGAATTTGGCTTTACACCTGCCAATTGCATTTGGTTGAAAATTTCTAAAGCCTTTTCAACAAATCCATTTTGCGCATATCCTGCAATCATGGCATTCCATGAGACCACATTTCTTTGAGGGATTGTGTCAAATAGTTCACGTGCCTTGTCTATGCTTCCACATTTCGCATACATGTCTACAAGAGCTGTTGCAACTACAACATCTGACAAAATTCCTCTATCCTTTATGCTTTGATGGATGTCCATACCTTGTTCCAAAGCCTCCATTTTGGCACAGGCAGGGAGGATGCTAACATAGGTTGTGGAGTCTGGCTTTAAACCTGTCAATTGCATTTGCTTGAAAGTTTCTAAAGCCTTCTCAACAAATCCATTTTGTGCATATCCTGCAATCATGGCATTCCACGAGATCATATTTTTCTGAGGTATTTTGTCAAACAGTTCACGGGCTTGGTCTATGCTTCCACATTTTGCATACATGTCCACCAGGGCAGTTGCAACTACAACATTTGACAAAATTCCTCTATCCTTTATGCTTTGATGAATGTGT
>VDFB02000002.1:34477515-34700528 GCA_007258455.2 Sequoia sempervirens
ACCCTATCAAATCCCTGTCTCATTGGCCTTTTTCTTTATTCCTATTGAGATATCAAACTTTCCCATTCAGACATGAATTTCCTTCTAAGTCCTTTGTTTCCTTTGTCCCTATTATCAGCTAAAATTGCACCCTTTTTGAACCTGATGTTCAACACCTCAGTGTAACATTGGAAGACCTCTAAAGATGTGGGTTTCTTGTGAGCAGAGGTCAACCTTCGGAGAAGGCCGGCTTCCTTTGTGTATCACCTAAACTAATGATTTTTAAAGGGGAAAGGGAGAAAAAATGCATACAAAATGAAACTATACTGAACTATTCCTATGGTGATACATCGAGTTGATAAGAAATCAAGAAATGAAAACAAGATGCAAACACACTGGGGAAACTAGACTGCAACTGTTTTACTTACTCAACATAACCCCATTAGACTTATGCATCACTCTTGACAGGTTTGATCTACATACATATCTCAAGAAGGAAGGAACAAACTTCACAACTTTGTGGTATGAATATAGATTTAGGAAACACTGTTAAAGAAATACATACTTAAGCTAACATACAAAAATGAGAGTGGTAAGAACATTAGTACTTGTTTTCAAGGTGAACTCTATTTTGTATTCCAGATTTCAGTTGAGTTACAAAAAACATACATTTAGTCGAGAAAGGATTGATAGAAATCACTAACTCTTTAGAGTGTATATTAGAATTATTTACAAAAAGGAAAAAAAATGCCTTAAATAACAAAGTGTGTCGGCCCCTTAAGGCTTACAAAATATCAGGGCCCAAAAAAAATTGCCCCTTAGATTTTTTATTGAATTTCAAGCTGCACCCTGCGTGTCCATGTCGGTGTCAAAGATTTCCTTCAGGGGACTCCCTTCTTGAACATTCTGCAACCACCGTAATTTACTTCTCTTCCTCGTGTCGATCTTCGAACCTCCCTGTCGAGCACCTCCAATGCTTCTGAGCTCAAAACAGATACACGTTGCTTTTCATTTTGTTGATGTTCTTCAGACTGCCACGACTCGCTTTCAGATCTTTCTGATTGATCAAGTAAACTCCACGCAGATTCTTCGGTTGGTCAAAAAATCCTTTGATCAAAATAGCATCTCAGTGAGACACTGGAAGTGTCTCACCGATGCGTTTACGCCCCTCTGAAATTATCGGCACAACATGTGACAGTCGATGAGAGCTCTTATCAAGCCACCAAAGTTATATCAAAGCCAGCTTTGTCATCGCTCAGAACATCAGCAAGACACTACCGAGTCGACAGGATTTCATAGCGATGCCGGATCCTACCCGGGCTCATTCTGTATCGGTCGGATCCTTCTTTGGTCGGCGATACCTCTCATTGAGCTTCCTCTTGTCTCCTTTTTTCTTTTCATTTCGCCATCTCCCCGAGCTCCTCTTCAGTTGGCAAGACACTGCCGAGTCGGCAAGACGTTTTACCGAAGGCAAAACATTACCCCAAGGCCCTTTGTCTTCGGCAGGAGTTGATTGATGTCACCCCGAACGCACCCCATTCTACCGAGCTCTTCATTTCTTTCAGCAAGACTCTGGCAAGTTGGGAAGACTTCATAGTGAGGCCCCATAGTCATACCGATATCTGCTTTTGTCGCTGAGACACCCTCCATTCGCCAAGATCTCTTGTAGACTTCCTTTTGCTTTGGCGAACTCTTCCTTTGGCAAGACACCCGGTGAGACCCTTCGTTATTGGCGAGACATTGGCCTTTCGACCAGACCTCCCGCTGGGCTCCTTAACTCTCGATGATGAGCTACTTTCTCTTTGGTCTGGGAGACATTATGCCTTTGCTGGGACATTCTGGCGAAATTACTTTCCTTGGCTAAGACCACTCTACTTCAGCAAGAGTTCACCCTATCGGTGAGACATCTTGGCGAGATCACTTTTCTCTCGGCGAGCTTTCTTCATGTCGCTGAGACTTCTTTATGGCTGAGACCCTATGCCGAAGGCCAAATCCTTTGGCGAGTTCCTTTCTTTCTGTCGGCAAGACACTGCTATTTCGGTAAGACCTCTTGCCGAGCCTTAAATCTTTGGGTGAGCCCATCTTATTATCGGCAAGACCCCACCTTTTCGGGAAGACATCTCGCTGAAGAGGAAGCTTTATGCATAGAACTCCCCGATGAAGCATTGCCAGCGTAACCCTTGCCGGTCGTCGAGACATCATGCCGACTTGACTTTCCTTGGGCGAGACCCCCGGCCTTCGGCGAGACATTCTTGATCACCAGGACATTCTGGCGAAACTATCCTACTTTGCTGATGCCACTTTATTCATTGAGACTCTGATGGATCAGCAAAACTTATGCTGATATTACCTCATGTCGGTGAGACATCTTTCCTTCGGTGAGACCTCCTGGTGAATCCCGCTTGCATACGCCGAAGGAATCCTTTCGGTAAGACCTTTTGCTTTCGCCGAGACTTCATGGCGACTTCATTTACCTTTGCTGAGAGCCTTCATTCGCCGAGACATCACCATGTCGGCCAGACATGACCTCGACAGCGAGATGTTACACTGAGGGAAAATATGTTGGGGAGACCTTGTGACTTCGGTGAGACCCTTTGGTGAAGCTCGCTTGCTTTGCCGATGCCACCTGACTTCGGCGAGACCTCTTCCGATCGGTAAGACCTCCTACCGAAACCTGCACACATACGCCGAAGGGATCCTGCTTTGCTTTGTTGACGAGACCCGATGCATTCGCCAAGACTTCTCTCCGAAGGAAAGAACTTCTGCCGAAATGAATATCCTTTTGTCACCGGGATGATGATCGATGTCTTGCCGATAGGGACCTATATGTGAATCCCACTCACTGTGACATTCCTGGGGTCTTGGCGACTCTTTCCTTAGAAGATTTCCATGTCGAACTTGAACAAGGCAGACTTCTTCACTGAGTTCCCTGTGACCTAGCATCAGATTCATGACTTTTTTCCTAGGCCGAATGCTGCATTTGGCCTTCTCGAACCTGTTAAACACAATTTGCCTTGCCTGATTGAGCCTGAGGGTGAAAATTAGGTAACATTTATGGAGACCTTTGCTAGATGTTTTCCTGCTAAACATGAAGACCAGTAGTTTGGCTTATCCATTGGGCATGGAGTTGTTAGAAGGCTCAGAAAACAAACAAAATATTAGTCTTGCACATGGCCTCAACTCCCTGAGATCCACGGGACATAACAAGTTGCAAAAAAAAACAAAACATGGGGAAAATGAAAGAGAAAACTGTGCCATCACAACACCCAAGAAATAGAAAATAATTAACCTGAAGCGCATAAACACTTATTGAAAACATAAACCTAAACTAATATGTACAATAGAGGAAATCCATCAGACTTGAAAACAGGGTTTAAGGTGTATCCCATTGACTAGGATAGGAAGTACTTCCCCATCTGTTGTAGCTAGCTGATAAGCATTGTGCTCCTTACAGTCTCTGATAAGGAATGAACCTGTCCACATGTTATCGAGCTTGGTGTGATGGCCTGACTTACTTTTCAAAACATCCCATTTGAGCACGAGGTCTCCTACCTTGAAAACTTTTTATGTAGCCTTCTTGTCAAATGTTATTTTTGTTTGGAGTTGATGATACTCCAAAGCTTTCATTGCTTTGTCCCTTGATTCTTCGAGCTCCATGAGCTCTACATACCTCACAGACATGGGGTCCTGCCCCTCAAACATCTCTAACTGGTGAACAATGTTTAGAGCTGGAAGCTCCACAGATAGAGGTAATCTAGCCTCTTTTCCATCAACTAACATATATGCTGAATTACCAATAGACTTCTTAGGAGTCACTCTGTCTGCCCAAAGTGCATACTTTAATTTAGTATGTCAGGTCCTTTGATTATCCTCCATTGTTTTTTTGATAATCCTGATGAGATTCTTATTTGTGCTTTCAGCTAAACCATTACCCTGAGGGTAATAATTTGAGGATGTATTCAAATGAATGCCATGTTTAACAACCCAATAAGTTAATCTTAATCCCACAAATGCAAGAGCGTTATTAGATATGATAGAGTTAGGAACTCCAAATCTAGTGACTATATCTTCATAGAAGCTCAAAACTGAAGACTCCTTTGCTTCTTTCAAAGCTATTGCTTCTGTCCATCGTGTGAAATAGTCTGTAGCTGTGAGCACCCATTTGTGACCAGCACTGGAAGGTGGATTTATTGGCCCAATGAAATCGATGCCCCATCTCATGAAGGGCTGCTCCACTTGAATTGGATGCAGGGGTATATCAGACAGCTTTTCCTTTCCTAAAAATAAAGCATATTTGATACACTTTCTTGACCAGGCATATGCATCTTTAAACAAGCTGGGCCAGTAGTAACCAACTCTCATGACTTTCCAAGTAGTAGTTCTTGGGGTAAAGTGACCTCCCACAGCTCCATCATGAAACTCATGAAGCACTTTCTCAATTTGATGACTATGAATGCATCTTAATAGGACGCCATTCATATCCCTTTTAAAAAGAACATTATTTATCACCACATATAGTATGGACTGCAGTCTAAAGTATCTTCTTTTGGCTCTATTTAGACCATATGGACACTCATCAGTTTGTAAAAAATGGGTCATATCTTGAACCCAATTAGTTATCTCCATAGGCACATCATCTTGAGCATTCTGAAACTCATTTGTATTAGTAAACACATCCTTTTCTAATTCAGTTTTATTGCTTGACCCTATAGCAAGTTGTTCACAAAGACCCTTACCTCTAACCAATTTGGTGATCTTGATATCTACATCATACTCCATGACCTTAGTGATCCACCTGGCTATTTTTTCATTCAGATCTTTGTTCAATAGAAATTCCTTCACACTTGAGTGTGCTACCAGAATATGAATCTTATTATTCGAAACTAGAGACTTAAACTTCTTCAGACTTCTGATCACAGCGAGAAAATGCTTCTCAACAAATGTATACTTCTCTTCATAATCAACAAGTACTTGACTGAAGAAAGCGATGGGCTGCTCTAGATTATCCCTATTCTTCTGAACTAGCATAGCAAAGATTGAACTACTACTACCAAAAGCATATAAAAAGAAGTCTTTAGAGAAATCTGGATTTACCAATGTTGGAGCAGATGCTAATGCCTCATTGATTTCTCTAAAACTACGCCTTGCCTCCTTTGTCCAACTGAAAACTGCGTTCTTTTTAAGCATGGCGGTCAAGGGCTGTAGCAAATTTGCAACATCAGGGATAAACCTTCTCAGAAAGTTAATTCGCCCCAAAAAGCTTTGCAGACCCTTCTTGTGATTTGGTAATGGTAGCTCCAGTATAGTTCTGACTCTTTCAGAATCAATGGCAACTCCATCTTTTGATACTATATGGCCTAAAAGCTTACCTTCATGAACTGCAAAAATACTTTTTGTAGGATTGAGGGATATCCCATATTCTCTACACTTTTCAAAAAATTGCTTGAGGTGTGACAAATGTTCATCAACTCTCTTGGAATAAATTGTAATGCCATCTAGATAAATCAACATAATCTTGTTGATCAAGCTTTGGAACGCCATGTCCATGGCCCTCTGAAACGTAGCACCAACATTAATAAACCAAAAGGCATCCTTTTGTATGCCATGGTGCCCCACTTAGTTGTAAGAGCAGTTTTGAACTGATCTTCCTCTTTAACTAGCACTTGATTATAGCCCGAGAAACCATCTAACAAGGAAAATCTCTCAGAACTAGCAACTACTTGCAAGATTTATTCCATGGAGGGCAGCGGGTAGTGGTCTTTTAAAGATGCTCGGTTAAGATCCCTGAAGTCTACACAGAGTCTTATCTCACCATTTTTCTTCCTAACTGGTACAAGGTTAAAAACCCATGAAGTATGCTTAATAGGAAAGACAATACCCCCCTCAACTAATTTGGTCAGCTCTTTAATCATTAAGGGCTCAAGCTTGGGATTCAAGGGCCTTTGTTTCTGCCTTACTAGCTTAGCATTAGGTTCTAACTCAATTGTGTGCTGAGCAATATGGGGATCAAACCCTTTCAAATCTGAATATTCCCAAGAAAAGACATCATGAAATTCTTGGCATAAAGCAACAAAAGCTTGTTTATCTTCATGTGAACAAATTTTTCCTATCCTAAGGAGCTTACCTTTGAAAATCTCCAGTTCCTCATAATGCTCTTCTTTGATTTGCAAGCCAGCTTTACCCTTTTTAAGCTGATCATCAGTACTGAAAATAGACACTAAGGTAACAAAACCTTTGGGTAACTTATTTGTTCTCAGCTGTATGACTTGATCATCATACTGTTGCTTAAGTTTTGCTTGATTCACCATGGAGAACTGATCTTCTTCGAGCAAGAAAGAAAGAATCTGCTCATCACTGTCAAAGACTTGCCAGTGAATGTTGTTATCAGGAACTGGCGATCTGACCACAACCTTCACATACTGCTGCACTTTTCTTTTCTAATGTCATCTAGAATATCAAATTGTGTCCCAATGGTTGAAAGCCTATCAACATGCTTGTTCTGATTTCTTGGAATAGATACTAAGTTAAAGGCATCAAAATCCTCAAGCATGTTCCAGACTCTGTTTCTATAAGACTTTAGTGCGTCATTTTTAGCAACATTCAGGCCTCTTACTTGATTAACAATTAGCTTGCTGTCCTAATACACTTTCAGGCGAGCTATTCCTCTCTTCCTTACCCACTCAAGGCCTTGAACAAGGCCCTCATATTCAACAGTGTTATTGGAGCATGCGAATGCAAAATAGAAAGCAGCATAATACTTATCCCCTTGCGGAGATACAAGCATTGCACCTCCCCCAACACCATTTTTGCTTCTAGACCCATCAAAATACATTTCCCATAATTTATTTTGCTACTCAAAATAACTTTTTGCACTTCTCTCAAGATTTGGCATTTCTGTCCCAGCTTCATGCAACACATAATTACCCAGACCAACATCCTGAATAAGCTCATTTGGATTATCAACCACGTTCTCAGCTGCCCATTCATTCAGGAGTACCTTAGGTACACTCACAACTTGTAACTCTTGTGTTGCAGCAAGTTCAGTATCCTCTAAAACAATAGAGTTAACATTTATAGCAGATGGCACATAAGGTTCGATGTGATCCTTAGCAAGGGACTCAGAAGTTATAGTTACCTTAATACCATTCCTGGTCCTAAAAAGCATATGGGACCAATCTGAAGACAAATACCCTCCAATTTTAGCTGTGAAATCTCTAGATAGGCATAGAGCAAAAAATGGAGGCAAATCTATGACCAACACATCTTGTGGGATTGAAAAATTGGGACAAGCATGTAGTGTAAGATTCAAATTTTTAATAACACCTATAGTGTTTACTGCTGTCCCATCCAATTGAAGTACTCATTTTTCTAATGGTTGGTATTGTAAACCTAGCTGGTCTGCAATCCTTTTTGGCATTGCCGAGCTGCTAGCCCCACTATCAACCATGCTATTGTGTACCAATTTATTCCCCACTATTAAGGAAACATAGAAAGGAGGGGGCTTGACACCATTAATTTGATTTATGGTACTATCCAAAGGTGCATTGGTTAAAACTGACTTTGTTTGGCCTAAAGAGACTTCATTTGGAGGATTCAAACTAACTGGATTTGATAAGGCTGACTGTAACAAATTGATTTGACCAGGGATTGCTAAAGAGTCCCACATCGAAATTGAAACATTCATCTTTTTCATACTTTCAACAATGTTGAAAGGTGCAGATATATTTACATTTGGCTGCATCTTTACAACATGGTCAGGTTGCACTTGACTTGCGGATGCAGCATGTAAAGGCTGCTCCTTACTAGTGTCATAACCTTGCTGCAAAGTGTGTGGTACTTGCTAATTTGATGGACCAACAACTCTCTTATTCTTATTCGTTGCTTGTTCAATCTCGAAAGCCCTCTTCTTGGCTCTAGTTTTAACAACAACAGATGTGTCATCCTGGTTCACTCCACAAAATTCTTCTCTCTGCCAATTCAGGAGAGTTGAATCATCTCTAGGCTGATCCTGCTATTGTGGATATCCCTCAGGAAAATCTTGCGCACCTACAACACTTTGCACCATAAGAGCTTGATTGATGATGCCATTAGAGCATGTAGCTTGATTATGTGCCTGATTACATAGATAACACCACTCATAATCAACAACCATATTGTTTTGAACAGGAACAAGCTCTTTGACAACACTAATTGGGATTGGATTGTAGGCCTGAAAAGGTCTTGTAGCAACATTTTGTCTTGAGCCTTGGTAATTGCCTTGATACTATTGTCTATTACCTTGATATGCTTGTTGTTGGCCTGGATTTTACTGCTGATAAGGCCTACTATATGATTGCTGCTTCTCTAAGCTTACAAGCTTGTTACCAAAAGACTGCAATAGACTTTTGATTTCCTGTAACTCATTTGGAGAACTGGAAGCAACATTTTCTAGTGTTACAACAACTGGAACAACAGCTGGCAGCGTTGGTACAACTGGTAGGGGTGTGAAAGGAGGTATTTGCAAAGGAATGTTTGCATGAATCTCTAGAAATATAGGCATTGGAGGCCTAGGAGTGAGTTTACCAACTTGTATTAAGTTGTTCTCAGCTCTGATTGCTATTTCAAAAACATCTGGCAAAGACACTCTCCCATTGACTATATCATGACAACTATATTGCTGTTCAGAGCCCTCAAAAAGTATAAAAATGCGTATTCTGGAGGTGGCCTCACCATTGCAGGGATTCTATCCCAAGTTCTTTGAAATATGAAGTTGAAGTCATTCATCTGCTCTTGTGGAGCCCTCTTAACTATAGTCAATTGTTCCAATAGAGACAAGTTGTCAGACCTGTCTTGAAATTGTTTATGTAACTTGTCTCCAAATTCGTCCCATGTTGCAATTGAATTAATTGGTAGGCTCCTATACTATTGCACAACTCTTCCTTTCAGTGAAGCAACTAGTAATCTCACTGCAACATCCTCTTGGGTTATGTGATGGACTCCACATAACGAAGCCACATCTCTCATGTGTTCAATCGGGGTAGTTTGATCTTCTCCCATGAAAGTTGGCATACTCTTCAAGGCTGCCATTGGAATGTCATTGTGTTGTGCCAAATTCAAGGGGATCCCTCCATTAAAAGCAACAAAGGGTTGATTCCTTGGAGCCGCCATTGGAGGTGGCTAATGAGGATTCACTGGTACTGTAAATGAAACTAAAGACGGAATGACAATGTGTGATCCCATAGATGGAGAAGTGGATTGAGTTCTTCTAGAATAGATAATTGTTGTTTCTCGCCTTCTTGTTCCTCCGCCTTTTCTTCTTGGTGGTGACAGCTGCAAATATTCGAAAGGACCTGAGCTGCTCCTTGTCTGAAGTCTTCTCATAAACTATAGAAGACAGTGATTCTAAAATTCTTTCTCACTACGGAGTTGCCAAGTATGCCAAATAACTTCTATAAAGTCTGGAACTTGCTGGTTGCATACCAAACTAGTAGTTCAATCTTAATTTCTGTCCCACCGGGCGTGCCAGAACTGTTATCACCTAAAATTGCACCCTTGTTGAACCTGATGTTCAACAACTCAGTGTAACATTGGAAGACCTCTAAAGATGTGGGTTTCTTGTGAGCAGAGGTCAACCTCTAGAGAAGGCCAGCTTCTTTTGTGTATCACCTAAACTACTAATTTTTAAAGGGGAAAGGGAGAAAAAATGCATACAAAATGAAACTATACTGAACTATTCCTATGGTGATACATAGAGTTGATAAGAAATCAAGAAATGAAAACAAGATGCAAACACAATGGGGAAACTAGACCGCATCTGTTTTACTTACTCAACATAACCCCATTAGACTTATGCATCACTCTTGACAGGTTTGATCTACATACATATCTCAAGAAGGAAGGAACAAACTTCACAACTTTGTGGTATGAATACAGATTTAGGAAACACTGTTCAAGAAATAAATACTTAAGCTAACATACAAAAATGAGAGTGGTAAGAACATTAGTACTTGTTTTCAAGGTGAACTCTGTTTTGCATTCCAGATTTCAGTTGAGTTACAAAAAACATACATTTAGTCGAGAAAGGATTGATAGAAATCACTAACTCTTTAGAGTGTATATCAAAACTATTTACAAAAAGGCAAAAAAATGCCTTAAATATCAAAGTGTGTCGGCCCCTTAGGGCTTACAAAATATCATGGCGCAGAAAAAATTGTCCCTTAGATTTTTTATTGAATTTTAAGCTGCACCCTGCGTGTCCATGTCGGTGTCAAAGATTTCCTTCAAGGGACTCCATTCTTGAACATTCTGCAACCACCACAATTCACTTCTCTTCCTCATGTCGATCTTCGAACCTCCCTATCGAGCGCCTCCAATGCTTTTGAGCTCAGAACAGATACACATTGCTTTTCATTCTGTTGATGTTCTTGAGACTACCACAACTCACTTTCTGATCTTTCTGATTGATCAAGTAAACTCCACGCAGATTCTTCGGTCAGTTAAAAACTCCTTTGATCAGAATTGCATCTCGGGGAGACACTGGAAGTGTCTCACCAATGCGATTACACCCCTCTGAAATTATCGACACAACATGTGATAGTCGATGAGAGCTCTTATCAAGCCACCAAACTTATATCGAAGTCAGCTTTTTCATTACTCAGAACATCGGCAAGACACTACCGAGTCGACAGGATCTCATAGCGATGCCGAATCCTTCTACCCTGGCTCATTCTATATCGGTCGGATCCTTCTTTGGTTGGCGAGACCTCTCACTGAGCTTCCTCTTGTCTCCTTTTCCTTTTCATTTCTCCATCTCCCCGAGCTCCTCTTCAGTCGGCAAGACATTGCCAAGTCGGCAAGATGTTTTACCGAAGGAAAAATGTTACCCCAAGGCCCTTCATCTTCGGCAGGAGTTGATTGATGTCACCCCGAACGCACCCCATTCTACAGAGCTTTTCATTGCTTTCGGAAAGAATCTGGAAAGTCAGGAAGACTTCATAGCGAGGCCCCATAGTCATACCGATATATGCTTTTGTCACTGAGACACCCTCCATTCGCTGAGACCTCTTGTAGACTTCCTTTTGCTTTGGAGAACTCTTCATTCGGCAAGACACCTGGCGAGACCCTTCGTTATCGGCGAGACATTGGCCTGTCGGCCAGACCTCCCACCGGGCTCCTTAACTCTCGGTGATGAGCTACTTTCTCTTAGGTTGGGGAGACATTATGCCTTCACCAGGACATTCTGGCGAAACTACTTTCCTTGGCCGAGACCACTCTACTTCAGCAAGAGTTCACCCCGTCGGTGAGACATCTTGGCAAGATCACTTTTCTCTTGGCGAGCTTCCTTTGTGTCGCTCAGACTTCTTTATGGCTGAGACCCTATGCCGAAGGCCAAATCCTTCGGTGAGTTCCTTTCTTTCTGTCGGCAAGAAACTACTGTTTCGGTAAGACCTCTCGTCGAGCCTTAAATCTTTGGGCGAGCCCATCTTATTATCGGCAAGACCCCACCTTTTCGGGAAGACATCTCGCCAAAGAGGAAGCTTTATGCTAAGAACTCCCTAGTGAAACACTGTCAGTGTAACCCTTGCTGGTCGTCGAGACATCATGCCGACTTGACTTTCCTTGGGCGAGACCCCCGGCCTTCAGCAAGACATTCTTGATCACCGGGACATTCTGGTGAAACTATCCTGCTTTGCGGATGCTGCTTTATTCATTGAGACTCTGATGGATCGACAAGACTTATGCCGATATTACCTCATGTTGGCAAGACATCTTTCCTTTGGTGAGACCTCTCGGCGAAGCCTGCTTGCATACGCCGAAGGCATCCTTTCGGTAAGACCTTCTACTTTTGCTGAGACTTCATGGCGACTTCATTTACCTTTTCCAAGAGCCTTCATTCGCCGAGACATCACCATGTCGGCCAGACATCACCCCAATGGCGAGACGTTACACTGAGGGAAAATATGTCAGGGAGACCTTGTGACTTCGGCAAGACCCTTTGGCGAAGCTCGCTTGCTTTGTCGATGCTGCCTGACTTCGGTGAGACCTCTTCCGATCGATAAGACCTCCTATCAAAACCCGCACACATACGCCGAAGGGATCCTACTTTGCTTTGTCGGTGAGACCCGATGCATTGGCCGAGACTTCTCTCTGAAGGAAAGAACTTCCGCGAAATGAATATCCTTTTGTCGCCGGGATGATGATCGATGTCTTGCCGATAGGGACCTATAGGTGAATCCCACTCTCTGTGACATTCCTAGGGTCTTGGTGACTCTTTCCTTAGAAGATTTTCATGCTGAACCTGAACAAGGTAGGCTTCTTCATTGAGTTCCCTGTGACCTAGCATCAGATTCATGACTTTTTTTCCTAGGCCGAATGCTCCATTTGGCCTTCTCGAACCTGTTAAACACAATTTTCCTTGCCTGATTGAGCTTGAGGGTGAAAATTAGGTAACAGTCCCTATTGTGTTTTTTGAGTTTAACCTCTTGGAATCCTTTTCCTTCAACCCTTGCCCTTTTTCTTTTCCTTTATTGGAGAGTTGGACTTCCTCTTACCATCATGCCTTTCATTTGAACTCCAACCCCTCAATCCTTACATTGAGTTCCTTTTAGTGCCAAAGTTTCAACCATTCCTTTTCTTGGGTATGTTTCCTTGGTATCCTCGATACTTGACTTTTGAAATTTCCTTCTATATGCTTTATTATAGTTGAAGATGCACAAATACCTCTAATTTGGTACAAAGTATGAGACATTCTCGATTCCCAATCCTTAAAAATTTTCATTTTATCACCTTATGAAGATTGCGTGTTTGTACTTATTTGTATGCCTTAAGGGATGCATTTATTGTTTCCCTCGATCCCCAACTCCTTGATAGTGATGTTTTATGAGGCAACCTTAATCCTAGATCCTCAAAACTCCAAAAACCTCATGTTTTTAATTGTTCACTCCCACTTACCTCCTTACATGAACCAAGATTCCATTAATGACCCGATTTGACCTCACAACTATTTGTTGGATTCTTTCGCCTATAAATCATTATTTATTCCAAAGGTGTGGATTCACATACACTTGCAATGATAAAAAGATGAAGGAACCCACATTTTAATTAATATGGAAGTTGAATTTTGGCTACCATTTCAACAAATTTTGTGGGATCTTCTCCACCTTGTACACTCAAATAAAAGACACCAATAATGCTCACGATAATAGTGATCATGAAGAAAATAATTTCCTCACACCTCTAGATACTTGTACACATCTTGAAGGGGTGATTTTGCACAAGGGAATTAATGCTAATAAAATTAAAGCTAAAGGTGACTTGCATGATGGAAAATGACTCTGAATCTTTTCCATAGGCCATTCATATGCATTGAAGGAGATATATTGCTACATTTTATGTTGGGAATTATTGTTCACATGGGTTAGAATAATAATGTGTGCTACAATTAAAGTGAGTTGCTATTATAGCTCACGTAATTAATATTGTTTGTATTATGAGTTGTTTTAACAACTCATATATTTAGGAGTTTGTTTATTTGTTAGTCACGAGTTGTTATAGGACGTTTCCTATAATATAGAAAATACAAGTCCTATATATATGTATTGAATGAATGTAAAAGGTATGAGAGTAATTTAATATCATTGTGATTTATTTTATGAATATCTCTGTCCATATTTCCAATATGGTATCAGAGCACAGGAGAATGTGGGAGTGATGTAGATATGTTGTTCCGAAAGCTTGGAGAGATCCCAGTGGTCTCATGATTCATCAAGGCACAAATTGAAAAAAAAAAAGAAGGCTCATGTGATTGGCGGTTCACTCACGATAGTGAGAGTGACAAGGAATTCTATGTGGCCAGATTTTCCATTGATTGGATTCTCTTGTTTTATTACTTTGTTGCTGTCTGCATATTTGGATTGGGCATTTTTTATTGGAGGTTCGTAGGAGTGTTGAAAATATTTTGTATTGTCTTTCCACAAATTGAATGACATTCTCATAGTGTGCTTGGATCTGTTGGCATTTATTTTCATAGAGCTCTTTATGGTTGTTGATGGACGTGTGCATCTCTTCTCTTCCCCCATATTCATCTTGCAGGGACATTTGACATTGAAATCCTTCACTGAGATCTGCAACTCATGTGGAGGAGTGGTGACTATAGGTGGCCTGAGATTTGTGCAGATCAATACTATATTTTGTCAGTCAATACATATCATTCTTGAAACCTTGGACCCGCATGTTTTCATTTGCAGCTTGTATCATTCTCATATCGGTTTGGCTTGGTGATTACTCCTCCTTTGCATGTAGTCTATGAGACTCCATCCTTGGCAGGATTTTTGGGCAGGCTTTATTTTGATGTTGTGCAGTTTTATTTTTTTATAAGAGGCTTAATATTTATGAAGATTCATTTTTACTATTGGGGAGGAGAAGTTTGGTAGGTCTTTAGTTATTGTTTAGTTATATTATTTCAAAATAAATTTTTTAATAGTTTTTCTAATGGGATTGTTGTTGGAAAATCATCCTTGTGTCAGTGTTATAGTCAAGGTGCATTATCGGTTGAGCCTGACACCTTTGATTAAAAGAGTAATCATAGATAAATTAATTTTTATTGAGAAATTTGAAGGAAGAGACTTTCATACTTGGCAGATATAGATGCAGTTACATTTGATTGAAAAAGATCTATGGGATGTCGTCAAACCGAGCTCAATAACACCAACTGATGCAAGTGAACTTGCTAAGTGGAATATAAAAAGTCAAAAAGCTTTGGGAACTATTGGTCTTGCCTTATCAAAAGCATATTTACACCATGCAGATTTTGTAAATTCAGAAAAAGAGATTTGGGAGTCGTTAAACAAGCTTTTTGGATTTGAAGTAGAAAGTGCCAAGACAACATTAAAGCAGAGATTGTATGGACTAAAGATGGAGAAAGGTTCAAAAATGATAGATCATATCAGTAAGTTTCACTCTTTTCTAAATCAGCTAGCTGGGATTAATGAGAAAATAAAAGATGATGATGCCAAAGCAATACTTCTGAATAGTTTTCCTAAGCATATGTCTGGAATGGTGTTCACATTAAGTAAGGTAACCATTAGTCTTGAAGGAGTAATAACTACTCTACTTGATTAGAATGAAGACTCATAATCTGAAGAGGTCTTATTTGTACATAACAAAGCAAGAAAAGGAAAGTACAAATCTAAGAATATTCCTTTAAAAGGAAAAATCAAATGCTTCTATTGTAATGAAATAGGACATGCAATTTTGAATTGTAAGAAGAAGGCACAAGATCTACTAGATGATAAATTGGATCATCATGCTTCCTTAGCTGAAGAAACTGATTGGGAAAACCATGCCAATGATGAAGAGTTGTCATGTCCTAGTGATGAAAAATATGTGCTTTAGATAATCCAACATTGGAGGCAAGAGGCATCGAAGGTTGGAGGACAATCAACATCCTCTCGTCAGTCACCAACGACAGGCTCGCTCATCAACTTTGGTGACATTTCCTTTTATACAACATGATATATTTTTCAATGTTATAGGTTGTGTGAATAAGTGGAAATTTCATATTGTGGGGGGGAACAATACACAATATTTCATTCCTAGTTTGTGATATGTATGATGATTTCTATGTAACTTCCCTAATGTACAAGCATAGTGGCAAACAAAAGCACCAGTGTAATGTAGTTCATGGATCTTGAAAGGGTTTGTGGGAGGATCCGGAAAACCACACGAGGTGAATAGATGAGTAGAGGTTCCTATTCATGTCAAGGTTTGTGGTAAGCCTATTTAAAACCATGGAAGGAGAGAGCCTTTCTTTTGGATCAAGGTCATGAGTCACATAGTTGGACATGCCATAGGGAGGAGCATACTGTAGGTGAAGGGTGTGAGTTCATACCATGTTCACACTAAGGGGGGGAATGTTGGGAATTATTTTTCACATGGGTTAGAATAGTAATGTGTGCTACAATAAAAGTGAGTTGTTATTATAGCTCATGTAATTACTATTGTTTGTATTATGAGTTTTTTTAACAACTCATATAATTAGGAGTTTTTTTATTTCCTAGTCAAGAGTTGTTATAGGACGTTTCCTATAATATAGGAAATACAAGTCCTATATATATATATTAAACAAATGTAAAAGGTATGAGAGTAATTTAATATCATTGTGATTTATTTTATGACTATCTTTGTCCATATTCCCAATATTTTCATTGCTCAAAGGGGAGAAATTTCATTCTACAGAGAAAACTCTTGCCAAAAAATATTTTGACAACTTGTGTTCAAGAAATCAAATGTGAGGATGAAAACCTTTTGGTTTCAAGGATAAGATGATGAAATTCCTCTAGTTCTATAGGACAATATCACTCAAAGGTTAGGAATGAGATTTTAGAGCTGCAAATTCAATTGTTCCAAGTTTATGTGTTTTGTAGTTTTTGTTGTGGATCTAGACATAGTAGTTTACCTTTTTTGTCATTGTTGTTCCTTCTATTGTTGTAAAATACATTTTTGTATTTTAGATCCCATTATAAATTAGAAATTTTTTTAGAATCTATCTTTTACTTATTGGCTTTAATTGTTAATTTAGATTATTAATGTTGATGTAAATATTGTGATTTTTTTAAATTTTTGTAAGATGTATTTAAAATATTCAAATTTTAAACTTGTTTGCCAAAATTATTCATGGGATAATTACATTCTTCAAAAATGTGAAATGGTTTCAAAGCCTCTTTTCTTATGAATGCCTTCTTTTTTACCCAAGCCTCCCTTGAGAATATAATATTCTCTCCTATCCCAACTCTCCACATAAATTCCTTTTTGACCACTTCCCTACACAACTTGAGAAAGTTTCAAACCCTAAAGCATTTCAATAGAGAGGGCCTAAATAATAGATTCTCAATATCCTCTCCCACCATGTACTTGGATTGTAGTACTTTTCTGCACAACATGTCTTCCTTAAGCATCTGCAACAATAACTTCATCTCAAAAGCTCTATTGATTAGTTTGTAGTTCTGGAAGCCCAAACCACCCTACTTGCTACAACACACTTTAGACCATTTGACTAAGTTGTATTTTTTGCACTCCCCCATATCATGCCACATGAAGGATATCTATGCATATGCTATAACCTTGACCACTTTCCCAAGAATTTAAAAAATGGACATTAAATAAAATGATATATTAAAGAGGGTAGCTTTGATGAGTGATCCTTCCAATAAAATCAACCATCTTCCTTTCTAGGAAAAAAGTTTGTTCTGAATTCTTTCAACCACCCATTTCATTTCCTTTGTTGAGGCCTTCTTCTCCATCAAAGGCAAACCTAAGTACATTCTTGGGAGTTTTCCTACCTCAAAGGCTAAAATTTCCATGATATTAAGTGAGTCTTCACTATGTTTTTTAAGAAAGATTTTTTTGACAAGGATTATTTATTCCCTATCACTTTCTCATATAAATTGAGAATCCTGTTGAACACCCTTGCTTCCTTATTTGAGGCCTCACCGATAAAAAGAGTATCATCCAAAAACTCAAGGTAGGTCACATTTTCCAACCCCAAAGAGATTTACAACCCTTTGAGATTCTTGCAAGCCACTTTCTCCTTCATTTCTCTCCCTAAGACCTTTGCAACCAAGAAAAAGAGAAAGTGGGAAAATTTTCTTAGTCTTAAAAGATTAAATGATTGCTTATTAATTGATATAGAAAAAGAGGTTAATGCAACACAACTCTTAAGCCAATCACACCATTCTCCACAAAAAAATCTTATTTAATATTTTATCTTAAAACATGCATGAAACTCAATCATATGCTTTGTTAATTTCAAGTTTGATTAGCATCTCATCCTTTTTCTTCTAACTAGTCAAGTTGATGGCCTCGTGAGCTATGAATATTCCATCCAAAATTTTCTTCCCCTCCAAAAACAACTTTTCCACTTTGAGATGAAACTAGCTAAGATCCTTTTTAAGCTTAAGGCAATTTCCTTCGTAGTAATTGTATACACCATTTTACATAAGGCTTCTAGTTGAAAAACATCAAAAAATATTTTTTTTTTAACGTTGGCAATGAGAGCCAGGAAGGAGGAATGAATGTTTAATTGAAAACTGATTTGTACATGGCGCTCCCGTGCTGTGCAAGCCGAGCTAGGGCACCCGTGCTCTAGCTCTTTTTCCTGTTCTACGAGCTGTGCACTGTGGGGGGGGTCTTGTCGACTGTTTGGGTGCTCTTTTGGTTGCTGGTTGGGCTTGCTGCGGGCTCCGGGGTGGGCTGTGGTGCCATTTGCGGAGCTGGGTGTTGTGGGAGGGGCGTTTTATGCCGTGTGTTGGAGTTTGGTTGTGAAGGCTGCGGTGGGGTGGGGTGGGTGTATCTTGGCGCTTGCCTTGGCTCAGCCCAGGCTGTGGGTTTGGGCTTAGGGTGCTGGGGGGTGTTTGTGCTGGGGGTGTTGGGGTTCTTGGTGGTGTTGGGTGGTGTTGTGGGGGTTTTTTGTGGGTTGTTCTTTGTTGGTGGGGTGTGTGGGGTGCTAGCCTTGGGGTGAGGATTTTTTGACCCTAAGTCTGTTTGGGGGTTTGGTTGTGTTGCATCGTTCCTGATCCTTTCTTCAATGGAGAATGGGGAGCCGTCGGGGTGTGGAGAAAAGTTGAACTTTCGAAATGCTTTTGGCTCGAAGCCCTTGCCTCATGGGTCATGCCTTTTCGATAATAATTTATTTTCTCAGAACTTAGAAAAGAATGAAACGGGACTGACAGGAGGGTTTCAGTTTTTGAAGATTAACGGATGCTTAGAATGGTGGAAGGAGAGGCCAAATGTTGTGATCCCGATGGAGATGCTCACGGATGATATTGAGTACTACTCACGTCATTCGTTGTATTGCAAATTTTTTGGGATTGAAGATTTCGTTGCAATTTTTGGAGGCTTGGGCCTAGAGAACTTGGCTGTCGGAGGGGGAGATGGAGATTAAGCTCCTAGCAAATAACTATTTTATGGTTTCATTTGACTGCATGGCAGATAGAATCAAGGTCTTTGAGGGAGGTCCTTATTTTTACAATCAGGTGGGCCTGTTTATCAAGCCGTGGCATGCGGGCTTCAATCCGACCGAGGAGATTCCTAGTCGGGTTCTAGTCTGGGTTCGGCTCTCGAGGCTCCCGGTCGAGTGCTGGCAAGATGATGTTTTGCATTTACTGGCTTCTTTGCTGGGTAAACCTGTGGGTTCTTCACAGCAAACACAGTTCAAAAAGGTAATGACATTTGCCCGATTTTGTGTGGAAATTGATTTAAGTAAACCTTTGCCAGACTCTTTAGAGGTGAGTGCAGGTTCTTACTCATGGGTTCAACAGCTTGACTATGAGACCTTACCTTTTAGATGTTGTTTGTGTCATGAGTATGGTCACCTACAGCGTAGATGCCCAAGGGCTAAGCCTTTGGAGACTAACTCTTCTCAGCCTCCTGGCAATCCGCCTAGGGTGGATAAGGGCAAGGGTCCTATTCAGGGTGGTGGTATCGGGGAGGATGGCTATATTCCCGTCAGATCTCAGAACATAAATAAGGGGCAAAAAAGGACTATAATAGAGAGGCAGGAAGAGGATACTTGTAATAGATTTGAGGTTTTGGAGGGTCTTAACCAGCAGGAAGTGAATCCTAGTTTGGTTGATTTGGATAATGGTATTTTGGGTTCTGATTAGTTGCAGCATGCGATTGAGGTGGAGCAAGCTTCCCAGCAGGCGGTGGGTCTAGACTTACAGGGTGCTGAGCTAGATGGGGGAGCCTATGGACAAGACAGGATTTTCCCTAGGGTCTCGCCTATTCTACAGGAGGATGGAACCTTGCATTTGGAATCAGATCTCCAGTCGAAGGCTCAGAAGGTATTAGGTGGAGTAGTGGTGAAGGATAGCGATGCTTTGTCTCAGCTTGTGCGAAGGTCAGGTTCAGAGGGGGGAAAAAACAATAAGCTGTCTCCTCATTTGGGTATCTTGCAAAAAGATCTTAAGAAAGGAGGGGGGGAAAAAACTGCTAAGCGGGTAGGAAAAAGGATTTGGAGAAGATTAAATTGATAGGGGAAACTTTGGTGGAGTCAGGGTCAATCAAGACTTTGGATTCTCACTTCTCAAGCCCTTTGAAATGATTGTTCTATCATGGAATGTTAGGGGCTTGAACAGTGGCCCTAGACAAAAAGCTGTTCATAATTTGGTTAGATGTCA
Source organism: Sequoia sempervirens (assembly GCA_007258455.2). NCBI lineage: Eukaryota > Viridiplantae > Streptophyta > Pinopsida > Cupressales > Cupressaceae > Sequoia > Sequoia sempervirens. The sequence goes on from VDFB02000002.1 coordinate 34,497,651, forward strand.
GTCACCTGATATTCTTTTTTTGCAGGAGACTAAGCTTTCTGTGGATGGTATGATGGGTTTAGTGCCCAAGCTATGGAGGGATGCTGAATGCCAATGCATTGGTTCTCAGGGGTCCTCTGGAGGGGTGGCTTGCCTATGGAACCCTCAAAATTTTTTCCCTAAGTGGTGGATGTCCTTCAAGTCCTCTATCTCTTTGGTGGTCTCTTGTTATGATTCGGGGGAGTCAGTGATTTTTTCCAACATTTATGTGCCTGTGGATATGTAGGGCAAGCATATGTTGTGGACGGATATTTGTTATGTTCGAAGTATGGATCCTTACCTCCCGTGGATTATTGGGGGTGACTTCAATGCTATCACGAAGATTGCTGAGAAGTGTGGAGGTACCTTAAGATTGGAAGCCTCGGCTTTCCTATTCCAGGAAAATATTTCTGTTCTGAATCTTGTAGATATCAAGCCTGGCAATGGTCTATTTACTTGGAACAATCGGAGGACTGGTGAGAACTGCATAGCTGAGCGGCTGGACCGGTTTTTGGTTTCTTGCTTTTGGGTGGGTGATAGGTGGTCCTCTAGCTCAGAGATTTTGGATTGGAGGGGCTCTGACCATTGGCCTATTAAGCTTTCTGTCATCTCGGCTGGCCGGCCCTACAAGCCCTCCTTCAAATTCTAGCTTATGTGGTTACGGGATCCCGATCTCCATGATTATGTGGCTCAATGGTGGAGGGAGGATAGACCACCCTTTGGCAGGGCAATGTATATCTTTACTAAGCTGCTTCAGTTTGTCAAGTACAAGCTTAAGCGTTGGAATAAGCAATGTTTTGGGAACATCTTTAAAGCTAAGGTTGATGCACAAGCTAAGTTGGATGGTATTACTAGGTTGATGAGGGAGAATGGGGTGACTAAGCCTTTGATGCAAGAGGAATCTAGGGCTTTGAAGGTTTTGGAGGAATGGGAATTGCGGGAGGAGATCTTTTGGAAACAAAAATCCCGGATTGATTGGCTTCGAGAAGGGGATAAAAACTCTGCTTTCTTCTTTAATTCGGTAAAGGCGCGGAGGCATGGTAATTCTATTCCTGTGTTGATCATGGACAGGGGAGAGACTCTGAACTCCTTTCAGAGTATTTCCGATGAGGTGGTTCATTATTTTTCTTCCATTTTCAGGGAGGATTGGCAGGGGAGTTCTGTGGTGGAAGCTTAGGTCCTCTCGTGCATCCCCCGGCTAGTGTCTTTGGAGATGAGGGAGGATCTGATGGGTGAGATCACTTTGGAAGAGTTGGAGGGGACGATGTTCCAGATGAAGAAAGGAAAAGCCCCTGGCCCTGATGGTTTCCCAGTTGAATTTTTCCAAGAGTTTTGGGAGATCATCAAGCTTGATTTATTAGAGGTGGTCAAAGAATCACAACGAAATAAGCAAATGTTAAAGGCCATGAATTCCACCTTTCTGACACTTATTCCCAAGTGTGAGGGGGCAGATAGGCTGAGCCGTTTTAGGCCTATTTCCCTTTGCAATGTGGTATATAAGATTATTTCAAAGCTAATTGCTAATAGGTTGAAGAGGTGGTTGCAATCACTCATTTCTGAGGAGCAAAGTGGTTTTGTGGAAGGTAGAAAAATTCTGGATGGTATTGTTATGGCCACGGAGACCATCCATTCTATGGCCATTTCTAGAGAAAAGGCTATGTTTATCAAGTTGGATATGGCAAAGGCGTATGACAGGGTCCAATGGTCTTTTCTTCAGAAGGTCTTGGCCACTTTTGGATTTGGTGATGATTGGATTCAATGGGTCATGAGTTGCATCAGGCCTGTTTCTTTTTCCATTCTTACTAATGGGGAGCATTCTGAGTTGTTTGAAGCTTCTCGAGGGATAAGGCAAGGGGACCCTCTTTCCCCTTACCTGTTTATTCTGTTGGTGGAAGGTTTGGGTCGCCTTCTAAGACGTCAGGTGGAGTTGGGCCTTATTCAGGGGTGGCGGTGGGGAGGGGATTTACCCCCTCAGTCTCACTTGCAATTTGTGGATGATACAGCCTTGATGGGAGTGGCTACTATTCGTGAGGCAACGAATATTCGCAGGGTGTTGGATTTGTATCTGGAGGCTTCAGGTCAATCAATTAATGAGGACAAGTCTTCCATCTATTTCTTTAATACTCCAGATCCTATCCAAAGGAGAATTGCTCAGCTTCTCTATTTTCAGGTTGGTACTCTCCCTCTGTCTTACCTTGGGGTTCCTATCACGGTGGGAAAGTTAACGAAGGAGTCATGGTTGCCTATTTTGGATAAATTTCACTTGAAGGTTACTCACTGGACCAACCGATGGCTGTCCTTTGCTGGGCGGGTTCAGTTGTTGAAATCCGTGGTCCAAGCTCTTCCTATTTATCGGTGTATGCTTCAGGTGGCCCCTAAAGGATTTGTTTTGGAATTGGACTCTCTGGCGAGACAATTTTTATGGGCTGGTAGTTTGTTGTCTTCCAAATGGAGTCTGGTTAGATGGGATACTATTTGTTGTCCTAAGCAGCTTGGTGGTTTGGGGTTGAGGCATTCCTCTCTGGTAGGGATGGCTTTGGCGGAGAAACTTTATTGGAGATGGTGCATAGAGAAGGATAGGTGTTGGGCCAGGACCCTTTCCTATAAGTACTTTCAAGGTATTTCTGGGGAAGATATCCCTCTCTACCCCTTGTTGGGTAAGGGTTCAGCTATTTGGGCTACTCTCAAGAAGGGTGCTGCGCTTGTCAGGGAAGGCTTATTTTGGATTTGTAGGAGTGGAACGAAGGTTCAGTTTTGGTATGACTCTTGGGATGGTCATCCCCCCATCCTCACTCAGTTCCTCCACTTGATGGCCCTGAGTAGGAGTTTCAGTGATGTTGGTTGGACGAGGGTAAGTGATTTTAAGATGCTTTCTTTTCAGGGTCAGCTTGTGAGTGCTAGGTGGAAGACTCCTGAGGAGTGGCCGGTGGATGGTTTGGTGGGGGAGTGTAGGATTCTGCATAATATTCTATAGGGTAGACAATGCAATCCCCTCTGGGACAGGGATATCCTTGCTTGGTCTCCTAATCCGAAGGGTCACTACACGGTTGCGTCTGGTTATCAAAGATTGTTTACTCAAAGGTTTGTGGGGGAGGAAGTTCCTTGGTGGAAGAAAGTTTGGAATAAGTTCTCTTGGCCGAAGTGTAACTGCTTTGCCTAGATTTTGGCTTGGAACAAGTGTTTGACCTGGGATAATATCCAAAAGCGCGGGTTCCAAGGCCCGTCTAAGTGTGTGTTGTGTGGGGAAGGTGAGGAGGACTCTTCACATCTGTTCTTTTGGTGTCCTTTTGCTGTGCAGCTCTGGCATTCTTGGTGGAGTGTGTGGAATAGTCCCTGTGTCCATGCTTCCTCCTTAGTGGATTTTTGGTCTAGCTTGGGCAGACCTCCCTCGAGGACCTCTTTTTTGCAGGATGCTTGGCAGGCGGGACCTATTTTCTTGTTGTGGCAAATTTGGCTGGAAAGGAATAGGAGGATTTTCAGTGGGGAGTTGTTGCAGGTTCAACAGGTGTGGTTTAGAGTTCTTGGGATGATTCAGGAGACTATTCAAGCCAAGGGGGGGTGGAGTTGCCACTGGAGAAGAAAGATGCAGAGTTGGTGGCCCGTCTGGGCATCCAAGGATTATCCCCTCTAGTGCCTTGTGGCCAGATAGGTAGGCGGGTGGGGCAGCGAGTCCAGCGGCAGGGGCACTGGCTTCCTCCCCCTGTGGGAGTTTTGAAGGTGAATACTGATGGTTCTTCTAGGGGTAATCCTGGTCCCGCTGGTGTTGGTGGGGTTGGCAGGGATTCTGTTGGCTCAGTGGTTTTTCTCTTTTCCATTCATAAGGGGTCGCAGACTATCAACCTTATGGAAGGCTGGGCGATTCTATATGCCTTGGAGAAGGCCTATGAGCTAGGGTGGCGCAGGGTTATTTGTGAATCTGATTCTCAGGTTCTGGTTAATTTACTCAATCAAGGGAAGATGGCAGATGTGAACTGGCAGTTGGCTATTCTGGTGCAATAGATCTTGTAGATTGGTAATCTTATGGAAAGGGTGTCCTTTGTCCATATTCCTCGTGATTGGAACATGATAGCTGATTGTCTAGCCAAGTGGGCTTCTGAGCGTTTGGAGAATTGGAGGATAGATGATTGGGCTCAGATCCCTCAGGAGCTTATTCCGGATTTGGAGAGGGCTCTTGCTGTGGAAAGTGGGGGTGTTGATTGAGTTTGTTTTTGATTTTTTGTCCTTGGTCTTTCTCGGGCTTCTGCCCTTGCCTTGGTTGTAATGCTAGTTTCTAATTTTCAATAAAGTTTTTACCCTCTTTTAAAAAAAAAAAAAAATGAGAGCCAGGAAATTAGAATTCCAACCTTTCAACATAAACCTCCTTTTGCTACATTCTTCCATTACCTCCCAAACCTCAACTCCCACCACATGCTATAATTGTTGAAAAAAATAGCCTAAAATCCATTTGGGCTTGATTTATTTTTTGGTTTGAGAGAAGAAGTAGCCTATTCAATCTCTTCCAAATGGAAAGGAGTGAGCTCATTTTCCTCTTATTTGACTTCTATGGGGATGATTATCAAAAAATATTCTTGGGTAACCTTCTCATCCCATACATAATTTTCCAATAAATCTTTGAAGTAATGCACCCCTTTGGATTTAACATCTACTTTTGTGATTTCTACCCCAAAAGGGAGAGCAAGTTTCTCTATCTTGTTTACTATCCTTCTAATGATGGAGAGATGAAATAATTTTGTATTATGATCACCCTCCTTCAACCACTTAACTCTTGATTCTTGCATCTAAAAAAATTCCTCCATTCTCAAGATAATATTCAATTTGTTTAGAGACTCTGTTTCCTTCTCCCTAAGCTCCTATGAGAAGCCAAAATTTGTAATCCTCCCTTCTATTGAACCCAAAACTCCCCTACCTCTTTCTTCCTCCTAAAAATATTTAATATATCCTTCTTATTCCAAGCCTTGAATTCATCGTTGACCAACCACAATTTTCTTTGGAGGATGAATCTCTAGTAAAACTTAATATCCTTCTTCCACTAGTCCTTTAGAAGGGTTTTACAATTAGGGTGATCAAGCAACATAAATTATATCTTGAAAGGGCTCCTCCCTAGTCCACACTTGTGCTCTAAACTAAGGAATTAACCAAAGGTATGGTCCCCCAAAAGGATTCACTTTTGAGGAAATTTCTATCTTATTCAAAGATCATTATAAAGTAGTCCAATCAACATCTGACATATTCCTCTCTTGTCCTCCTATTGTTCCATGTAAGCAATCCTTCCTTTGGTTTTACATCCCACATTGATAGATCCTATAAAATTTTCTACAAAAAATTGATCCTATTGATACCCTAATAAATCTTCTCTCCTCCTTATCAAGAGCCAAGATAGGATTCAAGTCTCCTAATAGCCAATTTTAATCATTGAACTGATCATGAAAGTCTCTCAACTCCTCTAACAATATCCTATTTTTCAATTTTTATTTTGATCCATATATGCCAATGAATACAAATGTGATTCTTACCTAAACCATAATGGACTTGAGATTAAGAAAATCCTAAGATTATTTTAACAAAATTCTTGACCATCTTCTGGTATCCCAAAAGAGTGCCAAGCCTCTTTCCATCCCAGTTTCATCCACCATATTTCTTCCCCACCAGACTTAAATCACATACACTATGCATTGACCGATTAGGTGGCATATGTGAGACCACTTAACCTTCTCCATTCCCTTACCAATTTTAATTCTCCTCTAAACACTCATTGTTACAATAAATGGTTAGTAGTTCCTACACATAAGGAAAAACAAATTCAAATTCAAAATCATTGTTCCCATGCTATTGCAGAAGTTTGGTAGATACCATAAAGTGTTTGGTCACATAAAAGGAGATAAACTCTCATGGAATATTGTTATTGTAGCATACATAAGACATGGTCATTCTTAGGAGGCAATCACATTGTTTCACCATATGTAACAAACATGTCTCCAACTTGGTCAATTTATATTTTCTAGTGTATTCCCAACCTATGCAAAAATGGGAGCTCTAGAAAAAAGTTTAGGTATCCATAAAACATAAAGATAGGGGAATTTTTTAGATTTAGTTGGAAATGGTCTAGTAGATATTCTTCCAAAATGTGTAAGCATATACAAGGAATGTGAGCTATTTGACCAAATTCCTCAAAGAAATTTGGTTTCATGGGATCCCATGATTGTAGGATATGCACAAAATAATTTTTTTGAAAAGGAATTAGAAATGTTTAAGCAAATGCAATTGGTAGGTGTGAAGCCAGTCTTTGAAACCTTTGCTAACATCCTCCTTTCTTGGGATAAAATGGGATTTTTGAAAGAAGGTATGGACATTAACCAAAGGATAAAGGATAGAGGAATTTTTTTTGTAGTCGCTGTAGACATCTAAATTTGACCACTTCCATATGGTCAAAGACATCTCCTTAATCATCCCTTTGCTCATCTACTTCATCCTCCTTGCCGGTATTAATTAAATCATTCATTTAATTAATATTTCATGTCCTACATAAGGTTTCCAAAGTATTTAATTTAATAAATACTTTTCCCCTCTTTCCTCTCTAAATTAAATAAATATACCACTTTATTTAATTTAGTCATATTACTTATTGGAATTTAAATTAATTTTTAATTCCTCACTTTCTCTCTCATGGTCACATCATCCAACTTTTGCAAGTTGGTCTCTAATCCCTCTTAACCATCTAACCCTCTTCTAATTGACAAAGCATCCAATGTAACCAACTAGTACAAAACAAAGCAACAGATGCAATAGCTACTATTGGCTCCCTGATTGACATGCCTAAAGATCGAACAAAGTGCGAGTTCCTTGTGGAACAAATTTTAATCCCAGCGTATGATATCCCTGAGACTGACATGGTGTGTGACATTGTGGGTCCCACTTCCCCATGGTACCAAGACATATATACCTATCTGCATGATAATATTCTACCCCCAGACCTTACACGCAATCAACATAAATCCTTCGTTCAACGCTCTTCCTGATACATTATCGCTAGTGATACGCTTTATCGTTGCGGGTATGATAGAATCCTCCTTAGATGTCTGAGTGAGACCGAAGCCCATACTGCACTAATAGAGGTACATAGTGGTGTTTGTGGGGCTCATTCAAATGGTATGGCTTTGGCCAAAAGGATTCTCTGAGCTGGATATTATTGGCCTACATTAGAGCATGATGCTCGTGGATTCATGAAGAAATGCCTTCCTTGTCAGCAACATGTAGATTTGATTCATGCTCCAGCATAGGACCTTCAACCCCTCTTGGCACTGTAGCCCTTCTTTCAATGGGGTTTCGACTTGATTGACAAGATTTACCCACCATCTTCTGATAACCACACATTCATAATTACTGCTACTGAGTACTTCACCAAGTGGGTGGAAGCAATGGCACTCTCACAGATCACTGGTTCTCAAATTTTAAAATTCATCCTTTACCATATTCTCTGCAAATATGGTATTCCATGCACCATCCTCTTTGATAATGGAAAACCTTTCAAAAACCAGGCCATGAAGCACCTCTGATACACCTTTCATATCCAACATCGTTGGTCAATTCCTTATTACCCCTAGGGTAATGGTTAGGTAGAAGCAACCAACAAGACCCTTATTTGCATCCTCAAAAAGGTTGTCAATAACACTGGTCGAGATTGACACCTCCATATTCATCCCGCCCTCTAGGTACATCATACCTCCATCCGTACCCCTACAGACACCACCCCTATTCTTTAGTGTATGGCACTGAAGCCATCTTTCCAATCGAAGTTGAGCTCCCATCACTGAGGATTTCTTTGAAGAACCTAATTAGCGAGGAGGATGCTCGTGTTGCATTGCTTGCATAGCTAGAGTTACTTGATGAAAGAAAAATCAAGCCTATGATCATCTGCAAGCATACCAAAACTGCCTCAAGTGTAACTAAAATAAGAAGGTTCATCCTTGACAGTTCCAGGTTGGTGATCTTGTCCTTAAAGAGAACCAGCATACCTAGCAGGACCATGATAAAAAAGGAAAATTTAAGGAAAACTAGTTGGATCCTTATATCATAACCGCTAAATATGGATATGGGGCATACAAACTTGCTACCCTTGAAGGAGAGCCCCTTAAAAAACCTATCAATATAATGCATCTAAAGAGGTGCTAAAACTAAGTCTGCTTGGTAACCCCACCTATCAAAAAATAAAAAAAATAAAAAAAAAATAAAATAAAATAAAATAATAAAACAAATAAAAAAAAATAGTAAAGAGAAATAAATTTGTCCTATGGTGAAAACCACTTTTTGGTGGCACCTTGGATAAGTATGGGTGGTGAAAACCTGATAACAGGCATCATCCGTAGAGGGTTTAATCATTATATACCTGGCATCCTAGTTATATTATGCTTTCATCTGCCCTATCATCCTCACCCATCCCGTCCTCAGTCGGTTGGTATATCTCTTGATTAAGCATTGAACGATCCATCTTGGATATCCCTCATCCTAAGCTTTTTAGTATCCCATTTTGAGCTTGTGTCGTTCGTCTGATCGTCAGTCGGTTTGTGTCTTCATATAGCCCCCCCATTGTGTTGCTCTCCATCTAGATCTCATCTTGTTGCATCCTTAGTCGAACTACGTTGCCACTGCGCTGTCACGTAGGTAAGAATGATCATATGATCTACCCCCAAGGTATTTTGACCATCTCGTGTTGGTCGTCCATCATCTGGCTTCATCATCCTCTTTCCACTTTATCCATGACCTTTTCTTGAACTATGAGGGCTTTGCTTTCACATAGGCAAGGCTAATCTTTGATCAACCCCCAAGCCCCTAGGTCTGTAGGGTGTGTCAGTCCGTGTCCTTGTATGACTCATTCTTCACAAGGGAAATCCCTTAGTGTCAAGAGATCTGGTTAGTGAAAAAAATCTTGCGTCAATTGGGTCATTCTAGTTTAGTATCCATCATCGGTCTCAACAAGATGCATCCTTCCTAGCAAACCACATCAATCCCATCCATCCCCTTTGATCCTATGGAAAAGGACGTTTGAAGTTGATTGTGATCTTTTGATGCTTTTGGATTTTGTTTATTATTTGAGCTCCCCTATCATCACTTGTCATGGTCGCCTTGATCCATCATATCATGGTGTGCTTTGACTCATCAAAATAGGGGCATATCTTGATCTTTTCTTTGTTGTTGTCTTCTCAGTTGTCCCATGTAGTACCCACCAAGATCCTAGAGGTCTTGTGTTATGCTGGGGTATCCTTGTGTGTTTGTGGTTATCCCAATACCTGGCCCAACCAAGGTCATTGCAACCTTGGGGTGTCGGGATAGCCTTTTTGTTTGCTGTGTTTGTTTCATGCATTGGATGCCAAGTCGCCTTGGTCTTACATATTAGGGTATTCAGTATCTTATGCTATAACAAAAATCAATGCTCTGAAGATGGAAAATTACGTTATTGACTGCATTTCATTTCATTACATGCACCCTTCATTCAACCTTGTTCATAATCCATGACTTGTGATTTAGGTTGTGCAAAACTTTGACTCTTTTTTCCTCTTGGTTTTCCTCTTAGGGTACTAATGGTTTTTTGATGGGTGCAGTATCACACCCACAATACACCTATCATGTATCCACATTCCCATGCAAGTCCTTACTGACACTTAGGTTTGCATTATAGGAATTCATCTTTCATCCATATTTCATGTTAAATTATAGATACAACATATTTCATAGTTCGTAGATTGATTAGATTAAGCACCATAGTTTCATTCAACCCATACATGTCCATATTAACATTCACATAATACATGCATTACCACCTGCAAAAACATATTGTTAGATACATCCTAATTACATTTCATACCAAATATTCATACCATCCCGCATTATCAACATTAATACATGCATAATCATCCATCCACATAAACATGAAATATCATACATGTGCATACATAAACCAAATCATCCATCCACATAAGCATGAAATGTCCCATACATGTGCATACATAAACCAAATCATCCATCCACATAAGCATGAAATATCATATACATGCGCATACATAAACCAAATCATCCATCCACATAAGCATGAAATATCCCATATATGTGCATACATAAACTAAATCATCCATCACAAAAAATATAACACATAGTTTCAATAAGGGCTATCACATATCATAATCAAAATAATACAATGTACATCTCGTCATAATGTCTCAAGCATAATCCACTACATATCCATCATATATCATCAAATAAGGTACAAAATCCAGAGATGTAGATCACCTCTGATCTCTGTCGATAAGTGCTAAACCTCCATCTTGTACCTATAAAAAAAATACCGGTATCATGTCATCTGCTCTTTGACTGCTCTACTATGAGCTGCCCATGTCTAATCTCTAAGGGGAGTTAGGAACTGGCCCTCTATGCATGGGAGTCCCCTGATAATCATGGGTAAGGGCCCCCTAGTAACCACCGTAAGGAAAAGGAGTCTGCCGATAGTCACTATACCCTCTGGTATGTGTCCCTAACAACTAGGACAGTATTGGCATCTGAGGTACCTGTCTGATGTAGTGCGCTGTACGCTACGCCAGATCTAGAACGACATGCTCATATGCACACCTCCAGTAACTTGCCTCCTACATATAATCATCTCATTGCCCAACTTGATGTCTCACAACATTCCACTCATGCCTATACCTGTCTTGATCTACACTAATAGCTCTCCGCTCCTATCCCTAGGTCTCCTATGCTAATATCAGCTGTTGTACCTACTTTGTGGCCCTATGCCTCTCAGACTGTGCAACTTGAAACTATGCATGTAACCCCTATACCTCTGCCCCAGACTCACCCTATAGTTGAGTCAGTGCTGCATCTTGCTCACTCTGAAACATCTGCATCCGCACCTCTGCGACATCTCTCTCCCTATGAGCAGCTTGTCCTTGAGCCTTCGTTGCATCCCTATCCCTCTGAAGTGCCTGAAGTCTCAACTCGGCAACATCTCGCTCTCACCAAAGACCAGATACTTGTGACATTGCTGCATCCCTCTCTCTCTGAAGAGACTGAACCTCTGCCTCTGCCACTTGCCTCTCACTCTATAACACTTGAGCACATGCCTGTACCGCATCCCTCTCTACCTCTATGACCTGTACCTATGCCTGTGCCACGTCTCTCTTTGTCTACAACATGTGTATCTGCACCCTCATCTCCTCCTCTCTTTGCTGCATCAATCCCATATCTCCAACTATCTACTAAACATTTCACTCTGTCTCTAAGCTCATCCCACTCCTGGTGTAGATCCTCTCTATCTCTCTCTCCATAACTGCTCTAGCTATCCCCGCAAACCCTCTATATCTTATACAGTCCCTGCCCCAATCTTTGTCGCCTCCTGCCCTGTCTCTCCTCCAACAGCCTGTTGTATCGCCTCCTCTGCCACCAAATGATCTCTCTCCCATCTCACTACATCCCCCTCCTCATGCTCCCTAGCCACCTCTGCTCACAACCTCTCTACCTTGGCCTGCAAGTCAACCAACTCATCTCATTCCTCATCCCTCTCTCTCAACAATCTCCTCTCCACATCTGTGACCATCGTGGCCAGGTCTGAATAATCCCTCTTGCTCTAGGAAAATCATGCATGTATCTCACTCATCTTTGCCTCTAACTTGATTTTCTCTACCTCTATCTGCTATAATCGATGCTCACTAAGTTGCAGTCTCTCTAGGGTCCCTCTCAATACCACTACTGGATCCTCTCCTCTAGGTGGTACTGTCGATAGTGGTGGGATGTCATGTACCTCTGCATCAATATCCATCTCCCGTGGTTCATACCCCTCACTCTCTGTCGACGCCTCCATCTCATCCATGTCAATCACCATAGGAGCTCCCACTCCCCCTGTCACCCTCTCCTACTCTCCATTGGCCTCAGCCTCCCCCTGTCTTCATCATTGCTACCCTCCTGTGGCCACATCTACCTCCTATCCCTCTTGCTCTCTGCTAGCCTTGGCCTCCCCCTGTCTATCCTGCTATCGACCTCTTGGGGATGCATGCGCCTCCTACCATCTCTCTCTCTAGACCTCCGGTCCCCTATCCTATTGTGCTGCAACTTTGGCCTCATCCTCTCCCTCCTCTGCTCCATCTCCTCCTTGGGCTCTATGTCATCGTCTCCTCCTCTTGCCTACCCTCATCGGCCTCTCTGCTACTTCGACTACCTCCCATCCTCCTCTCTCCCAACCTCCTCTCCGCTGTTCTCGCAGACCCTATCCCTCTCTCCCCACCATTAGCCATCTCTCATCCTCTGACCTGAAGCCTAGTGCCCCCTCAATCGACACCACTGGTGTAATCCATGGAGGCAGATGTTGCCTAAACCACTTACCATATCAATTTTTCATCCCTACATCTCTCTGCCTCTCCCACCTACCTGGGTATGGCACAAAATGTTTTGCGTCCAACTCCTCCCACACTGCATCTAGATCCAACTCATCCCCCCATGGTTGCTCTCATGTTAATTGTCAGAATGACACTCGCCCTGCAGGAATATCTTGCCTCACTCCAAACTTCCTCGTCACCTGATCTGGCCTATGCAGCTCCACTACTTGCGGACCTCTCCCAATGATATAGCATTGGGTAAAGAAGTAACCCCTGTGTGCCTCCTCATCGTCCCTCCAATCCCTGAATCGTTTCAGCATATACGAACACCATACTATCATCTCCGCCTGCACATCATCAAATCTTCTCCTCCAAACATCCACATCTCTAACATCCCGATATCACAGTATCGCTTCCGTCTTTGTCCCCCATCCCCAAGCTACTGCTGCTTTGTCATCTTACTCTCCTGCTCTCAGCACAACCAGCTTGGTTACCCTGACGTGCTCCCAGGCCCACACCTGTAGCAGTGTGACGTGTGTCACACTTAACACCTCTCGATAACATATCACGTGCATATCCCTATACAGCTGTGCCAACATACAGGTCCCCCAAGCAAACTGACCCTCTCGGCCCTTGATGATGTGACAGATCACCTCAAAAACCCTGAGATGCAGGAATCGACTACTCTGGTCTGTCAACAATATCCTGCTAATCAGCCCCGCGAGGTACATCGACAATGCCAGTACCCTATAAGACAAGCATCTGTCCACATCCAACTGCTACCACTGAATTGGTAGCTCGTCATCACCAAATAGAACCTACACAGACTCGTCCAATGCCTCACCCTCTACTTGACACTCGCTAACTGTGAGCCCTGCTATGGGGAGCCTCAAAATCTGCCATATGTCCTTTAGAGTCATCATCATCTCCCTAGTCGGTAGATGAAATGTTGATGTCATCGAGTCCTGATGCTCTATCAATGCTGTCAACATGGCTCTGTGGGCCTTAATCATCGGATATGATAGCATGTGGAATAGTCCTACCTCTCCTAATGCCTGCTGATCTGTGCCCGTCATCACCGCTATACACCTACTCAATACCTCAGATTGTCTCTCTTGCATCTACAAATTTTCAAAATCTTGCATCCATGACATGACCACTATGTCATTTTCTCCTTTCGTCTTGCATCATTTTGTCTCCCTTTTTCCCTCGGCCCCAGGATTTCCCTTCCATGTCCTATCTCTTTCCTCCCTTTTCCCTCTCCTTTTCATCTTTCCCCTTTTGTCGGTCCTCTCGGATTTTGACTAAGCTCTTGGCCTCGCTCGAGACCTCGGGCAATCCTTCCCTGAGTATGGGTGGAATCGCCTCAGCCTCGACGGACTCACCCCGGGCCCATGGGCAGACTTGCCCGGCTGCGGGCGTACCCACCCCAACTTGGGTGGGCTCCCGCATGGCTAAGGGAAGACCCGCCTAGTTACGGGTAGACTCGCCTGGCTGCAAGAGGACTCGCCTGGGCTCCCGGGTAGGTCCCCAGGCCACGTGGGCAGATCTACCCACGTTCATGGGCGGACCCGCCCAGGCACAGGTGGATTCACCCTCGTCCGTGGGCGGACCCGCCCAGGCACGGGTAGACCTGCTCGAGCGCAGATGGATCTACTCCTCTGCAGGACCTAAGAAAATCCCCCTCTTTTTTTCCCCCACCCACTACTTGACCCTCTTTTCGGGAGTACCCGACTAAATTTTCCTCCCTGACTGAGCCCAAAATCCCAGTTTTTTTCCTTCTACCCATTTTTCATCCCTCCCCCTCTAGAAAACCCATATTTTCAATTTTTTTGAAACTTAAATGAAATGACAAAAATCACAAGGGTGGGTTTGGAGCTAACTTGGCGTGGCACGACACACTCGCTGAAGAATCGTCGTCTCTCGTCCTCCCGGTGGATGATGCCGCTATTGTACTCCAACATCGTGCACTTTCACTCTCGCCCTCTCCTCCTCACTTAACAGTTGTCCAAATGAGAAGAGGTAATTCTTATAATTACCTTTTATACCCCTTTTCTCTCCTTTTTTCCCTTTTTTAAATAAATGGATTTCTTTTCTCTTTATTTAGCTTTTTTTCACCTCAACTAATCCATTCACCGTCTATCTTCCTAGGGCCGCCATTTCCACATTGTATACCTGTTTGCCTCCATTCAAATGCCAATCGTCTCGGTTTTTTGTGCTCTTTCCAATGACATATACCACTCCATAATTTTGAGAAGTTGCCCGAGACCCCTTCTCCTTGCCCGTCTGCCTTCTTGAAGGGGCATATCCTACCGTTCTCTCCCAATCTTCTGCCATAAACCTTTTCTTGTGAGACTGGGGCATCCCGTTTAATTTCCCTCCGTTTGGACAGCTCATACAAACTCTCCCATACTCGGGCATCTCTTTTCTGGTCGCTTCCTCTATAGAGTCATCTTCATTTTATTTTCTTCGAAACCCTATTATCCTAATAGTGTTTTGAAGAGGGGAAAAATGTAGATATCTAAATTTGACCACTTCCATATGGTTAGAAACGTCTTTTTAATCATCCCTTTGCTCATCTACTTCATCCTCATTTACAGTATTAATTAAATCATTCATTTAATTAATATTTCATGTCCTACATAGGGTTTCCAAAGTATTTAGTTTAATAAATACTTTTCCCCTCTTTCCTCTCTAAATTAAATAAATATACCACTTTATTTAATTTAGTCATATTACCTCTTGGAATTTAAATTAATTTTTAATTCCTCACTTTCTCTCTCATGGTCACATCCTCCAACTTTTGCAAGTTGGTCTCTAATCCCTCTTAACTATCTAACCCTCTTCTAATCATAATTAATTTATGGTTAAAATGTGTACACCCTTAATCATCATTAGGGTCACATCCTCCATAATTTCCCACTTGCCTCTAATATGTCATTAATTTGTCTAATCAGGTACTTACACAACCTTAATCACTTAATTAGGTCAACCTAATCCCCATGTCATTTATGAAATGTGTTATAAGTCAACCTTATTAAAGACTTTCTCCTTTTGGAGAAGGCACTCCATTCCCCATGTGAATTTTTAATTCACATTTAATCCCCCAATGCATTCCAAAAAAAATTAAATTCTTTCTCTAATTTCCATGTGGATATTTGAGGAATTTTTAATTCCTCACATGTCCTCTCACCCACATGGGGACAAGGATCTCATTTATGAGGAGATCTTGTCCAAATCTCAAGGTACTATGTAGTACCTCCATGTCATGTACTCTCCTTCCAACTCATGTCCACATCATCCTTTTCAAGCCATTTCACATGCCACATGTCATGATGTGAGGGCTTGTGAGTTATCAACTCACCATAACCCTACATCTTGGCCTTGTTGATTTAATCCCAACCATCCATTTCTCTAGAGAATTCAAAATTCTCTATAAATACCCCCTCTTTTCTCTCATTTTGGGAGGAGATCATTGTGCTAGCCAAACTCTTGCAAATTTTTCATTTGAGCCATACTTAGCCAAAATACTTGCATTTGCATCCACTTTCACCCATTTTCCATCCATCTTACAATCCACATTTGCATCTCTTGCCATCAAAGAAGCATACAACATCAAAGATCGAAGGGCCAACCAAAAGGACAACTCAACAAAGTAAAATTTTCCATTTTGTTTTGTTAAGTTAAATGATTGCCCAATCTTGAGGTGTAGGGTGTTTAAACTTGTTGTTTGCACTCTTTTGTTTGTTGCTCATTTTCTAACACGTATTTTCACCTGTTCACAGTCGCAACTACCATGGTAGACATGTATGAAAAATGTGGAAGTATAGAAAATGAACATGAAATTTTTGATAAAATTCCTCAAAAGAGATGTCACCTCATGGAGTGTGACGATTGCAGGATATTCACAAAATAGATGTGTTGAAAAGGCTTTATAAACTTTCAAGAAAATGTAATTGGTAGGTTTAAAGGTAGACTTTGCAACCTTTGCTAGCATCCTCCCAACTTGTTCCAAATGAGAGCTTTGGAACATGATATGGATATCCATCAAAGCATGGAGGATAAAAGAATTTTGTCAAATGTTGTAGTTGCTACTGCTCTAGTAGACATGTATGCAACATGCTCTCGTAGACATGTGTGCTTCTAGCTATTTTTTTGGGATAATTTACATAACATTTAGTATCAAATATCTTTCCCTAGTCATCCTTTTTGTAGCTTACTCTTTTCAATATTATCTATAATTTCCCACCATATTCTCACACCTCACACTCACAATATTTGGTGATAAAAAAGTGATTACAAAAGTGGAAACAATCAACATCCTACCTAAAAATATAATCATTTTTTCTCTAACTAGTAGTTATTTTTTAATTTTAGGGTAGAAACACATTTTAGAAGCATGCCTACTAGACCATTTCAAACTATATCTAATAAAATTTCCCTATCCTTTATGTTTTATGGATGGCTAAATTTTTTTCTAGAGCTCCCATTTAGGCATAGGTTGGGAATACACTAGCAAATGTAAACTAATCGAGTTAGAGACCTGTTTGTTACATATGGTGAAACAATATGATTGCCTCTTGAGGACAACTATGTCTTCTGTATGTTGTAATAATCATATTTCAGGAGAGGCTATCTCCTTTTATGTGACCAAAAAATTTACAACATCTACCAAACTTCCATGGAAATTTGGGAATAGTGATTTAAATTTGAGTTCTTTTCCCTTACAAGAACTATTGATTGATTGCTATAACATGTGTTTATAGGGGAACAAAAATTGGCAGGGGAACAAAGCAGGTTAAGCGAGCTCACATACATCACCTAAGTAGTCAATGCTTAGTTTGTGTAATTTAATTCTATCCTTCCAAATGCTTGCCATCATAGATTGGGGTCTCACGGAGGGGGGGATTCCTAAAAAAATTCAATGGGTGTTGTTGAATTTTCTTAGGAATATCATGAATTTTGTATTGTAGTTTAAGATCCTAAATTTATAGAAGTTGGTGGTCTCATGAATTTTATTTTTTTGTATATTCAATTCAATGGAGTAAATAAATGTAAAATAATAAACAAATAGGAATTTAAAAACTCCATATGGTTGACAAGTGGTAAAAAAACCTAAGCTAGTGGGGCAATTTCTAGCCCCACCCTAATTATGCTGGCTTAAAATTTTAAACTAAAAAGTAAGGGCTGCTATTGTCGAGAGAAAAATTATAATTAATACAAATCTTGAAGCCCACTATGAGACCTCAACCATAGTTTCTAACTCCTTAACCCTCATATTGGCCTTTTGTATGATTAGGAAATTTGGTTTATTCTCTTCAATCATCCATTTGATTAAATGATCTTTTTCAAGTACATTAATCCCCTTTAAATTCCATCCATCTCAGAACCTTCATATCTTCTTATGAATTTGGAGGTACTCATCTCCCTTTTGACATAACTTAGTAATTGAATCTTGTGTTTCCATTTCCATATCTTCCATATCTTCTTCCTTTTCCTTGATAACACCCAATTTTCCTTCTCTTGTCATACCAAACCCATGTCCATTAACATAGCTTGAGGGAACTTGCTTCTTCACATATTGCCTTTGCCATTTCCTACATGCCACTCTTCAATTCCTAGTACTTGACATATCTGTCATATCTCCTCGATACTTTGTTAATCATTTTGTATGACCCCTAGCCCCGATGTAATTTGGACTAGGGGTGGAACTTCATACTTTAAGGTGTAGACATAAATAACTATGTGTGTGCGTGTGAGTGTATGTTAAATATGAACCTTGATATTATTGTTAAATGTGATTATCAATCCTATTATACTATTTTAGTTTAATGCATTGAATGTTTGGATTAACGTGGACTAATGAATTGGTTGTTGTACTTGTGTGAGGTTTTTTGTTGGATGCAGGTACCAGGGGTGCAAAGTGAGGTGAATTATGTGGTTCACAGGATGAGAGAAAGGTAATTGGTATGTCATTCTAGTGTTGACCATGCTAGTAGTTTCGCAAACCCGAGGTTCATTCAAACCCAAGGCCTTAGACATATAATAATTTCCATAGTTATTCATTTCCGACTAGGCAGAGTCATCAAGATAATCTAAATAGTTCCAGGGCTAAATTAAGGATCTTGCTTGATATGGTAAGTTCACTAGAAATGGTAATAGTTAACATACTAAAAATAAATTAAAGTAAATAAATATGTATCTAATTAAAAATAAATAAAACATAACTATAATGTATGGGCCAAATAAATAAATTACACCACTTAAATAAAATTAGTTCACATTTAAAATCCTTGAAGTTGGGCACCATATAAACCAAGATATAGGCAACAAACAAAAATAAAAAAATAAGCCACCAAGTAAAGAGCTATGAGATATTAAATAAAAAATGATTTTTAAACCATGAATAATAAAATATTAGTCATTTATATCAAATGCAATATGGAAGGGCATTGAATCGAACCATTGAATAAAATAAATAAAGTTTTCCATCAAGAAAATATGGAAAAAAAGAGGACACAAGAAAAAGAAGAGATGCTTTCACGGGAGAAGGCAGTGCAGGGTAGCATTAGAGGAAGAATCTCGAAAAGGGAGGAAGAAGCTTGGTGAGGAGGACATTAGAGGCATTAAGAGGCTTGGCAACCCCTGTAACCACCGCCAATGGCAAGAAGAAGCTTTGACCAACATGCCATGAAAAACCTCATCCATTTCTTCTTTAATTGGAATAGTAGCGTCTCATTTTGGGCAGAGAAGATTTGGGGGGGAAGAGAAGAAGAAGAAACAAAGGGCGTAGTTGAAGTGTGGATGGGTTTTGAAGAGCAGTCTAGAGTTTGGCGGCTATGGCATTGCATTTTTCTACTCAATATCTCACCATCTCAGGTTTGAAATCCTTCTATTATGCAGTACCATTCTATGTTACAGCCTTTGTGAATTTAATTTTTGGCTTTGGAATCTTGATGTAAAGTTCTTACAATAATTTGTTTGGAGAGCTCACCACATGCTCAAGTGCTGGGAGCTGTTTTTATTTTATAAATTTAAGCAAGTGTAAAGGAAATAACTTAAAAAACTAAGAAATTAGAAAAATAAACCTCCACACCAACTGTAGGATGGGGTGCTTGAATAGGGAATCTCTTCTTGCATATTCTAAACACAAAAAAAACTCATAGGGAAATGAGGGAAGGGAATTTTGACTTAAGCACATATTTTAGAATCATAAAATCATATAGTTTCTTGATTGCATAAATAATAGAGAGGCTCAATAATTTAGACTATATGCAAGTATTTTCTCTTTGAGCTGTAATAGTTAGTTCTGGTTCATTTTAATTGTAGGAATGAGTCTCAACGATTGATAAGTTGATAATCTTGTAGTTAGAGGCATAAGGAGAGAGAAGAGTTTGTAAGCATTCATTTAACGTAGCATTAAGCCAGTGAGAAAGTGTGACACATTAACAACTACCTTACACCATTTCTATATTACCCCATTGAGGCGTAAGCATAGATTTAAGGAAACATAAAGCTAAGTGGTAAGATCTATGTATTTAACTCGCTTCCATGATAAATACAATAATGTGTTTACCATCCTTTTGGGAATAACTAGATTTACTACTCTATTAGATGCATATGTTGGTTCAACTACATAGTCTTTAACCATATGGGAAAGTGAGTTGTTAGTAGATAATAGTTCTACTTCTGTCAACTGTGAGTAAAACTTAATAATGGTTTGATTTTTCTTTATTAAGCTAGTTGGTCAAATCTAATGCAATGGAGTTAAAATATCTCTTTCAACCTTAGTCTTAATAGTCTAATTTTTCTTTAAGCCTGATATAAAAAGAGAGGATTAAGATGACTCCCTTAGTTATTATCTTATTGGACTAATCTTGCTGTAGAAATGGTGTGGGTCAAATCTATTACAAATAAAATGAAAATATGTGGGATGCTAACTCTATGTAATACCTACACTTTGCATAATCTTTTCCCAAAAGAGATTGTGGCAAGGTATTTCCCCTTCATAGAGGTTCCCCAAATTTGAAGCATCAAACAATATTATTGAAAAAAATAACTCTTTCATGACCTTAGGCTAAACTAAGACGAAGACATGGTGAAATGTAAGCAACACTTGGGGAAAGTGAATTGATCTGTCATTGTCCCCAAGAAAACCATCTATATGTGGGTTATTTTTGTTATGAATGAGCTAATAGGTAGTCATTCTCCTCTAATGGAGTACTTGAATTGTTGTAGTGTGGAATTACAGTCTCTACAACTTTGTGTCTTGAAAATTATTCTCAAAGGAATGAATAGAATAGGTAACCATCTCAAGCAATCTAGAGATGTAGAGTTACCTTCTCTCCCCCATAAGGTGTCTATAAGTACGAGGTTCTCTTCATGAAATGTCTAGCCATGCCATGCTTGGTTGCAGCTATGATGGGAGACTATTGATCCTAAGTTGGAACCTACTAAGTTTGAGCTGGGAACCTACTTCTAGTACAACGCTAAGCCCGAGCCAAGGAATAGTACTACTCAAGATGGATGGTAGTCTAGGAGTAGAACTAGGCTCAAGATGGGCAAAAGACTAGGGGTAGTACTATCCTAAGATGCACCATAATCTAGGGGCGGTACTAAGCTCGAGATGGATGAAGGTCTAGGGGAAACACTAAGCTCAAGAGGGACAATAGTCTAGGGGCAGCACTATGCCCAAGATGGACAAGATTTTAGAAGCAGTACTAGCTTGAGATGGTCATTAGTCTAGGGGAATTCTATGCCAACAATGGCTACTCTTAGTTGCTTAGCAGATAGATGGAAATCGGGAAGGAAAATTACCTAGTAAGCTCAAGTAGGTAGAACGAACTACCTGTGTAATCCTATAGCTATCAAGGGATCCTTAAGCTACCATAGCTAGGTGTACCATGGAAAGAGGGTCACTAGGAAGACAATTTTGCACATAGTTTAAGGGATTGAATGACACTCTCTCTCTCTCTCTCTCACATCAGGCCAAATAATTCACTAGGAGGGGTGGATAGTTTGAGTCCACTTCAGTTTGGATCAATTTGCATCCCACCAGAAATAGAGTAAGCGAGGATGTGAAGATAACTCAAACTCAACCATGAAGGTATATACAAGCTAGTTAGTAGTTTCCTTATGGTTTAATGAATCAAGTTGTATTAGGGGATTATGTAAATGACATGATATGATACTAATTAAGCTGATCTCCATTATTGTTTATATGATTCTAACCTTCTATGTGATCCTTCTTGTGTGATGAAGAAAAGAAAAGAAAATTGTGTAGAAATTCTCTTCATTGGGGTAGTTTTTACATTGGTATCAAGCTTAGAACTCGACACTTGGAGCTAGGTGCTCTCTCTCTTTTGTTGTACTAATATGAATGTTTGGAAATGATAGTCATGGGTCAAGGGAAGCAAGGAAAGGAGAAGAAGAAGGCCTTGAGGAAACATCCTCAATGAAATAACTTAGAAGGATCCAAGACCACTACTACTGCATGGCCAAAAACTAAAACTGAAACCATGTCTGACAAAGAGCCATTGGTAAAGACTATTAAGTGACTGAAAATCTAGAAGGGAAAGAAAATGGCAAAACAAGATGAAAGTTGTGAGCCAAATTTAAATATGATAGAAGACAAGATTTAAACAAAATAACAATGACACTTAAATAACACTATCTTTTCCCTCGCATAACCCATCTAAATCAATGAAGAGAACTTTGAGGAGGGGAACAAGCCCTAGCCTCATCGAAATGTTGCGTGGAAGAAGGGGTGTGTCGTCTCCACCTCCTACCATACCTGAAGAGTTACAAGCTAAATTAAATTCACTTCGTGCAAAAATAGCATCACAGGAGCAACAAATCAAGGAACTAACGAGATAAAAGGAGCAAGGAACTAACCACAACACTGGCCTAGGAACTAATCACAACACTAGCATTGGAATTGAAGAGTCAGGCATGGAGCATAGTGTGAATACAAGTCAAGAACATGAGAGTAGCTCTAGAATTCCCACCTACAGTCACTCTCAATCAGAGTCACAACGAGGAGTGGGAAAAGACCCACTAATTTGAGAATTGAAGAAAGTGCAAGCCCCTAAGTTTGATGGGATTGGGGGGTGGGGATGCTACTGAAGCATGGCTCATAGGAATGAACAAGTATTTTGGGTTGATAGAATTAAGTGCCATTACTAAGGCTTGGATTTCCATTTATCACCTAGAAGGAGAAGCCTCGCTTTGGTGGGAACATTTAGCGGAAATAAAAAACTATCATATCACTCAACTAACTTGGGGCAAGCTCACTAATCGGTTTCACAAGGAGTACCTTTCTGCTCATCATAGAGACCAAAAGATGACTGAATTCCATTCACTGCACCAAGGGAGAATGATAGTAGCTGAGTATAAGTCCAAATTCATGAGCTTACTCCATCACGTGCCTTATATGAAGGGATAAGAGGATTAGGTGAACACATTTATCTTGAGATTGAATATGAATATTCTGTATGCAACCAAGCTCACTCGACCTAAAAGCTTAAACCGGTCAGTGGAGGTAGCTTTGGTTGCTGAAGAAAAGCATAAGAGCAATCAAGAATGCAAAAAAAAGCCATATTCCTCCAACCACTCCGATAATAGACAGAGGGGTAATCAAGAAGCTAAATCTAAAGGGAAGGCTTCTCGACAAACTAAGAGGGGCCAAAATTATAGGGAAAATCATGGGTTGAAAGGTCAAAAGGATAAAGGAGACAAAAGGAAAAAGTCATTTAGGCATGAGGCACAAGGTGATTCCAAGAGAAGCAAGGAAGATCGAAAAGGACCAGTGAGTGGATGTTGGACATGCAAAGGTGATCATTATATGAGCGAGTGTCCCAAGAATCTGAACAAACCCACCAAACCCACTACCAAAATTTATGCAGCAGTGGATAATCATCAAGTGGATCAACAAGCTCCATTGATAGAAATTCAAGGCACACTTTTCAGCCAACCCATTTCTATTTTGGAAAATTTAGGAGCCACATATAGTTTTATTTCCTCCCATGCTATTCAAAAATGTAAAATTAATCATAAGAGTCTTAGTAGAGAGGAGATGGAGGTTGAGTTTGGGTCGAGTAAGACACAAAAGATCAAATATTTCCTACGAGGAGCTAAGATTGACCTAGGGATTATAAGGACCAATGTGGATTTATGGGTCACTTCATTAGGGTCTTATGATTTAATCCTTGGGATGGATTGGTTCCAAAAACACCAAGCCAAGTTGGATTGCTACAACACGAAGATTGAATATCTAGATGACCAAGGGAGGTTAGTGGTTCTTCAAGGGATTAGAGGACCAGTGATCGTAAGAATGATCTCAGCCATGCAAGTAAAAAGGGCGGTGAGAAAGGGGAGTAAAATATATCTAGTGAAGTTAGAAGAGGGTAATGATGATCCCACAACTAGCATTGAAGACCACCCCATTCTCCAAGAGTACCGTGATGTCTTCCCTGAAGAATTGCCAGGACTACCTCCTAAGCGACATATGGAGTTCACAATAGATTTAGTTCCAGGGGACGGGCCTATCTCAAAATCCCCCTATAGAATGAACATTGCTGAATTACAAGAGCTTAAAATGTAGTTGCAAGATCTAATGGAGAAAGGCTTGATAAGACGTAGTGTGTCTCCTTGGGGAGCTCCAGTTTTGTTCATTAAGAAGAAGGATGAAAAGCTGAGGTTGTGCATCCATTACTAGATGTTGAACAAGGTAACCATTCAAAATATATATCCCCTACCTAGAATTGATGACTTATTTGACCAAATGAAGGGAGCTGCAATATTTTCCAAGATAGATTTAAGGTCAGGTTATCACCAGTTAAGAATTAGGGAAGAAGATATTCCAAAGACAACCTTCAGAACTAGGTATGGCCATTATGAATTTTTGGTGGTGCCTTTTGGCCTAACAAATACCCCCTTTGCTCTCATGAGCCTCATGGACCATGTTTTCCATGACTATTTGGAAAAACCTGTACTAGTGTTTTTGGATGAAATTCTAATCTACTATAAAAATTTGCAAGAGCACGAGGAGCATTTAAGAATAGTCTTGCAAAGGTTGAGAGATCATAAATTATATGGGAAATTTTCCAAATGTTCTTTCTTTAAGCCTAAGGTACACTATTTGGGACATTATATTGGCCCAAGAAATTGTAGTAGATTTAGCCAAGGTGCAAGCAATTATAGAATTGCCTATTCCTAAAAATGTGACTGAAGTAAGAAGCTTCATGGGTTTGGAAGGATATTATTGACGGTTTGTAGAGAACTTCTCCAAGATAGCTAACCCCATAACTTCCCTTCAACGAAAGGGAAAGAAGTTTGAATGGAAAAAAAAATGTGACATTGCATTCTAGAAGTTGAAGGAAGCTCTTACTACCGCACCAATTTTGCAAGTGCTTGATCCAGATAAAGAATTTGTAGTTTGGATGGATGCTTCATTAGATTGGTTAGGTGGAGTGCTAATGCAAAATGGGCAAGTGATTTCCTTCGAGTCTAGGAAATTGAAGGATCATGAACTCAATTATCCCAACCATGACCTGGAGCTGGTGGCAATCATGCATGCCTTAAATGTATGGAAACACTACTTGGTAGGAAGACCCTTCAAGCTGAACACTGATCATAAGGGACTTCAATATCTGTTCACCCAACTAGATTTGAATGCATGTCAAAGAAGGTGGTTAGAATTCTTAAGCAAATATGAGATAGATATCTCATATGTTAAAGGAAAAAAAACTGTGTTGCAGATGTCTTAAGTCGAAGGGATAAACTAGCTACAATCTCACAAGTAAAGTTTGAACTACCAGAAAAGATCAAGAAAATGCAAAAACTAGATCCCCGTTGTCAACAAATGAGGGTGGAAATACAACGAGGGATTAATCTAGATGAGTACCATGTGGGAAATGATGAAATTTTCCGTAATTTAAACCAAATTTATGTGTCAGAAGAGGATGGTTTGAGAATGAAAAATTCTTGTAGAAGGCCATAATGTGCCTTATCAAGCACTTCCTAGGGTGACTAAGATGTATGCAAACCTAAAAACTCATTAATTTTGGCCAGGAATGAACAAGGAAATAGCTTTCTATGTCACCAAATGTCTTGAATGTCAACAAGTTAAGGCAAAGCACTGTCATCCTGCAGGAACACTATATCCTCATGATATACCACAACATAAGTGGTCGGTAATCTCCATGGATTTTGTGATGGGATTTCCTAAAACTCGGCATCAACATGATAGTATATTAGTGGTGGTTGATAAACTAACCAAGGTAGCACACTTCATACCAAGAAATGTGAAGGATGATGCCCCACTTTTGGCTAAAATATTCATAAAGGAAGTCATTAGGCTACATGGGATGCCTAAGGTAATCATCTTAGATAGGGATAAGTTGTTTACTTCTAGGTTTTGGACCTCTCTTATGACTACCTTAGGAACCAAACTCAATTTTAGTACGACTTACCACCCTAAAATGAATGAACAAACCGAAAGAGTTAACCAAGTCATGGAGGACATGCTCAAAATGTATGCCATGGATCAACGCACTAAGTGGGAAGAGTATCTACTGCTAGTAGAATTTTCATATAACAATTCATACCATTCTTCCATCCAAATGGCACCGTTTGAAGCATTGTATGGTAGAAAGTGCAAAATGCCTATAGGTTGGGACAATTTAGAAAATTGAGTAACTATAGGGCCGAAACTTCTTCAAGAATATGACACTCGGGTGAAAGTTATAAGAGAAAGACTGAAGGAGGCTTCAGATCAGTAGAAAAGTTATATGGTTACCAAGTGGACACCAAGGGAATTTTTAGTAGGGGACAAGGTGTTCCTATGTGTCAAACTGCACAAAATTTCAATAAAGTTTGGCAAGGTCGCTAAAATAGCTCCACGATTCATAGGACCTTTCGAGATACTTGAGAAAATCAATCGTGTAGCTTATTGACTAGCTCTTCCACTATCTCTCTCTTGCATACACAAGTATTCCATGTATCCTTGCTTAAGAAATATGTTGTTGACCCCTCACATGTAATTGATTGGTAGGAACTACAGGTAGAAGACGCTGGAGATATGCACCTCGAACCGCTCACAATTATAGAAAAGCGCAATATGCAATTGCACAATAGAACTATCCAACAAGTTAAGGTCCGATGGGACCAATATGGGGAACAAAGAGCTACTTGGGAAGATGAAAATGTAATGAAACTAGAATATCCATACTTGTTTAATCAAGCCAAGCTAGCTTAATCCTAAAGGGAGAAGTATGTCATATCCCCTACATACTTTGTTAATAATTTTGTATGAACCCTAGCCCCAATGTAATTTGGACTAGGGGTGGAAATTCAGACTTTAAGGTGCAAACATAAATAATTGTGTGTGTGTGTGAGTGTATGTTAAATATGAACCTTGATATTATTATTAAATGTGATTGTCAATCCTATTATGCTATTTTAATTTAATGCATTGAATGTTTGGATTAACATGGACTAATGACTTGGTTGTTGTACTTGTGTGAGGCTTTTCATTAGATGCAGGTACTCGAGGTGCAAAGTGAGGCAGATTATGTGGTTCCGTAGGATGAGAGAAAGGTAATTGGTATGTCATTCTAGTGTTGACCATGCTAGCAGTTTCGTCAACCCGAGGTTCATTCAAACCTAGGGCCTTAGACATATAATAATCACCATAGTTATTCATTTCTGACTAGGCAGAGTCATCAAGATAATCTAAATAGTTTTGGCTAAATTAAGGATCTTGCTTGATATGGTAAGTTCACTAGAAATGGTAATAGTTAACATACTAAAAATAAATTAAAGTAAATAAATATGTATCTAATTAAAAATAAATAAAATATAACTATAATGTATGGGCCAAATAAATAAATTACACCACTTAAATAAAATTAGTTCACATTTAAAATCCTTGAAGTTGGGCGCCAAATAAACTAAGATATAGGCAACAATAATAATAATAAATAATAAGCCACCAAGTAAAGAGCTATGAGATATTAAATAAAAAATGATTTAAAACCACGAATAATAAAACATTAGTCATTTATATCAAATGAAATATGGAGGGGCATTGAATTGAACCATTGAATAAAAGAAATAAGGTTTTCCATTGGGGAAATATGGAAAAAAAAGAGGACATAGGAAAAAGAAGAGATGCTTTCACAGGAGAAGGCAGTGCAGGGCAGTAGCAGAGGAAGAATCTCTACCAAGGAGGAAGAATCTTGACCATGAGGAGGAGGACATCAAAGGCATTAAGAGGCCTAGAAATCCATGCAACCACCACCAATGGCAGGAGGAAGCTTTGACTAGCATGCCATGAAAACCTCGTCCATTTCTTCTTTAACTGGACTGGCAATGTCTCATTTTGCACAGAGAGGATTTGGGGGGGAAGAGAAGAAGAAGACACAAAGGGTGTGGTTGAAGTGTGGAAGGGTTTTGAAGAGGAGACCAGAGTTTGACGGCTAGGGCATTCCATTTTTCTACTCGAGATCTCACCATCTCAGGTTTGAAATCCTTCTATTATGCAGTACCATTCTATGTTATAGCCTTTGTGAAAATTTATTTTTGGCTTTGAAATCTTGATGTAAAGTTCTTGCAATAATTTGTTTGGAGAGCTCACCACATGCTCAAGTGATGGGAGCTATTTTTATTTTATAAATTTAAGCAAGTGTAAAGGAAATAACTTAAGAAACTAAGAAATTAGAAAAATAAACCTCCACACCAACTGTAGGATAGGGTGCTTGAATATGGAATCTCTTGCATATTTTGAACACAAAAAAAAACTCATAGGAAAATGAGGGCAGGGTATTTTGACTTAAGCAAACATTTTAGAATCATCAAATCATATAGTTGCTTGATTGCATAAATATTAGAGAGGCTTAATAATTTAGACTGTACATGCAAGTATTTTCTCTTTGAGTTGTAATAGTTAGTTTGGGTTCATTTTATTTGTAGGAATGAGTCTCAACAATTGATAAGTTGATAATCTTGTAGTTAGAGACATAAGGGGAGAGAAGGGTTTGTAAGCATCCATTTAAGGTAGCATTAAGCCACTGAGAAAGTGTGATAGATTTAGTTTCACCTTCACAACTACCTTACACCATTTCTATATTACCCCATTGAGGTGTGAGCAGAGATTTAAGGAAACATAAAGCTAAGTGGTAAGATCTATGTATTTAACTTGCTGCCACGATAAATAAAATAATGTGTTTACCATCCTTTTGGGAATAACTAGATTTACTACTCTATTAGATTCATATGTTGGTCCAACTACATATTCTTTAACCATATGGGAAAGTGAGTTGTTAGTAGGTAATATTTCTACTTCCGTCAACTGTGAATAAAACTTAATAATGGTCTAATTTTTCTTTAGTAAGCTAGCTAGCTAGTCAAATCTAATGCAATGGAGTTAAAATATCTCTTTCAACCTTAGTCTTAATGGTATGATTTTTCTTTAAGTCTGATATAAAATGAGAGGATTAAGATGGCTCCCTTAGTTATTATCTTATTGGACTAATCTTGTTGTAGAAATGGTGTGGGTCAAATCTATTACAAATAAAATGAAAATATGTGGGATGCTAACTCTATGTAATACTTGCACTTTGCATAATCTCTGCCCAAAAGAGATTGTGGAAAGGTATTTCCCCTTCATAGAGGTTCCCCAAATTTGAAGCATCAAACAATATTATTGAAAAAATAAACTCTTTCATGACCTTAGGCTAAACTAAGACGAAGACATGGTAGAATGCAAGCAATGCTTGGGGAAGGTGAATTGATCTATCACTATCCCAAAGACATCCATCTATATGTGGGTTAGTTTTGTTATGAACGAGTTAAAAGGTAGTCATTCTCCTGTAATGGAGTCCTTGAGCTGTTGTAGTGTGGAATTATAGTCTCTACAACTCCGTGTCTTGAAAATTATTCTTGAAGGAATGAATAGAATAGGTAACCATCTCAAGCTATCTAGAGATGTAGAGTTACCTTCTCTCCCCCATAAGGTGTCTATGAGTATGAGGTGCTCTTCATGAAATGTCTAGCCATGCCATGCTTGGTTGCAACTGTGATGGGAGACTATTTATCCTAAGTTGGAACCTACTAAGTTTGAGTTGGGAACCTACTTCTGGTCTAGTGCTAAGCCTGAGCCAAGGGTTAGTACTACTTGAGATGGACGGTAGTCTAGGAGTAGAACTAGGCTCGAGATGGACAAAAGACTAGGGGTAGTACTATGCTTGAGATGGACCATAGTCTAGGGGTGGTGCTAAGCTCGAGATGGATGAACGTCTAGGGGCAACACTAAGTTTGAGAGGGACAATAGTCTAGGGGCAACACTATGTCCGAGATGGACAAGAGTCTAGAAGCAATACTAGCTCGAGATGATCATTAGTCTAGAGGCATTCCATGCCAATGATGGCTACTCTTGGTTGCTTATCTAATAGATGGAAATCAGTAAGGAAAATTCCATAGGAAGCTCAAGTAGGTAGAACGAACTCCCTGTGTAACCCCATAGCCATTAAGGGATCCTTAAGCTAACAAAGCTAGGTGTACCATGGAAAGAGCGTCGCTAGGAAGACAATTTTGTGCATAGTTAAAGGGATTGAATGACAAACACTCTCTCTCTCACCACGAGCCACATAATCTTCTTGGATGGGTGGATAGGGTTTAAATCCACTTTGGTTGGGATTAGTTTGCACCCCACCATGAGTAGAGTAAGCGGGGACATGGAGATAACTCGAACTCAACCATGAAGGTATGCACAAGCTAGTTAGTAGCTTCCTTATGGTTTAATGAAACAAGTTGTACTAGTGGATTATGTAACTAACATGATATGATATTGCTTAAGTTAATCTCCATTATTATTTATATGATTCTAACCTTCTATGTGATCCTTATTGTGTGATGAAGACAAGAAAAAAAAATTGTGTAGAAATTCTCTTCGTTGGGGTAGTTTTGACATTATCATCATAAGTTTCCATGTATTCCTCCTTGCCATCACTCTCCTTTAAAGGGATATCCATAATGTCATTCATTTTTCTTGTGAGATGAGATCTTTCTCTCTTTCCCCTCTTTTCTCTCCTAGCTCAACATTTACTTCTAAATTTTCCACAATTTTTTCTAGGGCTTATCCATGGTAATTATTCTAGACCCTCCTTTGTCCACTTTTTCATTCTCTATTTTCCCACCATAATTCAAAAATTGAGTCTTCCTAGGAATCTATTGTCAAACCTTAATCTTTAATTTTATGCAACTTCCTTTGATTTCCTCTCTTCACAATTTTGTGCTACATGCCCTACCTTCTAGCACTTGAAGCAACAAATGGGAAAACACTTATAAGAACCTAAAGATGACTTTAATTCATTGGCATTCCAAATAAGTTTACTCGAATCCACCTTGATACAAGTCCTAGTGTATGTTGTCATTTACTTATTTTCTATGGCTAAATAGTTGTATATCTATTCCACTCGAGAGTTATTGATTTCTTTGAAGACCTATTCTATCCATAGTCTATTAAGTAGTCTATACATCTTGATCCATATAGGAGCCTTCATTATTAGTATCTTGGGTTGAAACCTATAAACCAAGCTCTTAAGTACAACCCAACATTACAAATGAACCCCATCTAAAATTCTTGACCCTATCCTCCTCTGACTAGAAAGCGATTTTGAGAAAGCCCAAGAACAAAAATATGAATACTTAGTTGAGGGAAATCTAGCCAAATTTTCCTCATCCATGCTTTGATATGATCCATGGATGACCAAATTCCAATAACCTTCATAATAATTATTGCTCTCATCAAAATTTTGATTCTCAAATTAAAAAAGTTATCTAAAATGTTAATAATTGGGATGCTTGGATCAATTGTTAGATTGATATTAAAAATCAATTTTTTTATCCCTTTGATCATATGTGATTAATCCCCATTTACACTATTTCCTACTTCCTTGAATAGATGCCTTAGTTATTAGCTATTCCCCACACCAAATTGAGATTGGGAATTTTCCTCTAATTCCTTGATATTTTTTATGTTGATCTCCTCATTCCTTACTTATACTTCCTCTTGTGGGACTCCCTCTGAGGGTTCACTTGCTTTATCACCCTTAAAAGAGTTTGCATTATTTGTCATATTCCATCTTTTTTTTTATATTGATAAAAATGGGTTTTGAAAGGGCTTAGACCCTTGTACAATGAAGTAGCCCATAGATAGATGAAATGAGTACCATGATTTATGGGACAAAAAAAAAACAACCCAAAAAAGAAGAGAGATACACCACTACAACCAAGTTGCCAAACACATTAACAACCAAAAGATAGGAAACAACAAGGATCTGAGGGATCCAACCTAGGCCATGCTAGATTCAACCCTATTCAATTTCACACCCTTCACTTTAGTATGAGATTGGGAGCCAAATTTGGGAAGACCTTTCTTCCACTTGTTGGGACTCAAATTTGTTGTGCCAATTTTTTCTTGAGTCCCTTTTTGTTTTACCCCTTTTTAACCCATTCGTTAATTATCAATATAATAAACCTATCATGAATGGCTGTTTGCCACATTTCTTAGCATAGTTGGGTAGAGCATGAAAAAATAGGCCCAATTGATTTTTGAAGTTTTGAAAAATTTGACAAGAGGTGAAAGTTGTGCCATTGTGGGTTTTCTCCTTCCATTTGAATCGGTCACATCTTTCTGCAATGCCCCATCTTGTTGGTTTTATCCGCAATGTCCATTTCAGTATGAAGTCCCCACAAAAGATTTATAATTAAAAAATGACTAAGTATAATCTTAGCATGATCTTGATGCCCAAGTGAACCTTCTCTGGTTCACTTGGATTTTCTATGCCCATCTGGTTTTGTAGTTTTTTCCATGTGAACCATCCACTTCCAATTTCCAGTGACTTTTCCATGTGTCCACATGTTGATGTTTTCATCTTCAAAATCAACTAAGTAATATTTGCATGCGGATGGAGCTCATCTTCCCGCATCTTCCCTTGGTAACATCTTTTTCCTCTTGCGGACTTTTCCATGTGCACTTCTCCTTCAATGCATTTGTTTGATTCACTTCCATTTCCATGCGTTGTTGCTTTTGCAGATTTTTATCTATCATATGAAATTCCATTTTCAAAACCTTCTATCCAGTTCAAATGGATTCACCCACATAATACATTTTCATCGCTTCTTCTGAATTCATACCTTGACGACATCATATTGACATCATCCCACCTTTCTTACATCATGTTGATGTCACCCTTGCTCACATCATTAGTGAAACTTTTCATCTGAACCGAATTGTGCTGCACTTGGTTTTTCTCGGATGGCTCACTTGCCTGACTTTTTCTGCAGATCCTGATGGAGGTCTTTTTCCTACATTTGACGTTTTTGAGGGTCTCTTGATGTTACAGAGGTTTTGAGGGCATTATGACATATCCTGATGTTAATGGTTTCCCCGCTAGATCCTGATGTAGGTTGGATTTATGCAAGTGCCCGAAAATGTTGAAATATGGATGTTGATTAGTTGAGAGAATTTCGGAGGCATCTGGATGTATCCAAATAGATGTCGATTCTTCGCATGAAGACAATTGTAGCATCTGAATAGGGCTCAAATTTCTGCAAAAGATGAATTGATAATAAAAAATGTTGTGCGACTCATCCTCCACCCTCCACATCTACCATATTTCATGGCACTACGTCTGCCAACTACCGTAAGTTATTGCTGAGCACATATTTCAATTTGCAGTGTCCATTTTGGGTATGATTTTACCTCTGTCATCCATTTTGAACTACTACAATTTTCAGTGAATTAGAGTTATATGCCCTACTGCTATTATAAGGTGATTTTTGGTCATTTTCAAAGGAGGTTGGTTCTTTTAGTAGCTATTGGAAGCAATGCAAATTCAGAGAGTTTGTTTAGGCTTTCAATTTAAGCTTGGTTCAATTGTAAAAATCTCATGGTTTTATGGAGCATATTATTCTAATACACATGCACAAATATTACACAATGAATGTCTCTATTGTTGTTTGTATTCCTCTAGGAAGGTCTGACTGTTGTAAATTTTTTCGCTTACCATTTTTTTTTGGTATGATTGTAACATGAAATTGGTGGATGTGATAGCATTCCAAATATTGCAAACTTTGTAATGACCTTTTATATGTTTCAAATATATGTATGTAGTTAAGTCTGGATTACTAAATATGCTCTTTGTATAATGTTTGATCTTTGATGAAATATATGCCCAAATAATCTCTTTCATGCTTCCTCCATAGTTCCCTTTCCTTTTATTTGTGACTTGGTAGCCCATTGGGTAGACACCTATCTCTTGTCCACCTTACTAATATCAAATCATTCAAAAAAAAAACAAAGAATTAATCAATAGTTTAGTTTAGGTGGTCCATTATGTGCACTTATGACCGTCAATATAATTAGGGAATCATTTTTAAGTGAACAATTGATAGATATATTTTATGTGGGTCATGCTTGCATAGTCATATAAGCTATATGGGGGTCATATGCAACCAATTTGTCTTTACCTAGTGACAATATTCGGGGTTAATATTAATTTTGGGTTTGGTTGTAGTTGTTTTAGTTGTCTAGTTTGTCCAGTTTGTTTGATTTCAATGCCTATTAAGGTATAGCCCTAAGATCATCCTCTTGAGTCTAAGCTGAGCTCAAAGTGTAGGAGAGATAACTCACTCTTGTAGAGTTGGCTATTAACCCTTCATAGTTTGTTCATGAGATGATTTCACTTGCATGATGACAACCCTGGCCTTATGAATGAGATTGGTTCTACGAAGTGGAGATTTTTTTGAGACCCAACACCACCTTTGTACAATAGTCTAGGAAATATCATCATCCAAGTCAACAAAACTAGGAGAAGTGGGGGAGGTATCCTATGCCAAGATCCAAACTATACATGTAGTAGGAATAGAGGAAAGTTGAGCTAGAGTTGATAAAAGAACCACCTCGTGATTAGGTTGAAACATATATGAAGCCAATGGTGTAGCAACCTTAGTAACTAGAGTAGAAGGAAATTGGGACTCATCAATACAAGTTGATGGAGTAGAAAGAGGACTCACTAGAGTCACACTAATCAAAAGAGAACTGATTCATCATCCTAAGAGGAAGCATCAACTTTAGAGTCCAAGACATGAATGGTCAAGCGATCTTCATTGGCATTCTTCCACCACATCACAACACCCTTGTGTCATGATAGTGGATAATCGACAACTAGGTGGCCAATGGTAAAGAAACATCTACATCTAAAGGGTAGACTCTCATAATCAAGTGGTTAAGTCCAAGGCGTATCTCCCATCATCTAGACAACATCCTCACGATATATCAATATCAAATAAGATTCAAGCAAATGTAGAGTGACCCTTGTAGGAAGTGGCAAAATTAACCTTCAAGAAATGACCAATAGGGTAGAATCTGAAGCTGTACCAACACCAAGTGCAAGAGAGACACCTAGATGTGGCGATGGGGAAGAATTCGATCAGGGGAAACATTCTACAGAGAATTGAACACCTTGCCAACCCCATCACCTTCACTATCAATAGAGGAAAAATATCCAAGTTGAACAACCAAAACTGAGCAACGTCGCCATTAATGGCCAAACCTGTGAGTCCTGAGAAAGGATCCCTCATGCAAGAAAGAAGAAATGTGTAGCTCACCTCCAACACCAAAGCACACACCAAACGATGGACATGGTGACAAGAAAGGATTTGAATCGAGCATGAGGGTTTTAGGAAGAGGCAGGAGCACCATTTCAATTTTTCTTTTTCTTTTTTCCCATTTTTAATCTATTTATTTTATAAATTATTATTTTCTAAATAAAATTAAAAAGTCTTTTCCTTTGTCAAAGTTCAATAATAGCATGTAAATTAAGGTATTATTTTTAGTTAAAAACAATAAAATTGAATTATAAACTAATTTATTTATTGAATCTTTAATCATGTTTTTGGTGGCGTGTCTTGTTTGATAAAAATAGATATAATTTTTTAAATTTTTTGAAAAAAAAGATTAAGATTTTAATGAGTGAATGCTATGTTATGGTAGAATATATAAAATTTACTTAAAATAATTAAAAAATG
Organism: Sequoia sempervirens; assembly: GCA_007258455.2. Classification (NCBI taxonomy): domain Eukaryota; kingdom Viridiplantae; phylum Streptophyta; class Pinopsida; order Cupressales; family Cupressaceae; genus Sequoia; species Sequoia sempervirens. Next base: position 34,533,122 of record VDFB02000002.1, read on the forward strand.
TGATGAGATTATTTATAATGTATTAATATTATTTTTCTAGTATAAAATTATAAATAATATTAAGTAATAGTACTTATAACACTTGATTTCATAAATAATATCAAGTAAATTATTATAAATTTTTTTATTTATTCTTAGTAATTATTAGGTCAAAGATAATATTAAGTAATAGTATTTATAATATTTGATTTCATAAATAATATCAAGTAAATTATTATAAATTGTTTAATTTATTCTTATTAATTATTAGGTCGAAGGCGTTTCCTATAGAAGCTAGTTAATTGTCAATGGTTGACAGTGTCTAAAAAACATGCAAGACAATTGAACACTTCTTAACCTTCAATTTTAATTTTAATTTCTATAAAAATACAATAAATCCCAACTACACAATGATATCCAACCATGAGTTGTGACATCAATTTTAAAATAATTTTTCCAACCAAATCACACTTTATAAATATCTTAGAGAGTTAAAAATAACTAAAGATTAATTAAAACTTATTTTTAGATGGCCTTCCATTTAGGCTCTTCCTTTTGCCTTTTTCCACGAACAACCATTTCCTTTAGTCATCTCACAAAATATTTTATTAAATATTTTATTATTTCCTATAGGGCATTATTTTTTGTCATGTTTTATCTTATAGATTTTATTTAGTGTATTCTTAGTTCAACACACACAAGAATTATAATGCACCCTTTATAATATAAATATAAATATTATATATATATTAATATATTATCTTATTAGTTCTGTCAAGGTAGAATATTAATGCATCCATTGCATGCAATTTTTTTAACTGATAGTGAGAGTCCAACCAATAAACATTTAGAATTAAAAATTTGACCAACAATTCTATATAGTCTATATTTAATTGTCTATTTTTAAAATTGTTAAAATATCCTTTATCTTTCTTTCTATTGGTTCATGTTGTGAACAAAAATCAAGAGTTTTTTTCTTTTCTAAATTATGTGCAATGCAATGCATTTAATTCATTGAATCAAATTTCAAACCTATTAATGACTTGAATGAGATGAGAACTATTACATACCTCATAATAAAATTACATTGTTGACTTCGAGATAATATTTTCCATATATCATTTAATAATTGGTAAGATTTTCAAAGTCCATTAAATAAATGTGAGTGCACTCAATTCATATTTTATATTTGTTTGTTAGTGTGTATTAAGTATCACACTCAAATTATCTATTTATAATAAATATCCGAGTAAAATTTATCTATCTACAATTAATATTTCAATAAAATCTACTCATCTTCATTTAAGGTAGAATTTTTTTGAAAATATACATGTAATAATATAATTTAGCAAGACAAAAATTATATAAACATCACATTATGAAAAGGATAAGAAGAAATTATATATATATATATATATATATCATATGATTATATTTGCAACATTAATCAACTATAATAATAACATTATACAACAACAAACAATCACATTACATCTCTAACTACTAAATGTTTAAAACAACCAAGCATACCCCACAATTGCGTCTCTTGTTTTTATATTGTATAATATATAAATATAATAAATAATATACAATATATAATATTATTTATATATTATAAAATTAATATAACTAATATAATATTATAAATGTTTTTAATAATATCTAATATAAACATATAACTACTTTATATATTATATTATTAAATGATTTATATATTATATGATTTAAATATAAATATAATAAATAATATATAAATAATAATTTTATAATAATATAATTAGAGTTAAAGAGCACACTTGCAGGTTAAAGATAGTAGTGACATGAAAGATGAACATACGGTTAAATGAAGAAAAACATCCATTCAATAATGTACCCATTCACCAATATCAATAATTTTTAATTGATGCAAATCATGCATATCTTGAATAGATAATATTAATCCTCATAGTTGGAAGGTCTTTAATGGTTGAATAGGCATATCAATGCTACCATATTTCACCAATACACTACATAAAACACAAAATCAATGAAAGACACGAGAAGGTCATGTCATGAAGCATACCACATAGAATAGAGTAGGTTTACTATGAACCCATCAAAAGAAACCATCTAAAAAGAGAAAGCTTAAAAATAACTTATGCCTTCCAAACGTTTGCTTGTAAAATAATTCCTTCATTGAATGACAAAACATGATTTAAATTAGGTTTATATGTTTGAACAAAGTAGTTCATTTTTCCTTCCAACAATGAAGGTTGTAAAATGTTGAAGTTGATGATTGAACTCCACAACACCCAAAAATCATCTTCAAGTAATTATCCTATACAAAAGAAAGATCAAAACCATTGATATGCTCATGCAACCTTCAGAAGAAATGATCTAGAAAAGCAACTGATTTACTATGAATTAATCTAAATGATTTTGAATGAATGATTACAATGAATGTGCATGCTTATAAAAGCATGAAAAAGAAAACCCTATACGAGGATTGGATTGGATTGTGAAAAGTGTTTTAATCTTATGCAATGAGACAACTAGACCTATAATTAGCCCAATCTAATAATAAAAAAATACTCCTAACTTTAGCTTAAGTGAACTAAAATAATAATAGACTTAATAATTAATTAATGATTAATTAATTATCAATTGATTATTAATATGGTTGTTATATATAAATCATAATATCCAAGGATGGAGTGCAAGGAGGGCCAAAAATTTGTAGGTGAACTAGATGGAGTGACGAAGGGGTTTGAGGAGGTGGCATGCGACAATCTACATGGTAGATTGCAAGGGTGACTTGCAAGTGATATGAAAACATGGACGAAGGATGTGGAAATGACTATTTCTCCGGAACAATCACAGGCAAGGGCGGAAAGTGAGGGTTGGCACCAAAATTCAAACACCTGCAAGAGGTTGAATCAAAATGAGTAAGATTGGAATGGGTGGCATTGGAACATAAGAAGCAAAAGAAGGTTGGATCCTCACTCAGGGTGCTGAGGTGGATCTTTGCATTAGAGGGACTTTGGTGGGGGTCTTGGCAATCATGGCTCGAGAGATGGGCCTCAAGCCTCTCTAGGAGTAATGAATGAGCAGGTTGGAGGTGATCACGCCAAGAAAGGGAACATATCGACATTGGTGATAGGGTCTAACTTGCTTTAGCCATCCATTTCCTTTCTGGAGCAACAAGGGTTGATAGTTCTTTGGTATGGGAAAAGTTTGAATTGGGATAGTTTAATTTGTTGGTGGAAAGGATGTTGGGGGGTGGAGATGTTTTGGCGAATGGATTCTTTGTGGTCGTATGTCCGACAACTAACATCCAGGATCAGATCTTGAATGGAATTTGGCTTATGGACGAGTTCGAATTTTACATCTGTAGGTGGGAGATAGGTTTTGATCTGATAAAGCATCAATTGGAATGGATTGAGGATTGGTATAGGCTATTGAACCTTCCCCTGGAATTTTGGAAGTTTGAAATTTTGGAAAACATCAATAACCATCTGGGGAAATTTATTTGTGCAGCTCGAAAAGAGTCAATAAAGTTGGTGTGAGCACATATGTGCAAATTTGCATAGAATACGAGCCTCACAACTCATTTTGGAGAGAGATCAAGTTCACAAATTGAGGCAATTTGATTCAACCCTTGATCTTGGATTCAAATACATAGAATGTGCTTCTGGATACCATTGGGTAGAGGTCACTAGATAAAATTGGCTGTGGCCCTCCTCCTATCCAAACATCCATGAACTAGGCACAAGGTAGTTTGGGGAACAAAGGTGTAGATCTTGGGATTATGTCTTAGAGCACATCTCAGCCGAAGCCCATGGAGAATAGGGTGTCAAATGGCTCTCTTGTGGCAGTGAGGGAACACATGGAGGAAATGGGATCAGTAGATGGTGGGATGGACCCCTTGTTGGACTAGGGTGATGATTTGGTGCTCTAGTTTTTGAATTTAAAAATTGTAGAAGCTTTAGAAGCCATGGAATTGAATATCAAGGAGGATGACTTAGATTTGCTAATGGAGGTTGGGATTGAGCTTGTTGAGATTTCCAAAGCTGCTAAAGTAGGAGCAACCCCCTTGGCATTGAGGGGGAGTCAATGGAATGGGTGGATGGTATCCAATTGAATGAAGTGCAACGAGATGAAGCAGTGTGCTCTCTCCCCACACAGGAATTGGGAAAAAATACCAAGGTAATGGGTAAGTTAGGATTTTGTTAGAAAGAACTATGCAAAGCTTCCCCAAATTGTGGTGACAACAATCGTCGAGTTAGGATTCTTAACTAGGAAAAATTGAAGTGGGACGGGGAAGCCTGTGGTTAGTTGAAGATGAATGAAATGCTTAAAATAGGGAAGGGTGAGGCCCTTCCTAAACAACCATGAAGATTGTTACCTAGAATTTTAGGGGCTTGAACGCCCCTAACAAGTGATGCCTCATTAGGCATCAAATGATGGGTTTTCAAGCTAACATATGTCTGTTCTAGGAAACCAAATTGAGTGTTTTAGAAAAAGTTAGTTTCTATAAAAAATTGAGAGGTTGGAATGGCATTGGGGTGAATGTAGATAGTATCTCTAGAGGAATTTTGACGTTGTGGCATCTGCAAAGCATGTGTTTGGAGGAATTAGTCTCGGCTAGGTATTGGATGGCATGTAAGGTAAGAAGTCTGGCCTCCAATCTAAATTTTATTTTGGTTAATGCTTATGGTCCAGTCATTTGTATTCAAAAGAGAGAATTGTGGCATGATATGAGTGGCCTTTGAAAATACTTTGCATTGGAATTCATCATCCTGGGTGGTGATTTCAATGCCATATTAAGATCAACTGACAAGAAAGGTGGCATTGGGAGGCGACTACAGTCCCAAATTAACTTTGAAGGATTTATAGATGCCAATACTTTGTTTGAGATCAACATTGGAAATGGTCAGTTCACATGGACTAATAGAATGGTAGGGTTCTCCAACATTGTAGAAAGTTTGGACAGATTCTTTTTTAAAGGAGATTTGTGCAATTTCCCTTTCACTTTTGAAGGCAAAATTCTTATTGGGGTTGGTTTGGACCACTTCTCGGTTTTGTTAGATATTGTGAGTGAACGTTCCCCTATGCAATGCCCTTTCAAGTTTGAAAACATGTGGTTCCATGACCCCCATTTCCTTGAATTGGTACAACAGTGCTGGTCTAGCCACAATCCAAGCAGTTCAAAGATGAACATTTTTGTGGAAAAACTAAAATTTGTTAAACAACAACTAAAAACATGGAATAAGGAGTGTTTTAAAAACATCTTCGAAGAGAAGCGAGATACTAAAGCGACCTTACATTCTTTAAATAAAGAATTAATCAAGAAGAGGATGGATTTGGATAGGTTTCATTAGGAAAAAGAGCTGCTAAGTAAACTAAAGGAACTACTTTCCAAGGAGGAAACCTTTAAGTGAAAAAAATCCAAGGAAGTTTGGTTCTGTGGAGGAGACAAGAACACCAAATTCTTCCACAATTCTACAAAAACTAGGTGGGAAGTAAATAGGATTTCTTGCATTAAGAACAATGATGGTAGAATGTTGGATAAGATTGAAGACATCAACACCGCCACTATGGATTGTTGCAAGAATGGAAAGAGGAATGAAGTGTTGTCATTGATTTCATCTGGTCAGATGGTTATCTACTAGTTGCTATTGATTGTATATGTTGAGGATATTGAGAAAATTTTCGTAAAAGAAGGTTGCAGGTATTCAACTATTGAGGATGTTCTTCTGGTGCTTGTGAACTATGTTTCTCTATGTTTTGATTGAGATCCAAGAGAATTATTGCTAGTCCGAAGTTCTCTTTGTTGAAGTCTTATGGCTTGTGGTTCCAGAATTGTGTTGCCCTGGGTCTATTGAAGATGGTTTTGACATTTGGAAGCATCAAGCTTAATTTATCTATGTGTTTTATAGTGGTTTGGCCAATCATGTGTCAAGCACTATTTTCAAAGTTGAAAAAGTATGTTGGATCTATTATGGGTCCCAGTGAAGCATGTGTTTGGGTCACCCTCATTCTAATTCCACCCTAGGATGGTGTTGGTATGTGGTGACTGATCATGCTATACTATACACCCTAACATGTATCCTTGCTGGGGTTCGAGGGCGGCAACCCCCGAGAAAAAATTTCCTCCTACTTTTTCGCGTCGTCACCGAAAAAGGGAAAAATCAACGAAAAAAGAAAAAAAACCCGATTTTGTAGAACCCTAATATGGAAGCTTCTAAGCTTGTTAAAGGGGGGGTTCAGATGGGGATTACAGTATGATGAAAAACATGATTATTCACAAGATTGTAATAGGTTTTGCACTGGATAATAAAATCATTGGATGGTTGCGGTTTGGTGGATGTAGCCCAGATTGGGTGAACCACGTTAAATTCTCTGTGTTATAATTTATTCTGTGTGTGTTTTAGTTTCTCTATTTATTAATTAAATCTGCATTTAATTGTTAGATATATGCCATTTATAACCCTAATAGATGGTTGGTGCTGACCTAATTTGAATTTGAGGTTGGATGGCTGAATTTGTAGCTTTTCAAGGTTGGAGATAGTATAAATATAGAAAGTGTTAGCAATGAAAATTGTACATAAGAAAAGAAGGAAGATAATTGAAAGAGTAGAAATTAATTTGATACTATTCTTAAAGTATGTGAGTTAGGTGTGTGGTTGATCAGTGTGAAGCTTAATGTTGAGTCTCCAGATACAGTGAGCAGAAGGAAAACTCTATCATTCATGCATGTTGATTAGTGATTGTGGTGTAATATTTGTTGCATTAGGATTTTTGTCTCTCTGTAACAAGTCTTCTTTGGAGATCTCTATGGTAGTGATCCCTCCAGGTTGTAGCCCTATGAATAGTAAGTCTAGACAATGAGTTCTTTTTTAGAAAGTGAGTCCTTATTTCAGGCAATGAGCCTTATCTTAGGCAGTGAGCCTTTTTGTAATCGATTTTGATATTCTATATAGTGTGAGTTAATCCTCATCATGGTTTTTCCCTCATTGTATTTTCCATGTAAATCTAGTGTTATTGTGGTTGTGCATTTGCATTTGATGGTTAATCACTTAATCAATTTAAGTGTTAGTTCCAATAATTGAATTTAAGGTTATAATCTATGATAACTGATTCACCCCCTCTCAGTTGTCCTATTCAACAATTGGTATCAGAGCTTGGTTCCTTGGTGAAGAGCTTAACTGCTTGAGGAAGGTCTAAGATGGCTAGCAAAATGGCCTTTGATTATCCAAGGTTTGATGGAACTAATTATGGTATATGGAAAGTGTTGATGGAAGAATATTTGGAGTATTGCGGATATGATGTGGAGAAAGCTTATAAGAATCCTTGCACTCCTCTTGCTAATGGTCTGAGTTCACCTAGAGAAATTAGAGCACATGAAGCGAATAACAAAGAAAAATTCATCTTGAAGAATTGTTTGGTACATTCCGAATTGATTAAGGTTCAGAAGTTAAAGACAACTAAGGAAGTTTGGGATGCTTTAGAAAGAGTGCATGATGGTGATGAAAGGGTAAAAAAGGAAAAAATACAAAATTTGGAAACATAGTTTGATCTTATACATATGTCCAAAGATGAGAATGTTAAAGCCTAAGTATAGAGATTGGATGAGGTAGTGGGTGGAATGTGATATCTTGGCGCTACTATAGATGAAACTAGAATTGTAAAGAAGATTCTCAGAACTTTTCTTGATGCTTACAATGAAAAGGTGAGTGCTATTGAGAAAACTATAGACTATAAGACTTGTACTAAGGATTTTTTGCTAGGATTTTTGACATCTTATGAGATGAGGAAGCTGAATCTAAGAAGTGGAAAAAAAAGACTAATTTTAAAGCTACAAAAACTAAAGATCCAGATAAAGAAAAAATTGATGAAATCGAGGCTAACTTTGTACGAAGAATGAGAAAGGCTCTGGTAAGTATGAAGGTAAATTTACCTTTAAGTGTTTTAGTTGCAAAGAAATTGGTCACTATGTTGCAAATTGTCAGAAAAGAGCTAAAAAGAATAAACAAAGATATGCGAAAGAAAAGAAAGGAAAGAAGATTAATAGAGCTTACTATGTTAATGAGAATGCTAGTATCTTAGATGAAGATTTAGAATATGAAGATCTAGATGAAAATGAATGCTTGTTCTTGGTGATTAAAGATGAAACTATTTTTACTAATTTAGAAAAATAGTCAAAGGAAAGTCCTTCGGAGAAGAAGAAGGAGAAGGAGAAGGAGAAAAATGAAGGTACATTTATCTTTTCCCCTACATGCTAAACATGAAAATAATTTTTGGGTAGTTGATAGTGGTGGTTCACATCACATGACTGGTGACAAGAGTAAGTTTGTGAAACTTGAAAAATATGATGGAGGTCTAGTTATATTTGGAGATGATACTGGTGCTAAAATCTGTGGGATAGGTTTAGTAAGTTTTGATGGCAAGCATCATATTGACGATGTCTACTATGTTAAGGGATTACAGAATAATCTATTGAGCATTAGTCAAATGTGCAAAAAGGAATATGATCTTGTGTTTAAGGATGAGAAGTGTGAGATATAGAAAGGATCTAGAACATTAATTGCTATAGGAAAGAAATCTAAAGGGAATATTTATCAGCTTAAAGGTGCTAATGAATGATTTTTTATGAATTAGATAAATGATAGCTGGTTATGGCATAAGAGAATGTGTCACATGAATTTTGATAACTTGGAAAGGATTAGTATTGTTCAGGCCATGAGAGATCTATCAAGAATTGCAAATCCTATAAATGCTATCTGCAAAAATTTCTAGTTTGGGAAGCAACCAAGAAATCATTATAGATCAAGAGAACAATCTACTACTGGATTATTGGATTTGGTTCATACAAATCTTTGTGGTCCCATGAGAGTGTGAAGTCTACTTGGTGAAAGAGGTGGTGAATTCACCTCCCACGAGTTCAATGTGTTTTGTGAAGTACATGGAATAAAGAGATAGTTATCTACTTCAAGAACCTTAGCAAAATGGAGTTGTTGAAAGGAAAAACATGACAATTCAAGAAGCTTGTAGGTCAATGATCACTGAAGACAGATTACCAGAAGTTTACTAGAAAGAAGCTATTCACACTATTGCATATGTATTCAATCGAGTTCAGGAAAGATAAAACAGTATGAAGAATCCCAATGAGCTATGGCATGGAAGAATTCCTATAGTTAAATATTTTAGGGTATTAAGAAGCAAATGCTATATCATAAGAGATGAGGAAACATTGGGAAAGTTTGATGCAAGAAGTGATGAAGGAATATTTCTTGGATACTCTACTAAAAGTAAGGCATACAAATGTTTCAACAAAAGATTGAGGAAGATTGTAGAAAGCTCGAATGTTAAGGTTGATGAAATAGTGAAGAATTCTATTGATATTGATGGATATGAGTTTGATGAACATGACTGTGCAAGAATAGAAGAAATTATGGAAGAACATGATAGAGATGAGCAAAAAGAGTAGAATGAACATAATGAAAGAGAAGAAGATGCTTCGGTGATGTCCCTTAGAACACCAAAATATGTATAGAGGAATCATTCAAGAAGTTAGATTATTGGAGACAAGACAAAAGGTGTGTTAACTAGAAGCAAAGCTACTACTAAAGTAAATTTGTGCTTATTTTCTGAAATTGAGCCAAATTCAGTAAGTGAAGCCTATAAGGATGAACATTGGAAGGAAGAAATGAAAGAAGAAATTTTGTAGATTGAAAAGAATCAAACTTGGGATTTGGTCCCAAAACTAGTAGACAAAAATATCATTGGATCAAAATGGGTATTCAGAAACAAGTTGAATGAGAACAGGAAAGTTGTCAGAAATAAAACAAGGTTTGTGTGTAAAAGCTACTCACAAGTGGATGGTATAGATTTTTAGGAAGCTTTTTCCACAATAGAAAGAATGGAAGCTATAAGGATGTTCTTTGCATTAGCTGCTTATAAAGATTTCAAAGTCTATTAGAGGGATGTCAGGTCAACATTTTTGAATGGTGAACTAGATGAAGAGGTCTACATGGAACAACCAGAAGGATTTCAGTTAATAGATCAACCAAACATGGTGTGCAGATTGAAGAAAGCTTTGTATGGACTTAAGCAAGCTCCTAGAGCCTAGTATGCAAGGCTAGATAAGTATTTGAATCAACAAGGATTTAACAAAGGTACGATAGACAATAATTTGTATTTCAAGACTGAAAATGAAAAAATATTGATTGTACTTGTATATGTTGATGACATTATCTTTGGAGGAAATGAAAAGATGTGCAAGATGTTTGTGGAAGAGATGCAAAAATAATTTGAAATGTCCATGTTTGGCAAGATGAATTTCTTTCTTGGGCTACAAACTAATCAAATAGAGAAAGGAATTCTCATTTCATAATCTAAGTATGCGAAAGAGATGTTGAGAAAATTTGGGTTTGATGGTTCCAAACTAGTAAGTACTCCTATGGTGACTGGTTGCAAGTTGGGTAAAGATGATGATTCACCTAAGACTGATCAAAGCAAGAATAGATCTATGATTGGTGGACTACTGTATTTAACTGCTACTAGACTAAATATTATGCATGCAGTTTGTCTTATAGTTAGATTTCAAGAAAATATGAAGGAAACACATGTTACAACAATTAAAAGAATATTCAGATATTTGAAAGGAACTCTAGATTATGGATTATGATATCCTAAAGATATTAATTTTACACTCAATGCTTATAAAAATGAAAATTGGGCTAGAAGTATAAATGATATAAAGAGTACAAGTGGTGGTGCATTCTTTCTTTGATGTAGATTGGTGGTATGGTTGAGTAAGAAGCAAGATTCAGTCTCTTTGTCCACTACTGAAGCTAAGTATATTGCTGCTGCATCTTGCTGTATATAAGTTTTATGGATGAAACATAAATTGAAAGATATCATAGTGCTACATGATGATCCTATTTCTATCTTCTGTGATAACACAAGTGCAATTAAAATTTCAAAGAATCCTATGATGCGCTCGAGAATGAAGCATATATCTATCAAGTATCATTTCTTAAGAGAGAAGGTCATGGAGAATGAAGTCAAGCTTGAGTATGTTTCGACAAAGGATTAGATTGTAGATACATTTACAAAGGATCTTCCTAAAGATAATTTTGAGTATCTTCAAGATAAGCTAGGGGTTATTTCCCCTCCTTTTACAAACTAAGATGCATTTGGAGATGCATCAGTTTGGTGGATTCATGGTTCTATCTTTTTGGATTGATGTTTTTGGTGGCTACCCCTTAGGGGGAGCAGGAAAATTTGTTAAATGTTTTCACTATGAGTATTCTATTTTCATGTCAAAGGTAGTTTCAATGGACATATCTTTTTCCTTTTCCATTGATGTCAAAGGGGGAGAGAGAAAGCATGTGAAAAAGAAAGAAAAAGATAGAGAAATGTGAAAAGGAAAAGAAAATAAGAGAAAGAAGGTAATGAGGAAGATGATCTTCTAAAGGGGAGAAGAAAAAGGAAAAATCTTGAGAAGTATTTTGAGAACCGGTATGGTGTCTTTGATGGTTTTTCACATCATATGTTGCCATCAATGACAAAGGGGGAGATTGTTGCAAGAATGGAAATATGAATGAAGTGTTTTCATTGATGTCAACCAGTTAGTTGATTATCTACTATTTGTTGTTGATTGCATATGTTGAGGATATTGAGAAAATTGTATTAAAAGAAAGTTGCAGGTATTCAACTGTTGAGGAAGTTGTTCCGGTGCTTGTGAACTATGTGTCTCTATGTTCTGATTGATGTCTGGGAGAATTGTTGCTGGTCCATATTTCTCTTTATTGAAGTCTTATGGCTTGTGGTTCTAGAATTGTTTTTCCCTAGTTTTATTGAAGATGGTTTCAACATTTGGAATCATCAAGCTTAATTGATCTATGTGTTTTACAATGGTTTGGCCGATCGTGTGTCAAGCACTATTTTCAAAGTTGATGAAGCGTGTTGGATCTATTATGGGTCCTGGTGAAGAGTGTGTTTGGGTTTCCCTCATTCTAATTCCACCCTAGGATGTTTGGCACCAACCTAATTTGAATTTGAAGTTGAATGGACGACTTTGTATCTTTTCAAGGTTGGAGATAGTATAAATACATAATGTGTTAGCAATGGAATTTGTACATAAGAAAAGAAGAAAGATAAGTGAAAGATAAGAAAAATATTTGATGCTATTCTTAAAGTATGTGAGTTAGTTGTGTGGTTGATCAATGTGAAGCTTAACGATGAGTTTCTAGATGTAGTGAGAAAAAGGAAAACTCTATCATTCATGCATGTTGATCAATGGTTGTGGTGGAATCTTTGTTGCATTGGGATTGTTGTATCTCTGTAACAAGTATTCTTTTTCTTCTTTGTATCTCTATGGCATTGAGCCCTCTGGGTTGTAACCCTATGGATAGTGAATCCTTATTTTAGACAGTGAGTCCTTATTTCAGGTAGTAAGCCTTATCTCAGGCAGTGAGACTTTTTGTAATCGGTTTTGATATTCTCTATAGTGTGAGTTAATCCAAATTGTGGTTTTTCCCTCATTGGGTTTTCCACGTAAATCTGGTGTTATTGTGTTTGTGCATTTGCATTTGATGGTTAATCACTTAATCAGTTTATGTGTTAGTTTCAATAATTAAATTTAAGGTTATAATCTATGACAATTGATTCGCCCCCCTCTCAGTTATCCTATTCAACATGGATTTCTTTCAGGCCCTTCTTAGTGAACCAGTTGGATCTAGTTTGTAGGTTATGCAAGCCCTCATAAGTGGAATTTTGAAAATCATCACAAGAAAACAAAATGCATTGTTAGAAAGAAAATTTTCAGAAAAAGAAGTTAAGGAGGCCCTCTTTTAGTTGAACTTGAACAAGGCTCCTGGGATCGAAAGGTTCCTAGCTGGTTTCTTTCAAAAGTGTTGGGACATTCTTGGCCAAGATCTAGTAGAAGCAATCAAAGACTCAAGGTGCATAGGGAAGGTTATGAAAGAAGTCAATAATATCTTCATTGCATTGAGCTTGAAAAGAGAAAAACCAAACATGTTGGATTATTTTCAGCCTATTTCCCTTTGCAACACAGTTTATAAAGTCCTTGAAAAAACAATTTCCAATAGGATTAAAAGCATCTTGCCACATATAATTTTTTAGGAGAAAATGGGTTTTGTGTTGGGAAGACCTATTTTTGATGGGGTTATCATCCCACAAGAAGTGATTCATTTGATTCAGGTGATGAAGAGGAAGGCAATGTTGATCAAGTTGAACATCAGAAAGGCCTATGATAAAGTGAACTACCACTTTCTCTTCAAGGTCATGGAAGCCTTTGGGTTCGACAATAGGTGGTTGAATTGGATCTCATGCCTAAGATTTTCTATTTTACTCAACAACTTGTTGGAAGGATTCTTTAGTGTTTCTAGGGGACTTAGGTAGGGGGACCCCCTTTCACCCTTTCTCTTCATAATAATGGTTGAAGCTCTTGGATGTGCTTTCACAATGGAACAAATAGATGACCACTTGGAGGGTGTTCAGATCACTCACGAAGTTCCTGAGGTTACCCACCAGTAGTTTGCAAACGATAATATGTTGTTTAGAATGTCCATGGTGAAGGAAGCAAAGGGCTTAAAGAAAATTTTGGATCAATATGATCGGGTGTTTGGTAAGGAGGTAAGTCAAGCCAAATATGAGATTTTTTTATTTAACATTGACATTGGTAGTGAAATATAGATTCTATGCACTTTGGACTTCCACAAAGGAAAGCTCCCATGTAAATATTTGGGCCTTCTGCTAGCAAAAGGGGTACAACCTAGAAAGCTTTGGGAACCTATGATAGATATGGTTAAAGCTAGGCTTTCCTCCTTGAAAAACAAGTGGATGTCATGGGTTGGTAGATTGAAAATGTTGAAATCAGTAATCTCAACTATTCCAATTTTTATGCTCACTTGTCTTCCACTTTCAAGCGGGGTGAGCAAAGATATCAACCAAAAAATGAAGAACTTCTGGCAAGGGAATTTTGATCAGTGCAAGTTTCTATTGGTAAAGTGGAAAAAGATCTACGAAAGGAAGTGGATGGGGTAGTCTTGAAGGATCTAGCACTATAGAATTAGGCCCTAGGTGAAAAATTAGTATGGGAAATACACTCTAAACTAGAGCTGAAATGGGTGAAGATTTTGAAAGAAAAATATTTAGATGAAGAACATAGGATTTTCACGATGAACTCTCTCCCAAAAGGCTCAAGAATTTGGAATTTTCTCTATAGTTGCAAACAATTGATCCTAGATCATTTGACATGGGACATAAGAGGGGGATGTGAGGCTCTTTTTTGGGAAGATTTTTTGGAAGGGGGTGGCAAACTAGAAGCCAATGTCAACTTGGCCCAAGTTAAGGAGGTAACCAAGCATGTATGGGGCAGCAAGGTTTGCGATTATTGGGAGGTCACCCAAGTTGATGGGTATCCCAGCTACAGCTGGAAAAGTCCAAAAGATATGGGCCTAGATCCCAGGTTGGTTTCAATTTTTGAAGAGGAAATGTAAGGAAGGGTTGTATGTCCAAGACAAGGAAGAGATGTTCTGAGATGGCATGCCTCTCTAAATGGGATCTACAATGCAAAGGATAGTTATAGGTGCTAGTTGGTTTGGAGAGGCCCACCCCTTAGCTCCCAACCACATTGTGTTGGAGCTTGGAATGTCTTCCCAAAGCAAGAATTTTCATGTGGGTTGTGGCATAGGGAAGGGTTCTAATGGTTGAAAGGTTTGATCAGCTAGGATACCTAGTACCCTCAAGGTGTGTATGTTATAAGCAAGTGGAAGAATCATGTGACCATTTATTTAGTAATTTCCCATAGGCCCAACACTGTTTGAATTGGTTGTGAGCAATGCTACAATGGAAGTCTATGCTGCCAAACAATCTTAGGAACTTACTTCTGGGGTGGCCACAACCTATGAAAAGTGCAATATTTGGGGGGTTGTGGATCATGAGTCCATCTTTGGTTATATGAGAGCTATGGAAGGAAAGGAACATACACATCTTATAGGATAAGGCAATGACCATGGACTCTTTACTGAACAAAATAGAGGCAAGCATTACAGAGACAGTAAACGCACAACCTATAGAAAGGAAAGGAGATTCTAGGACATGCACACTATGGGATGGAATAATGTAGAAGTGTTGGCATGGGCTCAAAATCCCACCTCACATTGGGGCTGGGGGTCAACAATGAAGTTGAAAAGGATGCCTATTGTGTGGTTCCCTTAGGAGATTGGATGGATGAAGTTAAATTTTTATGGGGCTGCCCGAGGTAACCCTGGAGTGTCTGGGGCAAGTTGCATTATTAGAAATTGGAAATCTAGATGTGTGGGGGGGATAGCTGCACCCCTCTTAGTTGGATCCAACAGTGTGCTAGAAATGCAAGTGGTGATATTGGGTCTTCATATTTTCCGAGAATTGAAGGTAAAGAACCTAGTAGTTGAAGGGGATTCTACTTTGGTCATAAATGCACTTAGAACTAGGCAGTTGAACCCTTGGAAACTGAATGCCAGTTCACAAATTGCACTGGACCTCTTGGATGGTTTTGAATTAGTGGTCATCAATCATATTCTGAGGGAAGGAAACATAGGTGTAGATGCTTTTTCAAACCAAGTAGCGGATGGAATTTTCCTTGAGAATTATTCTCAAAGGTCTAACTTCTACACTCTCAAGACATGTGGGAAGATGAGCGGGTGAATTTCCACACTAGTGATGGAAATTCTGTCTTGAGGGGTGGTATAGTGGTGGTGGTGAGTTGGAAGGGAAAGATGGAAGCCACACCATCTTCTATTTTGGCCCCCCTTGAATTTTGATGGCAAGTATAGTAGTCAGGAGTTAGTTTTAATGATTTGATGGCTTTGGTAATAGGGATATTTTCATTTCCATTTGAGGTCACTTCTAGATAATCTGACATCATTTTCCCTCATGCCCACTCATCCAAATGGTGAAAACTCAATTTTTTTTGGTGATTTCGAGGTGACACATTGTATAGTGTAATAACGCTGGCAGCTTCCTCCCATCTATTTAAGAGATTGGCGAGGCTGAAAAAACTATCAGTTTCCTTTTCCTTCCCATGGGAACAAAGCTTAGTGCAAGCTGCAATAGCGTAGCACTCCAAATTCATTGTGGAGATGTCAGTTGAGTTGGTTTTATGCTTTGGGGTAGATACTCCAATTTCCCTCGATATGAAGGATAAGCAAAATTCTTTTCAATAGGTCACTGACCAGTGCCTCAAACAAATTTTTCTTAATATCAATCCTCTTACCATGGTGACTGTGAAGATGATCTTATGGAAAGGGTACCTGGAGGACAAATAAAAATTTAGGAGAAACTCATAAATTGTGTTGCATTTTCTGGCTTTAGTCCTAGACAACTGAACACCCAAGGTAGAGGTGAAGGAACTTGTGGGTAAGCTATTGGAAAAGAGCTTGCTTGGGGGTTTGGACAAGATCCTAAAAGCAACCTTTCTTGGTAGAGGAATTCCACAACCTCATGATTTGGACATGGTGAAATCCCAAGGTGAGGTGGTAAAGCTTGAACTGTTCCTTCTGGACTTAAAGGGGATGTCACTGGTGAAACACATAATGGTGGTGGTGGTTGTGGGCAACTTTCTAAAGAAGATTTTTTTGGATGGAGGTGGTGAACGACTTCAAATGGATTAGGGAATTTGACTATTTTTTCAAAGAAAATGGCTTCCTGTGAGGTCTTGTGTCTTTTTTTCTTGGTGTCATTGGGTAGGGTTTGGGTTTGATTTGTGTTGCTGGTTTAATTTTTTGCCAATATAGGATATAAGTGTAGCCATGGATTAAATTCACTTTTGAAAAGAAATTGAAGTAATTCTATATGTAGGGTTGGGTGTCTTGTCTGTGTAATCATCAGGAGGAAAGATTGGTCAGTTTTTTTTGCTTGTTGCTGCAATCTCAGAGCGGGTAGTGTGGAGGGTAGAGGACACCCTATTTTTGGATAGCCTTGGTTTGGTCTCCATAGATGGTGAAAACTTGCATTGGAGATGCATGTACTTTTTTTGGCAATATAATATTATTAATTTTACAAAGAAAACAAATTTAAGTGATTATCTTAATTACTCCAACACCCCCCTTAAGATCAACTTAGGAGAAGCTATAAAACCTTGATGTAGAATGAAATGATGGTTGCATGGGTGGGTTCTAGATACAAGTCTTGATGAGGTACCCATGTACAAATAAATGAAATATCTCATAATTAGAGAAAAGGAGAAAACCACATGGGAAAAATCCTCTCCAAAAGAGAAAAATAAATGACTGCACTAGTGAAAGAAGGATAGAAGGACTCAATGTGAATCCCCAAGGGATGCTTTTGTCATGAAAGTACAAAAAAAGTCCCCCCGATAGGAGAGAGAACATGAGGATATGAATTCCCCCATAAAGAGAGAGCTCCCTTTTCCAATGATGTATTCTTGAAGACATAATATGGTCCATTGCTTGCAAACAACATTTCTCCCCTTAGGAAGAAACATATCTACTAGTGATTAGAGAAGCCAATCCAAAAGGATAGGTGAATATGGAATCAAAGTCCAAATGATGAGTGCCTCTAAAAACTGCTCAGTATCCACATATCAAAAAGTAATGATGTTGATCCAGAATCTTGTGAAGACTTATATAGAACAAGATGCAAAGGCAATGAAGATGGTGGGCCAATAAAATTGATGTGGCTATGAAAAAAGAAGAGATGAATGTCCTCAAAATAATCCTCCAGATCTGCAATATAAGACTCTATAAACAAGGATGATATGTTTGTAAGATAGGAATCCAAAGTAGCTATGTCTAGAAGATGTATGTCCTATTGCACTAAATAAATAGGGACCAAAGATGTGGTAATGTCAAGCTGATTAGGAATAACAAAAGATGATGATGTAGTCTTGATTTTTAGAGTGGGAACACGAAGACAAGTATCTAAACTATAAGAACATGCAAGACTTGCAATATACTCAAGATCCTCTAAAGTATTGTCATCAAAGGGTATTGAATTTGCATCTACAGGAGGAAAAAGACAATCTGTAGCAGGATCCTTTGGGTATGGTGAGATATGAGGGTCTCCATGGATCTTCCAAAGTCATGTTCAAAGTGTGTGGGGATATTCAATGCTTGATACAACACACATAGTGTCAAGATCAACACGAGAACATATAACCCTTACAATATGATATTTGATGATAACGCATGTTTATAAACTCACTAGTGTGTCTAGTGTAGGTTTGAGTCCATATAGATAAGGAAAAAGATCAAGCCACCTGAGATGTGTCAGGATGTCATGTCACCAAGACTCATAGTTATCCTTTGTCAAGATGACCACAAAAGGATGAACACAAAACCCATGATACTCAAATAAAAAAATTAGAGACTAAAGAAATCAATATTGATAAAGAAAATCAGATTATGTCATCCTACACAAACATATCCTTTCCAAGTGTCAAGATGTCCAAGTAATTTACATAAATGTGAAATCACAAAATATTGAATAAAATGTACTTGGGGAAAATTCTAGAAAAAGTGCATGAATAGATTTGAAGAGCTCTAAAATACCTTTCCAACACCATTGGAATCATAAAATTAAGAGATATAGGCAAAAATTTACAAGCTGAGAAGAAAAAAATAAATACTTTACTTTGATTGAGAATAACAAGAAGTATAAGTAAAATCTGATAATGAGAACTACACCATTCGAAATTGCTTGGAACCATCCTTTTGACGATATCTCATTTGCCCAATTTCGACATTGTATGCCCAAGTTATGCCAAAATGAAAAAAATCACTCCTTTGGGGAAAATAAGAGCTAGGAGTGGGACTTGGAGGGTCAGCCATATGAAGATATGCTGATGTTAGCAAATATTCCAAGAATATTCTAATTGCTTGTAAAATAAAATTGGAACATTTTCCCATTACTTGAATTTTTTTCATTGAGCATAATATGTTGATCTAATCCAGAATATTCCAAGGGTGACTAACAGATAGGTTAGATATTCTGATGGAATCTTTAAAGATTTTGGTATATGTGGAAATTCTCAAAAAAAATTCTAAGTTTCCAATTGGACAACAACACTGTCACAGGGTACAAACATAGCATTAAATTTTTCTTTTAATTTTTTTATTTGATTTGTTTTAATCAATCAAAATTTTGATTTTTATAGATTTTTTTTTCAAAAAAGCTTTTTATTTTTTATTTTTTTATTGCAGGTAATAATAATAAAAATATTGATTTATTTGGCAGAACAATACTTGTATGCTTGCACAAGTTTGACAAGTGACTGCACAACCGTATGGATTCTCCTCGAGATATGTGTAGGTTAATTTTTTATTTTTTTTGCAATTGCTTAGATTTGAGCAATTTGATAGGCATACCATAGGTTTTCGACCATTCTGGATGCAATAGTGATGCCCATTTTTCCCTAGGATGAGCCTCCCTCAAGGTTGGATCTCTCAAAATTTAGACATGAAGTCAAAAATATGGTGTTTTGATACTATGTTGAAGTTGATTATTGAACTCCACAACACCCATAAATCACCTGGAAGCAATTATCCTATCAAAAAAGAAATATCAAAGCCATTGATATGCTTGTGCAACTTTGAGAAGAAATGATCCAAAAAAGCAACTAATTTGCCATGAATTAATCTAAATGATTATGAATGAATGATTACAATAAATGCACATGCTTATAAAAGCATGAAAAAGAAAACCCTAGATGAGGATTACATTGGATTGTGACAAGTGTCTTAATCTCATGCAATGAGACAACTAGAGCTATAATTAGCCCAATCTAATAAAAAAAGAACTCCTAAGTTTAGCTTAAGTGAGATAAAGTAATAAGCGACTTAATAATCAATTAATGATTAATTAATTATCAAGTCATTATCCTAATTACTCCAACATAAAAAATATAGTTTACCTTGTACTCTACATTGCATCCAGATATATGATGTACAATAATGAATACTAATACAAGTATATTCTTTAGCTTTTAGCAATATATTCTTCAAGTTCAAAGCACCCTCTTGAAAATTCATCTCCATATTCACATGAAGGTCATGGAAATAACAAGAAGAAAAAGCCAATTGCATTTCAACATAAACCCCACATGGATCAAATTTTATATCTATGTTAATTATTTCATGCCAAGTAGATGTCATGATGGTCATCAACAACCCTAATAATGCATAAACTGAAACTCCATAGATTGTCTCACAAAGTAAAAATACAGTTAATTTCCATTGTGGTTTGTTAGGAAGTAATGCATCAATATCCAGTTCATTTAATCCATTTTCTAAATAACCCCATGAGAGAAAAGCATGCATACAAGCTTATAGAATAACCAAATGCATAAATAAAAATAGAAAAGGCACAAGGTAACACAATATATACCCTAAGAAAACCCTCAAGAGAGAAAAACCCAACCTCCAAAAGCATCCATACTCCATCTATTATTCAACAATAAAGGAATACATGCACTTACAAATTTACAATGAATAATTCTAAAGTATCAAACCTCTCCAATGCATCCTCCATGTGTCCAAGCATGAATCCACACATCTCATGACATGCTTCACTTATGCACTTCTTAGAAACACTCAATAATGACAACCCATTCACCTAGCCAACCTTGACCACTAATCATGTACTTGCTTTTATAGACACAAACTCACACAAATACAACCAACTGGTAAGATAAATCCATGTTCCATAAAACCATGTAAACACAAAACCATTGAACCCTCATTTAATATTGGGTACTAAGTTTTTACTTTATTAAATATTTTCCCACTATTAAATCATTATCCTATGTCTCCCACACATAAAATAATAACCCAATGTTACAATACAACTTTACAAGTGACCCCAAATAGTTACCTAGTGTGGATAAACACACATTATAGGTGCACCAAAAGTAAATAAGTATTTAATTACAACATTATAATATTATTTTATGCAATAGTGTACAACACCAAATCCTCAATCAATGAAATACATCATACTAGCCATACATGAAACCACATGAATCTCTAGCATGCTCTTGAGCTCCATCAAGATACCTAAAATAAAAAGAGTGACCAACATCTCAAGTAAAAACTCCTCTCATCCTCCAATGATCCACCTATAGAAGAAAATCAACATTCCAAGATGAAGATGCACAAATCCAAGAACACAAGCATCAAATCCAAGTGATAACAAAAAGGCTCCAAGCTACTATCAAAGGTAAAAACCCATATGATCAAAAATAACATCCACAAAACATACTAATACATCCAACCATTCATACGTAATAGGTATCAACAACATCATTACACTCATGCCAACAACATATGCAACCCATAAACCATAATCACAAGCTCCCTGTATCAATCATGTCAATGAAGAACATGCATATTTAGGAACTCCTAGTGCATGGGTAATGTCAAATCTGAAAATGATCAAGGAATATCAAGTCTACCAATCAACACTAAAACAACATGTGGTAAATGATCAAAACATGAATTACTAAGAACAATCACAATGATCCACACATGCAACATAAACAACCACATATCTCTCACAACATGTCATGACAATCCTCCCAAATCATACGAATATGAAACCCCAGAAAGAACCATCGAATGAAGAGAGAAAACCTATAAATTATAATATGTCCTACCAACACCTCAAAGTGATATGTTGTGTTAAGTATGATATCCTTAAAATCCCAAATGAAAATCCTCAACAACACCCAAATATTCAATCTCTTAGATCAAATAAAACGTATAAATCACGTGTAATGCCAACATGGATGTAAGCATCTCTAACCAAAGAAGATCAAACTCAAAATATCCATTCCAAAATCAAGAAATCAACCCAATATACATCTCCTAAAATCCCCATCAATGGATGATAACATATATAAAATCATATCTGCAAGGAGATAACCATGCTAAACATCCCTCAAAACGAATCCTCCAAAACCAATTATCCATTGGTCATGATGAAAGATAAAGAAATAAAAAATCATGCTAAAAAATCATCAAATGAGTCTCCCTAAATAAATCACCATGGCTCAAGACTCATTCCCATGAGAAAAAAAAGCATGAAACATAACACATATGAAAAAAGAATGGGAAAACATCTTTTAGATGCTCAATTGATAGGTCTAGATAATAGCTTGTTTTCTATTGGTTTTGTGCAAAATTTAAGATACTTTTAAACATACTTTCTAAAGAATATTCCATATCATACTATCCTTTTTGTATCCATTATGTAGACCTAAACCTGAAAAAAACATGGTGATGGAATTTTGGTTTAATATATTAGCATTACATGGTTTATATGAATATGTTTATGGAAATGTTGATGGAATTCCATGTTTAATTATGATAGTTATCCTTGTGTACATGTTTTTTGAAACTAACTTGTTTTGTAGCTAAAGGAGGAACCATGATGTTGTGGAATGGACTCATAGAAAAAGGGGCACTGAACACCAAAATAGGGGAAATTGCAAAAAAAGTTGAACGTGATGATCATTGGTTGAAGGGACTTAATGAAGATAGAATGCACATTATTAAATTAGTTAATAAATGTTGAAGAAGAGCTCTTTCTTACATGGGACTTTAATATATGGGCGTATGGTTGCATGCATTCTATTTTGGAAGAGTTCTAGTTTTGATAGGATTCTTGTTTTTTAGTTATAGGTTGAATAATTCTAAGTTTTAATTCTATGCTCTAAATATTTGGGAGTGGAGCTAATGATTTTAGTTAATCTGTTGCTTTCAATAAAGATTCCATTAGTTTTTATATAACTGTTGGTTGAGTCCATAGGTTAGTTAGTTGATTTTTTGCAGTTTTATGTTATCTATTACTTTCAGTTTGAAACATGAATCTTCAAAATGATTCAGTAAGATTTGTGCAAGAATATTTTGTAATATTTCATCTTATAGAATAAATGGAGATCAATTCATGGAATATATGAAATGTATTAGTTATATTGAGTTCAATTAAAGTGGGAACAATTACTTGAGCAGGCCACTCAAGGTGTTGTTCTTCACTTCACCTTTTTAGTTATTTATTTTTGTTGATAGTTGTTATTAGTTTATTGTTGTTCATAAATCATATTCAAGTTAATTGGGATTTCATTTCTTTCTTATTATGAATGAATGCTTAGGAACATGCATGTAATGATCATTGGTAGTACTCCGAAGGATAGTTCAATTGAGCTGGTATTTTTTATTAAGTTTCCAGTTAATACAGTATCATTTCATTAGCAATAGTTTAGTAACAACTTTTACTATAGGTACACATAGCAACTAGTTTCGGTTTATACTTTTACTGTTTTATAGTTTTGTGTGTTTCCAACAATTAGAATGATTTCAATAGGATAGTTCAAGTAGTTTAAGTCCATGAAATAATATACAATGCTGCAACATCACAAGCTTACACACCTTGGTTGATGATTTAATGTAGTATGAGCAATGTGAAGTGGAATGTTTAGTTAGTTAACATTATGAATTGAGTAGATTTTACCAATTTTACATAACACTAGCTTAGACTCTACATTTTTAGAGTTGTTTCTTGGGATGGTGCTATCTTCGTAGACCTATTTTTATAGCATTCATAGTTAATTTTTCTTTTCAAGCATTAGGAATGTTAGATACCATATTTTTCAACACCAAGCTACTAACATTGTGTAGGCCCACTAAATATAAAGTCACATTTTATGTAGTAGAGGAAGAGAGATCCCTTGGGTAGGTTCCTTCCTTCCACACACTAGGAAGCTATTGCAGCAATTGGTGACCCTAGCACTTAGAGGGAAGGTACCACTAAAAAAGAAATTTCCTTTCCACCAACTTCTAACTCACATACAGAAGGAACATACTACACTATGGGTGATGTAGTAGATGATGATGATACCTGACCGACATTTGGGTTCCCTATTACTAACCAGGAAAGGGCCATAGTGCTGAAGAACATTCCTCATTCGACCTTGCTAGTTTTCTATAGGTTAATGAATGAAGACCCATATTCTTTTCTCTTTGAATTTGATGTCTTATGTAGAAGTTATGACTATAATTCTAATGCACATAGGTTAAAGATTTTTCCTGCAACTCTCAAAGATGTATCTTTGAGATGGTTCATGGGATCAGGTAGAGATGTTGTTCCTAACTAGGACACCATGAAGACATTATTTTTGGAGAAGTATCAGGACTACTGTAGAGGACTTGGCAGGAGGAAGGATGACATATTATGAATGACACAAAAGGATGTTGAGCCTTTAGAGTATTATGTTGAAAGATTTTAGTTTTCTCTCAAGAAAAACCCCTAGAACAAGTTGTAAGAAGAGTCTCTCAAGCTAGTATTTTTGAGAGGGGTTAATGAAGATTGTATGGATGCCTTGAACCTCATTGTCCAAGGAGATATTTCTCAACAATAATTTTTAGACATTTGTAAGGTCTGTAGAAATTATTTCAAGACCTTTACAAGGAAGCCAAGAGATAATAGAACATCGGTTCTTGGTAAGTCATCTACTGGGGTTTCAAAAGTTGAGTTGAGAAATATGTTATCCAACATGAAAGAGGACATAATCAGTCATTTGGAAATAAATTTGGATAATCTCCACATTAGTAAAAAGTAGGAGTAAGTTGAGGCTATGCTCATTGAATATTGTCCAAGCTGTAGGCAAAGAAAAGAAAATTGCAAATGTAAAAGAATGGCCAGTATCCAGTAGGATAAAGTTGAGAAGCTTGAATTTCAACCCATTGAAGGAGATGATGTACAACTCTTTTATATAGAACAAAGGAAGCCATGATAACAAAGACAAGGTATACTGCAAGATCCCTTAGCTTTAACTCAATAGGAAACAAAAACTTTTTTGCTTTGAACTCTCAGCCTTGGAAAGTAAATCAAAACCATTGGAAAAATTCCCAATAGCCAAACCCTCAACCTAATTGGAACCAACAACCAAATCATTGGCCACAACAAAAATTTCAAGATTTTAATTATAATCCACAATTGCTAACCCAACAAAATCAATGGTAGCCAAAGTGGCAGAAAGGCCAACAATGGTAGCAACAAAATATGAACTATCAATAGCCCATGTTCCCTCCTCCACAACAACAAAAAGCAATAATGTCACCATAAAATCTTGCAACCCAACCACCCAAGCAGCGAACACCTATCAACCTACACCTAACCCTAACACTAAGCCTGTTTAGTAGGCTTATAATAACAAAGCTATGCAATACCCCACTTATGGTGTAGAGGTGAGTGATGTCCACCTCAGATTAGGAAAACAACTTGTTGGACATTCATCCCCAAAAATTATAGAAATGGAGCATAATGAACCTACAATTGAGGCTTCTGATAAACCACCTTTGGAGCCTAAACAAAATCAGGTACACCAAACTACCTCAAATCCCAAGCCACCTTTTCCTGAATGCCTAGCTCTACAAAAGCATCACACATAGGATGAGACAAACCTTTTAGGGAAGTTGAAAGATGTCAACATCAAAATCCTAATTATCTAAGCTATTAAAGACATCCCCATCTATACTAAAATAGTAAGGGATCTCTGTCTTAAGAAACCAGGTAGGAAAAGGAAAGATCTAAAAATAGTTCATGTCTTAGGGAATCCTATAGATATCATGTTGGGGAACATTACAGTCCCTGAGTATACTAGTCTTGGTAGTCCAGTTGTGGATTTTAAGATCAATGGGACCCTCATTAAGAACACTTTGATAGACTTGGGAGCAACCATCAATGTCATGCCAAAAGAAACAATGTAGTTGCTTTAGTTGATCAACCTTAGGCCCACACAAACTATTTTGTAATTAGCTGATAGGTCCACGGTCAAGCTTGAGGTAATTATTGAAGACCTAGTTATTGCATTGGATTCTTAGGAATACCTTGCTGACTTTATAGTACTACAACCCAAATTCAATCTTGTGGGTTACCCACTCATCCTAGCAAGGCATTGGTTGGCAACAACCAATGCATTTATAGGTTACATATCTTGTAATATGCCAACCAATGCATTTATAGGTTACATATCTGGTAATTTGATAATATCTAATGGGACAATTACAAAGAACTTGGTTCTTTAGCCACCTACCCAACCATATGCAGACCTTGAGCACACCATTTGGCCAAATTTGGTCGAGGAGGAGGAAGATAACTATTCTCTTTAGAAACTGATGACTATAGAGCACAACCCCTTATTGGATGACTAGGATGAAAATGAGCTCATTGCTCATATAATCCAAAATGACTATGGTAGGAGTCCGCAACAACAAGATTATCTCATATGCCTATAAGACCCCTTGAAAAGTATTGTACCTACCAATTCTACATAAGAGATATCATAGCTATTTCATTCTTTACTCCCTCAACAATTTTTACCCATCATACCAAGCCTTGATCTCTCATCAATTCAGGAGTCATCAAAGGAATTGGAAACTATGCTAGGGAGGATGTTAAATATTAATAATGCCTTGATTGAGGAACAACAAAATTCTCTACAATTAGTACTGCAGGCACACTCAACCACATATGCATGGGATTACCATGATATGAGGGGCATTGATCCTGATCTATGCATGCACAAGATTTACATTAATGATGTATATAGACCTATAAGACAACCACAAAGACACATGAATCCAAGTCAAAGAGATATAGTGAAAATTGAACTGCAAAAGCTTTTAGATGTAGGTTTTATATACCCTATATCAGACAGTGAATGGGTTTCACCATTGGTAATAGTTCCCAAGAAAGGTGGGAAATGGAGAGTCTGTGTTGATTATAGGGAATTAAATGTTGCCACAAGGAAAGATCACTTCCCATTGCCATTTGTTGACCAAGTTCTTGAGTCTTTGGTAGGAAAGAAATATTTTTCATTTCTTGATGGCTTTAGTGGTTATAACCAGATCAAGATTGCACCTGAAGATCAAGATAAGATCACATTTACCTACCCCTGGGGAACCTATGCATATTTTGTATTACCTTTTGGTTTGTACAATGCTCCAACTACCTTTCAAAGAGTCGTACTCAACATATTTTCTGATTTTGAACATAATTGCATGGAGATATACATGGATGACTTTACCATTTATGGTGAAAGTTATGAGGAAGCTCTTAGTAACCTAGAGAAAGTGTTAAAAAGGTGTAAGAAAAATAATTTAGCACTCAACAATGAGAATCGTTTCAAGATGATGACACAAGGAATTGTGGTAGGAAACTTTATATCCAACGAAGGAATACAGGTTGACCCAAAGAAAATTGAAATTATATCTACCCTACTTGTATCACAAAAACAGAGAGATGTAAGAAGCTTACTTGGACATGCAGGTTATTATAGGTGATTCATCCAAGATTTCAACAAAATTTTTGCACCTTTTTTTATTTTTTTGACAAAGGACAACGAGTTTGATTAGATTGAAGACTATAGAATTCATTTGAGAAATTGAAAGCAACTCTAATTCATGCACTAGTTCTAAGAGGTCCAAATTGGACATTTCCATTCCACATACACACTGATGCATAAGACTTTTCTATTGGAGTAGTCCTAGGACAAAAAGAAGGGAATAAGGAATATGCAATATATTATATCAACAAAAACCTATAAGGAGCAGAGTTAAACTACACTATCATAGAAAAAGAAATGCTTGCAATTGTCTATGCCATTAAAAAGTTCAGACAATATATTACTAGTTATCAAGTGTTCATACATATATTATACAATAATAAAATACTTGATGAATAAACCAGTAGTAGATGGAAGACTTGTAAGGTGGTTGCTATTAGTACAAGAATTTGACATAACAATAGTTGATAAACCTGAAAAGGATAATTGCTGATTTTCTATCTAGATTACCTACCCAATCAGAAGAAGGGGTGGTTGATGATTCTTTTCCCGATGAGCATCTATTTTCTCTAAATGTACACACTCCATGGTTTATTGATATAGCTAACTATTTGGTGACAGGGTAGATTCTAGGTTACTTTTCTCCAAGAGAGAAAAGACAGACAGTTCACAAATGCTTCCCTTATTCTTGGTGTATACACCTAAAATGGTCTGGATAATTTAATTAATTAAATACCATTTATTTGATTAATTAACCTTTTAATTCCTCTACTATTAAATAAATAAAAATATTTATTTATATAGTTCACTTTTAATTCTTCTATCTTTATTATATTATTTCCTCAAGTAATTAAATAAACAAATTTAATACTTTGTTTTCTTTAATTATTATTATCGAATTCTTCTATAATTATCTTCCATCTTAATCACATCATTTCATCTAAATTAAATAAACAAGTTTCATACTTTAATTTATTTAATTATCATATTTCTTCCAT
This sequence comes from Sequoia sempervirens, assembly GCA_007258455.2. Classification (NCBI taxonomy): domain Eukaryota; kingdom Viridiplantae; phylum Streptophyta; class Pinopsida; order Cupressales; family Cupressaceae; genus Sequoia; species Sequoia sempervirens. The sequence goes on from VDFB02000002.1 coordinate 34,561,454, forward strand.
ATTTATTTAATAAACATAGACTTCTATAGTTTTTTTTATTAAATTAAATATCTTCTTTTCCTAAATTGAATAAATCTAAATATTCAATTGAAGTATCTATTCTATAGCCAATCATATCCACCTACCAAATTAGATATGAAATATCTAATTAATTCATCTCAACCTTCATGGGAAAATTTGGAGACAAATTTGTAGGAAAACTACTTCATCTTCTTCCATTGATTCTTCCTATCCTTTGGCTGAATGTTTTTGTGGGGAGGAACAATCTCCATAATCATCTCATGCTTCTTCATCCTTCACCATTCAATCCTCTAGATCAAATCCAGACCTTTACTTTGCTGCCCCTTCACAATTGTGCTGTTGGGAATCTATAAATACAACTGTCTACAGGAAAAGGATCCCAACTTTATGCAAACTTACTTTGCAGAAATAACGATTGAGAAATCAAGCATTTTAACAAATAGAAAATAGAAAATAGCATATCATTTAGTTTATAATCATTTCTTTCAGCATAGATTGCATCTTAATATAGTTTCCATTATCATATCATAACATATTGCTTTCATTATCAACAATCAATATCATAGCTTTTACATCATATAGCTTGCATATCATTTAGCAATCATATAGCTTATCATTCTCATTCTCTAGATTTCCATTTTAACAGTCATAGTGCAATCAAAATCTGAGAGCCCCGTGATTTAATAAATCTTTGGAGATAGAGAACAATATGACACTTTTAGTAGATTCTTACTTAATTAGATTAATCTTTGTTTAGATCTATTGATATAATGTCTTATTTATTGTGTTGATTATCATTTACTCACATTTTTACTCACACATAAATTGGTGCCCACCATGGTGCCCAAAAACCCATTTTTAACATCTTTTTTTGAAAAGTACACTTGCAGGATTCTAATGTGTTTTGTCTTAGCACGATTGAGAGTTTTTGTAGCGCATACGACATATCTTCTAGTGCATTCAAGCACTCTTCTGGTGCATCCTCAGTCTTTTTTAGTGCATCAAAATTTATGTTTCATCAGATAGGGGGTTTTCTTTTAGCGCATAGACCTTTTATTTTGGTGCATCCATCAATTTCTATAGCACATAGAACTATTATTATAACACATTACATTATGTTTTAGTGCATCTGACAATTGTTGTGGTGCATCTAATTATTTTAGTAGGATTTTAAAAATTCAAGGGCTAATCACTATTTTATGTGTTCCAGGTGCAAAATATGCTTGTTAAAGACGATGGTCAAAAATTTTTACGCTGGTGAAAGAAAAAAACTTGCAAATTACTGATAATGTTTGCAAGAATTTTAATTTGATTATTGTCTTTCCTTTGGTTAAGATAGTGAATCTAGCTTAATTAATCAACTATTTTGAACCCCATGTTCTTTGTATTTTTAAAGCAATAGGCTTATGCTCTCCCCTTAATTGGGTGATCAGAATGCTAGACTTGCTATCCTAATTTATTAAATCCTTTAGAAGGCCTATCGTAGTGGAAAAAAGTACTCACCCTATGGGAACGACCTAAGTGGGAACAACCAAAGCCAATTTTTCCAACCCACTATAATCAAAAGAGAATTTGGGGAAACCCATAATTCAACGAAAGTGTGCAAGATAACCATCCCCAAAATTTTTGTTTTAAAGATTGGGAGGTCTCCTGAGGGAGTTTATCATTTGCCACTCTGAACGGATACCCTATCTACAAACTTTAGTGTAGAATCCAACCGTTTCAGTTTCTAAACACTTTTTATCTCATGGTACAAGGGGAGGGAATAATCTTCCCCCAAGAAAATCACCATATAACTATTAGAGACCCTAGTCAAAAGTAGAGGATTTGACTTTGGTTAAGATTCAGGAAAGGAAAAATATGAGTGCTCTCTAGGGGGTGATAGGGCTGTGTGAGCTAACATAGTTGCAAGTTGTGGACTATGATATTCTAAGTGACCTACTTGAAATATAGAAAAGTGCTTGAACTATCTTTATTTGTGTCAAACCTATGGAAATTGAAAGAATCAAACCCGATTCTAGAACACTCACTACATGTTTAATATGTAGAATCTAAAACAATTGTTTACAATTTGGCTTTTGTGTGTGAAGTTATTATTTTTCAAAGGTATCATCCAATTAAATCATAAAATTCCAAAATTTTCAAGCAAAACACATCTCCAAAATCTTCACTAGTTAGAAAATTACATCCTAGAATTAATCATTTTATTGAGAAAAACTAGAAAAAATAGACAAAACTATGAATATACTGACAACTTCCAGTTTAGTGCAACCAACCACTATTTTAGCACATACACCCAGTATTTTATTGCATTTGGCATCCAAATAACGCATACAAACACTGTTTTAGTGCATCTGTCTTATCTTACAGTGCATCTGCATAGCCTGTCACCATATTTTACCAGTATCTTGGCGGTATCAATCTCTATTTCAACACATCTACCTAGTTTGTTAGTGCATGTACCTAATCTGTCAGCACATACACCCTATTTTTTAATGCATCTACCATATCTTATAGCACATTCACCTTGTCTTTCAACAAATTCACATTCTATTTTAGCACTTTTGAGGTCTATTATAGCACATCCATAGAGCAAAAAACCAAAGAGCTATTTTAAATTCCTATTAGACTGTTGACATTAGAACTCAGATCTTTGTCAGAGTAGAAATATTTTTCTTAGTCCAAATAGTGTCTTAAACTTGGAAAAAAAGGACCTCACAAGTCAAACACTTTCAAATTAAACCAAGATCTTACAAATTTTAAAGTGCCTAATCACCAAACACAAATCTTGATTATTACGTTAAGTTTCATTATTAGGATCATCATCCTACAATCATGAAATGAAACACAATAATAAGATTTTAACTTGGTCTCATCAATAGAATTTATCATTCTATTCAACTTAAGTTAATACCATTGGCACTCACCCAAACAAAAAGATCAAAGTGTAGTAAAAATAACAACACTTGTATGCCAATTTTGAAAAGCTTACAAAGATAGAAACTTAGAGAAAAAGAAATTGAAACACCAAATACCATGGTTGAAGAAAATCCCTTTCACAGATTCCACCAAAATGATGCAAATGAAATAACTGAAGAGGATATCCAAACGACAGAAGATCCCAATTTCCATAAATTTATGGAATTTTTTTTAGAACAATCTATATGGAGAAATACTTTTTGATGCTAGCTAAACTAGGTGCAAAACTTCCAAAGGAATTTGACATCAATCAACTAAAAGAAGCACCTAAAGTAGCTGAAACTGAAACACAAAACACACAAAACAATGATCAAGTGAATGTCCTAACACATCAAATGCAAAACTTGCAACAACAACTTCAAGATATGCAAAAAGGAACCATGAAAAGGTACTCATTACATGACATTTTTTCTTATCCTTTTGATCCAAATGTGGACATGATACCATTTCCTAGACATTGTGAATTACCAAAATATGACAAGTACAACAGTAAAATAGATCCCATTGATCATGTGAGGGAATTTAGAACCATGAATTTAGAATTTTCACAAGAGGAAACTTATCTAATGAGGTTATTTACAAGGAGCTTAGGAGGTCAATGTATGGAATGGTTCTCTAAACTACAACCAGAAATTCATTCTTTTGAAGAATTAGTCAATAGTTTTATCTCCCAATTTTCCTAAAATATTCAACATGATATAACAATAAAGGACCTTTACAATACCAAAAAAAATAAAGGTGAAACATTTCTCTCATTTCTACAATGATGGTGAAGGATATTTGCTAGGTATCCTTGTTCCATACCTAAAGAGGAAAAGATGGAACTATTCATTGACAATCTAAATGATGAAATGAGCTACAAGCTTGATCTACAATTTCCACCAACATTTGAGAAAGTCATTGAAAATGGGCTCAAGATCAAAGAATCCTTGATCAAAAGAGGGGTAATAAAACATTAAAATGAAGGATCAAACAATACAAACTCCTCAAATCACTACAACAACAATGATAAACCCAAGTTTTGGAAAAAGAATAGAAATACTGGTAACAATGATGCTACAAATGAAACAAAAAATGTGAAATTGGTATTTAACTTGACGACAACTGCAAAGACCAATCAAAATGTCAATCAAAACAACAATCCATCTCAGGAAATTCTATACCTGAATCATCTAGTGCACGGTTGAATTGGTCGCCTTAATGAAAACCTAGAAAATGTGTGTCATGGTGACACAAAAATAGAAAATACAAAAAAAGAAAGAAAGAAAAACATAAAATACAAAAAAAATGAAAAGGAGAAAAATACCAAAAAAATCATAAAGTCTGAAAAAGTGCAATAAAAACACGTAGTGAAAACCTGGAAACAGGTGCTACTTATGATTTAAACTAGTTTTTCCATCTATTTGAGACATGTATTGATCTTTCACTTTTGCCATCATTCCATTTATCATTTGATAGGAGGACCTCTTGTACATATCCTAGCAACGTGGTCATGTCTCACCCTAGCTTGGGGGAAAAATCCTGAACTCATTGGGGGCAATAAAATTGAGCTTAAGCAAATAGACAAGCAACAATATGACAACACAAAAAATAGAATGATCATTGTGAAACTCAACATTGAACATACATCAAACATCAGAACATTTCAGGAAATCAACCATCTATATAAAACAACTGAAATCAAATAAAATCAAGACAACTTTAGGTGGATGATATTCTTTTGAATAATGATTTTATCACTTTTAGCTTGAATTTTCAAATGTTATACTTTGATTTTTTGTTATCATTTCTTTGGAGCAACTCAATGATGTATTGAACTAGAGAAGCTAGGAAGGAGAATGGTATTTTATTTGTCTACTGTTTGTGAGTTAATCATTATTATTGTGTGAATTGTTGTGAGACATGCTCTACAAAGTATCACTGATGATATCCTGAATTCACATAGTAAAATGATTGATTCTTGTCTATTTAAGAAAGAAATGCTTAGGACATCTTGGTTTAATTATACCTAGATGCTTTAGTTAACTTGCAATATCAAAAATCATGAAAGTAGTACTTAGGTCATCATTGGTCTACATTATACCATTGATGCTTGTACTCACTTTCAACATTTTAAAATCTCAATGATGATAAAAATCATGATAAATGGACTGTTAAGGTGACAATGCTTGCATATAGATTTTCATGGTAAAATTAGATTGTATTCATGTTATTTTTGCATCTGCAAAGTATTTTGTTACAAAAGCTGGTGACAGATTCAAAAATGATGTTATCTTTTCTCATTAATAGATTGAGTATACTTGACATTAACACAAACAACATCATTATCATGTAATTGCATAATAATTTCCATTACATACATTAGAATGCAGTATTATATCATTTAAATCATTCATACATTCCATCATCTATCCAATTTTTCATTTATGCATCAACAATCACATCATCTAAATTGCATAAGAAAAATATCAAAAAAAAATCATCTACATAATTACATTTTCATTAACATTATCATATCATACATCACACATTAGAAGTATCATCATAGTAATCATTCATTCATCCATTTATTACATCATATATTTGCATTTGAAATAACCAAAATAAAAATGCATCATATTTCATTAACATCATTATGTCATATATCATTAAAACAATACATCCAAAATCATGCATATAGTTACATTACCATATTATTTATATAAATCCATTATTATACAACTATCATCATGCATCCATACATCATCAATATAAGCATTATCATGTATAACATCATATGTAAATCATAACATGTCATCATTATCATAAATTGCATCCACAACATCATCATATAAATCATCACATGGAATATAGAATAGGAAATTAAATGCATCCATCATAGAATTGTATAGAACACATATAGATTAATCAATCCACCACATATCATATAGATCTCAAAAATCATAATGTCAAGTACACAATGATGTCTGAAATGTAAAGAGATACAACATAAAAAATGGATGTGAATAAAAAAACTAGAGTATACATCATGCCTCAAATATATCATGGAATCTAATCATGGAGCTATGTGGTGCTAGCTCTAGACGGTGAAAGCATATCTGGACCAATGCCTCCTCCAGCAGACATACCAGAATCTCTTGGATCTCTTTATAGAGACTGTGTCACACCTACACTAATAGTCCTAGAATGAGTCTTGCCTGATCAAGACTGAGCATAACTGACTCTCTACTCAGAGGGAACTACATCATGGTATTAGACCCTATAATACTCAGCCTCTCTACCAACACATAGAACCTCTCTGATACAATCAGCCACAAAGGTACCATCAACTACTCTTTGCGATCTCTCAACTGTCACCTGTGCCTACCCTACAGCTTGTCTAGCTGCATCTCTCTTGATTGTCAAAGAGGCAATCTATGTTTGGGCAACTGACAATTGTGCTTGTACCTGAGCAAGAGTCTATGCATGGGCCTATTGCTATGAATGCATCTGAGTCTGTGTCTACACTAGTAACCCCCAGGCCTAAATCAATTGACCCTGTAATGTCTGTACTTGCACCTGTAAACTCACAATTCGAGTCTGCTGATGCTAGGAAGGTACCCCAATATTCACACACTGCTTGGTGGGAGCTATCAGTGATTGCCTCTTATGAGGCACCATGAAGTATTTGACATTCGATGCTGAACCCAATCCACCTGCTCCACCTGATCCAACTCCACCACCACCTCTACCCCCATCTCCACCATCTCCATCTCCCTCCTCATCACTACTACTCTCCTCATCACCACTTCTCTCCACATCATCCTCCTCCTCAAAACCCTCCTCTCTCCTCCATCGGTGACCATGTGCAACAACAACCTCCTCACCAGGTAGTGGCACTAGCTCATCAGGAACAAAAATATGTGGAAAAGGATGGAGGGTTAGGTACTCTACATAATTTGTAGTAATCAGAAGCTCGATAATCTTAGGATGAATCTCCCACACCAAAGGCTGTAAAATTAGGTACTCCTCAACTATAGAATCATATGAAAGGATGGGTCCCCACTCCTTGGGGCATGCCCTATACTATCCCATATTATTTGCATACTTTCTGAAACAAAAATCTCTCAATCACAAAATGAGTCCTACCAATCAAAAAAATAGACTGAAAGTGGTATGGAATCTCTGTATCATCATCATCCCAATGCTCACAATCTAGATAGGGCATCCATGTAACAACCTCTAAATCATCCAAGACTCTCCTCCAATGCTGCAACTTACCTAGTCTAGGCTGAGTAAGTTGACCTCTGTATATATGCACGTATGGCCTCATGGCGGGTCACTGTCTCACCATCACTAGACACATAAAAACTATATGCTCCCATGCCCACACCTGAAGTAATGTAACCCCAAAAGACAAACTATGACCTCAGAGGTAGACAACCTAGTGCAAATTGTGGTAAAGATGAGTGAGCATACACATACCCCATGCATATCTGGTACTGTGAACAATCATACTCTCCAAAATATAGTCCCAACCAATAGAAAGTCCCTTTGACCTATGATCAAGACAAAGGAACCCTCCAATGAAACCAACAAGTACTAATGGCTAGGTAGCATAGGTATCCACCATCTCTTGCCATGGGATCTGATATCCACAAATCATATCATCCTGAAACACTTTGTGTAGAGCATTAGTCCTACCCTCCTCTGAAGAATCATAAACTACAACCTCCCCAACAACATGTATCCTCAAAATCTACCATAAATCCTCGGGAGTAATTGTCATCTCGCCGATAGGAAGGTGGAAGGTATTATGCTCACTATGCCACCACTCTGCTAGGGCTGTCAGGAGACCCCGATTAATCCTATTCTGGGGCATGGATAAAAGAGAGGATAAACTACAATGTGTGATGAATGTTGTCTTAGGTTGCACTAGCTATGTATCAAATCGAATGTCCTAGGAAACCGCTCTCGAATTTGTAAGTTCGCAAATGACTCCTATCATCACAAAATATTGAAAGTCAGTAATCTATTTCAATTCATCAAACATCAATCAACCTATCAAATCTAATCAGCTCTGGTGAGATTTTGATCAAATGTCATGAGAAACTATCATTGAACCTCACATATCATGAGGTCAATCATCAACTATCATTGAACCTCACCTATCATGAGGTCAAATAACAATCTAAAATTGTACCTCACCTATCATGAGGTCAAACAACAATCTAAAATTGTACCTCACCTATCATGAGGTCAATTAATCAAATCAACCTCACTTATCATGAGGTTTATCAATCAAACTATAATTATTCCTCAACTATCATGAGGTTAATTATCATCAATTAATCATCAAACCTTGGTTATCATGAGGTTGACCATCATCTAATCTATCAGGATCATCAATCATATCAAATAAATGGTTGACACGATAAAAAATCAACAAAATCAAGGACATTGACAAATTACATCATTCTGACTTGAATGTGCCAAAATAATGTTTTGATGTGCCAGAACATTCAATGCGCTAAACTATGAAGTCTATGCATTAAATCAATCAATGCACTACTTTAGCCTATGGATGCACTACAATATCTAACCTATGCGCTAAAATACCTATGTGCTATTTCATCCTATTGATGCGCTAAAATAGATAACCGATGCACTAAACTAAGGGATGCACTAAAACAATAGTTTTATGCGCTAATGCGGCCTGCATATGCACTAAAAGAAAACTAAACATTTAAATCCAAAATAAAACTTGCAAAAAATGAGAAATACGTAAAATGAGGAGGTTCATGGGTACATACTGGAGGTGTGTAGGTGGTCAGGCAGTTGTTTCAATACACATGCTCAAAACGATGAGTGTGATAGGGGATTGGCATTTTGCTCCAAATGGCTCAAAATCACTCTCTCTCAAATTTTCATAATTCAAAAGGCACAAATGAATTCAAACTTTAGCCTTTTTAGCTTTTTAATAAGTTAATTAAGAGGGTATTTTTATGGGATTTATTTATTTTATTTCTTGGAGGCTTAATTCAAATTTCATCACAGGGGCATTTTACACAAATATTTGTTAAGAGATAAATCGTTGCTTCATCAAATCTTCATAACATCATCAAATTATCACATAAATCATAAAAAATTTGAAAAATTCTGAAAAAATCCAAAAAAAAAAAATCATCAATTTATCTCTTGAGGGGGCATACATCCATCACAACAAAATCAACGTCTGGGGTATATTGAATATTTTTTGTCAGTTCTAGCAGCAGCAACAAAATTTTCTTTGAAGCAATGCGTAAACACATCATTTCAAAGAGGGGCAAAATGTATACACCTAAAAATGGTCTAGATAATTTAATTAATTAAATACCATTTATTTGATTAATTAACCTTTTAATTCCTCTACTATTAAATAAATAGAAATATTTATTTATATAGTTCACTTTTAATTCTTCTATCTTTATTATATTATTTCCTCAAGTAATTAAATAAAAAAAATTAATATTTTGTTTTATTTAATTATTATTATAGGATTCTTCTATAATTATCTTCCATCTTAATCACATCATTTCATCTAAATTAAATAAACAAGTTTCATACTTTGATTTATTTAATTATCATATTTCTTCCTTATTTAATAAACATAGACTTCTATAGTTTGTTTTATTAAATTAAATATCTTCTTTTCCTAAATTGAATAAATCTAAATATTGAATTAAAGTATATATTCTACAACTAATCATATCCACCTACCAAATTAGATATGAAATATCTAATTAATTCATCTCAACCTTCACAGGAAAATTTGGAGACAAATTTGTAGGAAAACTTCATCTTCTTCCATTGATTCTTCCTATCCTCTGGTTGAATGTTTTTGTGGGGAGGAAGAATCTCCATAATCATCTCAGGCTTCTTTATCCTTCACCATTCAATCCTCTAGATCAAATCCAGACATTTACTTTGCTGCCCCTTCACAATTGTGCTATTGGGAATCTATAAATACAACCTCTGTCTACAAGAAAAGGATCCCAACTTTATGCAAACTTACTTTACAAAAATAACGATTGAGCAATCAAGCATTTTAACAAATAGAAAATAGAAAATAGCATATCATTTAGTTTATAATCATGTCTTTCAACATAGATTGAATCTTAATATAGTTTCCATTATCATATCATAACACATTGCTTTCATTATCAACAATCAATATCATAGCTTTTACATCATATAACTTGCATATCAATTAGCAATCATATAGCTTATCATTTTCATTCTCTAGATTGTCATTTTAATAGTCACAGTGCAATCAAAATTTGAATCTCGTGATTTAATAAATCTTTGGAGATAGAGAGCAATATGGCGCTTTTAGTAGATTCTTGCTTAAATTAGATTACTCTTTGTTTATATCTATTGATATAATGTCTTATTGATTGTGTTGATTATCATTTACTCACATTTTTACTCACACACTTGCATTTCTGGATTTTTATTTTACACTGGACTAGATAACATTATGAGAAGATGTACCAGGGTATAATGCCTTGCCATGCAACCCTAGAGGAATTTGCAATTAACTACTCAAACGTACTAATTTTTTATTTTTTTGTTTAAGTATAATTAACATGCAAGATCACTATCCATTTCCAATAACCTCTAAGGTTATGAGATTGAGATTACTTAAAACCCAAAAAAGAAACATGAATTGACAACATCACATTTAATTACTTAATAAATTAAGAAACACATACATTCCAAACATGGTAAATTACATCAAAGCATAAGAGATACCACATTTTTTCAATTACAATCACTTAACAATAAGATTACAACTCTCACTCCTTGAATGAGGTAAATCCAATAACAAGGTTACAAATTACATCTTCCAACTCGATAACAAATGAGGGGTAATAAATTACAAGATCAACTGAAATGGATAAAGCATGAAAATAAACTAGATCCCACGAGCTCTCCAACTGGAAATCTCATCCTCACGAACAAGAAGATGACCCAACTGATTAAGGTGTACATTCCACCCAACCATGTGATACCCAAAGGCTCACCCCCCGTGCTAGGAGATAGTAACAAGGAATCCTATACAATACCATCAAACTCTAGACATAGGCTAACTCACCCTGACACAACCAATCACATGAACCATACAACCATAAGAATAACACAAGTACAACTCCAACATCACTAACATAAGTTTATAATGCTTCCAAAAATAAAATAGATCGAGTATGATAAGAAGACCATACACATAAAACCAAATACCAGCTGTTGTTGTAGAAAGAGTGTCATCACACAACTCATCATGGGATCTCCTCTGGGAATATTCATAGGCTCCGGCCCCCACTATGAGTTTCCCTGGTGGCCTCTACTGAATCCCAACACCCATTCTCACTCATGCAAAAGCAAATACCTCTTGTAAAGACAAGATAGATGACCTTTCCATTCTAGGCCTTCCCGTCCCATGCCAAGTCTATACAAGCCCTTGCGTCCATGAGCGAGGCTCAATTATCTTAATTAGTGTGAAATACTACCTAACTTCTAAGTACATTGATTTAGTTATCACTTGATTAAACCACTTCTGAAGGTTTCCTAGTTTACCTCTTTGGGCTCTGACTGCTAACAAAAGCCACTCTTCTACTTGACAACATACCAACCAAGACCAGTCACCAAGGGAATCCCAAGTGCATACCAATAAGATTAAACCACTCCAACCCTAAGAGGAACACATAAAGAAAACCCACTCCAAACATAGGAGGCAAAAAAGGTCAAAACCCTCTCCAAACACTAGAGGCAACAAACACATAATTCACTCCTTCCAGAGGAGGCACAACTTACATAACCCACTCCTAGTACAAAGAAGGCACAACCATCCCCGTTCATGAAAACTGGGTAAAACAACATGATACAACTATACACACTACCCAAAGCAAAACAACGGTTGACTAACATAATACAACAACCCCAAAAGACTTAACCACCCTTATAATCAAATTCTCCAAAGCGAAAACAGATGAATTGTCCCTTCAAGAAGGGCGATCAAACAAGAATTAAATCTAAATTGGGATTTCCTAAATCCACTTCCTTCATTAACATTGAGTAATTTATTGCCTTAATAAAACTGATTTAATAACATCTCTTTCAGACAAAAGATGAAATTTAAACCAAATATCTAATTCTCTAATTGCTTTTAAATAATAATAAAATACACATTTACTTCTTCAATTTAAAACATGTCATTTTCAAATAACTATTTCTCCTTTGTAGAATAAATCATTTTAGAATCAATTAATCTTGCTATTAAACACCTTACATTTAAATCCAATATTTGTCCTTTTTAAAAATATTATTTTAAAATAGAAGCAATAATTTAACTAAGAACACAATATATTAAATTTCTCAGTTCATCCCATGAACATAATTAATCTTATCATACATTCATTGCAACCAATAAGAACTATAAATAATTAATAGTTGCTTTCCTAAGAAAATTTCCTTTCATTAAAGCAAATAACCATTTCTCATATTTAAATATTCATCTATTAAACCACATGCATATTATCCATTTTCCTTCATTACCCAAAATGATCAAAATCAAATTTTAAATACAATCATTTTATTACAACATCAATATTTTTTTTGCATCTATTATAATAAAAATAATTTGAAAATAATTATATTCAATTATATGATTAAACATATAAAATTTTGGATGTGTTTAAATGATTGATGTTGGAAAAGGATGGTGTTTTGGTTTGCAATTGCAAGGAGCCGAGCTAGGGCATTCGAGCCCTAGCTCATGTTTGCTTTCTCTATTTGTGCGAAGGTTGGGGTGGGCGTCTGTTTCATTTTGTGGGGGGGTTATTCTTTTTGCTACGGCTATTTTTTTGGGTTTGATGGTTGGTGTTGCAGGTGAGGGTTTCCTCTGATCTATTGTGCTTGTGGTCGACTATTTCTTATGCTTGTCCATCCCAAGCCTTTTGGCGGCTATGTCTCAGGGTGAGCCATCTAGGGCTACGCTCGACATGGATTTTTTGTGCTACAGTGGGCTTGAAATCGCCAAGTCAAGGAGCAAGGGTTTTTGATAACACCCTTTTCTCTCTAAATATGGGGTCTATGGACTCAAATTTTTCTAGTGGATCTTGGATCACAAAGATTAACGGATGCCTGGTGCATTGCAAAGAGAGACCTAAATTGGTCATTCCAATTGAAATGATTGCTAAGGATATTGAATATTATTCAAAGCATACTCTGTACTACAAATTTTTAAGATTGAGAGTGTCTCTACAATTTTTGGAAACTTGGGCACAAAGGACTTGGGAGCCAGAGGGCAAAATGGAGGCCATGCTACTTGCAAATAATTTATTCATGGTCACATTTATCTGCTTGGCTGATCACAATAGGGTTTTTGAGGGGGGCCCTATTTTCACAACCAGGTTGGGTTGTTTGTCAACCCATGGCATGCAGGCTTTAATCCCTCTGAGGAGCTTCCAAATCATGTTCCAGTGTGGGTTCAGCTGCCTATATTTCCAATTGAATTCTATCATGAGGACGTTCTGCACATGCTTGCTTTGATGCTTGGGAAGCCGGTGGGGTCTTCAACACAAACCCTAGGTAAGAAAGTAACAACTTTTGCTTGAATTTGTGTGGAAATTGATTTGAGTATTCCTTTTCTAGATGCTTTGGATATGTGTGTGGGTCCCCATTCTTGGGTACAACAATTGGATTACAAAACCCTTCCTTTCCGATGTCATCTCTGTCATGAATATGGTCACTTGTTGCGTAGATGCCCAAAGGCTAAGCCTATGGTACCTCAGCCTCCACCTCCTCCTTGTAGCACTCCTGATGTTGATAAGGGGAATAATCCTATTTCTGTTGAGGGGGAAGATGCTGAGGGTTATGTTCCTATTAAGGCTCATAACCAGAATAGAGGTCAAAAGAGGACTTTGATGGAGAGACAAGATGAGGATATTTTTAACAGGTTTGAGGTCCTGGATGATTTGGGGACCAACAAGAAGTTAATCCAGGGTTGATAAGTGTGATCTAGGTGTGGCTGGTTTTAGCTTGGAGGATCACACTTCCATTACTCCTCCTACTCCACAAGAGGAGTCTGCCATGCCTATGGTCAGTGATGTGCAGGTTGGGGCTAAGGTGATGTCAGGTCCAAATGTTGAGTTGGGGTAGGGGGATGGAAGCACTTCTTTTCTTGCACAAAATTTTGGATCGGATGTGGCTAAGAGTAGCAAGCCTTCTCCTCAATTGGGAATTTTGCAAAAGGATGGCAAGAAGTGGGAGTCAGAGAAAAGTGCTAAACTTGGCAGGAAGAAAGATTTGGAAAAGATTAAGATGATGGGGGAGACTTTGGTGGAGTCAAGGTCTGTTAAGACCCTGGATTCTCATTTTTTGACTCCTTTGAAATAATCATTATTTCATGGAATGTAAGGGGCTTGAATAATGGACCTAGACAAAAAGCTATTCGTGAGTTGGTAAGAAGTCATTCTCCTGATGTTCTTTTTCTTTAGGAGACCAAGTTATTTGTTGAGTGCATGATGGGTTTAGTGCCTAAGTTGTGGAAGAATGGTCAATGCCAGTGTATTGGGGCTCAGGGATCCTCGAGGGGTGTGGCTTGTTTTTGAAACCCTCAGAAGATTTAGCCTTTCTGGTGGTTATCCTTCAAGTCCTCTTTATCCATGGTTGCTTCATGTCATGAGTTGGGAGAGTCTATTCTTTTCTCCAATGTTTATGCACCTGTTGAGTTCTAGGGTAAACTTCTTTTATGGAAAAATATTCATTTTGTTTGTAGCCTATTTCCCTATTAGCCATGGATCATTGCAGGTGACTTTAATGCTATTACTGAATTAGTTGAGAAATGGGGTGGTATTGCAAGACTAAGCCTTCTGCATTATTGTTTCAGGACAATATATCAGCTCTCAATCTTGTTGATATCAAACCTAGCAATGGTCAATTTACTTGGAACAACAAAAGGGTTGGTGATAGTTGCATTGCTGAATGACTAGATCACTTCATGGTCTCCTACTTTTGGGTTGGGGGAATGTGGTCTTCTAGTTCTAAGATATTAGATTGGAGAGGTTCGGATCACTGGCCTATAAAGCTAGTTATCTCTTCTGCTCAGATGCCTCAGATGCCAACCTTCAAATTCCAGCTAATGTGGTTGCGGGACCCTAACCTTTATGGATGTTTTGCTAAATGGTGGAGGTATGGTAGGATTGCTTATGGTACTACAATGTATAATTTTGCTAAGCTCCTTCAATATGTTAAGTATTAGCTTAAACGGTGGAGCCAATAATGCTTTGGAAACATTTACCATGCGAAGCTTGCTGCACAAGCTGAGTTGATTGGTATTACTAGGTTGATTAGGGAGGATGGGGTGTCTGAGGATTTGTTGTGGGATGAGGATAGGGCATTGAAAGCTTTGAAGGAGTGGGAGTTGAGGGAGGAAATCTACTGGAAACAAAAAAGCTTAGATTGAGTGGCTTCAGGAGGGAGACAAGAATACTGCCTTCTTCTTCAATTCGGTGAAGGCCAGACGTCATGGTAATTCTATTTCGGCTTTGGTGACTGATAGGGGAGAGGTTCTTTCTTCTACTCAAGATATCTCAAATGAAGCTGTGCAGTATTTTGCTTCTTTATTCAGGGAGGACTCGCAGGGGGACTCAGTTGAAGAGGCTCAGGTCCTCTCTTGTATTCCTTCTTTGGTCTCTTGGGAGATGAAGGAGCATCTTATGAGTGATATTTCACTGGAGGAGCTGGAGAAGACTATTTTCCATATGAAGAAGGGTAAAGCTCCTGGTCCGTATGGTTTCCTGATTGAGTTCTTCCATGAATTTTGGGAGATTATCAAGCTAGATTTATTGGTAGTTGTTCAAGAGTCTCAAAAGAATAAGCAAATGCTTTAGGCCCTAAATTCTACCTTCCTTGCTCTCATCCCCAAGGGTGATGGGGCTGATCGGTTAAGTCAATTTCGCCCCATTTCTCTTTGCAATGTTATTTATAAAATTATCTCTAAGTTGATTGTTGATAGGCTAAAAAAGTGGCTTACATTGCTGATTTCTAAGGAACAAAGTGGTTTTGTGGCGGGCCACTAGATTTTTGGATGGGGTGGTTATTACTACAAAGACTATTCATTCTATGGCCAACTTCAAAGATAAGGCTATCTTCATCAAGCTAGACATGGCCAAGGCTTATGACAGAGTTCGATGGTCCTTCCTCGAAAAGGTTCTGGGGGCCTTTGGTTTTGAGGATTGGATTCAATGGGTTATGAGTTGTGTGAATTCAGTTTCTTTCTCTGTTTTGATTAATGGGGAGCACTCTGAACTCTTTGGTGCTTCTCGAGGTTTACGACAAGGCGACCCCCTCTCTCCTTACTTGTTTCTTCTTTTGGTGGAAGGTTTGGGATGGTTGATAAAAAGGAATATGGAGGGGGGTTTCATTTAGGGATGGCAATGGGGAGGTGGCTTACCTGTGCAATCTCACTTACAGTTTGTGGATGACACTGCTTTGATGGGCATGGCTACTATTAGGGAGGCTTCAAACATGCACAAGGTGTTGGATGTTTATCTTGCTACATCGGGCCAGTTAATTAATGAGGGCAAGTCTTCCTTTTTTTTTCTTCAATACTCTAAATTCCATTCAAAGGAGAATTGATCATATTCTCAGATTTTAGATTGGGGATCTCCAACTGACCTACCTTGGGATTCCTATTTCTGTTGGTAGGAAATCTAGGGATTCTTGGTAGGATATTCTAGAAAAAATTCATGTTAAAGTCACTCATTGGACCCTTCATTGGCTGTCTTTTGTGGGTCGGGTTCAATTGCTCAAATCTGTGGTTCAAGCTCTCCCTCTTTATAGGTGTATGATTCAGGTGGCGCTGATGGATTATGTTAGGGATCTTGATTCCCTAGTAAAACAATTTTTATGGGCTGGTAGTTTATTATCTTCCAACTAGAGCCTTGTTATATGGGATGTTGTTTGTAGCCCAAAATAGTTTGGTGGTCTTGGGTTAAGGAAGTCATTCTGTCTAGTACGGCTCTGTCTGCTAAATTGTATTGGCATTGGTGTGTGGAACAAGACCAGGTGTGGGCCAAAATTTTGACTCAAAAGTACTTTCCTGGGATTCCTTAGAGTGATATCCCTTGTTACAGCTTGATAGGGAAGGGATCTATGATTTGGAATACTCTCAAGAAAGGGGTTGTGCTCATTAAGGGTGGCTTATTCTGGATTTGCAAGAGTGGTTCAGAGGTGCATTTTTTGCATGATGCTTGGGATGGTCACCCTCCCATTATTTCTTAGTATCCTCATTTTCTTACTTTGTGCTAGAGGTTCTATGAAGCTGGATGGTTGAGGGTGTGCAACTTTAAGTCTCTTTCTTTTCATGGGAAGTTGGTGGAGGCAAGATGTAAGAATCTTGAGGAATGGCCTATTGTTGGTATGGAGGAGGAGTGCACTAAGCTTCATTACATCCTTTATTGTCAAAGTTGTAGCTCCTTTATGGATGCAGATGTGTTGGCTTGGTTTCCTAACCCTAAGGGTGCTTACACTGTTTCTTCTGGGTATCAGAAGTTTCTTTCTAGGTAGATTGAGGGGGTGGAGGTTCATTGGTGGAATAAAGCTTGGAATAAGTTTTCTTGGCCAAAGTGTAATTGCTTTATTTGGACTTTGGCTTGGAATAGGTGTTTGACTTGGGATAATATCTAGAAGAGAGGTTTTTCAGGACCATCTAGGTGTGTTCTCTGTGGGTGTGGGGAGGACTCTCCTCACTTGTTCTTCCGTTGTTCCTTCACCTTACAGCTCTGGCATTTTTGGTGGGGTGTTTGGAAAAGCCCATGCATTCATGCATCCTCCCTGGTTGAGTTTTGGATTAGTTTGGGGAGGCCCCCCTCCTCGGCCTCTTTCTTGCAGGATGTTTGGTATGTTGGTCCCATCTTTCTACTTTGGAAAATTTGGCTGGAAAGGAATAGGAGAATCTTTCGGGGTGAAAAATTGGGGATTCAACAGGTTTGGTTTACAATTGTGGGAATGATCTAGGAGACAGTTGAAGCTAAAGGTGAGATTGTGTTGCCATTAGAGAAAGGAGATGCTGAGATGGTTGATCAGTTGGGAATTCAGGGGCTATCTTCGACATCTTCTTGCGTCAGGAGAGGTAGGCATGTGAAGAAAAAAGTTCAAAGGGTGGGGAGTTGGTTGCCCCCTCCCACTGGCTTTCTAAAAATTAATACAGATGGCTCATCTAGGGGAAATCCTAGACCTGCTGGGATTGGTGGGGTTGGTAGGGATTCTTCAGGATCAATGGTTTTTCTTTTTTCTGCTAATGAAGGGATACAGACTGTCAATAGGATGGAAGGCTTGGCTATCCTCTACGCCTTGAAGCGGGTGTATGCTTTAGGGTGGCGTAAGGTTATTTGTGAATCTGATTCTCAGGTGTTGGTCAATTTACTTCAGGTAAAGAATATATCTGATGTTAGTTGGCAGTTAGCTATGATGGTGCAACAGATATTACAGGTTAGCTCTTTGATGGAGTTGGTGTCCTTTGTCCATATTCCAAGGGAATGGAATAGGGCAACTGATTGTTTGGCCAAATGGGCATCAAAGAATATAGATGGTGGAAAGATCGATGGGTGGGAACAAGTTTCTCATGAGTTATGTCAGGATTTGGAGAGGATTCTTGCTGAGGATGGGAGTGGTATTGGGGAAGGGTGATTTTGTTCCTAGATTTTCTAGTGGTTTCTGTTGGTTCCTGGGGCTTTGGCCCTTTGCTGTTATGTAATGCTTTGTTATGATTTTCAATAAAGTTTTTACCCCCCTTTTTTCAAAAAAAAAAAACATATAAAATTTTAATATATATCATATATATAAGTATTTTTTTTCTTTGTGTGTTTAATTAGCAAGTGAGATTGGATTTAAATAATTGAGAATTTAAATTGATTATGGAGATATATATGGTGTTTGCAAAATATTTAAATAACATTTATATGTTTAATCATATAATTGAATATAATTATTTTTAGGATATTTTTATTATAATAGATGCAAAAAAAATATTGATGTTGTAATAAAATGATTGTATTTAAAATTTGATTTTGATCATTTTGGGTAATGAAGGAAAACAGATAATATGCACGTGGTTTAATAGATGAATATTTAAATATGAGAAATAGTTATTTGCTTCAATGAAAGGAAATTTTCTTAGGAAAGCAACTATTAATTATTTATAGTTCTTATTGGTTGCAATGAATGTATGATAAGATTAATTATGTTCATGGGATGAATTGAGAAATTTAATATATTGTGTTCTTAGTTAAATTATTGCTTCTATTTTAAAATAATATTTTTAAAAAGGACAAATATTGGATTTAAATGTAAGGTGTTTAATAGCAAGATTAATTGATTCTAAAATGATTTATTTTGCAAATGAGAAATAGTTATTTGAAAATGGCATGTTTTAAATTGAAGAAGTAAATGTGTATTTTATTATTATTTAAAAGCAACTAGAGAATTAAATATTTGGTTTAAATTTCATCTTTTGTCTGAAAGAGACGTTATTAATTCAATTTTATTAAGGCAATAAATTACTGAATGTTAATGAAGGAAGTGGATTTAGGAAATCCAAATATAGATTTAATTCTTGTTTGATCTCCCTTCTCGAAGGGACACTTCATCTGTTTTCGCTTACGGGAATTTGATTATAAGGGTGGTTAAGTCTTCTATAAGGGGTTAACTTTTGGGATTGTTGTATTATGTTAGTCAATTGTTGTTTTACTTTGGGTAGTGCGTATAGTTGTATCATGTTGTTTTACCCAGTTTTCACGAATGGGGATGGTTGTGCCTCCTTTGTACTAGGAGTGGGTTATGTGAATTGTGCCTCCTTTGGAAGGAGTAGATTATGTGTTTGTTGCCTCCAATGTTTGGAGAGAGTTTTGACCTTTGTTGCCTCCTGTGTTTGGAGTGGGTTTTCTTTATGTGTTCCTCCTAGGGTTGGAGTGGTTTAATCTTATTAGTATGCACTTGGGATTCCCTCGGTGACTGGTTTTGGCTGGTATGTTGTCAAGTAGAAGGGTGGTTTCTATTAGGGGCCAAAGCCCAAAGAGGTAAACTGGGAAACCTTCAGAAGTGGTTTAATGAAGTGATAGCTAAATCAATGTACTTAGAAGTTAGGTAGTATTTCACACTAATTAAGATAATTGAGCCTCACTCATATATGCAAGGGCTTATATAGACTTGGCATGGGATGGGAAGACCTAGAATGGCAAGGTCATTTATCTTGTCTTTATGAGAGGTATTGGATTCCGCATGAGTGAGCATGGGTGTCTGGATTCGGTAGAGGCCACTAGGGAAACTCATAGTGGGGGTCGGAGCTTATGAAGATTCGTAGAGGAGATCCCATGACGAGCTGTGTGATGACACTCTTTCTACAACAACAGTTGGTATTTGGTTTTATGTGTATGGTCTTCTTATCATACTTGATCTATTTTATTTCTCGAAGCATTGTAAACTTATGTCAGTGATGTTGGAGTTGTGCTTGTGTTATTCTTATGGTTGTATGGTTCATGTGATTGGTTTTGTCAGGGTGAGTTAGCCTATGTCTAGAGGTTGATGGTCTTGTATAGGATTCCTTGTTACTATCTCCTAGCACGGGGGGTGAGCCTTTGGGTATCACATGGTTGGGTGGAACGTACACCTTAATCCGTTGGGTCATCTTGTTTGTGAGGATGAGATTTTCAGTTGGAGAGCTTGTGGGATCTAGTTTCTTTTCATTCTTTATTCATTTCAGTTGATCTTGTAATTTATTACCCCTCATTTGTTATCGAGGTGGAAGATGTAATTTGTAACCTTGTTATTGGATTTACCTCATTTAGGGAATGAGAGTTGTAATCTTATTTTTAAGTGATTTTAATTGAAAACACGTCGTATCTCTTATGCTTTGATGTAATTTATCATGTTTGGAATGTATGTGTTTCTTAATTTATTAAGTAATTAAATGTGATGTTGTCAATTCATGTTTCTTGTTTGGGTTTTAAGTAATCTTAGTCTCGTAACCTTAGAGGTTGGTGGTAATGGATAGTGATCTTGCATGTTAATTATACTTAAAGAAAAAAAAAATAGTACATTTGAGTAGTTAATTGCAACTTCCTCTAGGGTTGCATGGTGAGGCATTACACAGGGAGGATGAAGTGTTTGACATATTGAAAGCATGCCATGATGAACCTTGTGATGAATATTTTGTAGCCAAGAGAACAACCTTCAAAATCTTGACAATAGGATATTATTGACCCATCCTCCATAAAGACTCTGTTAAGTATACTAGAAGCTATGACTGATGCCATAGAATGGGGAAACCCACACAAAGTGATGAAATTCCTTTACAAAGCCAACTAGCACTAGCTCCTTTTGATAAATTGGGGCTAGATATTATTGGACCTATCTCTTCTAGTTCAAATAACAAGGGATACATATTGGTATGCATTGAATACTTAACCAAATGGGTAGAGGTAAAAGCATTGCAATTTGCCAAAGATGGTGATGTAACAAAGTTTTTGTACGAGATATTCACTAGGAATGGTGTACCTAAGGAGACAGTGACTAATCAAGGACGATAATTCACATCTAACCTAATTTCCAAATTGGTAAAAGAGTATTAGATCATGCAGAATAAATCTACCACATATTATCCTCAAGGTAATGGTCAAGTAGAGATCACGAACAAAGAGATTGAAAATATATTGACAAAAAAAGTGCAACTTCACAAGAGAGATTGGGTATCCAGATTACTAGAATTTTTTGGGCATATAGAACCGCACATGGAAGAAAAAAATAGGTTTTACCCCTTATGAAGTGGTTTATGGAAAAAAATTAGCATTTCCTATTGAATTTGAATATAAAACAACAACAGTAGAATTGGGAATGGATTTAACAAAATCACAAAAGGGAAGGTTACATTCTTTGAATGGACTAGATGAGATAAGAATGGAAGTGGTCCATCATACAGAGGTGATGCAACAATAGCGAATAAAATGGAATGAATAGTATATAAAGAAAAAATAGTTTAGTGACGGAGATTGGGCCCTGTTATATGACTCAAGGTATAAAGATTTTAAGGGAAAATTCCCGCCTAGGTGGCTAGGCACTTATGAAATTACCAAGGTTTACCCTAATGAAGCAATACATATGCATACCATTGATAACATCAAATTATCACTTCTTGTTAATGTCCATAGATTGAAATTATACAAGAAACCAATGCAACATGAGGACTTCATCTTTTCATTGATCCACCAATATGGTGTTCACAATGAACCTAAAATAGAAATTGATTCATAGAGTCCTACATTGGTACTATGGGACATACCCAACACGTTTGGTGATCTAGAGGTTGAGTTACACAACTCAATCCCTGAAATCACCTAGGCATAATTTCTCATGCTCTAAATCACTTGTGCACACAACACATTATTCATGCACACACTACATGATTCTAATAATGTTCATAATATCTTCCAAGGAGCTTGTTATCAATGTTCACAAGTGCTCTGATGCTAAAGGGACCTATAGCTTCCCACTATCAATGTTCAAAAAGGGACTTGACATTGTAGGTTCCCGTACCCACAACTGATGGCAGGAGGAATATTCAATGCATTTGGAACCATATTTATTGTAAGGTTATGCACATTCATTTCCAAAATATCCACATATTTTATCCACCAATTCATGCTAAGTATTACAGTATAATTGCTTTATTGCCCATGTTCATTTCAAATCTTTGTAGCTGTCAAATAATAAACTCATATCTGTCTCATTATATTGACTCAGCATCTGATACTCATTACCTTACAATTATTATCTGTACCATCAAATCAATAATCAAATATGTTCTTTTAGTTTCCATGCACCATCAATGATTATTTTTGCATGACGATACTTAAGGTATGTTGTTATGATTAATCAGGTTTTCTTTAAACTTTTTATGCACTTTTTATTTAATTCCATGCATGTGAAATATTAAACTATTAATTTCTATCAACTCACATTTATGCCACCTCTAAATCATCATTGTGAAGTGAGCTCACTTCAGCAATTAAGTTGGGGGGAGGGTACGCTTACTTGATCTTCTCGCTATTATTTTTGAATCTACCACCCTAAACCAAAATTAATGAAAAATATGACATGCAAAACCCTTAGTCATATTTTATTTTTGTTGCTATTTCTACTATTATTTTCAAAATTGCTAAAAACTTGAAACCATGTGGAGTTTATGAGAACTTTAGCTTGGTTTATACTAGAATTGAATTTGAAGAGAAATTTGCAGTTACATTGTGATGTAGTAGTAAGAATATATATGGAAACTAAGGTATTGACGTCATAGGAGAAGTTGAGGGTGGTAGGATGTGATTGAGTTGAATTTTCATAATTGAATTTAGAATACTGAGTAGTAAAATAAACTAGGATGGGAGGAGATGTCATAAGGAGAGACCTGGTAGCTCATCAACAAATTTTAGAGGACGTGGCTATCCTTCCCATCTTCACAAGGGTTGGTTGGCTCAATTATTTTCTGAAATTAATGGAGTATATTGATGATTTCATGATAAGATTTGAAAAAAATCTCCAATAGGATGAAACCATGGTAAAAGGACTTTCTGTGGATGTGTTAGAAACCACCATTGTTTAAGTGACCAAATTTCCAAGAATGGGAACAAAATTCCCAACTCGGTTTGATGCAGTTGTAGCTTGGGAGGAATTCTACACATGAGGAGAGGAATTGGATTCCTCATCACAAGGTATGAAAAGAATGTCTCTACACTAGTTGTGGGCAAGATGTGCCACTTATTTTATTAGATATATTGCTTATGATGGAAGAAAAAATCTATTATATATTATCCATTTTGAGTTGTTAAGTTATATCAGGCACAATAAGGTGGTAAATGTACCAAAATTTCTCTATAACTTGTTGAAAAGAATTGCTTTGGAATATTAGAGAAGACAGTCTAATACTCCCCTCTGTCACTATTGCTTAGTTACCCTATTGATAAAAAGGAGCCTAAGAATTCAATACCCACAAGTAAGTTGGGGGGATTTTAGGGCTGAGGAATGCAAAGACATCAACAATTTGCTTGAGGCACCTACAATACCTGGGATATAAGAGATCAAAATGAACCCTAAAATGAGCCTAAAGAGGAAAACCCTCATGATTCGCTTGTAGCCTCACCTACTTGTAGCCAAGGAAAGCATGAAGAACCCATAGAGCTAGAGTCTGGGTCATCTAAAAATGAGGAGTTACCTTCTTCTTCTAAGTCATGGAAGCCTAAGAGAATAATGGCTTCAAAATATCAAAGAAGACAGCCTAATACTTCCCTCTCTCACCAATGCTTAGTTACCCTATTGATAAATAGGAGCCTAAGAATTCAATACCCACAAGTAAGTTGGGATGATTTTAGGGATAAGGAATGCAAAGACATCAACAGTTTGCTTGAGGCAGCTATAGTACCTAGGGGTATAGGAAATAAAAATGAACCCCAAAATGAGCCTGAAGAGGAGAAACCTCATGATTTTCTTGTGGCCTCACCTACGTGTAGCCAAGGCGAGCATGAAGAACCTGTAGAGCTAGAGTTTGGGCTATCTAAAAATGAGGAGTTATCTTCTTCTTCTTCTAAGTCACAAAAGTATAAGAGCAGAAGAAGTAGTGTATCCACCACTTCCACACCCTCTAAACTAGAGGAAGAGGTTTCAAAATTAAATAGGGTTGCTCAAAAATAGAGAAAGGAAAATAACCCAAACAAGAAGAAGAGTATTAAAAAGGAAAAGAAGAAAATTGAAACATAAATACTTACACCCAGATGTTCTATTCAAGCAACAAAATGCTGCAAAGGAAGGTATAGGGGGACTTGAAGGAGAAGAGGTGAATAGAGAACAACCCCAAGGAAATCAACCTTGGTAGGAACAATAGGAATTTTTTATGGTTGTAGAGATTGATTCTAAATTGGGAGGGGATTTCCCTGAAGACATGAATGTACTTGTGAAAAAGAGAAGGTATATGGTAATGACTTCTGATTCTAAATTGGATGACCCATTTATTGCAAAGAAATTGAGGAAAAAAGCTCTGGAGAGTCCTATACAGGGAGGTTATGAAGGAGGAAATGAATAGTTTGAAGATAGAGAAAAAGTTTACCTTGAGGAGAGAAATGTGAGGCAAGAACTCTGGAAGCACTAGACAAAATTAAACACCTAGAGGAGTTGGTGAAAAATTATGAGCAAAAGGATAAAGAAAGGGAAGTAAAAATGCAGGAGATGGTGGAAAAAATACAACTGTATGGTCATGGTGCTAAGTTATATTTGTTGGCACAATTGGTTGTCACTAAGATAGGGGACAAGGAATTGGCTATCCCAAGTGAGAGATCCCATCCTCTTAAACTCCTAGTTGTCGCACAAATTTATCTCTAGGCTACCAATTGTGGAGTGTAACACTGAGTTTGCAAAGGAAAAAGAAAAATGGAAGAAGGAAAAGGAAGAATATATGAAAGAATTGGAAAAGAAAGAAATGGAATTGAATAATTTAGCAATCTGATTGGAAGAATTTGTAGATAAGGCTACACAAATGTTAAGTGTAGGCCTCCACCCATGACTTACAAATGTTTCTACAAGTTCTTATGTTTTCGGTTTAATAGATGTTGCTAAGTCAACCTACTGAATTTGTTAAAATTTTTGCTACTTCCTTATTTGAAGACCAAATGAATTATATTAATTTTATCTACACAATTATGTGATTCCAATGAAACAAAAAGGAACCCCTGTGGTGGGGATCCAGTTAGAGCAATCTATCCAGGAAAGAACAACTGGAAGAGGAGGAAAAATGGAAGAATATGATGAATTAGAAAATCTATTACAATTCCAGATATTGATGAGTGAAAGTCAGTTGGGATTTCAATTCATCAAAGAGAATAAAGAGAAAAATCTAATCAGCTCTGGTGAGATGAGATCAAGCTCAGAGCTATATATTGTACCTAGTATTATGAGGTAACATAAAAATCAAAAACCTACCTATAGGAGGTCAACAACATATAAAATTTACCATGCCATCTGAGGCAAACAAAATATAGTCAGTACCTCAACATCAAGAGTCATTAATCACCTCAATTTTCTTATCATGATTTTATTGGTCAATTATAATGATTCCCAACTTCATGAGGTTAATCCACACATTAATTTCAAACCAGGAATCATGAGGTTGACCATCATCTAATCTATCAGGATCATCAATCATATCAAATAAATGGTTGACACGATAAAAAATCAACAAAATCAAGGACATTGACAAATTACATCATTCTGACTTGAATGTGCCAAAATAATGTTTTGATGTGCCAGAACATTCAATGCGCTAAACTATGAAGTCTATGCATTAAATCAATCAATGCACTACTTTAGCCTATGGATGCACTACAATATCTAACCTATGCGCTAAAATACCTATGTGCTATTTCATCCTATTGATTTTGTAAAATAGATAACCGATGCACTAAACTAAGGGATGCACTAAAACAATAGTTTTATGCGCTAATGCGGCCTGCATATGCACTAAAAGAAAACTAAACATTTAAATCCAAAATAAAACTTGCAAAAAATGAGAAATACGTATAATGAGGAGGTTCATGGGTACATACTGGTGGTGTGTAGGTGGTCAGGCAGTTGTTTCAATACACATGCTCAAAACGATGAGATGATAGGGGATTGGCATTTTGCTCCAAATGGCTCAAAATCACTCTCTCTCAAATTTTCATAATTCAAAAGGCACAAATGAATTCAAACTTTAGCCTTTTTGCTTTTTAATAAGTTAATTAAAGGGTATTTTTATGGGATTTATTTATTTTATTTCTTTTTGGCTTAATTCAAATTTCATCACAGGGGCATTTTACACAAATATTTGTTAAGAGATAAATCGTAGTGTTCATAAATCAAGTAATTCATCAAATTATCACATAAATCATTTTGAATTTGAAAAATTCTGAAAAACCCAAAAATGGTTTTCCCAATTATCTCTTGAGGTAAATATATCCATGTTATGGTGTTGTCAATGATGGGGTATGTTGAATGTTTTCAAGCTTTGTTGAATGTTATTTGAAGTTTAAAGATAAACATTATCAATAAAGAGGGCAAAATGTATACATTCACCCCCCCTCTCAGTGTTCCTTGATTCCAACAATTTACACCACTGATACTCCTTTGTCCAATTCCATATTGGATTGGAGATAAAAGTGATGAATGTGAGAGGGAAGGAACTATTAGGATGAGGAAAATTTCAGCATACCAAGGTCTTTATCTACAATAGGATTAGGGTGCTAGTACAGTCATGGATCTAAGCCCAATTTCTCTTCAGTATAATCAAGACCCTTAGTATTTTGATTGGGGACAAGAAAAAAGTTAAGTTGGGGGGAAATGATAGGTCTAAATAATAGGTTGTTTTTTGTTGGTTTTGTGTAGACTTTAAGATACTTTTAAACATACTTTCTAAACAATATTCCATATCATACTATCCTTTTTGTGTCCATTATGCAGACCTAAACCCAAAAAAAACATGGTGATGGAATTATGATTTAATATATTAGCATTAAATGGTTTATATGAATATGTGTATGGAAATGTTGAGGGAATGCTATGTTTAATTATGATAGTTATCCTTGCATACATGTTTTGTGAAACTAAATTTTTTTCAGCTAAAGGAGGAATCGTGATACATAGCAGTTGCATAATGAAATCATAGAAAAAGGGGCATTGATCACCAAAATAGGGGAAACTGTAGAAATAGTTGAACATGATGATCCTTGGTTGAAGGCACTTAATTAAGATACAATGTGTGTTATTACAATCAATTAATAAATGCTGAAGAAGAGGTATTTCTTACATGGGACTTTGATAGATGGGTGTATGGTTGCATACATTTTGTTTTAGCAGAGTTTTAGTTTTGATAGGATTCTCCTTCTTTTTTAGTTATAGGTTGAATAATTCTAAGTCTTAATAGTATGTTCTAAATATCTGGGACTGGAGTTAATGATTTCAGTTAATCTGTCGCTTTCAATAAAGATTCCCTTAGTTTGTATATAACTATTGGTTGAGTCCATAGGTTAGTTAGTTGGTTTTTCATAGTTTTTATGTTATCTATTACTTTTAGTTTGAAATATGAATCTTTAGAATGACTGAGTATGATTTGTGCAAAAATATTTTGTAATCTTTCATCTTATGCAATATATGGAGATCAATTCATGGAATGAATGAAATCTATTAGTTAGACCGAGTTCAATTAAAGTGGGAATAGTTACTTGAGAAAGCCACTCAAGGTATTGTTCTTCACTTCACCTTCTCAGTTATTTATTTCTGTTGATAGTTTTTATTAGTTTATTGTTGTTCATAAATCATATGCAAGTTAATTGGTATTTCATTTCTTGCTTATTATGAATGAATGCTTAGGAACATGCATGTAATGATCATTGGTAGTACTCTGGAGGATAGTTTAGTTGAGTTAGTAGTTTTTATTAAGTTTCCAGTTAATACAATATCATTTTATTAGCAATAGTTCAGTAATAACTTTTACTATAGATACATGTAGCAACTAGTTTCAGTTTATACTTTCACTATTTTATAGTTTTGTGCATTTCCAACAACTAGAGTGATTTCAGTAGCATAGTTCGGGTAGTTTAAGTCCATGAAGGCATATACAATGCTGCAACAACATAAGATTACACACCTTGGTTGATGATTTAATGTAGTCTGAGCAATGTGAAATGGATTTTTTAGTTAGTTAACCTTCTAAATTGAGTATATTTTACCAAGTTTACAAAACACTAGCGTAGACTCTAAATAAATCACCGAGTAGACTAGGAAAATAGAATTATAATTCTCCTCAAGGATAAACAAGTGTAATGTCATAAAATTACATCCCTTGCAATTTCACATTCATTTTTGTATCCAATTTAGTGTCAACTCCCTTAGAACTTGAGTAGGCTCATTTTAGTCCCTACATCAGCCTTTTTTCCCTTGACATGATGCTCAAGGACCCTTTTTCAGCAACTACCTTTACACGTTAGCTTTGCATCAAACCTTTTGCTTTTCTTGTTCTTGTCATTTTGTAGTGTGATGCTTCTGGACACTAGCACGCCACACAAATTTCTATGCACTGCGTTAATGTCCTATGACATTTCAACGTTCAAATGACCATTTCTGAGTGCCTTACCACTTGTCAACTACTTTTGTTTGTGGTAATAGCTCAAGATTCCTTGTAACAACTTGCTAAACTTATTTTCCTCCCTCTTTTCTCTTTTAAATCCATCTCTTTCATTCTATTGGAATCTCTGATACTTTCTCTCTTAGATACACTATCTTTTCTCTTCTCTTTCTCTTGTTATCACGCTTGTATAGCTCTCTATAGATCACTACAACAACACTTTCACATTCTCACATTTCTCTATACTACTCTCTTGGCTCTTGCAACTATCTTTCTCTCTCTCTAGCTTCCTTAAGCCTTGCAGGTGATATCTTTCTTATCTTGTGTCTTTGAGTATCTTGGGATTTCTCACATCCCCTATCCATTGCATCTCTACTTTGTGATACAAGTTCTCCTCCTTGTGTAGGGTTTTTTTTTCACTCTTGCATCCATTTCATTTTTTCTCATTTTTTCTCTCTATCTATCTGGTTTTTCATGGACGTGGGAACACTAAAATAGGGGTTTGAATGATGAAAACCCCTAAAAACCTCCAACATTTTCCCTTGATCTTATGTGTTCAGGTATTGAAGATATTCACTTGTTGGATGCTTCATTACTTGGGATTTTTTAAGCATGTTCTTTCTTCTCCTTAGCTTTATCATTTATGTTTTACTTAGTTTACTTTACTTTTTTTCAATTCTATTATTCTCTATTACTATCCCACATTTTGGAAGTTCTTAGTAATCAAATTATTTGTAGTCACTTTCCTATTTTCTATGAAATTCTCGATTTTTGGTCTGTACGAAACACCAACATTCCTCTAGGATGCCAATGCACCGCACTGGCATCCACATACCATGCTATCATCATTGACCAAGAACTTGCTATTTTTTCCAAAAAATCTTTGTGACTTGCTCTTTTAAATTCCAAAACTCTTGCTTTGTTCCTGAGGTGGTTTGAGGTAGTTTAGGGTAGTTCGTTCCCTAGGACTCTCTTTAGAATAAAGAGACTTGTGAGTAGTGAAACCCCCTTCTCTATATTTTGGTGAACCTGATGTGAACACACCTTCCTCAAAATTTATATTTTCAAAGTGATGTGCCAACCTTCAGCTGACTTGTTTATGCCTTGTTTATTATATTTAACTTATTATTTTAAAAATGAATTTAATACCCTCTTTTATCAGTTTAGTATCTAATTTTATTCAAAAATTCTTAATGATGTCCCATTTCATGCATGTGATGGTCACTTGGATTTACCCATGTCACTATGTATCTTTGATCCTTCTCATGGAATTCCTCACTTTAGAGGATATTTTGTTGCAAGAAGAAGAAATCATTGATACTTTTCTTAATATTACTTTACCTTCTCTTCATTCCAATGCACTCTCTTCTAGAGATGATGCATTAGTGAATGATGAATTTCTTCTC
Organism: Sequoia sempervirens; assembly: GCA_007258455.2. Classification (NCBI taxonomy): domain Eukaryota; kingdom Viridiplantae; phylum Streptophyta; class Pinopsida; order Cupressales; family Cupressaceae; genus Sequoia; species Sequoia sempervirens. Next base: position 34,592,078 of record VDFB02000002.1, read on the forward strand.
AGATCCAATCCTCCAAGGATAGATGTTGAGCATATTTCTTTAAATGATTCCTTTATAGGTTGCAAGGAATCTGTAAATATCATCTATGTCTTTGCTGTCCCTAAAAGGCCTAAGAGACCAGTCATTTATTTGACTCCAGCTAGTTCTTCTCCTATAAGGATATGTTCTATTAATGGTGTTCCATTCAATGATGATTCTCCCGATATTTCTAAGACTCCCTCTTATAGAGTCATAGCCCATACTTATAATTCTAGAAGGAATAAACAAAATATTGATCAATGAACTTCCTTACCACCTTCTCAACCAAGAATTCCTTCAAGACCTAAACCCATGACTAAAGCACCTAGTGATTATGATCTTGTCGAGAAACTCTGAGTTACTCCATCTATGATCTCACTGTGGGACTTGCTTTAGTCTGCTCTAGTTTATCAAGGTATGCTTCAAGAAGCCTTACAAAGGATCCTCTTGCCTTCTTCAGCTAGGTTGATGGATAATGTGTTGATAGATCATATTCATGAAAATTCACCAAAAATTTTATTCTATCCACAAGAAATCCCACCCCCAAAATTACAAAATAAAGTGGTCCCTTTAATGATCATAGCTGGTGTTAATAAAATTAGAATTAGACATAATCATTGAAATTGGTTCGACACTTAATGTATGTAGCATTGAATTATTGCCTAATATTAACATGGATTCTTCCTCTCTTGCAACTTATTTTGTTTTCATTCATAGGATTGATAATGTTAGGTGACAAGCTCTAGGTACAATAGTATTACCTTTACAGCTTGGACCTGCTACTATACTCACTCTAGTATATGTTATGCCAGGAAAGTTACCATATAATCTTCTTCTTGGTAGACTATGGATTCATGCTATGGGTGTAGTCCCATCTACCTTGCATAAATCTATTAAGTTCATTCATAACAATCAAGTAGTCACAATCAGGGTTGACCTTGATGTTGTACACTTATGTGAGATGGTAGCTATTGGTCAGTTTTCGATTGAACCTACTCTTACAAATTTCATTCCTTTACTATCTTTAGATGTGCTGACATCTACTCTAGTAGTACCTACAAAGGATACTCTTGAGACACATGTCCCTGAAGAAGATCCTTATAAAGCAAGAAATTATAAATATACTCCTACTTCTCAAAAGAATGTAGTCTTGGTGATGATTGGGGTTCTCTAGACTTTACAGAATCCTTCACTAGAGAATATAAAGTCAACTTGATCCACTTAGACCTTCCAATAATATCATCCAAACCTGCTATCAAAGATGATTATTCTTATGTATTGTGGGATAATGTGAACAAAATTTGTAATTCCCTTGATGCTAATCCTACCCCTTCTAAGGAAGATGATCACACCTCTATTAAAATGGATGATGTTGGCAATCCTGTCAAGAAGGTTGATGGCGATCTGTAGAAGAGTGTGATCCCCATTATTGAAATAATGCTCTCTATGTAGATTCTCCTTCTTAAGATTTGTAGACACACTATGACCCTAGATACAAACTTTCCTCTAAATATGGTTATGGTATAAAGGTTGTGGGTGTAACAAACAAGGAATTTAGGTCCCTATAGAATGTACACCTCATAAGTGTAATTTGGGGCTTGGTTGCTTGAATGAACAATCTAAACAAAAAGCGTGGTTGAATGACATTATTTCCACTCAACTCATTCTCTTGGATTGATTCATCCTCCATTGTCTTCTATCTTCATGTCTTTTTCTTCTAAGTAGTCAAAATATTCTTCACAAGAGAAAGGGTTACTTCCTACTCCTCATCCTCTATCTGAGCAAGAGCATATTTTGTTGAGGCTTCTCAAAGCCCACTTAATTACTCTTCATCCTATACATAAGAAATTTCATAAGCATGATCAAGTAAAACATTCTTTTTGTGCATACCATCGAGTGCTTGGTCATTCCACTAGTGAATGTAAGGCCTTGAAGGATAAAATACATCAACTTCTAGATTTTGGTGCCATCACTCTTCTAATTATTGATACACCTATCTGTTCTTCACATGACAAGTGATATTGAGGTCTACCTCTATCCTTTCTATTCTAAGCATCTTCTCATGAGGTTCTTAAACCCCCTTCTATTGTGTTGTTTCCTATTATGTGGTAGTTGTAGCTTTCCTTGCTCATTTTCATTCATGGTTGTACACTATTGTGTACAACAATAATCTTTCTATGGTAGTGACACAATAGTTCATTACATGGTTCTCCTCCCCTATATGCTAGGAGCAGTGATAACTTGTTTTGGAGATGTGTGCCATTCTTAAGGCCCCCCTCTCTTCTCCGTGTCTTTCAATTGGAGCATTCCTTTGAATGAGCTCCTTGGAATCTTGAAGTGTTCCCTACCGAAGGAACCCCCTTTGAAATATTTCTTGTAAAATAATTCTTGAGTGTTTTGCAATATTTGATGTTTGATCTCTGCATCTAGCTTGGGGGAAACCTAGCTATACCTATCTTATATCTTTGCATCTATCTTGGGGGTAGCCTAACTAGAACTATCTTTTATGTGACTATCCTACAATAAAATTTATAGTAGCCACAAGCTTTTCTAATCAGTCTTGCTCTGTAGGACCGACAACCTGTAGAGATCCTTTATATCAAGCTTGCCTAGTAGGACCAAGCACTTTGTCAAGATTTCCTTATAGGAATGAGCACCTGTAAGGACCAATTAGACTCTATGGAGCCTTTCATATCAAGACCTATAGAACTAAGAACCTATAGTGCTTCCTTTGTAGGACTGAGCACCTGTAAAGCCTTTGATCATCTTCTACAGGACCGAGAACTTGTAGATATTTTTTTCAATTTCTATAGGACCAAGTACCTATGGAGCCATCTCTTCTCTCTCTTCTCTCTTAGCTCAATCTCGTGTATATACCGAATCAAGAAATTGCATCTTCTCATCTTGAGTATATATTTTTTTTCTCTTCAACATTGGTTGCTTCCTTGTGTTTTGTATGCATTCTTCTTTGGAAGAAATGAATCCTTATATTCTTATCTTCATTTAAGACTTCTTCTATATGTCATTTCTTAATTTGGGTACAATGCATAGTACTAAGACAACCTTCTACATAGAGGTCTCTTTCACTTTGCTGACTCAAATCCTTTAGTTTCTTATATGCCTTCGCATGTGTATGTTACTCATGTATATGTTCTAACCCCCTAATGTAATGGATTTTTATTTTATAACCTTGTTGTCTTGTGTGGATGTTTCTTGTCTAATGCATTTTTTTTTGTAGGTCTTCAACCTATGGGCATGTCTACTTCCTCTACAATATCCTTTTGGTATCATGATGTTATTTATGTTTAGTATATTTCCTTTAGCATGCATACTAGTGTAGATTCATATGCTCACTAAAGTGGGGGAAAAATGTAATGTCATAAAATTGTACCCCTTGCAATTTCACATACATTTTTGTATCCACTTTAGTGTCCACTCCCTTAGAACTTGTGTAGGCTCATTTTAGCCCCATGCATCAACCTTTTTCCTCTCTCAAGATGCTTAGGGACCCCTTTTCAGTAGCTACCTTCACACATTAGCTTTGTGTCAAACCTTGTGATTTTCTCATTTTCATTATTTTGTAGCATGATGTGTCTGGACATTAGTGCACTGCATGCACATCTACGTGCAACACTAGCATCCTATGACATTTCGACATTCAAATGACCATTTCTAAGTGCCTTTCCACTTGTCAACTACTTTTGTTGGTGGTAACGGCTTGAGACACCTTGTAATGGCTCGAGAACCATCATTTCCCCCCTCTTTTTTCTTTTAAATCCATCTCTTTCATTCTGTTGGAATCTCTGATTCTTTCTCTCTTGGATACATTCTCTTTTCTCTTGTCTTTTTGTTGCTATCTTGCTTGCATAGCTCTCTATATCTCACTACAACAACACTTTCATGTTCTCATAATGCTCCATACTACTCTATTGGCTCTTGTAACTATCTTTTTCTCTCTCTTTCTCTAGCTTCCTTATCTTGCTTATCTTGTGCCTTTGAGCATCTTGGGATCTCTCACATCCCCTATCCATTGCATCTCTTGTTGTGCATTTTTTTCACACACACGCCCTGCTGAAAGCAGGGACTCTCTTTCACTTCGATTTTGGTGTTTTGACCCTTTCTTTTGAGGTTTTGTCTTACCTAGGAATGTGCTCTAAATATTTATTTTGATTGCCTAAGTGTTTCCCCAGGTTATTCATTGAAAATCTTAAGTTCTAGATGAATTTCAGGCTTTTGTCCTGATTCAGGATTTTCTACCCTGGTTGGATTTTCTCGGATCCGGCTTGGATTCCAGACGAATCTTGTTGCTTAGGAATTTTTGATCTTCACGGATTTCCATGTGGGTTGGACTTTCTATTCTATCTTTGTCTTGTCAATTGCATTAATGGCTTCGTACATGCCTTGAAGGCTAGGAGATCTTTTGTGCCATTATGTTCACTATTCGCCATTATCTGAGTCAAGAACTGTGTCCTTGGAGTTTTTTCATTGAATTGTTAGCTTTTCTTTGGGCAATTCGGGCAAACTATGATGGTTTCTTGTGCCTTCTTACGTCTGTTCATTGTGGACACCCTTGAGCTTTGCATTTGCTGCTTCCGAGATCAATTCCCGCTTTGTAATGGTATGTGTCAGATTGCTCTGCTTTGAATTGAATTATGAATGGTGTGTTGGTATTGTGAGGGCTTGTGGGATTTGAATTCCTGTGTATTTGTTTATTTCATGCTAGGGTTGTTCAGTATTTCATCCTTTGTCATCTCCCAGGCAAGTTTTGAGTTCATGTGTCTATTTGCATTTTAATGAATCTTGCCTGAGAGTAATTAGTAGACCCTAGTAGTGACTCAACAATGGAAACAACTAAATTTTGAGCTTTGCTATGTGCTAATGGTGGATGAATAGGGTTTGAACCTAGGGAAGTACCATATTAGGTGACTTTGTCTTAAAATTGATCTAGAATGCAAAGAAAATTCATGAAAGGTTCATTCCCGACTTGCCCTAAGTCAAACTTTTTGAGATCCTCAGTTGGTTCAATATCTGGATGAAATTGAGACTCTCCATCCCTTTGGGATTCCCTTCACTATGACCATTGGAGATTGCTATGATATCATATCGACCACCTTAAGGTTCACTGAAGTAACCTTCTTAGGTTTTTATTTGATCACCTAGACACCATCATTCTCATGCCAATAGCTTTCCCCTTCGGCAAGATAAACCTCATCGCCAAGAGCTCATAGTGGGCTCCTTTCGTCTTGCCGATCTTCCGTAAGTTCACTGAGACCGCCCCCTTTCAACAAGATCTTTTGCCGAGTGTATACTGCTCTTATCGAGTGACCTTCTGTCAGGGAGACATTCATGCTTTACTGAGACCTTACCGTGAACTCCCCACTCTTGCCAAAATATTTGCTTTTAGTGAGACTCCTAATGATTGCCAAGACTTTGTAGCGAAACTTTTCTCTTGGCGAGCCTTGATCTTCTGTCGGCAAGAGGTTATGCCGATGGGAATTTCCTTCGGTGAGACATAACATAGTCACTGGAACCTCTGGCCAAACTCAAACACTTCATCGAAAGCCCCCCTAAATTCATGCGTTCATTATGACGGTGTCTTTCTCACACCGAATGCCTCTCGTGTGCCATCGATAGTTGACGAGACCAAGAGAAGTCGCTGAGACCTTACCCTGACTACCCGCTGGTCACATCGAGACGTTCCTCATTAATGATTCGGCAAGACTCTGTTGGTTCGCCATAGCATCATATAGAAAACTTTAAGTCTGGCTGAAGTAATTACTTGAACTTCGATGGTCGGTGAGATAGGAGCGATTCACTGTGACCTTATACCAAAGAAAATCTCTTATCAATGTGACTTTCATTTTCGCTTTCAGCAAGACATGCCCCATTCAGCGTGATCTCTTTGCGAATGAAATTTGTTTAGCCAAAATTCACTCGTTTGCTTCACTGATACTTCCTCCTAGCCACCAGGACATTACACCGAGACCCCTAAGTCTTAGCGAAACCTACTCTAGTGACTTCCTTTGGCGAGACTCCCGAGAGTTGCCGAGACTTCTCAGCGAAATGATTAACTCTTACCGAAACCTGCATTTCGGGAATCTCTATTGGTCCATAATTTTTCCTATACCACAAACATCCATCAGGTCCAGATTTCTCTAAAATCAGCTATCTCCCTGATTCTCAAAAAAATCCTCTTTGGCTTGTTCTTCGCGAGAATTCGTCTCTGGCAGATTTTCCCGAAAGTTGATGAAACATAGAGAAATGTGAGATAATTAGATCTGTTTGCAATTGATGATGCATTTGATGATTATTTCATATCATACTTGGACCTTCCATGAGAATTTATTGATGAAAATGATCAAGTTTAATGATTAAGTAGGCATATCTAGGTTATCCCGTTGGAATCCGATTGGTCTAGAATTTCCCGAAATTCCTCTCTGGCTTAGATTCCGCGGATGGTCTTGAAACCCAAAATTTGGTGTGGTCATGTTATATAGATTTTAATGACACCTTGACTATGTGGGATGCATTCTAATGATGTTCTGGTGGATCAACCTCTCTCTCCTATGGTTTTTTACTATGTTTTCATGTTGAGTGCAGGCTGAATCAAGCAAAGCAGTGGCTGGTTCCTCATTATTTGATGTAGAGAGGATTAAGCTAGATATTAAGAGCAAGGTCTCAGAGAGTAAGATCACTTCTGTCTGGTCAGAAGTCATTGATACAAATGTTGGCCTTTGGGACTAAGAGGAATTTAAAGCAAGGATGACAGCTAAGGATCCTCCTTTGGTGACTAGAAGGATGATGGAATCAGGCTTGTCGCATGTAGCCAGTTTCCCTTCTACAATATAGTGTTATGAGCTAGTCCTCGAGTGTGCCAGCCACTATGATCAGGATACACAGAGGATTATTGGGCCTTAAGGGAGAGTTGTTGCCAATCTCAACCCAGTCTCCATTTCCTAAACATTTGATATGCCAAACAGATCTCATGTGGTGGGATTCACCATTGAGGCAGCTCAAGAATTCTATGATGACCAAACTGTGAAGTCATAGCAGTTGATCAATTCTTGGCTGGAAAAGCCTAAGTCTCACTATTCCAAGTTGTCTAAGCAACTGTATAGAGCAAAATTCAAGAAGAAGTACTATGATGCCATCACCTTTCTTAGTAGGGTGGTTGTTTTGAGGAATGCTAGTACATTTGAGAACTTGATGTGCCATGCGATTGTGAGGATGGAACAGGAAAATGTTAACTACCATTGGGTAGGGGTCATTAGCCAAGTAATTCACAAGCAATTGTCCAATGTGTTGCAAAAAAAGACCTTCATAATGACCTCATATTTGGTCTACACACTGGCTAGATTCCACCCCTAAAGAGGATTGAATACAAAAGGAATTTTTGGACAGGATATTATTTATGAAGTTTTCCATCAGTTGCACTGGGGAGGTTCAAACTATAGGAGGGAAAATGATGCATTTACCATACATATTACCAGAATGCTTCAGGAGGTGGAGCATGTTAGGATTTCAGATCTGGAAAAAGAGCTCATCAAGAAATATGGAGCATGGTTTATTCAGTTCCCTACCTTCTCCTACATTTAGATCAATGGCTGTCGAAGGGCCCCATATAGGCTTCCAAGGTATTCCACTGACCACATCATATTGCTAGAAGTCACTAGGAAGATTTGTGATTTTGATGCCACTGCCAAGAAGGACAAACATAAGACTGGATTTGGTGGAGACTTCCCCTTGAGGATTGGCACTGGAGAGGTTTGTCCTTCCATTGGTTCCACCCAGGCCTCAGAGGAAGAATTGAGTGCTTTTGGTTTTCCTCTCCACTCTAGGAGGTCTAGGTTTGATATCACAGGTGAGGCTCAAGAGAAGGCCAGTAGGGAATTTAGCCATAAGGTAAACTTAGAAGACTACTGGGCGAACTGTAGTGATGAATATGAGCTCTGAAAGAAGAAATTCTCTCAGCTTCTGGTGGAAGCAGTCCTATTGTACAATGTGAGGGAAGTCCCTGATCAATTGGAGGATGATGGGAACCTAACTCAGGATCATGCCTATGAAGCGATGAAGATAGGCCGATTGGTGATATAGACTGGTTAGAGGAAGAGTAGACAAAATTGAAACAATTGATGGATCCAGTACTCAAATTCACTAAGATGTGGCTCAAACATATAGTATGGGAGTTGGAAAATAAAGGAGTGAAGTGCACTTATAACCTGATGGGAGATTTGGATCCCCACTCCACCTAAGGAATCCACCGAGCAAGATCCTAAGGGTAGGGGTAAGTTGGATTCCCCATCTAAGATCAAGACAAAAGGTGTTCAACAAGAAGAGGCCAAGGAAATAGTGAAATAGAGAAGGCTGAAGGCCAAGAGAAGGACGAGGACTAAAAATTCTAAATAGAAGGAAGTCGAAGAACAGAATCCCAAGATTGATGCTCCTGTGCTGAAGAGAAGGAGAATTGTAAAATTATTGGAGAAGGAAATCTCCAAGGTTGGGGAGGAAGAAGTTGCCCCACTGGTGGTAAATGTGGAAAGTTCAGAAGAAAAGGCCAAGGTGTATACAAGGAGGTCTAGGAATCCTTCTCCTCAGGACAGAGTGCCTAGGACAAATCTCCCTCTGGTGATTTCCCATGAAGAGCGACACGATGATGTGCCTTCCACTCAGGAGGCTCAAAGTAAACCAGTTGGACCCAAAGATGTCGAGGATCAACTGGACACTGAAGAGGAGGAATTCCATGAGGGTGATCTCCATAGTGCAGAAGCAAAAATTGAAAAGATAATGTAGTCCCCTATGGTTGCACATGTGGACTCTCCTGTCAGAACTAAAGAAGTTGAATCTCCTCCAAGGGAGGAAGAGGTAGAAAGGATCCCATCACCTGAACATGAGGAGGCACCTAAGGATCAACAAGAGGAGAAGCATGCTGAAGAAAAATTGGAGTCCAGTGTCCCTAAATGGCTTGACAGAGAAATAAAGAGAAAACAGATGGTTGTGGAAGATAGTCCACTGAATTGGGATGCACTACTAGCTAAGATAGGAAAGGACAAGGGTAAAAAGAAAGATAGAGTGATCTCGAGAGTTGAAAGAGATGAGGCGCATAACAAGGTTGTCCATATTGCTACCCCTGTTCTAGATAAAAACAGAGATGATGTGGTTGGAAATGATTATAATGTGCAGACTTTTAATCTTGGGCCTACATCAGTTGAGCAGGATATTGAGGACTATGAGGTCTCCAGTGCAGTCATTGTGGATAGGTTGAGAAGGGAAATGAAAACCAAGCAAGATCTGAAGAGAGAAAATGAAAATCTCAGGAGATGCTTGGAAGAATTAATGAAGCCAAGTCCAGAAACCATCACCGAGTGGAAAGGATCTATTGCCACTGTGAGTTGGTTGAAAGGGGTGACTATCGACAGGGAAGGATATCATGGCAACTGAATGGTTGAAACCAAGATAAAGAGGACACCAACCTCCTTCTGCAGATAAACTATTATAGAGTACACACAGGTTGGGGAGTGACACAATTCTTCCCTCTCTAGAGCTAAACCATGGGAATGGTTTGAGGCATTGCAAATCAGGAAAAAGGTGTTAAGGAAGATTTACAAAAAAGAAAACACATTGATGACACCCTAGCTGGTGTCTATAATGGTTGTATTTCCTTCTTCAAAATCATGAGGGATGAAGGAAGATCACCCCAAGTATATGAATTTAGGGCAGTTGAGAGAATGGTGGCATGATGTATATCACCACTTGATGATGGGTCCATCTTTGAGCACCAGTTGGATGATGCAACCACCTACCTTGCAGTTATTGACAAGTACCTAACATACAAGGTAGGTGGGATGAGTCAAGCAAGCATTCAAGGGAAGATTGTCCAAAAGGAACTTAGGGTCCTCTGCCACTTGTGGCTGACCTAGATGTATTCTTGAAGGTACATAAAGAGCTAGATCAAAGAGATAGTAGGGAAGGGAGTTAATGATAGGTTGCAGCGTGATTTATGCCCCTATTATCATGTTAGTTCAAACTGCATTAATCTAGGCCAATGTGCATTTAATGCCTAATTGACCCATTTCGAAGACTCTCTTGGCTGGGGTTGTTGTGCCGAGTTATTTTGCGAAACCCTAAAGTTCTATATATTGGGCATTTTGCTTCATTGTAAAAGGGTTAGAAATAGTTAGAAAATTGGAGATAACAGTTAGATATTTGGAATAAGTTAGAAGTAGTTCCTCAAGCAAATATTGTAAAGAAAACCAAATTGTTGCTACAATGGATAATTCAAATACAGGAAATGACATTGTGATTTGGTGCCACACTTGTATTCTTTTGTCTTGCATGGTTCTTGTTGTTCTATCTTTAAAATTGCTTTGAGGAGGTTAGCATTTAGATTAGATTTGATTCAATAATGTTTGTGATTTGATACTTGAATGTTGCATCCTTCAGTCCATATTTTCACAACCAACTGATTGTTAGTTGTTTGCAAAGTTAGCCTGGACTCCATATTCATTGTGCTTAAGTTCGATTGTGAGGATTTGTTCATTTCAAAATAGGGTTGTTGAATAAATGTTCATGATTTGAAAAACTCAACACCTCATTTGCACTATTTTCTGTGAGATTGTAGATTTATCTTGGTCAAGCAGAAATCAGTTTTGAGGGATTGGTCCATCCTGGGTGTTGGTCATTTTCATTGTTGATCTTAGGAGTAGTATTAGATTTAGAAATCTCTTTGAAACCCTACCCCCCCCCTTTTCTATTTTCTTTGATCATTGGGTTAAATCTATGACTGAAGTATCAATATAATGTTAAATTGATAAAAATTTGATCCAGTAGTTTGCTTGTAGTAAGGTCCCATTGTGATTACCAACATTTTCACATTTTATTATTGAGTTGTTCATGCATTGTCAAGACAAGAGACCTTGGGGTTATCTCTTGAACAAAGATTCACCTTTCAAGAGAGATAGGATATTGCATCTTGTCAGAAAACACCATCAACATCTCTATTTTTTGATCCAAGTTCTCCTACTTAAGTAGGGTTTTCTTTTATCACTCTTGCATCCATTTCATTTATGCTCATTATTTATCTCTATCTATTTGGCTGTCCATGGAGATGGGAACACCAAAATAGGAGTTTGATTGAGGCAAACCCCTAAATAGCCCCAACATTTTCCCTTGATCTTATGTGTGTAGGTATTTAATATATTCACTTGCTAGAGGATTCATTACTTGGGCTGTTGTAATAATTTTTTTCTTTTCCCTAGCTTTACCATTTATGTTTTACGTAGTTTACTTGACTTTATTTTAGTTCTATTAGTCTCTGTTACTGTCTCACATTCTAGAAGTTCTTAGTAATCGGATTATTAGGAGTCACTTTGTTTTTTTCTACAACATTCTTGGTTTCTAGTTTGTATGAGATGATAGCATGCCTCTGAGATTCCAATGTTCCATGCCGATGTTTGCATATCGCACTGTCATCTTTGACCAAGAACTTGCTAGTTTGTGTAGAAAATCTATATGATCTACTCTTTCTAATTCTAAAACTCTCACTTTTTTGCTTGAGGTAGTTTGAGGTAGTTTAGGGCAGTTCATTCCCTAGGATCCTCTTGAGAATAAAGATACTCATGAGCAGCGAATCCCCCTTCTCTACACCAAGTCATCATGACACTCTCCAAGAATAATATTCTCTATAGGTCCATCATGAACTCACATCCATATCCAAGTGAAAGCTCCTCGATCATCCTATTGAAACCTTGAAAGAGTAACCATCTCAAGAAAATGTATCTAATAACTAGAAAAATCCAATCTCACCCAAGTCTCCAAGTATCCATAAGCACCTACCAATGAGCAATCCATTCTAAGCTCAAAATGCAACATTGTACCATCATGAAGCTCTTGAGAAAATGACCAATGTATTCAATACCAAGAGAACCAAAAACATCAATGTCAAAGCTCCAATCATAGAATCAAGATCCCAACATGAAATCATGACCTAACCATCTCCTCCTAGGAGATCATATGCACCATGCAAAACATCTTAGTCTTAAGAGATCCTATATTATTTCAATACTCAAATCGGTATGTAGAGTAATCCAAGACATAATACTAAACACACTATAAACCAATAATTAACATCTCCAATTACATGAAGATAACCATCTCCTAATAGTGAACCTATAAATTTGAAAGAAATATTTTGCAACAATAGGATCTAAGAGATCCTCTAATACTTCCACTAACACTAAAGAAGATCATCCATCACCAACGGTGAATCATGTCACTACCAACAAATCCCACTAAATTGTGATATTGAGCTACACATGACATCATGAAAACTATCTCCTAAATGAAGATCACCCATGGTTCACACACACTCAACTACAATCCCAAAAACTCCAAAGAACAAGTAGAACCAAGATATCCAAGCCAAGAAGATACAAACGCCATCAAAACATCAAGAATCAATCCTACACCACCAAATCATCACTATCAAAAGATCCCACTTAAATGTGTAACCAATAAAAGGTAACCAAGCCATCATGTCATTGTAATAAAACTACATGATACAAGTCCTAAATACTAACAATCTTGACACTCTAACCATCCATACTCTCATCATAAAGCAACATACCAATGCAAAAATGACCACAGACAAGGCCAACTAACAAAGTCTCCATCAACACCAAATCAATCTCATGGATATATAAAATCTGCATTCAAATCATCCCACTGCAATAAATGAGTTGCACATACCCAAGGATTTCATAACTCATAGATCCTAAACACCAAAGCATGTAAACTCATCATCACATTTGAACTTGAAAACTGAGATATCAAAGAAGATAATCTTGTAGATCAAACACCAAATAAAATACATATCTCATTTACCAAACATGTCCACAAATGAGTAACCATGGTCAAGGAACCAAACAAGCATCTAGAAGATAAAAAAACCTCCTAACATCAAACAATATCACCGCCAAACAACCACATACATGATCATGTCATGCCAATGCTCAAATATACTTGCATATCCATGACACCATAATCATTACCAAAACTATACGTATACTCAACTATCACCCACACAAGACTCCAAGTGTCCACACATGTCAACCCATTTCCTCAAAACTAAAGAAATCCTACGTACCTATCACCATCAAAGTCCAACTATGAAAACACTTGTAAACCTATACCAAGAAGCACCAAACTAATAATCATTTGCACCATCATAAATATCATATAAAAATATTTATTCCATAAATATTTCACCTCTTGACTCGTCTAGATGCTCACACAAACACACCCTGAATTTCAGGAACCTACAAGCGATCAAACAAGTACAATCATCTCTTTGCACCACAAACTAAAAATTTAAAATTGAAAAATTTATATTCAAAACCGTGAAACCCATAACATCTGATTTCCAAGCCCCAAAAATTGATATAAAAGAAAAATGTTGGATTAAACCTATACCATTGTGTAGTGCTTAGAGAGAGCTTTTTTTTCAACTATTGAAAGTAAAAAATATGACATCCTTGGTGAAAGTTATGCCTATTTGAAAAATAGTTGTCCAATTTTCCCTACTAGTGGTTGGTTGGAAGCCCCATCAACGACGATGGCATGGTAGTGGTGCTCTGTCCGTGGTGGTAGTGGATTTGAAATATGATTTTAAAACATTTTAATTTAACTATCGGTTTAATATTTAAAAGCCCTATGGGCTAGGTTTTTGGCACTACCAGATCAAGGGCAAGAACTAGGGAACCAAAGGCCCTACCAGTTGGGATCTTTGTTGGCTACTACCTACAAATTGCTAGTGATACCCTAAGGTATTTTCCTACTTGATGCTATCAACACAGGCTAATAGGTATGGGGGTGGTGTGGGGTTTATGGGCCCCCCACCCCCAATTTTTTTTAATTTAAATTTTTAAACACAAGTTTTTTTAAAAAAAAATTCTACAATCTACAAATTGGAAATCATAGGATCATATGATCGAAGGAGTAATTGGGTTTTTTTTTGTATTTTCCCACACTAGCCAAAATAAGGCAATTTTTATATCATTTTTCATTTCTTAGCTATCCTAGATCCAATGGTAAGTTATGTTTTGTCTCAAGAGGTCATCTATGAATTTTACTTTATAAAACTCTCATATGAACACACAATCCAATAAACCTTTTAGACCCAAATTCTTCAAACCTTAGATCTATATTAAACCCAAAAAAATTTCAAACCCCAAAAGGCTAAATTTGAATAATAACACGTGCACATGTGTTCCATATCTTGTAATGACTCAAATATATCTTGTATAGCTATTGATTCAAATTTGTGCCAAATCCACTCAACTAAGGGTTATAAAAAAACCTAAAAGCTCACACCTCCCATAACCATGAAAGCCTTGATACCACTTGTTACAAATAATGCATCAATACTTAGTTCATTTAATTCATTTCCTACATAACCCCATGAGAGAAAGTAATACATACAATCTTACAAAATAACCAAATGCATAGATCAAAATAGAGAAGTCACAAGATATACCCTGGGAAAAACCCAACCTCCAGAAGTATCCATACTCCATCTATTATTTAGAAATAAAACAATACATGCACTTGCAAATTTAAAATGAATACTTATAAAGTATTAAGCCTCTCCAATGCATCCTCCATGTGTCCAATCATGAATCCACACATCCCATGTCATACTTCACATATGCACTCCTTAGAAAGACTCAATAATGACAATCCACTCACCCAACCAACCTTAACCACTAATCACATTCTTGATTTTATAGACACAAGCTCACAAAAATACAACCAAGTGAAAAGATAAAACCATGTGCCACAAAACTATAGAGTCTAAACCAGTGTCTTATAAACTTGGTAAAAGCTACACAGTTCAGAGGTATGACTAGCTAAACAATCCACTCAACATTGAAAAGACTACATTAAATTATCAACCAAGGTTTGTAAGCCTGTGAAGGTGCTACACTATATGTGCCTTAAGAGACTTGAGGCTACCCAGGTCATCCTATTTAAGGTATTCTGCTTGCTAGAGATTTACAAAATTTCATAATAGTGAAAGAAATAAACCAGCGCTAATGGCTACAAATGTTTACAACTTATCCTATAACTAAACTACTGCTAATAAAGAATTACTGTACTAACTCAAAATTGATCAATATTAGTAACTAAATTTATTCTAACCTCCAAAGTACTATAGATTAACCAAATGCATGCATGCTCATTAAAATTCATTACTTGTAATCAAAGTATGAGAATCTATTCTTCTTTACATCCGATTTATTGGACAATGATAAACAAAAATAAAACAACTATAAATGTAGTGAAGAATAGTTACCTTGAGTGGCCTGCTCAAGTGGTTGTCTTCACTTAACTAGAACCAAATCTAAATATTAGATTCTATGCATCCATGTGAAATTAAACTTCATTCATTACACATCACAATAGATTACAAAAAATCTTCTTCACAAATTGTATTCAATGAAATCATTATGAATAATCAACATGTTTGTAGATGATAACTGAAATTGAAAAGTAACTAATAACAAGATACTACAATCAACTAACTTATCTAAGGACTCAACCATCAACTGTATACAAGCACAAGGGAGTTTGGTCTAAACATAAATCCTAACTGCAATCATTAACTACAACTCCTAGATATCATAGTATATAGTTAAGATTTGAATTTTTCAAACTGTAATTGAAAATAAAGAAGAGTTCTAATAGAATTGAAACTCAGTAAAATAGATCTGCATGTAAAAAACACAAATAGTTCTCATGTAAACCATACCAATAACTATAAGAAAAGCTCATTTTTTGTAAAATAACTTTGATAAGGTGCTACAAAATATGATTAATATGCTATAGAAGGATCACTAAGTTTATATTATGTGAACAAAGTGAACCAAATAATGCAATGTATGCCATCACCTTAAAATAATTACTAACAACAATTGAGAGCAATTACCTTTAAGGTAGATCAATCTTTCTTCACATCAACATTAGAAGCCAAGTCGACAAGGTAATGATATTGGATAATAACCTAAAATGAGATTCAATTTTCCCTAGACCTAGTTCTTTTCTTGTCTTGGAAATTGATTGGATCTAATGTGAATCAATTGACCTATTTAACTATGTAACCTAATTTGAAAATGCATTTTTTTTTGCACAAATAAAATTGGAAAGTCACAAATTAGAGAAAAATCTAAGAAGGGTGGAACTTTGTGTACCTATACTATATATTTGGAGTTGAATTATGAGATCAAGGGCATTAGTAGCCTCGAATGAGAACTATAGATCTTGATCTACACTTTTTTGGTTTGAAATCCAAAGGTCTACACTTTTTTCTTTTGCTCTGCAATTTTCCATCTTTGGATCTAAACCTACAAAATTACAAGAGGGGGAAAGGGGTGGCTATATAGGAGTTTTCCTTGGTCAAACCCCCATTTTGGTATTTCTACCTCCACAAGTAGTCGATTTATTGACTAGTAAATGTGTGTTCTCCTAAAATTAAGTGTTTATAAGGTTGTAATGAGCTAATAGGACAAAAATCCTACTCAAATGTTTTAGAGAAGTATTCCTTAATGACATGAACAAGATCAACCCAAGAGAAAGTCAAATACCCTAGGGGAAATCCAAAATACATAATACCTTTCTTAGGGAAACAAGTAGATCAAAGTCTGAAGATGATAAAACTTTGAAAACAAGTCATTAGGTGCTTTAAAGAAGCTAAAAATATCTCCAAAACCTAGATTCTATCATTTCCTTCCATTGGCATCAAATCCAATCATTGTGCTAATATAAATAATTCTAAAATTTTCTTTATAAATCTATAAAAATGGATGTATTATGACAAATATTTTTTATTTAATTCGCTTCCTCTCTTTAATTTGAAATAATAATTCATTTTTATATAGCAGAACATAGGAATAGATTAAAGTGTAGGCCAACTCATTTAATTTTAATTTTTGAGATTTAATTACCACCAAGACCCAAATTAGAATTCACATCCCCAAAGTTTGAGACCGACATTTTTTCAAGAAAAGCACTTGGACTAGCGCACTAATGCCCCTATCCAACCATTTTGCACACATTCAAATCTGATTTAGAAGTTTAGGGTCTGCTTAGATAAGGACTTATCCAAAATATGACCACTTTTCAAGGTCAATTTGATGCCATGCAATTGACAAAGAAATTTCTAGGGTAGCACTGACATGTTCTCCTAGGTTGATAGGAAAGGCCAAGGCTAAGGAATGTCTAAAATGCATTTAATGCAGAGGTTACTAAAGCGAGTTCCAATTAGAGCATGAAATTGAACTTTCACCTTAAGGGAGTATAATTCATGACACTACACAACCACTGAAGCCACTAAAGATTGACGAGACTTAGGCATAATATTGGTAATGGATAGTGTTGTGCCTTGCACACACGCTCTGTTGAAATAAAGGAACCCTTGTTTTCTTTTGCTTGGTTTTAGGTTGGTTTGCTTTAGGCCAATTTCCATTTTTCAGAAGGAGCCTATTTGATTTTGAGTCTTGGCTACAATCAAAGTTTAACATTCGGGAATTTGTAGAGATTTGATGGTTAGTCAAACAAACTTCAAAATTTTACAAGGTTGAGGACCACAAAAATTTCCACAAGGCTGAGTACCCTCTAAATTTGCACAAGTTTGACCAACCATTGAATTTATGGAAAGTTCAATGCCCCCTAAATTTCTGTAAGGTTGAGTACCCCCTAAATTTCTGCAAGGTTGAGTACCCGCTAAATTTCATCAAGGTTGAGTAACCCCTAGATTTCCATAAGGTTGAGTACGCCCTAAATTTTTGCAAGGTTAGATGATCTCCATTTTTTTGTAAAGGTTGGATGAACCCCATTTTTCCACAAAGATTTTACTATGGCTGTTTCTTTGCAAGAGTGTACATGTATCCAAATTTTGTATAGGTCAAAGTAACCACATATCTCAGCAATAGGTTTTTTCTTTCCCACAAATATCTTGTCACCCCTTTTTGTGAGAATATGTTTCTCATCCATACCATTCTTGATTCTCCACCTTGTTCTCCATTATCCTTGCTGCATTCAGATATCCACAAATCTAGATGAGTTATTTTAAAATGGAATGATAAATTTTAAATCTATTCATATACTTCAAAATCTCGTGTGAGTCAAAGCATGATGAATTAGTGTGTTTTAAAAGAATAATTGTATGGAAAATTATAGATCCAAAATTGATAAATTTTAATATTTTAATTAAAATAAATTTGAGGAAATTATCAAACATTAAATATATGTATAAAGACCTAAACTATTATATTTTATGACACATGAGCTACATCGAGAGATAAGCTTGGACGTTTTTCACAATAAACACTTTAATGTTCCAGTTGCAATAGATGAGACATCTTTTGACTCAATAAGTTCACATAAGAAATTGTGTTCATATTTGCAATGGGTTCCTAGTTTGATCTAGACCTTTGAGGCAATAATAGTATTGATTAAAGTGTTTACATATGGAGTTGTGCCCAAACATTAATCAAATATTGCAACAAACATGATCAAAGTGTCTTATAATCCCAAGGAGCCAGAGGGGTGTTGTTTTATTTTCTCAAAGTAAGGGATCTATAGTAGAAGCTACAACTGAAAGTGAACCAAGAATTATATGCAGTCCCAAGAATTTTAAAAAATGCCAAATCTATGCTAGTTGTGTGCCAACTATGATATTTCAAAAAAGTAACTTATGATATGTAATTTTACACATTCAAAGAAATATTGTAAATAATTTAGCTGGAGATGAAAGAGTAAAATTTAATGCACTCCAAATATTAAATTGACCTTACCTATAAAAGGGCAACATTATCTCATTGTAAAGGGTTGTTGAATTGGAATTGTTGTAATTAGTCATTTTGAAATCAATACAAGTAAATCATTAAATTTTGGCATTCACTTGTAATTTATTATGTTTGCATGGATCCTTTTTCTTCAATCTTAGGTAAATTTCAATTATAATGATGATGAATTTTGAAGATATTTGAAAGATATTTGGTTCATACCATTTGTAGCTTGCCGATTGTAAGTTGCTTTGCATCATTAGTTTGAACCTTGATTCAATTTTTAGTTCAATTGTGAAAATTTACTTAAATTGCACCAAAATTGGGTATTTACATGAATGTTCATAATCTTAAAATATTTCATAACCTTTAAAGATTGCACTATTCTTGTGGCATTGTGAGCTAATCTTTGATTAAGCAATAATTGGTTTTCATGAGGGATCTACCTATTTTTTGCACTAAATCACTATTGTCATTGTCCTTAGGGTTTCTTAACTTACTCTCTTCTCACCCTCTCCTTTGAATTTTATTTGAAGATTCGAGTTAGTTTAGGAAGAAAAGCGCCACCTAAATTGTAATATTAGATGTTAAAGTTCGATTTCAGATCTCAAATTTGGAAATCCAATTAGGGTTAGCATATCAAGTTTAGACCATTCAAAAACCATTGTTATCATTTTTTAGCTAAGCAATCACAAGGCCCCTTGTTAAACAAAACAAATTAAACCAATTTGTCATTTATGCATGGTCAAGACCTAACTATCAAAGCCTTGGGGTAATATTTTTGAGGTTTCAAGAGATTAGATTTCCTTTCAAGAGAGATAAAATACTTTGTATTTTGTTTGTGTTGTAAGTGCAAAAACACTCATAAAAAAACTAGTGCTAGACGAAGGGACAACAAATGATGAGCTAGAAATTAAATGAGCTTTCAAGTTTTAAATATAAGATATGGTAGATCTTTCTATATGGTGAAAATCCTAAATAATTAATAAAAAGGTAAGAAATAGATGTAAATGCATAGACAACAATTTGTTATCGCTTAGAGTGCAGAGAGTCATAGGGTTAACATTCCATAGTTTCAAGAAGATTTGAATAGATAGTTATACCCTTAGAATGCATCTTATTTCATTTTGCTAGATTGATGTAGGATACATGACACCACCAAGCATAATGAAATGAATTGTATGACATTTTTGACAAGATTGGATATGGCTATAAAAAGGAAAATTTTCTTCTAGGAAGTGTATAAAATTGAAGAGTGTATAGGGTCGGATGTAGTTTCCTTTGTATATGATGAAAGTATAACTGTTAGAAGGATACATAGAGTTTGTTGTAAATTTCATGATTGATCAATTAAGACTTGGAAATAGGATATGTTTAGTGGACCTCCCATTGCCTAGTTGGTGCAAAGTACATAATGTTGCACACTTAGAATTCACATGTTTATTGTGCCAAGCTATAATCAAAGAAGCCAAAGAAAGTATGAGATTATTGGGGTAGTCCAACACAAAGTCCCCCATCTTCATTATAGAGGATTCACGAGAAATAGAAAGTCAAGAATCAAATGGCTAGTATTTTTATAGTGAGCAACAGGAATATAGTGTAACAAATATTAAGAAAACAACAACATAGATTCTAGAAGATAAAGATGATGTAGTAAATGAAGAGGTGATTGGACACGGTATTTACAATTTAATATTTCCAAGTACTCAGTCATCTTATGATGATATTCTAATGAGAACATTACTAGTTGAGGGAAACGAAGACCAAATGGTTGAGACACCAATGAATGATTAGGAGTCTTCTTCTTTTTAGAATGGTCTACACATACCATAAGTTGATTTAATGGTGCATACACGAAAGGATATTCCAAACTTGTAATTTAAGAATTCAATATTGTTGATGTAGATAAGGTGTATTCTAATTTTTCCAAATCTAATACTTAGTTGTAGAATTATGATGGTACAAAATAACCTAAAATTTTATCGATTAATGATAGGAAAAATGTGTTATTTGAGTCTCAAGTATTTAGAGCAATTGAATTCCTACTTAAAAAGGAGGTTCCCACAAATGAAGTTGATGGAATTTTTCTAGAGCTCAATGGTAGAAAGGATAAGTTTGATGAGCTATAAATAGAAATAATAAAAAAGTTATTGGTGAATATTCAGAGATACAACAATATGAAGATTCTAGGAATCTTAATAATAAATCTTATCAAGCATCAACGCATGAGATGCAAGGAGAAGAACTACACTAGAAAGAGGATTTAATAGATATTATCATGAGGGATGTATCATGCCAATCACAAGCTATAGAAGGGAATTTTCTACCCCATTAGATGATGATGTTTTCTTAGTATATTTTAGTGACCCAAGTAGGGAAAATTCATGTATGTCATGTTCTAATAATCAAGAGTCTCACCAAATTTGTCTTGGTATACAAGAAATTAAAGAAGGCATTGGTATAATTTCAAGGACGATAATCAAGTAACTATATACGATGAAGATTGTTAGTATATCATGATAAATATTCTTGAAGAAAAACCAATTAAGGCCACTGATTATGTAGATTTTCTAGAAGAAATACGTATAGATTTACTATCTCATCTATATACAGATTCAACAATAGGTGAAATATTCCATGAAATTGAAAAGCCTGATCTTTTTATTGGTTTACTGCCTGATGATTGTAGTTATGAATTTTAGATTGGTGATGCAATAGGAATGTTGCATCATGAATTACGTCCTCCTCAGGTTGAAGATATAAATTTATCAAGTGAAGGACTCATTGGTAGACAATTATCATTGCTAGGGAGCATGACATGCCAAATTGTATCTCTCCTTGTTCCAATAGATTGTAATGCTTATAATTTTGATTATGGAAATTTAAGAATTAAACATTCTTGTGGTTTAATCATGGACCTAATGAGTTTCCTCAATTATTAATTTTTCCCCATCATGCCACAAAGTTTGAAAGTAGAAAAATGGGAGCCTATTTTTCTGAATACAAAGATAATTTTGTAAGACTTAGGACTATGGCCACCACTTTGTTACTTATGCACAACTGAGAAATCATGTGAGGGTAAGTGTTAATTATTCTTATCCAAACTTCTTTCATTTAGAGAGTCCTTGTGTACATAGTGTTAATATTTAAATGAGCAAAGAAACACAATAGAAAATAAAAAATTAAATAAAAAGATAGAGACACAAATTTTATAGTGGTTCGGCAATTGCCTACATCCACCTTCATCAGCAAGAGAATCTCTTTATTAATTCTGAATTTACAATACATATTCACACAACAGCATTATTTATAAAATGGTCTCCACTCCAATAAATGGAAAAATTAGTTTGCGTGAGAAACTTTCCAATAGAGGCAAAAAAACATCCTTATCCAATTTGTTTGAGAAACTTGCAACTTGCCAATAGAGACAAAAAACATCCTTATCCAATTTGGGCTTCACCAATCCCAACAATCTCTCACTTGAAAACCAAATTGCTGCTCAAAGATCTTCCCCACTGCAGGTATTTACATCAGCCACAATGATAATTTGAGCTTCGTCAAATTTTGTTCACGAACATTGCGAATCAATCTTCGCCAAATTGTGTTGGACTCAATAAAATCAAATAGCCGAACACCTTCTCTTACTACTTTTATAGGTGCAAACTCACTCATAAATCCACACTCTTTTGTTGCATCCCTCTCAACATGACAGTGTTCCAATTCAAAATCCATTTTGAGACAATATTTTCCTCTTTTAGCGAATCCAAACAGATTAATATTTGGTTGAAGTTTCATCACCATGCTACTATGCTCAGTGCCCTCTGTAGCATTGGTAGTGGAAACACCAATTAATCCCCCTAGACTAAACGAATCAATAATTGTTCTCGTCTTGATCCACTTTGACCCATATTTGGCCACATAGTATGCATCTGTAATCCCCCTTCCATCCTTTGTCTTCATGGGAAGGAGATTATGGGCACTCAAGATCCCAACTGCCAAAACCTCACTGGAGGGTTTCCACAACTACTTCACAATGGGCCGCAGATCACTACTATAATGTGTGCTCTCATCCAATACATGGTAACCCCTGTCTCTACAAATCCTCAGATCAATCCTACTGGAAAACTTAATCTCCTTCTTCTTGGGCTCCGTGTTGACCTTGGCCTGCTTATCTCGTAAGGAAATGACTTCTTCTTACATCTCCTTGAGCCTCTTCTTCATCTCCTCCAACTCCTTGGCAACAACATCAGTGTCTTCATTGGCCTTGGCCATGTCCACATCATGGGGAAGAATATGGGTATTGATGTCTTTGTCCATGTTGCCACCCACCACATCAAAAAGACTAAGCTTTCTTTTCCTCTCCGACCCCATTTTTCCTGAGATTGTAGATACAAAAATCATGCTTCCCTGTAGACTAATATCAGCTCTGAAAGCACCAATATTACCGTCAGGCCTTTACTTCAGGCCATCCAAAGTTTCATTCACAAATATGCTTCAATATTTCTCGTAGGACATGCACACTACATGCACAGGCCATTCAACATCATCGTGTATTGCCAAAGCAGGACAAGACAAGTCGGCAAGATCTTCTACGCTCATACACACTTATGTTGTATTGTCATCGAGAGACTCTTGAATATTTGTTCAGTTGAGGCTTTGAGGCTGTCGCCAACTCTCTCTAAATTCCTTGTACATGATGTCTTCACAATCCAAACTTTCCTCCAAAGGAATCGATCCCACTACCTCTTGTACCATCAGATTCCTCTGTACCCCATCATGGTTCTTGACTGCTAGTTCCTCCTCTTTCACAACTAGCTGGACAACTGCTGCCATGACAACACCTTCACCATCACTGATGCTCTTTGTGAAGAAAACTTCAACACCATCATCATCCACTTGGGATTCAAAGAAAGGATTATTATAAACTAGTTCTACTTCATGCTCAAATAATGGATTACCATAAACCATTATTTTTGCCTCTCGATTTTTTGCCTCTTCCTCAGATTCATCTGCACTCTCCTGGGTCTAAACTGCATCCTCTTCTTTTTGGGAGGCATCCTCCTCATCTCAGAAGCAAAAAACCACAGTCTCTTCAGCCGAAACCTCCTCATTTTTTTAGCCATCCCACCAATGAACACACTGCTTCGTTTCAGCTGTCACTTGCATGACATCACTCTCTCTCTAGTCTAAATTTCCAAGAAATTCTTCAATAATAGAATCAGCTTCATCATTTATTTCATCCAAAAACATCTGATGAATAGCTCCCATCTCATCAGGACTCAAATCAGTGACACATAACCAAGACATGAGAGCTCGAGCCAATCATCCCAGTTGGGACTCTCTTCCATAACAACTTCGTCATCTTCATTAGCTTCATAATCTTCATCATTTGAAACTCCCACTTTATCTCGTCTCTTCACAATATAAAATCATTTAGCTCCAAGATCTAGCACCCAATCGTCTTCCATTTCTACTCAATACTTTTCCATAGCTTCAGAAATTCTTCACTGATTTCCAGCATCGAGCTTCAGGCTTTGATACCAATTACTAATATTTAAATGAGAAAAGAAATGAAATAGAAAACAAAAAATTAAATAACAAGACAGAGACACAAATTTGGAAATTGCCTACATCCACTTTCAATAGCAGGAGAATCTCTTTATTAATTCTGAATTTACAATACATATTCACACAGTAGCAGTATTTATAAAATGGTCTCCACTCCAATAAATGGAAAAATCAGTTTGCAAGAGAAACTTTCCAATAGAGGAAAAAAATGTCCTTATCTAATTTGTTTGAGAAACTTGCATCTTGCCAATTTGGGCTTCACCAATCCCAACACATAGTTAGTTTAATAAATCATTTTAGTTTCACTTCTTGTTTTCTTGTATTAGATTGTTGGTTTAGGTTTGGATTGGATTTATTTTTCAATCTAGTATGGGGCCCTCTCGTTTTCTTCTAGGTTGTTCTATAGGTGCAACAATAAAAAATAATTATCTAGAAAATATTTGAGTATTTCTTTGAAAAAAACTATTCATATCCCTGTGAATGGCTAGAAAAAGGTCTCTTGATAGTGTCAAATGATTTGGATATTTGCTTTAAGAAGATGAGTCAATGGTCTGATCTAACTTGAAGTATCCTAAAATATCATAGATTTCACACATTTTAAATATCCTAAGGTTGTCATGGGGTTTTTTAATGTGACATTGTGTTAAGTAAAAAATCTTGAGTTTTTGCTTCAATGGCATTGTGATTATCCAAACTAAATGGAAAGATTCACTAACTATGAGTTGAAAATAAAAATACAAGAAAATGGAAAAAATGGAAAAAGAAAAGAAAATAAAGAAAACATCTGAAAATCAAAGAAACTTAACTTTTAAGAGGATCCAAATATCTCTACCAAGGCTATAGATGCTCGACTAGTAGTAGATCTATGTTTGAGGGAATCATAGTGACAACCTTATCGAGCCTATGAATGTCTGATCAATAGTGAGGCATTGTCAAGGTTTCTTTTGAAGCAAAATCATTCATTAGCTTAACACGACAAAGCATAGGTTCCTGTGGTCACTTAAGGATGGAAATGAACAAATTTGCACACACTTGGATACCCAATCTATTGAAAGTTAGA
Source organism: Sequoia sempervirens (assembly GCA_007258455.2). Taxonomy (NCBI): domain Eukaryota; kingdom Viridiplantae; phylum Streptophyta; class Pinopsida; order Cupressales; family Cupressaceae; genus Sequoia; species Sequoia sempervirens. Next base: position 34,617,563 of record VDFB02000002.1, read on the forward strand.
TCAATAAAATATTTTGATTCCCTGATCCTATGTTTCAATTTATTTAGCCTGGTATAAAAATAAAAGATTTTGGGTTCATGATTCTTGTTTATCTTTAAATTTATTTGGAGCATTTTCCTAATAGATTCACCATTTTTTGTGCCTTGCACACACACCCCATTGAAAGTGAGGACTCCCTCTTTTCTTTTTCTTGGTTTTCTTATTTTTGGAGTTTTTGGTTGGTTTACTTTAGGTTAGTTTCCCTTTTTAGAAGGGGTCTGTTTGATTTGATTCTTGGTTGCAGTCAAAGTTTAACATTTGGGAATTTGTGAGGATTTGATGGTTGGTTGAACAACCCTCAAATTTTTGCAAGGTTGAGTACCACCCAAATTTATCATAAGGTTAAGTACCCCCTAAATTTCCACAAGGTTGAGAAATCCTCAAAATTTTGTAAGGTTAAGAAACCCCTAAATTTTTGCAAGGTTGTGTACCCCCCTAAATTTCCTCAAGGTTGAGTGCTCCCTAAATTTATGCAAGGTTCAGTACCCCCTAAATTTTTGCAAGGTTGAATAGACCTTAAATTTTTGCAAGGTTGAGTACCCCCTAAATTTCCACAAGGTTGGATGACCCCCATTTTTTTGCAAAGGTTTTACCATGGTCATTTCTTCGTAAGGTTGTGCATGTATCCAAATTCCTTATAGGTGAAGTACCCATGGATCTCCGTAATATGATTTTTTCTTTCCCATGAATATCTTGTCATCCCTTTTTGTGAGAGCACGTTCATCCATACTGTTCCTAATTCTCCACATTGTATCTCCATTATCCTTCCTACATTTGGATCTCCACAACTTTAGAGGAGTTATTTTAAAAGAGAATGATAAAATTTTAAATCTATTCATATATACTTTGAAATCCCATGTGAGTCAAAGTATGATGAAGTAGCATGTTTTAAAGGAATAATTGCATGATAGATTATCAATCCAAAATTTTTAAATTTTAATATTGTAAATAAAATAGTTGGGGAAATTATCAAGGATTAAAGATATGTCTGAAGACCTAAACTATGATATTTTATGACACAAGAGCAACACGAGTTATTGTTGGAGGGTTTTCACAATAAAACTTTAACGTTCTTGTTGCAATAGATGGGACACCTTTTGACTCAATAGGATGAAGAACAAAATTCTCAAATAAGTTTACATGAGAAATTGTGTTCAAATTTGCAATGGGGTGCTATTTTGTTCTAGACCTTCGATGAAAGAATGTTTCGAATGGGAGAGTTATAAAATCAATCATAGGGTGAATAGAGCCATCATGAGATTTTAACAACACTTCTAATTGTTCATAACTATGTTTATATAGTTCATGCACATAAAAAATTCTTCAGTGATCACATTCACTATACACACTAGATCAATGAGTATTCCCTTGTGGGTTTATCATTAATTCCACCAGTGATGTAAAGAGGACCTTCAGGTGCATGTATAGAAGCATCAATATGTGTAAAAGTGATATCAAGTAAGAAATTTATTTGATTTTTGTGAGGATGACTATCAATCTTGTTAGTCATATTAGATATGGTATCAACATCTTATTCATTATTATTTTCTTTGATAAGATTAGTTGAATGAGTAGGTAATGGATTGGTAAATATTTATAATTTTTGATTAGGTGGTGCTATCAATTTATTACCTTTATAATTTACCCCCACCAACTAGATGTCATTAGAATTGATGTTGTATTATGCTTGGTGCTTAAGACACATACATATTTATGTATCATGTCCAGGTGTACAATGATATTGACAAAATGATTGTGCATTAGAGTTAGGAGGTAATAGTTTTATGGCATCAATAGGATGAATGGATGGAAGTTTCCATCATGTTCTTATTAAGAAATTGTAACATAATAGCTTGAAGAGAATCGAGCAATTTTTAAAATTATTTATCTCCTATCTTGAATTGATATGGTGTTGTCGATGTAGCAAAAACTTGGATGTGAATATTATTTGATGATTGAGGAGTAATTATTTAAATTATTTTTTTATTTTGCTTCTTAAATGATTGGTAGTTAGATTGAGAATTAGATTTAGATTGACTAATAGGATCTGATTAAGGCGTGCCTTCATATTGGCTAACTAAAATTTAGTAATTATGAAAGGTCATACATAAATGTGTGAATGATAGATATTCCATTAATAAGATCTTATCCTGAATGTTAGGTTATAAGTTTATAATAAATACTCTTTGTATATCGAAATTCATGAGGGAATATGATATTTGTGAATAAAGAGCTTGGTATCATCCTATAAAATTAGTCACTTTTTCCTTAGGTCCTTATTTACAATGGACTAAGTTAGTCAATGTAACTTGTGGTCCAATGTTTTCTTGAAAATATTGAAGGAATTCATTAACAAGTTGTGTAGTGGAAGTGATCAAATTATTAGGAAATGAACAAAATAAATCCAAGGCCATGCATTTTAAAGATTGAGGAAAAAATTTAGCTAAGAGGGCATATTCAAAAAGAAAATCACTACATAGAGTGATAAAAGATGATATGTGATTGTTGGGATCTCCTTTGCGAGTATAATTCTCAAAATGAGGAATATTAATGTTTTATGGAATAGATGTCTTTAAGATAGTGAATGATAATGGAATACATGTGAGATATGTTGGAGGATTAGCATTTCATTTGGTTCATGTTTGAAATTTGTTGTTGTAAGGATGAACTTTTTTATAAAAGTTGATTTATTATAGGATCACTTGGTGACATATTTTGAGAATGTGTGAAGTGTGTATGATTATTATTAATGATTGGAGGGTTATTATTTTGAAATTTGATGAGAGGTGAAGGAAATGGGGGTGTGATATTGAACCATCAAAAGATGGGGATCACCAAAATCAATTAACAAGCTGATGAACGTACTATTTTCCCATGTTTCATTCAATTATGAGGGCTATAATGCATAAACAATAATAATAAAATAAACCTAACCAATATACAAATAAAAAGGAAGGTTTTAATAGGGTCCAATGTTGTGTACCTATTGCAAAAAAGTTCTTTTTTGGGCCTCATTAAGGACTCATTCACCTAGTGGCGAATGAGTCCTTGCTAGCGTTCTAGAAAATCAATTTCTGGGTTCTATTCCTCGATGTTTGCACTCCTAGATCCTAGCTGTTCAACTCCTAAAAGTTAGAAATAAATTATGTAGAGGAATTTATGTGATCTTGTAAGAAAGATGACAACTTTGACAACTTTTTTCAATTTTTTCTCTCCACTTGATCTTCAACCTAAAACTTGCAATCACACATCAAAGAGGAGAAAAATGTTTTTTTTTAGGGAATAGGGGTTTGCCTTGGTCAATCCACATTTTTGTAATTAAACCTTGAAATGAAACAATACATAAAAGGAAAGATGAATGAACAATGTAGTGTCACAACTCACCAATCCTCAATTGAACCTTGGATTTCAAATATATGAAACTTAGCAAGAAATGGCCTCAATTAGTTTAGATCTTGATCATGAAATTGACATAAGATAGTGGATTTGAACAAATGAACTTGATCACCAATTCTACATCATCACATTAGCTCAACAACATGCATGAATTTTACATGATGAAATAGATCTTTGATTGCTGCAATAAAATTTAATAATCTACCTTTGAATGCCTTCGAAATGCTCTTGAATGCTCTCAATAATGCTCTTGTGAAATCCTTAGCTTGCTTGAAATCTTCTAGGTGAAACTATGTGAAAATAACCTTGCATTTATACTTATCTTACTCTTAATTCCCAAAATTCAAATAATACAAGATGACATTATATTTAGGATTTGAAATAATTAAAATACCACCAAAAACATATTCCAAGGGGGGGTCCTAGGGTTAAGTGAGGACCCATTCACGATAGGGTGAATGGGTCCTAACACACTTAACTAGGACACACTTCGAGAAATATGAAATGTTATGTAAAAAGGGGGTCCTAGGACCTAGTGATGACCCATTCGTCAGGTGGTGAATGGGTTATAGGTCACTAACCTAGGACACATACCTTGCAAAATTAAGTGTTGTGTAATATTATTTAACAGTGTCAGGTTTTATCCCTCAAAATTTGTAATTAATTAGGATTTGATTTGAATTAAAGGGGACAATTAACCTCAATTAATTAATAAATCCCTAGATTAGTGTGAAAGTGTAAAGATACACTTTACAATGCCCTAAATAAGGCACCATTAAATACATTTTATTAAAAAGGGTCCTAAACTTAATGTGAATATGAAAAACACATTACAACACTAAATTAAGGCAACAGTAGGCTCATTTTAATGTTAATTATTCATTTCCAAACTAAGGAAAAAAGGATACTTTTTTAGTTAGTAAAAATATATAAATGAATAAAACTATAAGGATTCCCACAAGAAAGTCCTAAACTAGAGTTAAGACTATTGTTATATTGTGTGGTGGATTCTATAACTAGATAGGTGAAAGTAGGAATAAAAGGTATGGTCGTAGGAGAGGAAACTTGTTTTCCTATTTTATTTTGAGCATTAGTAAGGGCTTGAGCACAATATTTCTATCCCTTGCAAATCATTGATTAACTTTCTAAGTTTATCCACAAGAGGAATTGTTTCTCTCGCCAAGAATTCAATGCTTAAGAATAGTTGAAGGCTATCTAAGTGTTTGTATAATTTTTTAAGTTTATCTAAGTAGGGACATGTGCAAACAATTTCATGTCCACATGAATGCTTGGTGATGAAGTGGACAAAGGAAAATTAGGAGTGGGGAGAGGATAAAAGATATATTGAGTAGATTTGATTCTTTGAGTGAAAGAGTTATGAATCTTAGACTAGACACTAAATATAATTGTAGCATAGGAAGCCACGAGTCTATAACTACATCTCATAGGATCATTTGATATGGAGCACTAGGTCATGGAGCTCGTAAATTGATTACAAGATTCAAGGCACTTAAGTGTTCATACAATGATGGGAAGAATGGATGATAATTATGGAAATAGATACAAATCTCTAAAATAGGAACCAAGCTTGCACAAACATTATAGAGACATAACTATGACTAAAATTTGGAGTGAAATTATCAAGACAAAGGTGAGGGGAACCTAGACCAAAGATGTATTTTTTTGCAAGTTTAAAGATTTGGAAATTTTGTACAATGTTCAAAGGTCTGAGTTTGTCTAGGTTCAGGTCTAACACCCAAAAAAGTTTTGGAAATGTAAGAAACCCTAATTTTTTTACATAAATCAAATGTACATGAATTTTTATGTTTTAAAGAAATAAAATGAATGTAATAAGTCCTAATTTCTTGATAAATGATAATTTATAAAATACAAGGTATGATATCCAACTGAATTATCCTCTAAAATATTGAAAATAAAACACTTTTTAATATTATGAGATGCAAATTTTAACTTTTTCAATTTATAACATGAAATGAACTTTGAAATGATAAAAATTTGAACAACTCTAAGATTTCACTTAAATTTTAAGACAATATATATGAAAATCAAGAGCATATAAAAATGTAAGATATGTCAAGTTCACCAAAATGTGGTGTTAGGAAAGTGGACCTAGGACCTAAATCACACCTTTCCATACATCACTTTCAAAGGACACAAAAATGATCATAAAAGACCACTTGGCTACTATACTTAAGGGAGAGCCAAAATGGTTGATCAAGGTTTTGGTCCTCTTTGGAAAGGAATATGGGAATCAAGAATTGAATTTATTTGATTATGTAAACTAGTTCAACAATGCAAGTACATCAAAATTATGTGAATATAGAAAAACATAGAAGTGCTAAACTGACAAGGAAAAAATGAGAAAAAAAAATCAAAGGGAAAATGAAAAGGAACTTGACATTCAAATTGAGATTGAAATAGTCTAGTCAGGGGTGTGGGTACCCTAGACTGAGAATTAAAGTTTCTAGAATATCTAAATAGTTATTAGTGGGTTACAGTTTGTAGGTGCTTCCTTGTCAGAGTTAGATTTAGAAATTTATTTATTGATAAATAATTTCTCTTTCCCTAATTTTATGGATGAATGTGCTTGCTTGAATGCTTGCTATTGATGTTGATTCTTCAATATTCTCCAAATCCACTTTAGATCTACCACCTACAAGAAAGAGAAGATAGAAAGGGTTGTCATATAGAGGCTTTCCTAAGTCAAACCCTATTTTGGTATTTTCATCTCCATAATGGATATCCTGATGTTGGATTATAAAGAGCGCTTACCCTAGGTCATGAAGAGACAAATAGATAAAAATGAAATCACAAGTGTTGCAACTTACCACTCAGATATGCTTTCCTTGATGGATTGAAGTGATGTAACTCGTGAATCTCATGCAAGGATAATTGGATGCTTGATTGCAATTCATACAAGTGTTAGTACTAAAAAAAACAATGAACATAAAACACATGAAACAATCTTACATGATGCATTGCTAACATGAATCTTGATTGATGAAAAATGTTGTAAAATACTACTTATTTTGCACTTAAATTTCCTTGACTGCTTTTTAGGATGCTCAATTTGAATTTAAATTGATTAGTTATGTCAAATGGTGAAAAATATATATTTATGTATATTTCTTGATTTCCCAAAATAATTATTCTAAAAATAGGACAAATGAATTTGAATTTATTAATATAAAAATGCCAACAATAAAATATGATTAATTGGGCCAAAATAGGGTGGTCAAGGGTGAGGATACCCTAGACTAGACCTATTTTGGGATTTAAGTTGTCGAACTAAATAAATAATTAATTTTAATTCCCAAATTTATCTTGATTTTTAAAAAATGATAATAAAACAGGCAAATGATAAGAATAACTCTAAGGCCCAAGCATTAAGGGGAGCCAAACATAGTGTAAAATTATTAGGGTCAACAATTTATGATTCTACACAAACCAATACCACAAGCATTAAGACTTGATATAGGGTCAACGAGAGTGCACTTTATACCCACAGTATTGACAACAACAATCATCATAAAAGGATTAGATTTACTTTGTACTTCAGGGGGAGGAAGTTCATGTTGATGAAATATAATGTCGAGAGTATCAAAATGAATACATCACATTAAATCATTCACATCATTCAGTCTAGTACAATATTTGGTAATAATCTTCTATAGAGCCTCCTAAAGCATACCATGATATAAATAAGAAATTTCTACAAGGTTCTAGAGAGATATCTTAGCAAGAGTAATATGAAGTTTCTCAATAAGATCATACTTCCTTAAGACTTGGAAAGGGGTTTAGGAGCTAATGATAAAATAGTTTGAGGAAGAGAACTTGTGATATCATTTTATTTATTTATTTGAGTGTTATATGTGTGGGACATTAAGTGAAAATAATTAGCCACAAGCATGCTAGAATCAATACTCTTAGCAACATTAAAATATTAACTAGAAGGTCATGGTGTGTTTGGAATACCAAGAATGATTATTATAGGATGAGAAGATGGAAGTGAATTAGGTGTTGCATGCACACATATTTTAGGATGATGAGGTGAAATAAGTGTTGCATGCATGAATATTTTAGGAACATAATAATTATTTTTGAATATTAATGTACTTATCCAACATCCCCTTAATGGGTGGGATAAATCCATTAACAATTATTGAATTAACATTAATATTTTATCAAATAATATGGGATGCAAAAGAAGGAATAAAATAAGTATTGCTCAACATCTATGTGCGGGGAATGTGATGTGAGGTGAGAGCCTTCATTAAGTAATTATTCATGTCTAGAAGGGAGAGCATTGATAGGTAAATTAATGCTAAAAAATGTATCAATGATTTCATCCTCTTGCACCAAAATATCCTCAAGAGTAAGAGAAATTTTATGAAAGGGATCAAGAAAGAAGAGTGAGATAGGAAAGGGTAAATAACTTTCACATTCTTGTAAGATAACCTCTTGAATTTTCTTAATGAAGCTAGAAAGTGATAGGAGAAAAGACAAATTAGAAATTCATTTAAATTTGGAATAAATAATTCATTTATGATGAAGTTGTTCAAGAAGTTTTAAAGTGTAAGAGTAGTAGGTTCACCAAAATGATCGTTGTAAACCTCTTGAAGAATCTTATATCTCAATCAATTTTATTATTTTATTTTCATGTTTATCCATTATTGGTATATGTGGATTAAACCCATAATTATTCATTATTTATGTATATATATATTTGTAATATTTATTATTAAAGCATCTTGTGAATATTATTTAATGTTGATTATTAGTTTATATGGAATAATTAATTTTAATGTTGAGTCATCGTAATATTATTGTATTAATATTATAGACACTTAAAATAAACCACATATTAACAACACACCTAACATCACCACTTTTGACATCATTCTAGGCTTGTCATAATCACATTCTCATCATCTCAACACTAATTAAATCTAACATCCCTCCATCATCCAATTAAATTTAACATCCCTCTATCATCCAATTAATTTGATAAATCATATTTATTTAATTAAAGTAATATGCTACAACCATTCCTCTAATTGATTAAATAATCTAATTATTTGATTAATCAAATCCTCAAATCCTAATCTAATCCACTATTAATTTGATAGTAATTCCATATAAATAATTTGAAGTTAAAATAAATCCAAATCATTAATTCAAAGTCAAATCACATTATTTTTAATAGCTCAAAAATGGTGACTTATGAAGAAAGTTGCTACCTTGATGCATAATTTTTCTCTTATTTTTTAACATTATTTTGTTATACTCTTAACATCACTTAACTGTTTCAACTTCCATAACAGCTCTTTACCATTTGCAGCTTTCTAACATTAAGTATACATCTCTATTATTTGATTTCATACCAAAATCAGAATATATGGAAGGTAGACAGCTATACATCTCCCTAAAGAGAAAAAAAACACACTCTAATTAATAAGCTTTTGTGTTCCAGTTCTAATATCTTACCAATACATCTCTCGGTAATTATTGTTCAGCATCTCTAATTTAATGTTAATATTGCCTCCAATTCTCATTAGTTAAAATATCATCCCCTTGATTTTTCCATGTAAATAAGCATTAGGGTGCTAACATAGTCAATAGCCAAACAAATGTAGTAGTAATGGCTGACTAAGAGAGATATTTCAGTGTCAATCAGGTAATCTTGATGAAGATTAATGTTACAAAGGATGATTTGAAGATAAGCAAGGATATGTCACCCATGGAACTGCACTTTTCCACTCATATCCTAATCATTACATTCCAAAGAAATCAGTCCCACATCTTCTAACAAGAATAGATGATCTGCTTTCTACCACAATTGTTTGAAGTTCCTATTCTAAATGGTATCGTTAGTGGATGTGGGGATATGTTTGTCTCCCACTATAATCAGTATAGTTCTGCCACCACATCATCTTTTGTTTCTCATTGAACAAGCCAACTCGTTTCATACTAGAGAAGCATGTGTGGATGGTGCATTCAGAAATGGGGCTCAATACGCACTTCCACTGCCATGTTGTCAATTTTCAATGATCAGTTGAATAACAGGAAAAACTTCTTCAAATTAGTACAAGGAAAATCATTGAAAAACACATACAAGTCAGGAATGACCTCGCTTAGAGCACAGCTTTTTAATGGTCATCACTATAAAATCTAATTTAGAAACGATGTGTATCCCAAGTTTGTGATGATATTAAAGGTGGAGAGAATGAATGAGGTGGTGAGAGGAATGTAGAAAGGATTTTATTTTTAAGTATTTCTAAAAATTGTCTTCAATACTCCAAATCATGTGCAACTATCCCATCATTCAAGATAGCTAATTTAAATTCCCCTTTGGACACGCTTGGTAAGCCTTCAAGTGCCATTTCTAGTTCAAAGTCAAATCAATGAGGATAGTCGATTATGAAAGTAGATTGTATTTGAAAGCAGAGTTGTGTAGTGAAGAATGCAAGTAGAGCTAAATAATTAATTATAGATAATACTAATCTCTCCCTTTTTTAATGGTTAGTTTAATGCTGTCTAAACTTGTGTTATTCATGGAACTTTCTTTATTAGTTGAAGTGAGTCTTTTTGGTAAGAATAATGATTTAAGATGTTGAACCATAAAAACAATGGTAGATTAGAAGATTTAATCTTAAATGTTTTACTTAAATATCATTTAAATTAATTTTATTAAAAAATAGTAAATAGTTATTTTATTTTTATTGATTATAATTTATTTGAGGAAATTTTTATGGTTAAGCAGATTTGAAGTGGAGAGCATTAGGATAGATTGTTATCTAAGAAAATTTGTACTATTTATTCTTATGAAAGATGAGTTGTGTGACAGATCAATTTTTTTTGTAAATACAAATCTAAAAACAATGAATTGATGTGCTTGGTAAGTCTCCAGTAGAGGATTAAATCTTATCTAGCATAACTAAATAGAAGTATTGTTCGTATTAAACACAATTTATAGAGGTTGAAATAATAAAAGATAAATTCAAGCTCTAGATTGTAAAAGATGTATATGTCTACATCAAAATGCCCTATTAGGAATCTATTCAAATGATGAGATGTTTATGGCACTAGCTCAATAGAAAAGGCAATTAGTGTCCCCACCTACTATCTTTTTTTCTTCTTCTTTTCTATGTCTTCCTCTTATAAATTTGCATGTTAATTCTAGTTCAAGAATTCCTTATTACTCTTTTTCTCTTGTGGAAGTAGGAAGAATTTTACGTCTTTACACACCAATGTAAAAAAAATTCTTTGCTTACTCTATGGATATGTAATTTCTATGTAATCCCTAGTTAAATTGTTTCCTTTGGTATGGTTTACTTGACCCTTCGAATTGATGTAAATGTGTTACTATTAATAGAGACCTATAGTTGCTCAACCACTTTTCATTGAGCAAAAAAAAATCTTTAATACTACCACAACCTATGTAACCTCCAATAACTCTTGACCCTACTCTTGAGATTGAATATGTACCCATCACTTTTAATAATACTCTTAACACTAGTGTCCATATAGAAGTGTAAGGTAAATATTGTAGCTAGTTTATGAATAGTATCACTTATTACTATTTTTTTTTAGAAACAAGCCATCTTATTAACTAAACATAAGTATTACAAGGAAAATTTCCACTTAAACCTAACTTGTTCTTATTAATAGTTTATATAGAATATCATCCTCTCTCAAAATAGTAATATTATCTAAAGTTATTTATCTTAAAAATTGGTATATAAATCTTCTCCATTGTAGCATTTACCCTAAACTTATCTAGGACCTATTTTACTATTAGTATCTTACCTCATTAAGGAAATATAGGAATCTATTTAAGCAATACCATGGTTTTATGATATTTTTATTGGAAATTTTTCCTAAAGGTAGTCTATAAGAGATATTTTGGGCCTCATACTTATTTAAGCAAGTATCAACATTTTATATGTACCAAAATTTATATAATACCATGGAACATTTTGGATCTTAAAATACACAAGTGATATTCAAAACCATCTAAGGAGGTCATTATTTCTCTCAAAGAATATGCAAGAAGTACTCACTCCTGCTTTAATTTTTTAATCACTCAACAACAGAAACCCATAACTATGTAACAACTTGGTTTTAATTAATTAAACTCACACAACACATCAATTTTTTTGCAACACAATGCTTACAAACAAATTACATTTCAAGGCCATTCATATGCCTTCCCTCTTTGCAATCTCTCTCTCTGCTTGTTCATTCCACCTTGATATCTGACAGCTCTTACTTGAACATTTTCCCTTCTCTCTATTGTCCTTTGTTTTGCATATGGAATTCCATTCGATGCCTCATTTCTACTTTACTTGGTCGATTCTTTACCCTCCTGCACACATTTCCTTTCACAATTGTGTGTTCCTATCTACATATCAATTCAAACCTACCTCACTTTCTTTTCACGTTGTCTCTCCTTGGAAATCATTTTTCTTTTTTCTTTTTGTTTGCAGCCCCTTGGCTACCTTCTTACTTGAGCACCCCTTCTCTTCACCAAAACCATGACTTCTCCTTATGGTGTGACCTGAAAAATATAATGTTAATTATTTTTCCCGGTGCCTAAACTCCTCCATGCACTCCTTTGTCTTCCCTCTACTATGAACACACTTAACTTGATGCCTCTTCCTCTTCACTTGATCGCGACCACTTGTATTTCACTAATCCACCTCTTCATTAAAGATGCAAAGGAATATTTAAACATGCATTTCAAAATTTCCATATCATAATGTTGTCAGCCTAAGGAATAACAAATCAGCCAATCAAGAAAATAAAACATTACACATTCAAATCGGCCAATCATAATGTTTCTCTTCAATTTTTAAAATGAATCTTGTCAATTCATCATTTAAATTCCAAGTCTCTTTACGCCTATTTTCTTATGTGTTCGAATGCTTCTATCGCCTTTGTCCAATCCATTTGTGCATATCCAATAATCGTTCTATGCTTCACACTTCACATACATGTTTACAAGGTAGTCAAAACTACAATGAGTGGATGTCCAAGCTCTTCCATCACATTTAGACTGTGAAGATGGGGATTGACTTTACACTAGCCCATTACATTTGCTTAAAAGATTTTCTATCACCACATTTTATGAGACAACATTTTCATAAAATTTAAGAGGTTTAGGCACTGATCGAAACAAGAGAAACCAAATAAGAAAAAACCAAAATTAAAAGGAAACAACACAATATTTTTGGTTGGTGTTGATTGCATTCCCACTTGTGTACTCCTACACCAGAAATGCTAGGTAGAAAGATTGTGAGCATAGGATCACAATAGCGGAGTTGAATAGTTGTACTACTCTTCCAGGTTTCCATCAATGTGTAGCTAACTCTTTCACTGTCAAAGTGTGCATAAAATTATTTCTTCCTTCTTTTCCAACACCTAGCTGAAACTAGCATCCTTCTCCTCCAACTTTACTCATTGTTCTTCTCTCCTCTCATGGATTCGTATCCACCATTTAACAACCTCCTCCAAAGAATTTTTGTCTCCTATTTTCTTTTGTGGGATCCAACCCACAATTATCTGACCTCCTCTACCAAGCAATATCTCCATCCTTCTCCTCCTTTATGGGTTTTGACCCACTATAGACCATCCACTTCCACCAAGTCTCACTCGTAACATCCTTTACAACCTCTACATGCAAATATGCATCTACATGCAAATCGACAACTACATTCTTCTCCCCATCTATTTGAAACTCCCTATCAAACTCCTCATCACAAATCTTAAAAAAATTACAACCTACCTCTGCATACTCTGTTGTTACAACAACCTCTTTCACCAAGTTTGTTGTTGCTCCTTTATTTCCCTTTAAGTTTTCATTTTTGAACAACTTCTCAATCTCTATCTCAAGCAAGTTACACTCCTCAACAACAACTAAATCAACAACCTTCTTACACAAATCTACATTGAAACTTTCCACATGTCTATGTTCTTCTTGCCCTTCATCCTTTATTTCATTCATCATTCCAAACAAATTATACTCAAAATTTTCAAAATTTACCTCATTTTCCTTCGCTTCTTCAATTTATTTTTTGTTGTCCTTTGCCGCAATGTTTTCATCTCCCATAGCTATCACCACTCTCATGTCTTCCAAAAGAGATACCTCTGTCGCAACCTGTAATGTTTCCACCCTTTTCAATTCTTCATGAATTGTCTCTTCTTCATATCGCTGTCCTAAACTTTCTATGTCTTCCAATAGATCATTATCCACTACAATTTCATAATTTACCTCTTCAAAAGAACCTACTACAATTGATTTTCCTTCTTTTGGGACTGTATGGGCTGCTCCCACACTCTTTTCCTTCCGTTCCCCTTCTATCAAAGGGCTGCAAAACTTCTCATCCTTTGCAATCTTGGTTGTAATCTCCTCTTTCCTCTTGATCCTTTTGCACAAGGATCTCCTCTTCTTTTTCTTCATTCTTCATATCTGCTGCAATCTTTTCTTTCTTCTTTTCATCTTTCAAAGAATTCTCAACCACTTCTTTCTCACCTATTGCAACTTTGATGTTTCTTCTTTCATACAAGCTCATTAGCGCATACTGATGCAATTTATTTCACCACTTCCTCTTGTTTATCCCGCAATAGATTCAACACATATTTTTTCTCATCCTTGATTATGCTATAAGTGTTACTATTGCCATTATGTATAACTTCCCTATACAAAAACTAAGGTTGACTCAACAAAACATGAAAAAAATCCATGGGTACTATATCACATACAATTTTATCCTTATATCTTCCAATGTGAAAAATCACAATACTTTATTCACTTACCTGAATTCGATGACCTCCTTGCAACCAAGAGACAGTATGGCTTAGGGTGCTTCATCCTCTTCAAGTTTAGCTTCTCAACCATTTCCAATGTAACCAAATTATCTCTACTATCACTGTCCATTGTCACTTTGCACCACTTTCCACTGGACTTGCATATAATTAAAAAAAAATCACTCCTTCAAATGGGTTCTTGTTTCACTTTTTGTGGCTTCAAATATTCCTTCTTCATCAACAAACTCTCTCCATGTCTCCAAGACATTTTTCCAAACAATTATGGCACACTCTCAATTTGCAACCAAAGACAAATTAGAGCCAACACTTGCTACCATTGTAGGTCCCCTGCAATAAAACTCTCACTACTATCCACTTCCCAATAAGATTTTAGAAGATGCACCTTCAAGATCTTTTCTACCCACTTCTTCTCAGTGGAAGAGAGTTGTAGACCTTCTACCCAACTTCATCTCTGTTGGAGGACAACCAATGGTGATTCCCATAGAATCAATGGCCTCTGAAATACAAAGAATCAACATTTAAATGGATCAACTAACTCATTCACTTAATTTAATCCTTCAATTATCCAAATATAATTAAATCAATTTTGTTTCTTTCTATTTTATTTTTCCAATTTATTTAACTTTCAAATCACTTAATTCCTACAGGAAGAAATTTTCTTTAACTATAATCTCAATATACATGTGCTTACATATATACACACACATATATGTATATATGTATATATATTAAAAAACAAAATACTGTTTGAACTCTTTATTTCAATTTATATTGAAAATCACATAATAATATGTCTACATACAACAACATATATATAATAAAACCAAATATAAAATTACCATTTGTAGTATGGATTGAACACCAAAGATTGAATGAGAGCTATACCATGGAGCAATCATTTAAAACAATAAGTGCCATATAAGTATGCTTCTTATAAATCGAATCAACAAAAATCATAAACAACCATATCCATGCAATGTGCTATTCGAAAGAATACTCAAATAGGCATAAGCGTAAGACATACAATATAAAGGGGAAGGATGCAATGAATAGAATCAATCACCAAATGTAAAGTGGCAACATTGAATACTAGTGATAAGGCGTATACCATGCAACTCAGACAATGGTTGCCAAGGATATCACCATATAAGGTGTCAAAAAATATTACCTATTATATACAAAATTGACACTGCAAAATGGAATTCAGCTCAAATGGTTTACAAGGTAGGTATTGGGAGTGTAAAAAATTTCCTTAAGCTAAATCCAAATATTTTACAATCTAAACCTTGAAGCCTACCATGGTAGCATGGCCGCTAGGGAGTGAAGGAGGCACCTGGCCACTAGCCATGGCTGGGCCGACGCCATGTAATATCAACATCTTTCAAAAAAAATTCCATAGTAAGCAATGAGTTGTGGTACCAAAACAAATGATTACGAGGTTAAGAATTTTGTAGGAAAGAAATGGCAGAGATAAACCAATAACCTAGCATACAAAATTGAAAGGTTTTAGGTTGAGAGCACAATTTCGAGAGCAAAGATGAGTAAAACAGAGACATATGCCAAGATAAAGCATAAACGATTGACAAATATTTCAGTCACATTGCTCTGTTGGGTAAGCAATCAAATTGTGGAAGCTTAGAGAAATAATAAAATAAACATAATACACAAAAGAAATGGGGATTTAGGGAAGCAATGAAATTACAAAATATGCACACAAATCAATTTACAAGAAGGGATTTTAAGAACCTTCAACAATAGCATTCGTTAATTACTTCAATTTGAAAATAAATACACAAGAAATGTTTTATTTCCGAGTAGCATAGACATTCAAGCATTTTTTTCTAAGACAGAGATAAAAAATTTAGAAATAACTTTTAGTAAATGTTTCAATTCCAAATTAAGTAGAGGTAATATTCAAGAAGCAATGGAACCTGTTTTAAATGATTGGCATGACTGATGATTTGATGTTGAGTTCAACCTTCACAACTTGTAGCTCCAACTTCTTCAGAACCCCAAACAATTTTTTTTTACAGAATTCCAATTCAAAATCCCCCAAACAAGATAAAAGTCTTCAAAACCAGAAGATATTCAGGGAACCAAAAACCACCCTCTTTTTCCTAGAAAACCCCATTTAATTATATTAAAAATATCACAAAAAGTAATTGTTTTCAAAAATGAAAAGTTGTAGAAGATTCCCTGTAGTTTATTTTTAGATGATAATTAATTTTCTTATGACAACTTGAGCTGCATGTTGTTGCATGCTCACTGGGACAGTTATGTGCAGTCTCATTTAGAAATTTCATTTAATGCTTCCATAGACCAACTTTAATATTTATTTATCATATTACTATTATTATTTAACCATTTATTTATCGCAACATTCATTATAATATTTTATTTTATATTACAATATTTTACCACCCTTTTAATTTATTATAAACCATCATTATTAAAAAATATATTTAAAAATCCATTTTTTCTTCCCTCTCTCCCCTCCTCCATCCATGTTTGAACAACCTACGCGCATGGTGGAATTTTCCCTGGGGGTACCCCACAGTCCCCCTCTGCACCCCCTGACCTGAGCCTCACCTTGTCTCTTTCGGACCCGTGTCCCTCGGGAGACACTCCTAGAGGGTCCGATCCTTTGGCAAAAAATATTTTAGTGCCTTTCGTGTCGTCGATTGAAATGCCAGCAATCATGTTTCTTCCATAATCAAATGGGTGGAAGGATATTTTGACCAATGGTAAATAGAGCTCCTTTCCTCCTCCTTCTCAAGAGGTTGAATTTTTTGCTTCTGGAACAGATTTCACTATCTCTGATACAATTAGCCATAGGAGTTTCTCCTCCATGGAGAATGCAGTTGTGGGTCGTGTTCTCTCCTTTTGACCCACTATTGATATGTTTGAAGATGGGTTGCTGCTAAATGGCATCTCAAGGGTAGTGTGGAAATTTGTGCTATGTCAGGTGGTCTCTTCCTTTTCAAGTTCACGACTTCTGAAGATCTGGTTTTTTTCCTTTCCTTTGGACCTTGGGTTTATGGAAAACACAGTTTGGCTTTATGCTGCTGGACGCTGGGGTTTGATCTTGCAGTTGATCTGAATAAGTCAACTCCAGTTTGGATTCGCTTTGCCCAGAATACCATTGGAATATTGGGATGAATCAATCTTCAAAAGCATTGGTGATTCCTTGTGTCAATTCATAACTTCTAACTCCATCACCAGATCAAAGTCTAGGTTAGTGTTTTCCCATTTTTGTGTGAACATTTGTGTGAATAAGTCGCTCCCTAACTCTATTAAGCTTTGCTCAAAGTTTGGGACATGGGTCCAGCCTGTGTTCTATGAAAATGTTGTAGTCTACTATTAGAAATGTGCCAAACCTAGGCACCTTATTTCTGATTGTAATTCCTCCTTTAAGAAGGAGTTTAACCCGAGGGACTCTATTGCTACTGCTAGCTCTCCTTCTAAAATCAATGACCCGATCAGTGGTGCTATGGCATTGTCACTAGATTTATCTGATCTTCCTAATTCTGGGGTTCCTTCTTCTAAGTTAGAGACTAGTGTTGCTCCTCCTAACTCTGGTGTTCCTATTCCTGAGTTAGTGACCAGTGTGGATCCGGCTTCAGGTCTTTCTAATCTTTCCTTAGCTGAGACTTTGGCTTGTGGAAAGGTTTTGGAAGTAGATGATCCATCCTCTAGCCCAACTTTTGGGGGCGTTGAGATTATTAGTGGTGCCCAGCTAGAGGTGGCTTCAGAGGGGACTAGTGAGAATAGAGGGGAAGAGGGTGAAATTTGGGAGGATATGGGTAATGGAGATGTGATAGCCTCCAACTCTGAGGACTCAAAGATGGAGTGTGTTGCAGATGAGTATAACTGGGTAACCCCAAAGAAAAAAGGGAGGAAGAAAAAGGCGGATGTGGGTGGAGAGTCCAAGCCTGGTAGGCCATCCTAGAGATCGATGAGATTAAGAGAAACCACAAATGAGATTGCCATGGGTAAACAAAGTACATTGGAAATGTCCTCCAAGAAAGGTAAAAAATGAAGGTCATGTCATGGAATGTGCGTGGGCTGAACAACTCCCATAAGCAACTTGCTTTAAAAAACTATGTTTTAGAGCATAAGATTAATGTTTTACTGTTACAAGAAACCAAGATGAAAAAAACTAATTTTGATAATATAGCTAAGCACTTATGGCCAAGGACCACTTATTACTACAGTGATGCCGAAGGGGCTTTTGGGGGTCTAGTTGTGCTTTGGAACCCTTCTAGATTTAATGACACTAAACTATTCTGTTGTCGGAGTAGTGTTGGTGTTTCTTTTACCTTCCCTGGTGGCTCTTGGTCTCTTATCAATGTTTATGCGCCCAACCAAAGGAATGCTAGATATGCTCTGTGGCAGGTTCTTTCTAATTGGATAAAAAACAATAGTGGGTATCGGTGGCTTGTGGTTGGGGATTTCAACTCCCCACTATTTCCCTCAGAGAAAAGCAATGGTCTAATTGATTATTCTAACAACATGGAAAACCTAACAAACTTTCTAAGTTCTGTTGGCATGATTGACATAGACTTATCAGACCAAAATTTTACCTAGACCAATAGATGTTTGGGGGAAGGATTGATACAAGTTAGATTGGATAGATTCCTTTGTTCTAGTAACTAGACTGGCTTGCTCAGTGCCACTCTGTGGGCTCTGCTTAGGATTGTCTTTGATCATGATTTGCTATTACTAACTTCGTGCGACCAGTATGTTCTCGAACCTTTCCCCTTCCGATTTGAAATTATGTAGAATTCCCGCCCTAATTTCAAGAATGGGTTCTCCCATGTTTGGGATCTTTTTTAAACTCAAGCACATTAAATGCATGGTGAAAGGCTAGAATAAAAGGGTTTTTGGGGATACTTTCTAGGAGAAAAAAATTCTTGGGGAAAAATTGAAATTGGTTTAGAAGAAAATGGAGGGTGATATCAATCTTCCTACTTGCAATCAAGAGAAGGAGAACTGAAGGGAGTGGGAATAAATTCTTAAGAAAGAAGAGATTTTCTAGAAGCAAAAGTATAGGGCTCAATGGATGAAAGAAGGTGACAGGAACACCTCATTCTTTCATATTTCTGCTCTCAAACATAAGAAAAGGAATCAAATAACCAAGTTATACAATGCTCAAGGGGAGATTTTCAATTCGCCTTCCCTAATCGGTTTAGTGGTTGCATATTAATTTCAGAAGGCTTTGGCATCTCCTGAGGAGGCTTCTAACCTGAATCTTGATAGCATGATGTTAGACCTGCTCCCGACTTTAATATCTCAAAGTGATAATTTAGGGATCCTCAGTGTTGTCACTCCTGAGGAAGTTAAGTTGGCCACTTTCAGCATGGGGGCATTCAAAGCTCCAAGCCCTGATGATTTCCCTCTGGCCTTCTTTTAGACATTTTGGGAGATTGTTGGTGAGGACCTTCTTTTAGCTGCTAGTGATTCTTTCAAATCTGGTAAGATTCTTAAGCAACTAAATCACACTTTCATAGCTTTAATTCCCAAGGTTGCTAATCCTCAACATATGACTGACTTTCACCCCATCAGTCTATGTAATACTTTTTATAAAATCCTCTTTAAAATCTTGGTTAACCACATCAAACCGCTTCTTGATAAAATTATTACCCCTACTTAGAAAGGGTTTGTGCCTGGTCGACATATCCTTGATGCTAGACTATAACCAACCATGAAATACTCCACTCCATGGATAGATGCAACTATGTTGGTATGGCCCTTAAGCTTGACATGTCTAAGACTTATGATAAGCTGATCTAGAACTTTGTCCCTAAAGTCCTTGCTAAGTTCAGATTTAACCAATAGGTGATTAATATAATAATGGAATGTATTATGATGGTCAAGTACTCTATTTTGGTTAATGGGTCTCCCTTTGGGTTTTTTCATGTTGGGAGAGGTATCAAACAGGGTGACCCCCTTTCTCCTTATCTATTTATCATGGTGGCAGATGTCCTGAGCAAAGATTTCTCTAATATGCTATCTGAAGGGTCCATTAAGGGAATTAAGGTTGCTTCTTCCCTAGCGCCGACTGTGATTCAATAATTTTTAAATGATACCTTTCTCTTTGGAAAAGCCTCTATGATTGAAGCCAGGAAATGGATAAATTGTATTAACAATTATGCTGCTTGTTCTACACAATGCATTAACTATGATAAAAGCATGATTTACTTCTTTAACAACATTCCTAACTTGCAAACTCGGGTGACTACTATTCTAGGCTATTTGGGTGGTATGTTTCCTTCGATTTACCTTGGGTTACCCCTTACTGTCAAGGAAGTTACTCCTAATTTTTGGAATTCTATATTGGAAAGGATCCAAAGGAAGTTGGATGGGTGGAAAGGTTCCTTACTTAACCATGCTGGTAAGTTGCAACTTATTTTTGTTGTTCTTCAAGGTATCCTTATCTATTTTCTATCTATTTTCAAGATGCCTAGATATATTGCTGAAAATTTGGAGAAAATTCAAAGGACTTTCCTTTGTCAGGGATTGAGGAAAAAAGAAATTCACCCTGGTTAAATGGGACAAGGTATGCCAACCTAAAAGTTGTGGTGGGCTTGGGATTAGGACTATTTCTAATACCAATAAAGCTCTTATGACTAAAGTGGGCTGGGATCATTTGAGGGATAGGAAGGATTGGTGTAAGATCACGGATGCTAAGTACCTACAAAACTGGCCTTTGATTGACTGCCTCTCGGAAGCTCACCCTACGGGGTCCCTGGTTTGGAAGTGTATATGTAGTTTGCAGGATCTTCTAAGAAATGGGATCAAATAGAAGATTGGTAATGGTAATAGAACTAGATTCTGGGAGGACACTTGGTTAATTGAAACTCCCATGGAAAATTCTAAATTCAGGAACCTTATGGGTTTGGCTCAACAATATTTTGGTACTTATATTAGTGATTGCCTTCTTGGGCCTCAGGGTGGTAGGAAATGGAATGAATTAAGCCTTTGCTGCCCTTTTTTTCCTAATTTGTGTCTCCTTACCAAGAACCTGCAGGAAAATATCTCCCTCACTAGGATTTCTTCTTCTTGCAGGGGGATGAATTCTTTTGTATTCATGATAATCAGGGCGATCTTTCAGTTAAATTGGCATACAATTTGCTGTCAGACTAGGGTATTGTCATTGATTTGTGGAAGAAGGTTTGGAATCATCACATGATCCCGAAAGTTAATTTATTTTGGTGGATTGCCTCCCATAACATGATTCTTACTCAGGAAAATCTAAGGAAAAGGGGGTTTCGGATCCCCAATAGATGCATTTTGTGTAAATGTAATGAAGAATCGATGGATCATCTACTGTTACAATGACCATTTTCTATGGAGGTGTGGGAGTTAGCTTTAAGAAGATTGGGGATCCAATGTATTATGTGTAAGGACATCACTTCCTTTATATTGAGCTAGTCTGGACCCTTTAACCACCCTTTAACTCATGAAATTTGGAAAGTTCTAGGTCCCTCCCATTGTTTGATGGTCCTAATGGAAAGAAAGGAACAATAGGTTCTTCAGGAACATTGAAATAGATCCGAAAGAGGTGTTTGGTTTTGGGTCTCAGCTCATTGTGGAAAACATCTTTCTCTTCAAAGGGAAAACCCCAGAAAAAGGTCCAACTGAGGTGGAAATTAGCATGGCAAAAGCTTGGCACCAAAACCTGGATGCCAACTCTTATGACAACTCAAGGTCCCTAGCTTGGAGTGCCACTAGTTGGAAACCCCTTGAGAGGGGTTGGTATAAACTAAATTTTGATGGGGCTAGTAAGGGCAACCCAAGCAGAGCAAGGATAGGAGGTGTGATCAGGGAATACAAAGGAGATCTTGTGGCTAGTTACACTAGGGGATTGGTGTCCATTCTTCTATGATTGCTGAAGCTAAAGCATTGTTGAAGGGCTTACAGTTGGCTATCTCCATGGGGATTGATAATTTTCATATTGAAGGAGACTCTAAGTCTATTATTGATGTTGTTAACTTTGACAGATTGCTAGGGTGGAGTACTAAAGATATTCTTCTAGACATTAGACTTTTTGTGTCAAAATTAAAATTTAAAGTTGCAAACCATATTTACCAAGAGGGGAACCAAGTGGCTGATGCCTTAGCCAATCTGGGCACACATTGGAAATTGGCCAAATGCTGGCGTGCTTTAGGGAACTTACCTCTTGACATCTAGGGTTTAATATTGAATGAACAAACCCCATACCTGACTTATGATGATAACTAAACATGCTCCTAGCTGGCTTATTTGGGGGATCCACATGCTTGTCTGTTGGGCTATGTGGAAAATTTTTATTGAAGAGATGGATAACAAGTGGCATTTTTCCAATCATGGGATGGAGTCAATTTTGAAAAAGGAAATCATGAAATGTTGCGTTAAGTACTTGATGATTAACTCTAAGCTGGACCGTACCTTATGTAATCTCCTTTTGGGGATCTTGTTAAACTATCGTATTTCCAAGTTCCTTGATTTTTATTTTGATGTGACTAATAATTATGAGATAAAGCTCCTTTTTCACTTTCTTTTGTCTGCTATTTTGGATCCACATCCTTTAGCTATCCTATTTTGGTTAACTATTTTTGGCCAAACCCTGATAGCTAACCATTTAGATGTTTCTAATTCTGGCCCCACAACCATCTTACCTAGATTTCTATGCCTTGTCCACATGGAAGGAAAACCTTCCTTTCCTTTCATGTCCTACTTAGCTAATTGTATGCAGAGATCCTCATTTATGATTCTACTAAGATTGCTTTTAGGAATTTACTAGCTCATACGTGCAATCTATCCTTAGCGTTGATTATCAAAAAATGTTGTCTTTGGCCTAAAATCCTTAATGTGTGGATGTTTTTGGGTGATCCCACAATAGCGGTTTACAATTTTTGGCCAAACTGGACACTAAAATATTTTTTGTTAACTAAATCTTCACTTTAGGGAAACTATAGCGATTAAATCATGAGGAATTTGAAGATGATGCAAACTAGAGTTTCATGACATTTTGTTTGTAAATTCTAAATATATTTTTTTCAAAATTTTTGGAATTAGATTGCACTTCTTTTTCCATCTCCCTCGAAAACTAGTTTTTTTTCAGAAAACAACATTTTAAAAAAGTGACGCTCACCGTATAACGTATAAATTTTTTTCCATGAAGGATAAAATTCTAATTCTTTCAAATTTAGATTTGTAAATCCAATATCTAGTGCTTCCACTTGATTAGATAGTTTTTTATTGAATATTTTTTCTTTAATCAAGTTTCAAAGTCAAACAAATTACAATCTAGACATAGCACGATCGTATAACGCATAACTTTTTTTGTATGTATCAATTTTTTTTTTTGCTAGATCAAGGACTCCAATATTTGGTGGACTCATATTTTTTATTTTTTAATTTATAATCTTCTATTTTTCTGCATGTGTAGAATAGAGAGCTTGATTTTTGGTGAAAAACCTACATTCACAAGAAATAAAAAATAAATATAATAATCAAATTAAAGGGTGAAGCCACAATAGTGGTTTACAATTTGATGGAGGAAGAAAAACTAAGAAAAAATGACCCCATGGCAAAAAAATTGGTTTTAGGGGTTCGAATAAACCTATAAGTTCGACCGAACCAAAGAGGGGTTCGAACGAACCTATTTAATTACTGGGCCCACATTTCCCGCCTAAAAAATAAAAGGAATATTCATAGTGAGGGGGGTTCGAATGAACCCTGGTTCTAGCGAACCCCCCTTTTCCCTGATTTTTGACATTTTTTCACAAAAAAACCTATTTTTTTACGTTTCGAAGCTTGGGTTGAGGATGAAAATGGAGGAATATTTACAAACCCAACTAGAATCAAGTATTCCTTAGAATGATCTATCCAAAAAATATAAATTTAATATGTTTTGGTTTTATTATGTACTTGTTTTTTTAGTTTTATTAAACATAGGTTTTTCATTGAAAATGAAGGTCTTTGTTCTGCACATATGGAAAAATAGTAGATTATCAATTTTTTTTTTGAAAAATATGAGTACACCAGATATTGAAGCCCTTGATCCAACAAAAAAAAAATGAATTTCAATATATACAAAAAAAGTTACACGTTATATGGTTGTGCTATGTCTGAATTGTAATTGGTTTGACTTTGAAACTTTATTCAAGAAAAAATATTCAATAAAAAACTATCTAACTAAATGGAAGCACTAGATATCGAAGTTGTAAATATAAATTTGAAAGAGTTAGAATTTTATCCTTATGGAAAAAAAGTTATACATTATACAATGTGCGTCACTTTTTAAAAATGTTGTTTTTTGAAAAAAACCAATTTTCATGGGAGATGGAAAAAGAAGTACAATATGATTCCAATAATTTTGAAAAATATATTTTTAGAATCTACAGACAAAATTTGATGAGACTCTAGTTTGTATCATCTTCAAATTCCTCATGGTTTAGCTGCTATAGGTGCCCGAATGTGAATATTTAGTTTAAAATAATAATTTAAGTGTCCAATTTGGCCAAAAATTGTAAACCACTATTGTGGGATCAACCTAAATTTAATTAAAATTATACTTTTTTGGAAGCTTATAATAAGGACTACATACTTACAAAAAAATAATTTTTAAAGATATTCATTTGATCCCCCAAAAGATGAATCAAAAGTTCTTTTTTATCAACCTTTTGATAAGTGTAAAGGAGGCTTCGTTATAGGTATGGTTTAAAACTAGCGTGGTTCTATCCAAGGGGGCTTGGTCTAAGGTGGTTTGATCAAACCCTATTCAATTGGAATCCTTTAAATGGAACTTTTCAATGCTTAAATCATTATATTTTCTAAAAATATGTGATTTCAACAAAAATCAGGATCTCCTAGAAAGTGTAAACCACTATTGTGGCAGCACCCTTTTTCACCTTTCTATTTTCTCTAACCTTGTTTTTTCTCAGAGTTCCTAGATATCCAGTGTGCAAAGTGGTATTATGGGAGGTGATAGGGTGTGGACGGAGCTAGATAAATATAGTGAATTCCACAAGGATTTGCTTGTTTGGCACATTTGTGTCTAGGGTGGTCTTCTCCTCTTATGGAGAGACTTGTGGGGCATGACCCTAATATGTCTGCTCAGTTTGTCAACTCGTGGAAAGATCAAAATGTAACTATGGGTGGAATTTCCTTTATGGTGGATGAAGAAGTGAATGCGTAGGCGACATGTCTCTAGTGCATTGGTATGAAGCATTCAAAACACACCAAAACCTAGGACAATGAAAGCATGAACAAGTTCTTTGTGGGGAATGAAGCATTGATGCACAACCAGTCAGGTTTTGACCATCAGGCACTCCCTCTTCTGTGGAACCTGGTGTGCCTTTCCTTAATGAAATATGTGATGCTGGAAGGTAGGTACAAGACCTATTACTTCTACCATTTCCCTCTATTGAATCACCTTAGGCATAAAGTTTTGTTAAGCTTTCATTTTGTCCTACTTATGGACCTTGAAAATTCTGTTGAAAAACGTGTGGAGGTTGCTGCTCTGAATCCTAATGATGCTATGCCCTTATCTCTTCACCAGGGCCTCATCTTGAGGATCTACCACTTCCACCTTGCTTTGTGCCTACCTAAACCTATCTCAGCTATTCTCATTGAAGAGATTGAGCTTCCCTCTGCGACCAACTTATCCCCAGCTGAATCTAAAGGCCCTGCTAGGAAAAATCAACCAGCCCCTGCTGACTTGCTAAAACTGAAACTTTCTACAAAGAAGCTTAAAGGAAATGAGGGAGTAGCCCAGACTAGCACAACGGCTACTCTGTGTGAACTCAAGTCAACCCCCACCAAGACTTCTAGCAAGCTCACCTTGAAAAGGAAAGGCAAGGTGGAAGGTAAAAGCTTGAAGGAGCCTCTAAGCAAAGGAAAAAATGTGGTGACCACAGACTCTATGGGGGATACAGTGGTTGCAGAGATGGTGGTTGTAATGCCATCATTAGATGCTCTAGTAGGTTGGCTAAGAATAGGAAAAAAGGTGTAGGTTAAAGATTTGGATACAACAGAGGAGCTGTTGGACAACAAAGATAGTAGGGCTCAGGAGGTTGCAGATGGTGAGGAGGAGGAGCTTGTGAGAGGTCCTGGCTCCATCCCTGATTTGGGAAAAGTTTAGAAGGAAGGTTCATCCTCTCATTATTTGGAACCTCTGGATGTGGGTCAGGTTGTTCATGATAACACTTTTTTTGGTGGGGAGGAGCTCAGTGTGTTGAAAGAAAGATTGGACAAATTGGACAAAAAAATTTGTGGCTTGATTCGCTTCATGGTCAAGCTGGTTCACTGTGTCATGAGTACCCTATCAGCGGTGATGAAGGATGAGATGGACATGAAAAAGACCGAAGATTCTCAAGAGTGGGTGGTAGATTATGTCATCTATCTTCTGTCTAAGAACTAGGAAGATGCTAAATAGTTTGCTACTGGTCTGTTGTTCATCCATGTGTTGTTGATCCGTTGTGTGTTTTTTGGCTTTCTATTTTTTATGCTTTTATGAACTTGAAATTTATTGGCCCTTGTGGATCTATGTGAAGGGTACAACACATTGTAAATGCTGCTTACTTTATCAAAAACAAATATATTTATATTTAGTTATCAAAATACTTTTTAACTTAATAATTTAATTTAAAGAATTAATTAATCAAGAACGAACTTTATATCTATTTATCAACATGCTTTTACTTAATAATTTATTTAATACATCGATTGATTAAAACAACATTTATAAATTGAATCTAAATTAAATAGCCAAATATCAATAACAGTTACCTAAACATAGGTAAAAAATGAGACCAACTGACCACAAACAACAAACAATGTTGACGGGGTAATTGACTGGATACTCATCCTCTTTGAGGATGATGGCTAGGGTAGGGGACCAAATGTTATCTCTGTTCAACAATTTCCATTGGGTTTAAGGCACACTCAGACCTGTAAATTTAGGTGGAGTTGATACCTGGTACCTACAACCTACAACAAAAAAAAGGTCGAACACACACACACACACACACACATATATCATACAATCAGACACATCGTGAAAGGAAATCACAATGTAGCAGGATACTCACAAATGAGTAATGTGATATTGTCCCTTTTACCAAAACGCATCACCCAAGTAACCACATCATCACATAACAATCAGTTGCTGAACAAACAAGATAAGTACAATCACTAGATACTTTCATAACAACCATGATCAAATAATCACATAATTCTCATAAAGAGATTAATCCACATAATCAAATAAGTCCATATAACAGTCATAAGATGTGCATAAACTCAAGTAATAGAATTATCACCAAAGTATCATCAAAATGTCATCGTAGCAGAGAGTCCAACATTAAACAAAGTGTCATAATATCTGATCCTAAGCAGAACAACTACTAGTCTAACAAAGATAGTATGAGGGGCACTACATCCTCCTCCCCTAGAATTAGGCTTACTCCTAGAAGCTTGGAAATAAGAAAGGTATAACTCTCACATCCAAGATGCATCCTCCTAGGTAGCTAAAGTCTCATCATTAGAACCCAACTGGACCCTCACCTTCTCAACGTATCGACCCTTGAGGGCGAGTCTCCTATGCTCTAGAGTGCCCATAGGCTCCAGAATTAGCTGCCTATCCTCTACCTGTAACCTCCACAATTGTTCCTTGATGATCTACCTGGTGGTTATCAACCATTACAAATACTCTGTGAGACCTACCTGCATCACCCATTGTCAACTCTGACACTATTGGCCTTTGACTGAATCCTAATGTGCTCTTTAAAGGACACTATTTAGCTATGTGGCCCTGCTAGCCGCAAGAAAAACAACCTATACCTCTACCTCCTGGGGGTGCACTGGACAGCTAGAAACTACCTCTACTGGCTACATTCAATGTGCTATGAGCTGATTGTCTAGGACGATAATGTTTAGATCACTGTCAACTCCAAGTTTTCCTAGACTAAAAATGATCACCTTGCTAAGACTGAGAGTTCACAGGTTTTAATTGGGGACGTTGTTGCTACTGTCCACTCTTAGCAGGTGCATGATGGCTCCTAGAGGAATCCATTGCCTGAGATTGGCCACCTTGAAACTCAAACCCTGTTGGAGGCACACTACTAATTTGAACATCAATCAACCAAGTCAGCCTCCAAACCAACACTAGAACTATTGAAGGTAGGAGAACATGCTCTCAAGAGATCCCTCATATGACTTGCTACAGCTGTGACATCTCTCCTCCAAGGATAAATTTCTCTTTCCATAACCACCTGCTGATTACCCTCCTATCTAGGGCCTAGGTAAGCAAGAATCTCCTCAAGCAAGAGACATAACTAAGCTCCCTCTAACTCTGGTTGGCCATGATTCTGACCACCATTTCCCTAAATGTTCTGAGGGCCCAAGTGTTCCTCACGATCACTCTCATGGGAACTTTGAGAAGGGGTGTTCTGGTGGTTAGCCCCACAACCCTTACCTTGATCTCGACCTCTAGTCATCTCAGAGCACAACATAATCTCAAGATTCTAAGCACTAGGACAACATAATGGGCTCATATTAACTAGAGTACCTAGTGTTAGAACTTGGGCTCTGATACCAGGTGCAACGCCCCGCCAAGGAACCCTAGAGGAAAACACTACAATGTCACATTAATGATTTTTTTTTAAAAGTAAATAATAGTGAACATGTACATTTTAATCAACCACAATAATTGATTAAACAATATGAGCCTCCATAACATATTATTAGATAAATAGCATGAACAAAAATTTATCAATATCTAACAAGTATAAATACAAATTAAATTTCATGAGAGTACATCACAACTCATTACATCATTGCATTGATTACAATAAGGCTTCCCGAATACAGATGGGAAGATTATATCAATATTACAATAATAGTACATTTGAATATGCAAGACCAAGACATATACATAGATACTATCTTCTTGAACAAGTGCAAGGTTAGGAATTTTCTATATAATGAACAACCTCCACACACATGGACAACTACAAGGGAAAATAGAGGAAAAAACACCAAACTCTCAACCATGTGGAACCCTAAGGTCCATCCCCATGCTAGGAATAAAATAAGGTCCCACTATATCAAACAATCAAGAAGACAAAAGACCAACATAATAAGGCTAGAAAAGAATCCAACACATCACTACAACAACATGAACATCACAAATCACATACATTGCTTCCAGAGGCACACACACAACAAAAGGGGAACACAGAACTAGGGAATGCTAGATTGCAATAGGGAAGAGTTTCATCGCATGGTCCTAACATGGGTTACCTTGGCAATCCCTCACTAGAAGCTGGCCCCCATCTATGGTTACCCTATCAACCTCTCACTAGGTCTCGACCCCATAGGTTAACACATGCAGAACCAAAATTCCTTTCGTGAGGACAAGGAAGTTGATCTTGCCAACTAGGCTTTCTCAACCCATCCTTAGCCTAAACGAGCACTACAGGCATGGGAAAGGAATTTTTTATCTTGTTTATGTGAAAATTACCCATCCCCCAATTCATTAATTAGGTTATCACTGAATTAAGAAACTCCCAAATGGGTTACCTTGGACACCACTTTGGGTTCTAGCCCCCATTGAGAGCCACTCCCCCTACTTGCATATAGAAGACCCTACACAACAAGGTACAAACAATCTCGTACACTTAACAATTTCACATGAATTCCCACACAAAGAGCAAGGCATAGACCATCTCACTTGTAATTCACAATCACAAGAATGAATGAATAGTGCAAGGAATGCACACATCTCAAGCACATTAACAACCACTTCAAATGAAACCATCATAAAACCATACATGCAAAAATACTTCTTCCTAGTCTTTGGAAGACTACCACTTTACATAAAAGATTCTCACCTAAAACAACAATTAAAATCTCCTCGTTTCCACTAATTAAACACTTTATCTACACAAGCACATAAATAAAAATTGCAACCAAGAATTCAGCTATTAGCGAATACAAAGAATCAGCATTTAATTGGATCAACTTGTTGGCACATGGATTGATTGTTGGCATATGACTTGAGGAGATTATTGGTATGGGTTCTAGTGTTGTCATTGATGGCAACTAAATTCACTATTGTGGTCTGCAGATCCAAACCTGGTCACACTGATAGTTAAAGTTAAGTACAATGTATTATCGACAAAGAAAATGAAGAACAGGGTATCCGGTTAGTATCTCAATCTGTATGCTTCACCAGATCATCATTTCGTGTTGTGGATCCTCGGGATAGTTGGATATGCATCTATGTTATCTTTTTGTTAAGTCTTGTTAACTGGTGTATGAGTAAAGTGAGCCAACAAGATGTTTTTTTTGTCCATTTGTTCATTATGGTTGACCTAGTCAATGTAGCATGTTGTGGATGTATAAGGGATGATTGTTTAAATGTTTCTATGTTTGGGAATTTTATTTTGGGTCCCAACTATGTCAAGGCTGACTTGTATGGGTGCACATTATAAATTGTTCATGATTTGAGCCGACATGTGGAGAATACTATATTTTGTGTGAAGCCAACATATAGAGTTTGAATTCTTGCTAGCGAATATATATGTGAGTTCAGGTAATTCATTTTGGTGTGTGTGTGATATGTGTAAGTGTGTATAGAGAAAAGAATATGTGTATTTGTGTGTGAGAATATTAGAAGATTAGTTGAGAAAATTTTTCTAGTACAAAAGAGGATTTGGTGGCAGAGCAAAGTGAAGTGCAGAGTTTAACAGAAGATTCAGAATTTGATTCATGAGCTTCACCGAAACTAAAACCAGACATTGTAGATGCTATCTTCTCAGTTCAAAATTTTTGTTGTAATCACAAACTTTTTGTAAGGCAGTGAGCCTTCCTTATTTTGAGTAGGGAGCTATAGGAAGTGTGCTTAAATGCATGTGCATTCCCTTTTGTTCATACTTTTAGCAGAGTATAAATTGTGGATTAATCTCCACCGTGGTTTTTCCCCTAATAGGGTTTCTACATAAAAATCTTGGTGTTATGGTGTTTTGATTGTCTCTCTCATCTATTTACAAGTTTATTTCAATTTAAATGTTGTGAATGGTTTATGATTTGAATTGAAGTTTAAATTTTGTTGAACATTGATTCACCCCCCCTCTCAATCTTCCTTGAGTCCAGCAATTGGTACAGAGTAGGTTCCTCTTCGGATGCTTAATAGCTTGAGGTGGATCTTGAAGTACAATGGACTCTAGTGGTCTTCAACAACAACTTATGGTAGTGCTTGATGATCTTGTTCAATCTAAAGTAGAAGTCCTAGAGTTAAAAGAAAATCTTGTAGATGTTGGAAAATTCATTCAATCATTAAAGGTTAAAATCAATGAATCAAGATAAAAGAGGAAGGAACTATGTGATCAACTAAAACAAAAAGAAAATAAAAGCTTGGAAGATGTTCACCTGAATTAGACCCTAAAAGAAATAACTAAAGAATGTGAAAAGATTGCTAGGGACAATGCTACTCTAAAGCTTGAGATGGAAACTGTGGTGATGAAGCTAAGGAGATTGAAGAAAGAAGAATGAGGAGAATTTGAGTTAGTCCTTGAAAGAGAAATATGAAGAATGCAACATAGTTAATAGTGGATTCATTCAGATGGAGATTGAACTGCAACAATACAAAAATAATGAACAAGAGCTTGAAAGACAAATAGTTATTCTCAAAGATGAACTCACTACTGCAAATGAGTACAAGGAGAAGTTTAGAACTAGTTCTACTAAGCTTGATGAGCTGACTAAAGGATAGAAGGATGCAAATGATAAGCGAGGTCTTGGATATGAGAAGGAAGAAAGCTCCAGATATGAACATAAGGATTCCAGACAAAGAAATTAGATGAACAAAGGAAAAAGGTATCTAGTAAGACCACCCAATGCTCAGAAGTTTAATGGTTACTACTTTTCTTGCAATAAATTTGGTCATATAGCTTCTTAGTGTAGAAGAAAAGAAAATTCAAGCAATCCACCATTTCCCGATTAGTGTTTTAGTTGTAATAAGTTTCATCATAAGTCAATTGAATGTAGAAGTATGGTTGTCAGTATAAGGAATGTTAAATGCTACATCTGTGGAAAATTTGGACATGTTGCTAATCAATGCAGATCAAGGGGAAGTCAATGGAATGAATAGTCTAGACAAAGAAATCTGGTGTATTACAACTGTAACAGATTTGGTCACATTGCAAGATTCTGTAGGAACAAAAATATGGATAGAAGAGGTTAGGTATATCAAGGAAGAATTTCATAGAAAGATGACAAAGAAAAAGGAAAATTTACTATGGAAGAGATAAGAGATCACACAAAGAAAACATGGGTAAAGAAGAGTGAATTTGATAAGCCTGTATCAGAAGCTGCCTCTGGTAATCCCTTCGTAATTCCTCCGAAAACTGATTTCAGGACATCAGCCTAGGGGGAGTTTCTCTGATAAAATCCTTTTCCCCCCTATCAGTAGCTGGCACAAGAATATAAGAAGTTGTAAGTAGTTGTGCCATAAGCCAACAAATATATTTGTGATCACTTGTTTAGTAAGTTAAGATCTGAAAGGTCCATAGATGGATTCTTCTCTTGCTGTTTGAGAGAGCAGTGTAACCGAAACTCCTAGGGTAGAGAATTTATTATTGTAAAAAGGTTAGGGGCGTGAAGCTATAAAAGGATATTTGGAACCCTCATTTGTCACTTTGCATTGAAAAAGAATAGTGAAAGAGCCTTTGGAGTAGAAATTTGAAGGAGTCAAGTCAATCCAACGGCCAATTCATCAGGTATTTCATTCGCTTGTAGAATTTATAAATTTGTGCTCGATAGAAAAACCTTGTTCGGTACAAAAAATGAAGCAAATCAAGGGAATTGTGAGTTTGGATGAATATAGTAGCAGGAAGATCAGGGATGTAAGAGATGTGTTGCCTTCTAGAGAATTGAAGTGGCTCAAAGGAGCGAAACATAGGAGTTTGGACATTTGGAACGAATTTCCTTATTTTGACAACGCGAAAGTGGTTAGGTTTATTTTGAGTAGATTGAATGAAGACACTCTAAATTTGGAAAAATCCTATCTTATTTTGAAGGAATTGATTAGAAATTTAATTGGGTTATGCAATGTTGGAGATATTCTAAAGAAGTCGATTTAGAATAAGGAAGCAGAAACCCTAACCAGTGTAATAGGAGATCAGAGGGCTCTGGTAATTTTGATGATCAAAGATCCATTGACAAGGTACATTACATATGGAATTTCATACAAAATTTTCTTTAAAAATAGGGAAGGATCAACCTTTGCAGGTGCGGTTTACATTTCACATAAGATGATAATGGAGGACCAAGACTTTGACCTATGTAGTTTGTTGAAAGATCAACTGATGGAGAATGCACAATTGACAATGGATGTAGATTCTCCTTTCAGGTTTGGCACTTTGATCATATGTATCATGATGTATTTTCTAAATTGCTTTCCATATAATGATAATATTGTATGGAAGGAGATTGAACTAGTTTGTAAGAAAAATTTTAAGCATTTAAATACTCTAGAAAATTGTGAGCAAGCTTATGCAAATTTCTTTAGAGATTTGTTAGGAAAGTTTGGAGTAGTTGGTATCTCTCTTCTGGTAAGACGGAGAGGAAATAGAAAATAGAAATAGAGTTTATTGATGATACTCCTCCAGTACTCAAGTCTCCAAAATCTGAAGGAAAAGGCAAAGAACAAATAATTCTGGACATACTTGATGAAGAATTTGATGAATACACCCCAAGAGATGAACTAGAATCAGTTGAACTAGATGAAACAATGGCTGAAGGAAATGAAGAAGGCACTTTATTCAAAACAAAGATACTGCAAATAGTTCAGGAGAAATATGGAATGCAAGAGATTGATGACATGTGGTTAGATCAACCCTCATATGAGCAGGATCTGATTGAGAATACTCTAGGGAGATACTTTGTGCAAAATAACATTGAATTGGAAAGTTTGCAGAATGTATTCCCTGAATAGTTGATTGAGTGTATTAAGGAAGATGTGGCCTCTGACTCGTAGGATAAGAAGGAGGAGGAAATAATCTTACACTTGAAGGAGTAGTTCAAGCTATCTCTTACCAAACTGAAAAAGAAAATGAATGTGTTGAGGTAGTGCATCAATTCATCTACTAACATCTACAATTATTGTCTACGTTGGACTCATGTTGTTGGAAAATATAAAGACAAGCTAAAGCAAATTGAAAGTGAATTGAATAAAATTGGTCAAGAATACAATGTGTTTTAGAACCAGGATGGAGCAGTAAAGAAAATAATTCATGAGTTGTAGGTTGAGCATGCAAAGATTCACTTTTCCAAAAACACTCTTGTGGACACTTTCTAGAAAGTGAAGGATCAAACTGAATGCAGATTGGAGTAGCTAATTGAAGTCTTGAGGAAAGGAGAGAAGTTGGAAGAAGCAATTGAAATTTTGGAATCCCTCATTCAGATCATCAACCAAACATCATAAAATAATAGTATGATAATAATTATTGGGATTGTTGTATATGATTGGAAGAAATTCCTTCCGGAGATGAAAGATAAGTATAAAATAATTTTCTGATTTGTGCAACAATTTTAGTTTTCCAAATTTTCATCAAATTTCTATTTAGAAAAGGGGGAGAGAGAGCAATAAAATTTTGTTCTAGAAAAAAAAGGAAGAAGTGCAATAAGAATACTAGAAAAAGGGGAGAAAAGGTAGTAAAGTTTTGTCATTTATTTCAAAAGGGGAGAGAATGCAGTGAAAAATTCCTTAACATCCTAAGGGGGAGCAGTGTTTTGTTGTGTTTTGAAATTATGGAGTTTGGTAGTGTATCTTTGGTTTTGAAACTTAGTCATTTCTCACTAATTGTTGCCATCAATGCCAAAGGGGGAGATTGTTGGCATATGGATTAGGGAGATTATTGGTATGGCTTCTAGTGTTGTCATTGATGGCAACTAAAGTCACTATTGTGGTCTGCAAATCTGAACCTGGTCATACCAACAGTTAAAGTTAAGTTTAGTGTATTACCGACAAAGAACATGAAGAACAAGATATCCGGTTAGTATCTCAATCTGTATGCTTCACCGAATCATCATTTTTTGTTTTGGATCCTTGGGATAGTTTTCTATGCATCTATGTTATCTTTTTGTTAAGTCTTGTTAACCGATGTATGAGTAAAGTGATCCGACAGGATGTTTTTTTGTCTTTTTGTTCATTATGGTTGACCTAGTCAATGTAGTGTGTCGCGGATGTATAAGGGATGACTGTTTAAATGTTTCTATGTTTAGGAAATTTATTTTGGGTCCTAGCTATGTCGTGGCTGACTTGTATGGGTGCAAGTTATAAATTGTTCATGATTTGAGCTGACATGTGGAGAATATTATATTTTGTGTGAAGTTGACATATAGTGTTTGAATTCTTGTTGGTGGATATATATGCGAGTTTGGATAA
Source organism: Sequoia sempervirens (assembly GCA_007258455.2). Classification (NCBI taxonomy): domain Eukaryota; kingdom Viridiplantae; phylum Streptophyta; class Pinopsida; order Cupressales; family Cupressaceae; genus Sequoia; species Sequoia sempervirens. Next base: position 34,653,288 of record VDFB02000002.1, read on the forward strand.
TTCATTTTGGTGTGTGTGCAATATGCGTAAGTGTGTATACAACAAATAAAATGCGTAGATGTGTGTGAGAATATCAGAAGATTAGTTGAGTGCATTTTTCTAGTACAAAAGAGGATTTGGTGGCAGAGCAGAGCAAAGTGCGGAGTTTGATAGAAGATTCAGAATTTGATTCATGACCTTCACCGGAACTGAAACTAGGCATTGTAGATGCTATCTTCTCAATTCAAACTTTTTTATTGTAATCACAAAATTTTTGTAAGGCAGTGAGCCTTCCTTATTCTAAGCAGTGAGCTCTAGGTAGTGTGCCTAAATGCATGTGCATTCCCTTTTGTTCATACTTTTAACAAAGTATAAATTATGGATTAATCTCCACTGTGGTTTTTCCCCTAATAGGGTTTCCACATAAAAATCTTGGTGTTATGGTGTTTTGATTGTCTCTCTCATGTATTTACATGTTTATTTCAGTTTAAATGTTGTGAATGGTTTATGATTTGAATTGAAGTTTAAATTTTTCTGAACACTGATTCACCCCCCCTCTCAGTGTTCCTTGAGTCCAACACAACTAACTCATTCGCTTAATTTAATCCTTCAATTATCCAAATATAATTAAATCAATTTTATTTCTTTCTATTTTAATTTTCAAATTTATTTGACTTTCAAATCGATTAATTCCAACAAGAAATTTTTTTCTTTAACTATAATCTCAATATACAAGTGCTTAAATATTGTGTCACCAAAAATTGTATACTCTTGAAGAAAGAGGCAATTTTGTGCTTAATTTGGTCCTATTTTAGACACCCTTGCATTATTCACCCAGTAAAACAACATTTATAGGCCTCTAAGACTCATTATTTTGGAATTTAAAGCCTATTCCACTCATAAATCATACAAATCCCAACAAACAACATTCAAATCATTCAAATTCTACAAAACCCACCTCAAAAACCCCTGGTGGGACTAAGTCGCCCAAGGTGGCGACTTAGTCCATTTTGGGGGATTTTTCAATTTTGAGTGGGAAAATCACCGACTTAATTCAAATTTTTGATGGATGTTGGTCTGTGATGTCAAAATAATGAATCATTACGTATTGATGCCTATAAATATATATGTTCTTAAGTTATTTTTAACAACATTAAGTCATTTTTTAGCAAAAAAAATCAAGAGTCAAGTGTTGAATATCTTTCACAAGAAGATTTATTAGTCTATCTACAACAAAGTTGAAGCTTTAGGGCAGAAAGTTAGGGTTTTTGGAGGTCTCCAAGCTCACTTTTTGGTCCAATATCTCACATTGCAAAGGGTTGATCATGGATGTCTATGGAGAATCATGGAGAAATCTATGTTCAGGAGATACAACTAGCCATCAAATCAAGCCTAAGGACTTGTTTTCAAAGTGATTCCATCTTCCATTTTATCTCTATTTTCAACCTAAGGAAGGTTTGCATGTTCTTAAGATTCATTTCTAATGTGCTTTAGGGTCTATTGGAATGAGTCTTACATCTCTCTAGTTTCATTTATACATCTTATTCTTGCATGTTAGAATAGGGTTGCATCTTATTTTTAGAATTTCTAGTCTTAGACACACTTAGGGCTAGGCTTTTATACAGATTTCACTATATATTTCAAGGTTTAAATACCAAATAGGGGTTTGAATAAGTCAAACCCCCATTAGAAACAAAATTATATTATGTTTTGTAGGTATTTTCACAAATTTGGATCTAGGTTTCTATCAAAAAATAGAGTGCAGACTGAGGTATTCCATTTCCACTTTCAGATTTTTCAAAAAAACCAAAGTGGACTAAGTCACTAATAGTGGTGAATTAGTCCCACTACACTTTTCTGTCAGAATTTTTTGCAGATCTGGATACCCATTTGGATAAAACGGGCTCCTAAGCAGTTTCCCTGATCTGGGACTAAGTCACCTAGCTTGGTGTAAGTGTTCCAGTTGGTCAGAAAATCAGATTTCCAAAATATCAAGGACCTTTTTAGTCTTCATTTTGTCCTTCATCAGTTTCCAAGTGCATAGTTTTTGTTTAGCATCCTCATCTTGTTCTTTATTGTATTTAATCTATCATTTTCATATCACAATGTGTTTTCAAACAACTTGCATTTCTTAGGTTTTGCATTAATAATCTATTGGACTCAAGGAATACTAAGAGGGGGGGTGACTCAGTGTTCAACAATATTCTAAAATTCAATATGAATCATAAACCATCTATAACATTTAAACTGAAATAAACATGCAAGCACATTAAGGACACAATCAAGACACCATAACACCAATATTTTTACGTGGAAACTCTGTTAGGGGAAAAACCATGGTGGAGATTAATCCACAATTTATACTCTGTTAAAAGTATGAAGAAAAGGGAATGCACATGCATTTAGGAACACTGCCTAGAGCTCACTGATCAAAATAAGGAAGGATCACTGCCTTACAAAATGTTTGTGATTATAATAAAAGAATGAACTAAGAAGATAACATCTACAAATGCCTAGATTTAGTTCCAGTGAAGCACATGAATCAAATTCTATACCTTTTTTTAGACTCTAAACTTTGCTCTGGGTGAAGCCACAATAGTGGTTTACAATTCAAGTGAGGAAGGAAAACTCACAAAAAATGACCGCAAAGGAAAAAAAGTGATTTTGGGGGTTCGTACGAACCTACTGATTCGAGCAAACCCATTAGGGGTTCTCTCAAACCAGGTTTCGAGAAAACACCTTTAAATTTTGGCCGCCAAAAAACAAAAAATGCATAGAAAGGGGTTTTGTTCAACCCCCCTCATCCCCCTCTTGAGACACAAAAAAAGTCTATTTTTTTATGCTTCGGAGCTCGGGTTGAGGATGAAAATGGAGAAGTCTTCAGAAACCCTTTGGAATTAGATAGTCCTCAGAATGAGCTATCCAACAAATATAATTTTAATATGTTTTGGTTTTATTATGTATTTGTTTTTAGTTTTATTAAACATAGGTTCTTCATTGAAAATGAAGGTCTTTTTTCTGCACATGTGGAAAAATAATAGATTATCAAATAATTTTTTTGAAAAATATGAGTGCACCAGATATTGAAGTCCTTGATCCAACAAAAAAAAATTGAATTTCAATATATACAAAAAAGGTTACGCGTTATACGATCGCGCTATGTCTAAATTGTTATTGGTTTGACTTTGAAACTTGATTAAAGAAAAAATATTCAATACAAAACTATCTAACCAAGTGGAAGCACTAGATATCAGAGTTAAAAATATAAATTCGAAAGAATTAGAATTTTATCCTTCATGGAAAAAATGTTGTGTTATACAGTTTGCGTCACTTTTTTAAAATGTTGTTTTTTGAAAAAAAATAGTTTTCGTGGGAGATGGAAAAAGAAGTGCAATCTGATTCCAAAAATTTTGAAAAAAAATATTTTTTAGAATCTACAGAAAAAATGTGATGAGACTCTAGTTTGCATCATCTTCAAATTCCTCACAGTTTAGCCACTATAGGTGCCTGAATGTGAAGATTTAGTTAAAAATAATAATTTCAGTGTCGAGTTTGGCCAAAAATTGTAAACAACTATTGTGGGATCACCCCTCTTCTATGCCTTAATTTTCTTCACAAAATCCTCTTCTACACAAGAAGAATTCACTCAACCGCCCTTCTGATATTCGCACATGTATCTTCTCTCCTTTATTCACCCACCCACATACCAAAATAAATTGCCCGAACTCGCATATATATCTGCTAGCAAGAATTCAATCATTATATGTTGGCTTCAAATAAAATACAAAATATTCTCCACATGTCAGCTCAAATCATGAGCAATATTTAATGTGCACCCACACAAGTCAGCCAAACCATAGCTGGGACCCAAAAAAAAATTCTTTGAACATAAAAAATTTAAACAGTTACTCCTTATACATCCGCGACATGCTACATTCATTAAGTTGGCCACAAAGAGTTAATAAACATAGAAACATCATGCCAGATCTTCTAACTTGTACATCGATTAATGCAATACCAAAAAATTTAACAATAAGATAACATATATGCTTAATGACCTATCCCAGGGATCCACAACTCAAACTGATGATCCAGTGAAGCATACAGATTGACAAACTAAACGGATACCCTATTCTTCATGCTTTCTCTCGATAACACACTATTCTCGACTTTTCCTGCTAGTATGACTAGATTTTGATCTATGGACCAAAATAATGACTCCAATTTCCATCAATGACAATAGTAGAATCCATATGCCAACAATCTCCCCAAGCCATATGCCAACAATCTCCCCCTTTGGCATTAATGGAAACACTTAGTGAAAAATGACTAAGTGTTAGAACCAAAACTCAAAAATTCAAAACACAACAAAGCACTGCTCCCCCTTAGAATGTCAAGGCATATTTCACTGCATTCTCTCCCCCTTTGAAATCAATGAAAAAACTTTATTGTTCTCTCTCCTTTTGCTAAAATTTTCACTGCACTCTCTCCCCCTTTGTGAATGCAAAAAATTGATCAAAATTTGAAGAACTACAATTGTTGTACAAGTCATAAAATTATTTTATACTTATCTTTCATCTTTGGAAGAAATTTCTTCCAAACATCTACTGCGATCCCAATAATTATTATCAAACTATTGTTTTTTGATGTCCTGTTGATGATCTGAATGAGGGATTCTGGAATAGTAATTACTTCTTCCAACTTCTCTCCTTTCCTCAAGATCTCAATTAGCTGCTCCAATCCACATTCAATTAGATCCTTCACTTTCCAGAAAGTTTCCATAAGATTGTTTCTAGAAAAGTGAACGTTTGCATGCTCAGTCTGTGAGTCCTGAATCTTTTTTTTGACTGCTCCATCCTGGTCTTGAAACATATTATAATCCTAACCAATTTTTTTCAACTCACTTTCAATCTTCTCCAACTTGTCCTTGTATTTCACAACAACATGAGGCCACCAAAGGAAATAATTGTAGATGTTATTTGCTGAGTTTATGCACAGCCTCAACACATTCACTTTCCTTTTCAATTTTGTAAGAGATAGCCTAAACTGCTCCTTCAAATGAAGAATTATTTCTTCCTCTTTCCTTTCCTAAGGCTCAGAGGCCATAGCCTCCCTGATACATTCAATCAAATCTTCAGGAAGTACATTATGCAAACTTTCCAATTTAATGTTATTGTGCACAAAATAACTGCCTAGAGTGCTTTCAATTAGGTCCTGCTCATATGAGGGTCCATCTAACCATATGCCAGAAATCTTCTGCATTCCATCTTCCTCTTGAACAATCTGTAGTATCTTTGTTTTGAATAAAGCACCTTCTTCATCACTTCCTTTTGATATTATTACATCCAGTTCAACTGATTTTGGTTCATCTCTTGGAGTGTATTCATCAAAATCTTCATCTGGTATATCCACAATTATTTGTTCTTTTCCTTTTCCTTCAAATTTTGGAGACTTGTGTGTCGGAGGAGTGTCATCAACAAACTCTAGAGCTCTTTTCTACTTCCTTTAAATTTTACCGGAAGATGATCCAACTTCAAGTGCTTTTTCCGGAAAGGAAATGCTAGTTTCCCCAAACTTTCCTAGCAACTCTCTAAGGAAATTTTCATAAACTTGCTCACAATTTTCCAGAGTATTGAAATGTTCAAAAAATTTCTTACAAATTGGTTTATTTTCCCTCCATACCACATTATCGATCTAAGGAAGATAATTCAGAAAATACATCATGATACAAATGATAAAAGTACCAAACCTGAAGGGGTAATCTACATCTTTTGTCAACTACACATTTTCCATCAGTTGATCTTTTAACAAATTGCATAGGTCAAAATCTTGGTCCTCCACTGTCATTTTATGAGAAATGTAAACTATGCCTATCGAGGTTGATCCTTACCTATTTTTGAAGAAAATTTTGTATGAAATTCCATGTGCAATGTACCTCATTATCAGATCTTTGATCGTTAAAATTATCAAAGCCCTTTGATCTCTTGTTACTCTAATTAGGGTTTCGACTTCAATGCTCCAAATCGACTTCTTTTTTGGAATATCCCCGATATTGTACAATCCAGTTAAATTTTTTATCAAATCTTTTGAAATGTGATACGGTTTATCCAAAGTGAGAGTTTCCTCATTCAATCTATTTAAGATAAACCTAACAACTTCTGCATTGTCAAAATAAGAAAATTTATTCCAAATGTCCAAACTTCTATGTTTTGCACATTCAAGCCAATTCAATTCATTGGCCGACAACATATTTCTTACATCCCTGATCTTCCTACTACTATATTCATCAAAATTCACTATTCCTTTGATTTTCTTCATTTTATTTTTCGTACCAAACAAGGTTTTTCTACCGAGCACAAAATTAGAAATTTTACGAGCAACTAAAATACCTAATGAATTTACTACCAAATTTACTTGACTCCTTTGAAGTTCTTCTATAGGGGCTTGTTCTCTAATCTTCTTGAATGCAAGGTGAAAAATGAGGGTTCCAAATACCCTTTTATAACTTGCGCACCTAACCCTTTTAGCCGCATTAAATATTTTTCCCTAGGAGTTCTGACTACAAGAGAAGAATTCATCTGCATACCTTCTAGATCTTGAATTCCTGCACAAATGATCATGGACACATTTGAAGACTGATGGCACAACTACTAAATTTTTTTTGCATTCTGGTGCCAACTACTGACAGGGGGACAAAGGATTGTCTTGAAAAACTCCCCCTAGGCCAATGGCCTAAGATCAATTTCTTGAGGAATTACCAAAGGCAATTTCTAGTATGGGCTTATCAGATTCACTCTTCTTTATCCATGTTTTCTTCATCTGATCTCTTATCTCTTCCATAGTCACTTTTCCTTTTCCTTTGTCATCTTTCTGTGAAATTCTTCCTTTGTATACCATACCTCTTCTATCCATGTTTCTGTTCCTGTAGAATCTTACAATGTGACCAAATCTGTTGCAATTGTAACACACAAGATTTCTTTGTCTATACCATTCATTCCATTGATTTCCCTTTGACCTACATTGATTAGAAATATGCCCAAATCTTCCACAGGTGTAGCATTTAACATTCCTTACACTAACATACATACTTTTGCATTCAATTGACTTATGGCCAAACTTATTACAACTAAAACACTGACCGCGAAATGATGGACTGCTTGAATTTACTTTACTTCTACACTGAGAAGTCATATGACCAAGTTTATTACAAGCAAAGTAGTAACCATTAAAATTTTGAGCATATGGTTGTCTTACCGGATACCTTCTTCCTTTCTTCATCTGATCTCTTTGTCTGGAATATTTATGTTCAAATCTGGAGCTTTCTTCCTTCTCATATCCAAGACCTCACTTGTCATTTGCATCCTTCTGTCCTTTATTCATCTCATGAAGCTTAGTAGAATTGATCCTAAACTTTTCCTTGTATTCATTTGTAGTAGTGAGTTCATCTCTAAGAATAACTATCTATCTTTCAAGCTCTTGTTCATTATTCCTAGATTGTTGTTGTAGACACCTAAATTTGGACACTTAATTTATCCAAATTTATCCCTTTTCGTCTAAACATCCTTGTATTTGTGTTAATTAGGTAATATCACTATTATCTAATTAATACCCTTAATTCTACCAAATCCCTAAGGTATTTAGTTAATAATTAAATATCTTATCTCTTTAATCCCCCTTTCATCAAATGAATTAAATAAATATGACATTTATTTAATTCCTCACGTGTTACATCATTTTTTCTTAATCTTAATCAACCTCTTAATTTCACCATTAAGGATGTGCACATGCCTAATCCTTGATTAGGATGTGACACATCCTCCAACTTTTTCAAGTTGGTTTCTAATCCTCACTACCCTCTAATTATCTTCTAATTACTGATTAGTTAAGTCTAATTAGTACCTTGGTCAACTCTCCCCATCCCCCAAGGAATTTTTAATTCCTTTTTATTCATCCAAGACTTCTCTCTTCCCCATGTGAATTTTTAATTCACATTTATTCCTCAAAGGAATCTTCTCTTCCCCATTCAAGTTCTAGAATGTTTGACTTGTCACATCACATGTGCCAAAGTCTTCTAGAATCTTTGACTTGTCACATCAAGTCACATGTGAGTAAGTACTTACCTTTTTAGGCACCTTGTCTTATCCAAGGTACTTTCCACCTCTCCCTTTAGAACCTTGTCTTATCCACAAGATTCCCCAATCATTGTGAATTTTAAATTCACTTTTATTCCTCCAAGGAATCTTCTCTTCCCCATGTGATCATTGAGAGGTCACATCAAGGTACTTGCAAGTACCTCCATCACATTTCCTTCTTCCACCTCACTTACACCTCATCACATCCTTGGCCACTTCACATTCCACATGTCAAGATGTGAGGGCTTGTGAATCCTCAACTCACCATAGCCCTTCATCTTGGCCATGGTGGCTCAATCTTGACCATTGAATTCTCTAGAGAATTCAATAACCTCTATAAAACCCCCCTCTTTTCTCTCATTTAGGGACCTTTTGCATTCCATAGCCAAACTCTTGCAGTTTTATCATTTGAAGCCACACTTAGCCATATTTTCACATCTTGCTTTCACCATAGCACTTGCACCCATTATCATCCATTTTCCAACCATCTTGCATCCTCACTCTCATTTTCCATCCAAGGAGCATACATTACGTCAACAATCAAAGGGCCAACCAAAGGAAAACTTAACAAGGTATAATATTTCCATCTATTTTGTTAAGTTCAATGCTTTTGTCCAATCTTGAGGTGTTAGGTGTTAGTTGGTTTCTTGCATGTTTAGTGTTGCTGCTCATTTTGGGGACCATATTTTCACCTTATCATAGTTGCAGTTCAATCTCTAGCTGAATGAATCCACTATTAACTTTGTTGCATTCTTCAAATTTTTCTTTTAAGGACTGGGCCAAATTTTCCTCATTCTTCTTCCTTTCTTCAATTTCCTTAGTTAGCTTCATTGCCACATATTCCATCTCAAGCTTTAGAGTAGCATTGTCCCTAGCAAGCTTTTCACATTCTTCAGTTATTTCTTTTAGGGTCTGATTTAGGTGAACATATTCGAAGCTTTTATTTTCTTTTTGCTTCAGCTGATCACAAAATTTCTTCCTCTTTTCTCTTGACTCATTCATTTTATCCTTCAATGATTGAATGAATTTTTCGGCATCCACAAGATTTGTTTTTAATTCCATGACTTCTACTTTAGACTGATCAAGATCAACAAGTGCCACCATGAGCTATTGTTGAAGACCACCAGAGTCCATTATATTTCAAGATCTACCTCAAGTTGTTAAACTTTCTAAAGAGGAACCGGCTCTGATACCATTTGTTGGACTCAAGGAACACTGAAAGGGGGGGTGAATCAATGTTCAACAATATTCTAAACTTCAATATGGATCATAAACCATCTACAACATTTAAACTGAAATAAACATGCAAGCACATTAAGGAAACAATCAAGACACCATAACACCAATATTTTTATGTGGAAACCTTAGTAGAGGAAAAACCACAGTGGAGATTAATCCACAATTTATACTCTATTAAAAGTATGAAGACAAGGGAATGCACATGCATTCATGCACACTGCCTAGAGCTCATTGCTCAAAATAAGGAAGGATCACTGCCTTACAAAATATTTGCGATTACAATAAAATATTGAACTAAGAAGATAACATCAACAAATGACTGGATTTAGTTCTAGTGAAGCACATGAATCAAATTCTAGACCTTCTGTCAGACTCTGCACTTCACTCTACTATGCCTTAATTCACTTCACAAAATCCTCTTCTGCACAAGAAGAATTCACTCAACTGCCCTTATGATATTCACACATGTATCTGCTCTCCTCTATTCACCCACTCACACACCAAAATGAATTTCTTGAACTCACATATATATCCGCTAGCAAGAATTCAACCATTATATGTTGGCTTCAAATAAAATACAAAAGATTCTCCACATTTCGGCTCAAATCATGAGAAATATTTAATGCACACCCACACAAGTTGGCCAAACCATATTTGGGACCCAAAACAAAATTCTTTGAACATAAAAAATTTAAACAATTACTCCTTATACATCCACGACACGCTACATTCATTAGGTCAGCCACAAAGAGTTAATAAATAGAAAAAAATCATGCTAGATCTTCTAACTCGTTCATCAATTAATGAAATACCACAAAAATTAACAATAAGATAACATATATGCTTAACAACATATCCTGGGGATCCACAACTCAAACTGATGATTTGATGAAGCATACAGATCGACTAACTAATCAGATACCCTGTTCTTCATGCTTTTTGATGGTAACACACTATTCTTGACTTTGCCTACCGGTATGACCAGATTCTGATCTGCGGGCCACAATAATGACTCCAGTTTCCATGAATGACAACACTAGAAGCCATATGCTAATAATCTCCCCAAGACATATGCCGACATAATCAACATCTTTTATCAGTTTATTACATTTAGACATTGCATTTAGTCATATTCCATCCATTCTTGCATAGTTTTGAGTGGGGAGATTATGCATTTTGGCCCATTTCTCTCCTTTTAGGTGAAAAACCCTAGAAGTGCAAGAGAACTATGGATACCAAAATCGGTGTCCACACACACACACACATATATATATATATACACACACATATATGTATATATATTAAAAAATAGAATACTATTTAAACTCTTTATTTTAGTTTACATTGAAAATCACATAATGATATGTCTACATACAACAACGTATATATATATATATATAATAAAATTGAATATCGAATTACCATTTGTAGTATAGATCGAACATCATAGATCAAATGGTAGCTATACCGTGGATAAATCATTTAAAACAATAAGCACCATATAAGTATGTTGCTTATAAATCAAATCAACAAAAATCATAAACAATGATAGCCATGTAATATGCTATTCAAAAGAATACTCAAACATGCATAAGTGTAAGATATACAATACACAGGGGAGGGACGCAATGACATTGAATACCATTGATAAGGCATATACCATGCAACTCAGACATCAGTTGCCAAGGATATCACCATATAAGGCATCGAAAACCATTACCTATTATATATAAAATTGACACCACAAAATGGTATTCGGCTCAAACAATTTACAAGGTAGGTATTGGAAGTAAAAAAAAATTCTTAAAGCAAAATCCAAAGATTTTATAGTCTAAAGCTTGAAGCCCGCCATGGCGGCATGACCACTAGGGAGTGAAGGAGGTGCCCAGCCACTAGCCATGGGTGGGATGGTGCCATGTAATATCGACATCTTTAAGAAATTTTTTCCACAGTAAGAAATGAGTTTCAATACCATAACAAATGATTACGAGGTTAAGAATTTCACAAGAAAGCAATGCAAAGATAAACCAATAACCTAGTATACAAAATTGAAAGGCTACAGGCTGAGAGCAAAATTTTCAGGGAAGCGATGAATAAAATAGAGACATATGCAAAGATAAAGCATAGAAGATTGACAAATATTGCAATCAAATTGTGGAAGCTTAGAGAAATAATAAAATAAAATAAAATACACAAAAGAAATGGGGATTCAGGGTAGCAAATGAAATTATAGAATATGCACACAAATCAATTTGCAAGAAGGGATTTTAAGAACATTCAACAATAGCATTCATCAATTACTTAAATTTTAAAATAAATACACAAGAAATGTTTTGTTTCCGAGAAGCATAGACATTCAAGCATTTTTTTTTAAGACAGAGATAAAAATTCAGAAATAACTTTCAGTAAATGTTTCAATTCAAGATTAAGCAGAGGTAATATTCAAGAAGCAATGTAACATGTTTTAAATGATTGGCACAGTTGAAGATTTGATGTCGAGTTCAAGCTTCTCAACTTGTAGCTCCAACTTCTTCAGAACCCTAAACAATTTTTTTTACAAAATTCCAATTCAAAATCCCCCAAACAAGATAAAAGTCTCCAAAACCAAATGATATTCATGGGAACCAAAAACCACCCTCTTTTTCCCGGAAAACCCCATTTAATTATATTAAAAATCTCACAAAAATAATTATATTAAAAAATGAAAAACTGTAGAAGATTCTCTGTAGTTTATTTCTAGATAATAATTAATTTTCTTATGACAACTTGAGTTGCATGTTGTTACATGCTCACTGGGATAGTTATGTGCAGTCCCATTTATAAATTTCATTTAATGTTTCCATAAACCAACTTTTATATTTATTTATCATATTACTATTATTATTTAACCATTTATTTATTGCAACATTCATTATAATATTTTATTTTATATTACAATATTTTACCACCCTTTTAATTTATTATAAATTATCATTATTAATAAATATATTTATATTTAGTTATCAAAATACTTTTTAACTTAATAATTTAATTTAAAGAATTAATTAACCAAAAACAACTTTTATATCTATTTATCAACATGATTTTACTTAATAATTTATTTGATCATCGATTAATTAAAACAAAAATTATAAAGTAAATCTAAATTAAACAACCAAATATCAGTAACAGTTACCTAAACATAAACAAGGTTGAAAATAAGACCAACTGACTGCAAACAACAGACAACATTGACAAGGTAACCGACTGGATACTCATCCTCTTTAAGGATGATGGCTAGGGTAGGGGACCAAATGCTATCTTTGTTCAACAATTTCCATTGGGTTTAAGGCACGCTCAAACCTATCAATTCAAGTGGAGTCAATGCTTGATACCTGTAACCTACAACAAACATAATGGTCAAACATATATATATATATAATCATACAATCAGACACATTGTGAAAGGAAATCACAACATAGCAAGGTACTCACGAATGAGTAGTGCGACACTGTCCCTTTCACCAAAACACATCACCCAAGTATCCACATCATTGCATAACAATCAGTTGCTTAACAAACAAGATAAGTACAATCACTAGATACTTGCATAACAACCATGATCAGATAATCACATAATGTTCATAAAGAGATTAATCCACATAATCAAATAAATCTATATAACAGTCATAACATGTGCATAAACTCAAGTAATAGAAGTATCACCAAAGTATCATCAAAATGTCATCGTAGTAGACAGTCCAACATCAAACAAAGTGTCATAATATTTGATCCTAAGCAAAACAACTACCAGTCTAACAGAGACAGTATGAGGGGCACCACAACAATGATCTCACAATTTTTCATTTTTGTTGTGAGTTTCCTTTTCAATACTAAATTTTATTTTCCAACATGATAAATTTTCTATATTTTTCATAAAATACCATAATGAAAAATTCTATATTCTAATTAATCCTTTGTGAGCAAAGAACCATAAATATTACTTATCAATTCTAGTAGAATAAGTTAACTATCATGAAGATATTTTACATAAATTATGGTCACATATGAGGATGTGTAATAAAGTACTAGGGAATTTATTGTTACGTAATTAAAGAAGGGATAAAAACCATCTTATCAATACAACCATATTCCCATCCAATGAGTAATGTGATTTTTAGAAATTTTGACAAGTTACTTAATGTTAATTATATACTTTTTTTAATGTAATAGGATTAAATTTATGACAAATTTAGTTGAGAAATCAAGACTCTCAAACATAATAGCTATTGAACTCTAAATATAATAAACTCTAGACTCATAAATAAAGATGACACACTAATTGTAAATAATGACCTATAAAACTCATTAGAAATTATTGCATACACTCTTTGATAGTATCCAAATTTATAAATTAGATTCATAATCATAAAATGAAACCTTAATTCATTAATGAGAATTGATAAATATGAAATTGGTTTTTTAAGAACTAATTAAAAAATGTTTAAAACTAAACACTATTAAAATTTAATTAAATATGATAATTTCTAATAGACTTAATCTTGTTTGTTATGAGCACTAAGTATTGATAATAGTGGGATCTAATGTAATTTGAAATAAATTGTTATCCAAACAATGGAAAATATGTGTCCCCAATAGAATAAGGAAATACAAATGTTGATGGAACAAAACACATGTGAATCCATAAAGGATGTTTAAAATAAAGATGACCAAAAACAAGTTTAGCAAGTGAGAAATGGACCGAATGGTATATAATAAATAAACCTAGTATATGTAATAATATGAATGGAACATGGATGAACTAATATCCACATCAAGCCAACGTATTTTGGATTATTATAAGATACAATTTACAAATATTTTAACGTGTGCAAGTTGGGTAGAAAATTATTGAAAATGATAAGAAACATTGAATTATCCTAATTGCTTTATTGTATGACAATAAGGGTATAATTGAAGTCATTCACTTTACCCAAAGTTAGCTAATAATGTTGTCCATTAATGAATAGCCCTTAGAAAATAAGAGGTCTGTCAGCTATGTTTTGATATAAATTCACTAAACTTATTTAATTGGGTCATCATGTGCAATTAGGCTACATCTTATAGAATAATTTATGGAATAGAATGCATTTATTGTCATTATTGTCATTGCTTTTAGTGAGAATAAGTTATTAAATGATGGAGATATTGGTATCATAATTTAAGGTGGATAGATCATAAAGTTCCAATTTAAAACATTTAAAATTCTAATATGTGAAGAATTATCATAAAGAGATAATAAGGGAAGTTATGATTAATTTATTAACATTTGGATAATTACCATAAAGAGATAATAAGGGAAGTTATCACTAATAAATTGTTATAGATGATTGGAAAGTAGTAGTGCATGTCTTATATGTAGAATTAGGTTAATTGATTTAGTTATTTTATTCATGTTTTAAACAATAAACAAATTATTAAAATATATTGTGTTATGCATACTAAAACTATAATGAATGCACAATATAGATGAAAGAAAAATCTATTGATAATGTTCAGTCATGGACTAACAACTTAACTATTTTTTAGATAAATGCATAGGAGAGTGTTCTAAAGTCTCCAAATAAAGTATGTGGACCTAATCCATGATAGTCAAAGGGAATCTTATATGAATGCATGTATACTTGAGCCATGGTAGTAAACAAAGGTCTTGCAAGGATGTATATTGAATTGATCTATGATAGCCAAAGGGAATTCTATGAGGATAAATGTGGTTTTGACCCATAGTAGTGAGAAATATTGATGTGAGGAATTTGTGGATTTGAACCATAACAGTTAAGTTGAGTATACCATATCTAATGAATTCACAATACAAATTGATCAAATAACTGTAATATTATGATAATGCCTTGGGATGACATTTATTATGCTATTATAGTATCATGACAATTACACTACAAATATTTTTATGAAATTAATATATGTGTATATATGTGATTTTGGTAATTGTGATCTATGCTTTTAGATTATAATTATTATTTTAATAACTAATATTTGTAATACATGATATTATGAAGAATCTAAAAAAGAACAAGTTAGTGATTTATATTGGTTAAATGGGAGAAATTATAATCATGTACCCCACTATATGATCATTGTCATTTGGATTAGATAGATTTAATGAATATATGCAATGTTGAAGTATAGGTGAAATCATATTATAGGTTACATGCCCATTTAGAAAGAAGGTGCTACCTATTTCCAATAAACTGCTTGTGTTGTGTGTGTTTAACTCCAAATTTAGCATATTCTAGATACTTCATATAGTTAGAAATAAAATATTGCTAATAATCGTTATAATGAAAATTATGGATATATTTTATTAACTAATGGAAAAGGCATATGTGTTAACTTGGTTTTTAGGATTTATGACAAATTTCTATGTTCAATATGATTCACATTCATTTTCAAGGTTGAATATGGGTCTATTTTTCCTTTTTGAAATCGTCTTTTGATTTTAGACAATATCTCTTAATACTTGGAAAGTGAAATCATAGGTTATAATTTCTTTTTATAATTTTTGTATTAAGCAAAGTTATAGTTACATAAAGAATAATGAAGTTCAAAAGGAACTATAAAAACAAGATGAAAAAAATAATAGTTACAAGAGACTAATAGAACCAAAACACTGTACAAAAGCCTTACAAACCATATAAATTATGTCCAACATAAAGCAAAAATAACAATATACTTGCTTTATAGTAGAACTATTAACATGTATTAAATACAACATAATGACAATATGAAAAGAGCAACACTTATAATATGAATTTGAACAAACTTTACAGTTTTCTAGAGCATCGAATATCCCTGTCATGAAGTTGTAACAACTAATATTTAATCTTCTCCAAGTGTTTCCTATGATTTTCTTCTTCCTTAGTGCCACCTTTTAGCTGAAAAAATAAAATATAAACTGTAGAATGATGTTAGAGTAAAACTTTAACATTTCTACTTCCTAATGAATAACATGATTAGAAAACATCAATAAACATCTACTTTTCTAAATGTTAATAAAAATAGTTTGTCTTATAGAGTCAACCACCAAATTATTATAAAAACCAATGCCTAAAACAACTTCCTTCCAATATAACAAATGCTCAAAAATAGCAAGGAGAAGACCAAAAACCACATTATATTTTTAATTTTCCCCTATACAGTCCCAAAAAATATTCTTCAAACTTTCATTATGCTGACAAAAAGGACATAATGTAGATTGGAGTTTTAAATTTTTCAATTTGTCCCCTAATAGTAGTTTATGATGCAAATTTTTTCAAGTCAAAATTTGACCATTAGCCTCAACTCTATATTTCTAGATTTGAGCAATCAAGCTCTTCCATTTCTTTTCATGAAATTTTCATTTCCATTTCATATTAAGTCTCAGGTTAAATTTTGATCACCTATTCTTTTTATTTTTTGAGGATGGCAAGCTGCATGTGGGAGGAGGACGGCAGGCCTGCGGCCTAGTAAGGGCTATGGACTATGCCTTTGGCTTTTCTTCCTTGCATGTGTTGCGTTGGTGTGGGTTTCACCTGGGTTTAGTATGTGGGGGCTTTTTTCTGCTGTGTGTGGGTGGTTTTGGGTGTGGGAGGAGCTCGGTTGCACGGGGGTATCTGTTGGCCTCTCTTCCTTATTTTTTCTTTCCTGCATTGCCTTCTGGTTGACTTCTTTTGTTGGTGGGGGGTTTTTCTTGTTTGTTCAAGGGGGTGTGGGCTTTGCTCTCTGCGTGCCCTAGTGGGGTTGTGCTTTTGGGGTTTCTTTTTGTGGTGGTGGGACTGTGGTCTCCCCTTTGGAGTTTTCTTTTTGTGGTCTTGCATGGCTCCTAGTGGGATCCCTTTTGGGGGCAAGGGATTGTCTTTTAAGGATACTATGGTGGAAGGCAGTCCATCTGTGCTTGTGCATGCAAATCTAATTTTTGGTGAAAATGGATCAAGAATGGGAGAGCCCTCTTATCTATCTGGAGGGTTTAGTCCTTCAAAGGTGAATGGGTGTCTGGCTAAGAGTGATAATAGGCCGATTGTTGAGATTAAGCCTAAGTATGTTGTAGACAATATCAATTATTTGTCAAAACATGCTTTTATCTGTAAGTTTCTAGGGATCCGGGTGTCTTTTCCCTTTCTGGAATTGTGGGCTTGACGAGCTTGGTCTCCAGAGGGGGATATGGATGTAATGTTGGTAGCCAATGTCTATTTTCAAGTGGTTTTTTCTTGCATGTCGGACAAAAATAAAGTATTTGAAGGAGGTCCCTATTTCTACAACCAAGTGGGCCTTTTCATCAAGCCCTAGCATGTTGGATTCAATCCTACAGAAGAGCTTCCTTCACGGGTTCCAGTTTGGGTGTGGTTACCGTGGCTTCCTTTGGAATTTTGGAGAGAAGACATCTTTAGCTTAGTTACAAGCCAACTTGGAAAACTAGTTGGTCCTTCAAGACAGAATATGGAAAAGAAGGTAATTACCTATGCCCGAGTATGTGTAGAAATTGATTTGAATAAGCCCTTGCCTGATTCTATAGAAATTCGGTTGGGATCAAGCTCATGGATTCAACAACTTGATTATGAAACACTACCATTTTGTTGTCGCTTGTGTCATGAATATGGGCATTTGCAGAGGATGTGTCCCAAATCTAAGCCTGTAGAAGATTCAAAACTAGGGTCGGCTAGTGCACCACCTAATCAAGATAAAGGGAAGGCCCCCATGAGAGAGGACAAGGAGGGTTTCATTCTTGTAAGAGCTTGTAACAGGGGTCAAGGCCAAAAGAGGACCTTTAAAGATAGACAAGTAGATGAGGTTTTCAATAGGTTTGATACTCTAGATGATCTGGAAAAGTTTGATGGAACTATTGCTAATATGCCTATTTGACAAGATCTCCTGGAGGAAGGGGAAATAGGTGGGGATGAGAACAATGTCATTCAGAGCAATCCGCAAGAGGGAGTGATTGGGATTCAGATGGATAAAGACACTTCTGTGAGGCTGATGGAGGAGTTGGGAGCCAGTGGAGGCATGGAGTTGCAGAAGATTTCTGCTTCTTCCCGATCTAAGTCTTGTGCTGGGAAAGATCGGCAGGAGGAGAGGAAAAGCAAGGGATCCCCTTCTATTTTAGGTATTCATCAAAAGACCATTAAAAAAGATGCTTCAGAGAAGTCTCTTGAGGTGGGGAGGAAGAAAGACCAGGAAAAGGTGAAGTTAGTAGGAGAGACTTTAGTGGAGTCTGGTTCTGTGAAGACCATTGATTCCCACTTTCCTCTATCTCAGAAATGATTGTTCTTTCATGGAATGTAAGGGGGTTGAATAGCATCCCTAGACAAAAGGCTATTCAGGAATTGATTAAGTCTTATTTTCCTGAGGTGGTTTTTATTCAGGAAACTAAGTTATCTATTGAAAGGATGCTTTCCACGGCTGCTAAGATTTGGCCTAGAAGTTTCTGTCAATGCATTGGTGCTCAAGGATGTTCGAGAGGCTTGGCTCTATTATGGGATCCTCGCAAGTTGGTCCCACTCTGGTGGATATCTAGTAGGTCTTCTATTTTCGTTGTGGCCACTTGTTGTGAAACCAGTGAGACTCTTCTCTTCACTAATGTTTATGCTCCAACTGACTTCATGGGAAAATATTTACTTTGGTCACATATAGGATATGTTCGTTCTTTTGCTCCTTTGTTCCCCTAGATTATAGCAGGAGATTTTAATGCAGTTTTAAGTTTGGAAGAGAAGCGTGGAGGTAATCCTAGGCTTGACCCTTCTGTGAGCCTTTTGAGAAGTAATATTGAAAGTTTGAAGGTTGTGGATATTACACCTTCCAATGGTTTGTTCACTTGGAATAATAGAAGATGTGGGGTAGAGGCGATAGTGGAAAGGTTAGACAGGTTTCTTGTGTCCTGCTACTGGATGGCGGATTGTTGGAATACCAGATCGGAGATTTTGGACTGGAGAGGTTCAGATCACTGGCCAATTCTTTTGTCTACCTCTAAGTTTCGAATGACAAAGAATCCCTCTTTTAAGTTTCAGCTTATGTGGTTGAGGGATGCTTCTCTTCAGGATCATATGCTTGCTTGGTGGGGGGAAGGGAAGCCTGCTTATGGCACTGCTATGTTTTCCTTTGTTAAGCAATTACAGTTTGTTAAGTTTAAGCTGAAAAGGTGGAACAAGATGTTTTTTGGCAACCTCTTCGCAGCTAAGAGAGATGCTCAGTTGAGGGTGGACACTATTACTCATCAAATCAGAGAGTAGGGTCTATCTGATGGGCTATTTAGAGAAGAAGCTATGGTACTGAGAGAATTGGAAGAATGGGAGCTACGCAAGGAGATCTATTGGAAACAAAAAGCTCGAATCGATTGGCTTTAGGAAGGGGACAGAAACACTAAGTTCTTCCACAACACTATAAAAGATAGAAGACATGGGAGTGCTCTCAATTCTCTCATGACAACGGAAGGGACTTTGGTTTCCTCTCATAGGGAGATTGCTCTTGAGGCCACTCAATTTTTTGGCAGTCTATTTTCAGAGGACTCTGATCCTGCTAGGGTTGAGGAGGATTTGGTGTTGGAGTGCATCCCCCCCATTGTCACTCCTGAAATGAATGAGGCTCTCATTAAACCTATCTCTCTATCTAAGATAGAAGCAGTGGTGTTTGGAATGAAAAAGGGTAAAGCCCCAGGACCCGATGGTTTTCCTATAGAGTTCTTTCAAGCTTTTTGGGATATTGTCAAGATGGACCTCTTTGAAGTGGTGCAAGAATCGTTTAGCAATAAGTAGATGCTTAAGGCTTTGAATGCTACCTTCCTTGCCCTCATCCCAAAAAAGGAAGGTGCTAACTCTCTTAACTCCTTTAGACCTATTGCTTTGTGCAATGTCACGTACAAAATAATCACTAAAGTGATAGCTGAATGATTAAAGCCATGGCTCAGTAATCTAATCTTTGAGGAGCAAGGGGGATTTGTTACAGGAAGATAGATTTTGGATGGGGTTATTATAGTTGTAGAAGTTGTGCACTCTATGGTGGCCTCAAAGGAGAAAGCCATGTTCATAAAGCTTGACATGGCCAAGGCTTATGATAGGGTCAAATGGAGTTTTTTGCAAAAATTTCTCTAGGCCTTTGGTTTTGGGAGGGAGTGGATTAGTTGGGTTATGAGCTGCATTACTTCACCCTCTTTTGCTATCCTGATCAATGGTGAACCTGCTGATCTTTTTGGGGTAGCCAAAGGCCTTAGGCAAGGGGATCCTCTCTCCCCTTACCTTTTCATTTTGATGGCGGAGTGATTGGGAGGTTTCTCAAGTCTCAAGTTAGGCGGGGTCTGATTCAGGGTTGGAAGTGGGGGCATGGCATTCCTCCTTCTTCCCACCTCCACTTTGTGGATGATATGTCTTTAATGGGTGTAGCTAGAATTTAGGAGGCAATTAATTTCTGAAGAGCTCTGGATATTTATGTGAAAGCCTCAGGACAAAAGATTAATGAAGAAAAGTCTCATATATTTTTCTTCAATATCCCTGCTCCTATTCAAGCTAGGATTGCTCGGATCTTGAGGTTTTAAATTGGAAATCTTCCTTTTGTGTACCTTGAAATCCCTCTTTTAGATGAAAGACTGTCAAGAGGTGTGTGGAAAGAAATTTTGGATAAATTTCAGAGCAAGGTGAGTCATTGGACCCACCGGTGGCTTTCAACTGCTAGTAGAGTGACTTTTTTGAAGTCCGTTGTCTAGGCTCTTCCTATCTATAAGTGTCTTGTGCAGACTGCCTCGGCTGGTTTCGTCAAGGATTTTGATTCCCTTTCCAGACAATTTTTATGGAAAAGTAATTTGCTTTCTTCTAAGTGGATTTTGGTCAAATGGGATTGTGTTTGTAGATCAAAGCAGGATGGGGGCCTTGGTTTGCAGAAAATGAGCTTGATCAGTAGGGCTCTTGCTGCTAAGCTCTTTTGGAGATGGTGCACAAGCCAGGATCAAGGATAGGCTAAGATCCTTAATGTTAAGTATCTTGGTGGGGTGAATGGGAAAGATGTACCAAGATACAATTTGACAGGAAGGGGATCCATGGTTTGGGATACTTTGAAAAAAGGAGCGCAACTTGTCAAGAAGGGTCTTTTCTGGATTTGTAATCAAGGTTCAAATGCCTTGTTCTGGGAGGATTCTTGGGATGGATTCCCTCCTATCTTATCTCAATACCCCCACCTTCAACCTCTTTGTGATAATTTTCTTGCAGCTGGCTGGACTAAAGTTGAGGATTTTAAGGTGACTTTAAGGGTGGGTCGTGGCGAGGGAGCCAGATGGAAAGAACCTTGTGAATGGCCTCCAGGGGGTTCTGAGGGAAAGAGGGAGAATCTTGCTAGGATTCTTGTAGGTAGAGCATGTAACTCTTTGAGAGAAGCTAATACCCTTGCTTGGGGACCTAATCCAAAGGGAAAGTTTCCAGTGGCATCTGGTTATCAAGAGTTGGAAAGATTAGCTTTTGATAGGATTGACAGTTCTTGGTGGAAGCAGGTTTGGAATAAGTCTGCTTGGCCTAAATGTAATTTTTTCTTGTGGCTAGTGGTGCAGAATAAATGCCTTTCCTGGGAGAATCTTCAGAAGAGGGGCTTTCATGGGCCTTCTATATGTATTTTATGTAATAAAAATGAAGAAAATAGCTCACATCTCTTTTTCCACTGCTCTTTCACCAGGGTTATTTGGCATTGGTGGTGGGAAGCTTGGGAGCATGCTTGTATTCATGCCAACTCTCTAGTTGAGTTCTGGAATAGTCTTGGTAGACCTCCTTCTAAGACCTCCTTTCTTGAGGTGGCTTGGGACATTGGTCCAGGGTTTATTATCTGGCAGGTGTGGTTGGAAAGGAACTGTAGGATATTTTAGGATAAGTTGAAGATGGTGCAACAGGTGTGGTTGCAAGTGATAAATATGCTTTAGGAAACCCTAGCTATGAAGTGTGATCTCTCTGAGGATATTAATCCTGGAGATGTGTGAGTGGTTCACAACTTGAATATTTCTTGTGCTGGTTGTCATGATGCCCTTTGTAAGAAGCAACAGGTTAGAAGCAAGCAAGCTAAAAGAAAGGTTTGTAGGGAGGGAAAGTGGTCCCTCCCTCCTCTGGGGACCCTTAAGATCAATACTGATGGGTCTTCCAGGGGAAATCCTGGGCATGCTGGGGTTGGAGGAATCAGCAGGGACTGCTCTAGTGAGGTTATTTTCTTCTTCTCTTATTATAAGGGGTTATAGACCAATAATTACATGGAGGCGCTTGATGTCCTCTTGGTTCTTGAAAGAGGATGTGCTCTGGGGTGGAGTAAGATTATCTATGAGTCTGATTCCCAAGTGGTGGTGGATATGTTGAATCTACAACAGATGGAGAATATGGATTGGCATTTGGCTGTGGTGGGTAGGCAAATTCTTAAGCTGAGTGCTTCTTTGGATGTAGTCTCTTTCTGCTATGTTCCTCACAAGTGGAATAGGACTGCTGATTGCTTGGCTAAGTGGGCTTTAGATCGTGGGGAGGGATGGATGGCAGGAGATTGGGCCCATTTGTCTCTGGATTGTGTTCAGGATCTTGAGAGGCTAGTCAAAGAAGATATGGATGATCCCTTCGAGGGCTTCCTTTTGTTAGTGTTGTTTTCTCTTTTGGACTTGTGGCCCTTGCTTTTGTACTTTGCTGGTTGTTTCAATAAATTTTTACCCCTTTAAAAAAAAAAAAAAAAGTCTCGGGTTAAATGTAATATTAGGCAGTAATTTTAAATAGATCTTTTTCAAAGGGGGCCTACAGAACTGATGATTACCAAGCCATTACCAATCCTTGAGAAAATTGCAACATAAAGGAGTACACAACTTCATGAGTAATTCTGTAGGAACCAATGATTGCACAAAAATCACAAACCTTTGATTTTTTTTGTTTAATTTGAATGAGTTCTTGATAAACTGCTAGTTATACCAATCAAGAGTATTAAAGTCCCAAATATCACCAAAGTAATGTACACCCTTCTTGAAAAGATAAATAGATTGCTTAGGAAAGATAATAGCTAGAGGTTTCCCATGGTACTAAACAAATTTGTTCCACCAAATAGAGGAAGTAGAAAAGATGAATCTATGTTGCAAGGAATCCTGCCTCTAATTCAAAAATCTACAAAATTGCTGTCATGCCTTCCAAATTGACTGAAGAGGAAAAGATACCTTAATGCGAAAGAAAGGTGTAAGAAGAACCTTATCCAACCAACCAATTCCTCGCCACTTATTATTAATTAGAGCATGGATAATTCAATAGAAAACATGAATTTTCCATTGTTTCTCTCTAGAAGCAACTCTTACTATCCATTTAGCTGATAAGCAAGTCCCTTATGTTTTTGGATCAACTAAGCCTAACCCATCTTTGTCTTTAGGTTGTATGCAATGAAACCAAGAAGTGGCTTTAAAACCATCCTTACCATCCCACTTCATCCATAATAATTTCTAGATGATTTTTTCAAATCATCATATCCTTTTTTGGAGGGCATCCAACATGAAGAATAATAAACATGGGAGGCCAAGAAAATCCAATTGACCAATTTGATTTTACTAGCAAGACAAATATATTTATTTCCCCAAGTAATTTTTTTTTTTCAACTTGTTTATGAACCAATTCCACATATCCCAAGACAACACAATAAAAAATTACAATCCCCAAAACATTATTAATTTCTATTTTAGAATGTTGAATGAAAAGCATGCTATCATAAAAAAAATGAGAACTAAGGATAACAATATTATTCGGGATAGATATTCCTTTAATCAAATTCATTTGATTAGCCTTTTTCAATAATCAATTTCAACATATTGGTAGGCATTTCTTTAAAGTCCCTTAAATACTTCGAAGTTCATTTGAAGGCGAAGATCGACGATGGAGATTGAGCCAATGATGATCGGAAAATGCATGGTGTGTGAAGTGGGTCCAAGCTCTACAATTTGACATGTGGCAATATCTCACTTCACATCACTATTGTGAAGCAAATCAAATAGATGCTAGGATATTAGATTGATTAGCTTTTAATTCCCTTCGATACAATGATAGTTTAATCATGGGTGAAGATTGATCCATGTAGGACAACCAATGATTGTGGATGTTCATCAGGGAGAAAGGTGGATATCGGTGAGATGAAATAATTGATCCCTTCAATACAACGATGGTTGATTTTGGTGGACACGATAGGGAGCTGACAATGGTAAATGTTGACTATGAGGACATGTGGTGAAGGATGATTGCATGATATGTTAATTCACATCCTTGTTGTGAATTGTGTGGAAATGAGGTGGACAAAAAATGGCGACAACTCACCAGCCCAGCAAGATTTTGTGGGCCTGTGTATTTTAACAGTGGTATAGTGGGAAATGATGTTGATTAGCCAATTATGATCAAATGACAGAGATTGAATGATGTTGATCAAAGAGACCTTCATATTTTGGAGAGATTTATTTTACATCTCTTTGATATACCAAGAAGTAAAAAGAGCATGCAATCAATAGTGGAGAACACTTAAGCTGATCAAAGAGACCCCATATATCGGAGGGAGTGACTTTTATGTCTTTTCAATTTAACAAAAAATAGAAGGGGTGTGTAATCATCGGTGTAGATTGTTTGCAACAGGAGAAGTCTTCAAATAGTGGTGAGGTTTGTGTGGAGCCAAGAAGGTGTAGAGCTTTCCAAATAATATTAGTAGAGTACTATCCTTGGAATTGCAAAGCTACCATACCAGTGAACAACTGGGAGCTGCCTTTCACAAAGACCCTTAAGGATGTAGAGCTTCATTTAATTTTCAAGGGGCATTGCACTCAATTTACAAAATCCATCAAAAGGGTTATAGGAGTTAAAATCCCCGAGCCAAAGGAAATAAATCTATGATTTCCTTCTCATCTTTTATTTATATTCATCTCAAATCTACTTGATTTTCTTCAACATTTTCGGTCAGTAGAGCACATCATGAACAAAGTTTTCAAGGGTGTATATTTACTAGATGATACTCTATTGAAGGTATGTCAAAATTATTCAATTTGTGGAAGGGGTAGGGGTATGTAGGAGGTATGTTTCCTCGTCATTTTTTGTTGCATAGAAATGCTTTTATTACTATCTATCATGCAATTAAGAAGTCCCTGGAGATGCATAATTCAAACCATTTATAAAGAATGTTAAATATATATGTAGGGGAGGTTGATTTTGAGTTAGTAGAAAAGATAAGAACTAGGGTAAATACAGTTATGGTGCTACTCACACATGACCATAATCCCCTAATGCTAGCTCAATCAGTGGATGCAGATGAAAATAGTGTTTCACCTCACTGTCTTAATGCTATGGATTTCAATTTGAATGCTCTACCACCAATACAATCTGATGTGGGGAATTTACATGAACATCAGATGAAAATGATGTTCAAGTAGACCAAATGGGGGAATGAAGTTTGCTCCTTCAGAATTTTCATATGGAATTTTGCTCATTTTTTTCTGCTCTAAATTCTCGAATAATGTAATGAAATGATTGAATTGTCCTTTTTTTTCTTAGCCCAAAAGCATATTGTAAACTCTGGGTTTGTGGGTAAAATATCAACATCTCGTATACTTTGTATTACTAGAGGAATCAGGGGATAAATATGGGCTTCTAAGCCTAAAACTCTTGTACATATTTACTATTAATATATAATATATAGGCCTATAGCCTTTTATCAAAAGAAAAAAACTAATGCACTAGCAATAAGAACATAAAGAAATAGAGATAATGAACATCCTTGTCGGATGGAGCATTGTAGAGGAAAAGGATCATCAAGGAATTATTGAGAACCAATTGGGTATTAGCATATTTGAACAACATCTACACATGTTTGTATATCTTGGGACTAAACCCCAACATCTACAACATTTTGATTATAAAAATCCACCTCATTTTATCATATGCTTTGTCAAAATCTAGCTTGACCAATAAATCATTTAATCCTTGTTTGTTGAGCCCATTCACTAGTTTCCCAAGTAAGGATTAAATTATCAAGGATATATTTACCTCTTAGGGAACCAATTTGTTCAGGTCACACTATACTTCTTTCCACTAGTTTAATCCTTATAGCTAAGGCTTTAGCTATAATTTTGTAAGAACTATTAAGCAAGGTAATAGGATGCCATCCAAAAATAGAATCCACATTCTTACTTTTTGGGAGAAGTTTAATCAAAAATTTATTAATTTTAAGTCCCAAAGAACCATGTACATTAGGTGAGAATGAACCCACACATGTTAGAATTATTATTCCAAATCATAAGGTTGTAAAATACATGACACATGCAATAATTTTTATATCAATTTCATTCCATATAGCAATTGGATAAGGAGTCCTTTTATGGAAAATTGGGTGAGATTTTTTTAGGAGAAATTGGTTATGAACACCTATTATAGAAAGTGTTCTATCAATATCTGGTTATTTAGAATAAAACACATTTATGGTGGATGTTAATATATTTATATGGAATAACCCAAATGTGAATATTAAAATTCTTATATGAAATATTTATACTGAGGATAAATGATGGTCCTCATATGTATCTTTTTTACGAGCATTGTATGCCCCTTGAATAATCTTATCTTCCAACCAAGTTGATGAATTTACTTATTTTACTATCATGTTTATCCATGATTAGTATAGGTGGATTAAGATAATAGTTATTCATTATTGTTATATAAAAATTCTTGTAATAATTATTATTAAAGCATCTTGTAAATATTATTTAATGTTGATCATTGGTTTTTATGGAATCATTATTTTTTATGTTAAGAGTCATCTTACTATGATTATATTAGTGTTGTCGACACTTCAAAATCAACCACATCCTAATGACACACCTAACATCACCACCTTTTGACACCATACTAAGTTTATCGTAATCACATTCTCCACATCTCAACACTAATTAATTAGATAAATTATATTCTTTCAAATAGTTAGGAATCAACTTCTAGCATTCCATCCATCACCTAATTAATTGAATATATCGATGTATTTATTCAATTAAACTAATATCCTACATCTATTCCCCCTAATTTATTAAATGATCCTATTATTTGATTAATTGACCTAAATCCTCAAATCCTATTCTAATCCACTATTACATACATAATTTCAAATTAAAATAAATCCAAGTGACTAATTCAAAGTCAAACTAACATTTAATCCTAACCATCAAATTCTCAATCCAAAATAAAATCAAGTTTGAATCCTCACCACCATTATTCCAAAAAATTGTTAGAACATAATGTTATTAAAGATCATACCCTTATGACATTTGTACATTGTTTTGATACAATATTATAAAACCTTGCATATTATATGCCTATTAAACATGTCCCATTTAAAATAATTATAGTCTAATACTATTATATTACTGATTATTTATAAATGGTAGTTTTGAATAAGTGTGATTGGTATTTAGTCACCCCTTCTTTATTTAAGGAGCTTATCTCTCATTGAGAGGTCCTGAATATAGAGATGAATAGTGAATTCTATCACCATACATAAGAGATATGATTGGTCATGTGGAAGTAATGAGAAGTGGTTCCCCAAGTTCAATTTATGTTTTAATAGACCATTCTTTTGAGTGTTTTATAATAAAATGATCCTTTCTGGGATTTTTCATTCTATTTATTTTCATTTTATTTTTATAATGATTAGTATCCTTCGATCATAACTTGTAACATGACTTCAAAGAAAGTAAGGAAATGCTAAAAAAAATTTAGATCAAGTCTAAGGATTTTTTTTTATCATAATTACTCTTTTTTCTAATATTTTTTATATCAAATTAAATTCATAACCTTCAAAACATTCTTACTAATATCACGAAATAGTTACTCACATCCACTGACATGTATACTAAAGTCTATTAAGTAAATACTAGCACATATGAAAAATACATCATATTTTTTCATCATATTGCATTATATTACATTAATAATTATATTACATTAATAGTTATACTTGTTCAAAATGTATACTAAAATCACCTTTTTTAATATTTTTAACATTGTTTATAAAAAATAAATGGCTTATGAGGGAAGTTGCAACCCTTGGTACATAATTTTTCTATTATTTCTTAACATTATTTTGTCATACTTGTACTTTAACTTCCATAACAGTTCTTTAGCATTTCCAGGTTTCTAACATTATCTATACATTTGTATTGCTAGATTTCACAACAAAATCAAAATATATGGAAGATAGACAACTATACATCTCCCAAAAGAATATGTGATGTACAAAACACACTAATTAGTAAACCTTTGTGTTTGAGTTCTAATATATTTCCAATACATCTTCAAGTAATTATTGTTCAACATCTCTAATTTGATGTTAATATTGCCTCCAGTTCTCATTAGTTAAAATATAGTCCCCTAGATATTTTCCATGAGTTAGATAAAAGATGGCATTAAATGAAACATGTAAATAAGCATTATGATATAAATGTTAATTGCAATGGTGCTAACATAGTAAAAAACCAAGCAAATGCAGTAGTATACTACTAATCAATTATATGAAATAAGCTTCATGTTTTTTTTCTCAACACATAGATCTAACACAATTGTTTCTAAATGGAACTGTTATTGGATGTGGGATATGTTTGTCTCCCACTATAATTAGATTTGGCGAGGTTTCAATCATTGGTATAGTTCTTGTAACACCCGGCTAAGGGACCTAGTGGAT
This sequence comes from Sequoia sempervirens, assembly GCA_007258455.2. Taxonomy (NCBI): domain Eukaryota; kingdom Viridiplantae; phylum Streptophyta; class Pinopsida; order Cupressales; family Cupressaceae; genus Sequoia; species Sequoia sempervirens. The sequence continues at coordinate 34,682,345 of VDFB02000002.1, forward strand.
CAACACAAAAGTCCACAAATAACATGCCAATAATTTTTTTTTTAAAGAAACTAAAGTGACACTAACTAATGCAACTCAACAAATTAACATGGATAACATCATTACTTAACATTAATCGTAGCCCACTTAGATACCTATCCACCATGGTCACCTAATGTTGCTACTATGAAACGTCTACACTAACTAAACCTATAGAAAGACATATGATACACTAAGAATACATATGTTCAATCCTATGAATGTAAATTAAATATCATACATCAAATTACATATGATAACATAACTTAATTATAATTAAAACTCATCTAACACTATACCAATATGAACCTAATCCTAATCAACATTGTGAAACATTTTTCTTTGCCTTAATCTTTCGATCTTCGACTTCTTTTATTTTTGGTTTCAGACACGTCCAGATTCATGCAAGGCCAATCAGAAAGATGAGCAATGCACCATGTGGTGGATGCACATATTTATTTTTGTCGTTTTCCTTTGGAGGAGGGCCCGGGACACACGTCAGCTTAGTGGAATTTTTTTTCAAAACATCTTTCAAAAAACATAAGATCTCTACTCGTGTGACTTGTCATCTCTTCACTGTAGGAGGGCTACGCCTCTTATGAAATGATATCTTTTGGGAGTCTGTCGGAGCTTTTTTGCTTATCTTTTCTTAGTTTTTGGGATGGAAGCTTTGAGTCGGTGCCTCGAGGTGATGTGATTGCTTAGTAGAATCATTTTTCCATATTGTTTTTAGGATTTAATCGTTTATGAGTCTCTATATTTGCTAAATATCTAAAAGGAATTAATGCAACAATTGAGAATTAGTGAGCAAAGATCATTGCGATCTAACCAAGGATCTACGATCAGATTGTGAGCAATCATGTATCAACATTTGGCAACAATTACTTCTGTGTTGAGGCGGTATTTTTCTTCTTTTGACGGCTATATAAGGAGGGAAATGACACAATGAGGAGTGGGATTCCAAGTTACAGTTTCTTTGTTTAAAGAGAAGTTTCTTTAGTTTTCTTAGGGTTTTAGAATTATTTTCAGAAGCAAAGTTGCAGAACTACTTTTCCTTGGCATGTTATATCTATTAAGGTTTAAACTATTGTCGGATTGGCATCCAACCTCTGTTTCAAAGTTCATTTGATATTTAAAAGCATGAACTATTGAGGATAAATTGTTGAGACTGTGCATGTATGGCCTTTTCAAGCTTTATTTCTTTATATTATCATTTTGAATGAAACATTGTGTCTTGCAAACTAAATTTGGATAGTTTAAGTAGTCAATTTCCATGTTGTATGCTCGTATGATAAAGTATACTTAGCTTAAGAAAACTAGACTATTTCATTGGACTTTCCATTTTTCTAAAAGTTGTTGTTTTTTCGTGCTATGTTGTATTAGGAGGAAGAGTTCATGTGATTTCTAAGATATTATTTTGTTACTTATGAGAAATATTTATGTTTGATCGGACCTTAATGAGCACTGCCTATGGAAATATTTGAAAGTCTACATTGTGCTTGAAGTTAGCCTTTGTCATTCATTCTCTTTCCAACAATGAAGGGTTGTGGAATTTTGTGTCTATTTATATCATTCATAGGAATGATTTGGGTTTGAAATGTTGTAAAAGCTTTGGTGAATCTCCTTTTATGTTTTATGTTTACATTTTGTAACGCCCCGCCATGCAACCCTAGAGGAAGTTGCAATTTACTACTCAAACATACTATTTTTTTGGTTTAAGTACAAATAACATGCAAGATCACTATCCATTGCCAACAACCTCTAAGGTTACGAGACTTAGATTACTTAAAACCCAATCATGAAACATGAAATAAAACATAACATTTAATTACTTGACAAATTAAACACTCATACATTCCATACATGATAAAAATTACATCAGAGACATAAGTATTCCACATGATCCCAATAATATACTTTACAATAAGATTACAATACTCATTCCCCAAATGAGGTAATTCCAAAATATAAGGTTACAATTTACAACTTCCACCTTGATACAAAGAGGGGTATTAAAATTACATTAATAACTAAAAGAGTAAAGTGTGATGAATTGGATCACATGAGCTCTCCAACTGGAAATCTCATCCATATGAACAAAAGGCCAACCCAACGGATCAAGGTGCACATTCCACCCAACCGTGTGATACCCAAAGACTCACCCCCCGTGCTAGGAGATAGTAACAAGGAATTCCTAGGCAAGACCATCCACCACTAGACACAAGATAACTAACACTGACACAACCAATCACATGAACCATACAACCATAAGAATAACACAAGTACACTCCAACATCACTGAAATAGGTCACATTGCTTCTAGAAATAAAAAAAATTGAGTATGATAAGAAGACCATACACATGAATACAAATACAAATTGTTGTCGTAGAAAGAGTGTCATCACACAGCTCATCATGGGATCTCCTCTGGGAATCTTCCTAGGCTCTGGCCCCCCGCTATGGGTTATCTTGGTGGCCTCTACCGAATCCCAGCACCCATACTCACTCATGCGGAATCAAATACCTCCTGTAAGGACAAGATAGATGACCTTTCCATTCCAGACCTTCCCGTCTCATCCCAAGTCTATACAAGCCCTTGCATCCATGAGCGAGGCTCAATTATCTTAATTAATGTGAAATACCACCTAACTTCTAAGTACATTAATTTAGTTATCACTTGATTAAACCACTTCTGAAGGTTTCCCAGTTTACCTCTTTAGGCTCTGGCCCCTAACAGAAGCCACTCTTCTACTTGACAACAAACCAACCCAAAACCAATCACCAAGGATGCCAAAGGGCATACAAACAAGATAAACAAACACTCCAACTCTAGGAGGCAACAAAAGTCAAAACCCTCTCCAAACACTAGAGGTAACAAAGGTCAAAACCCTCTTCAAACACTAGAGGAAACAAAAGACATACTCCACTCCTTCCAAAGGAGGCACAAACCACATAAACTGCTCCTAATACAAAGGAGGCACAAACTATCCCAGTTCATGAAAATCAGGTAAAACCACAGGATACAACCAAACACCCTACCCAAGGCAATATAAGGGTTGACTACATAACGACAACCCATACAAATAAATGAAACCCCATCTAGAAGACTTCAAAACATTTTTTCTATTTGCACACTGTAATAACCCTCCTAGGTGCTAGTTGGACTCAGTAGTTTCTATGCTTTGATTTGGTACATTGATACTATGATGGTACTATTATTTTTTGATTTGGTTAGTTAGACATTTGATGATGCTGTTATTCCATTAGTGGACATGATTGTTTCATATGACATTATGGTTGGTGATATTAGTTGATTTTCAGAATTATATTATGATGCAGTGATTTTATAAATTATGTTATGAGATGAATTGTTAGTTTAGAAATGTTATTTTATCAGTTATATTATAATTGTTAGGATAGATGTGATGAAGGATAGTGTAGCATCACTCGTTTGTGAGTGCTCTGTTACGCTGCGATTCCTTCTCACAATGCAATATTTTGATTTTATATAAATGTATGCACATGTACATGACTTCATTTGTATGCAGGTATTGCAGGTACAAGTCTCGATTCCACCTACTTTGGCAGGACAGGGTGAGCACCGATAGCTCAATGGTTAAATGTTGAAACAGAGGTGACGATGAAGTCATCCTGTCCCATGATGTCAGACCATCTTGTTTGATTGGTATTATACATTTTTGTAGTTGTCATTATTGTGGTTGTGGTTGTGTTATGTCGTATTTTATTAATGTTCATATTTTATAAGTTGTGATTTATTTTATTTAAATGATGGAAATGATTGTTTATTTTAATGTTAGATTAAATTGTATTTAAATTTTTAAATGTTTTGTTTATTTTTAAAAGTCATGATTTTATTAAATGATAATTAAAATATTAAATTGTGTTTTATTATTTTAATTAATTATCTTGTTGAGGATAATTGTTAAAATAAATTATTTAAATTAATTAGATAATGTACTTTGCAAGTAAAGTTGTAAAAATGGAAATTAAAACAAAAAGTATTGAAAATAGAAAAATAAATAAATAAAAGAATGAAAAAGTTGTGAGAACGAATGAGAACTCAGATCTGACTGAAAAGCTTGCTTTTGAAAATATAATTTCTTTTATTTATGATTTTGGAGAGCCTTTGGAAAGAAATTGGTAATATCTTTTATTTAATTAAAAATTTTGGGAGTTTTTTTACACAGAGGATTATTGAGACAGAAGTTGCACAAGTTAATTGTTCTATAGTTTTGGGGAAAAATAGTTTCTTTCATTTGCTTGCATTAAGTTGGGGAGGTTTTCTGAATAAAGTATTGGATTCAAATTCGGGCACAAAATTCTAGAGAGATGGATTCAAGCAGGAACTAGAAGCTCATCGTAGAGGCCATCGGGATCAAACAAGCGTCATCAAATTCTCGAATAAGCACAGGACTCTAGGTTTTTTTTTATCTACTTCTCTAGTTCTTTGATTTAAAGAAAATAGGAAAATAAGTAGATTATTTGGTGAAAGAAAAATGAAGCCTTAGAAAAGAGAAATTTATTGAACAGTGAAAATTACTGAAGGAATTAAAAAGATTGTCTATGTAAATTACACTATGGATATTCTTTCAATTTAGCTGTGTGAAAGTAATGTTGAGCTGTGAAAATAGACTATATGTCTTTAAACTGAATTTTTTTTGTTTTGTAACATAGTTTTCTTTCAAATCAATTTATTTTGGGGATTAAGAAGAATATCTTTTATATAAATATATAATATATTTTTATTTGGTCCCTCTGTCTTCTGTACCTGAAACTGGTTATTACTTCATTTAAGAATATATATATTTAAATTATATATATATATGTATATATATACACAAATTTTGTGTGTATATATATTTGTTCGCATTAAATTTTATTTGAAAGACTGAATGTAAAAATTGTTTCTGGGCCGAATCGGCCGTCGGAGTCCGTGCCTACAAGTGGACGGAAGTTGTCATATATTAAAAAAAAATTACATATAAAAATAAATTTGGGGATTCGGGAGAGGGACGGCCGTAGCCGTACCCCCTTCCTGCACCCCTTGCCGGACCAGTACTATGTGCAGCAATCTTACAGACTGCTGAGCGCAGCAGTCTTAATGACTGTCGCGTGCAGTAGTTAGTAAGACTACTGCAGGCAGTCCCTTAGGCTGTCGGCCTTTCCTTTGATGGTAAGTTTATATATATATGGTGTTTTTTTATATTTTTATTTATTTTAAATTTTGTTTTATTTAAAAATGTAATTACAATTATTTTATTTAAAATGTTAATTAAGGATTATATATATATTTATATATAGAGGGCATTATTTTATTATTTATTATGTTGGATAAATATTTTTTTTAAAACAGAAAATTAGCCCTATCTCGTAATGAATATGGATTATATTGAGATGGTGGTATTTCGTTATAATTGTGGATTGGAATCTTATATTGGTTTTGTAATGATCTATCTTTTGGTGAAATTAATTTAATTATTTATTTGGGAATATATTTAATTTAATTTGGTGCAGTCTTGCAAAATTGTATTTGAGCTTTCATTTTTGTTATGGTTGTCATTTAGTATTGTCCATGTGGGAACCCTATTGTCTTGCAACCCTTGCTCCAAAGGCATGTTTAATGTTGTATGTTATCCTCATCTTGGTTATGCTTTTGGGGTTGAAAACTTAATGGTTTATGCTTGGAAGGGTTGAATGGTTTGTTAAGACTTTTGGTTATGAGTTATCGTGAGAGGGTTAATGCCTCGTATGTTCTTGTTGTGGTATTATGATTTTTATGTTATAGTTCAACCCTTGCCTTATTTTGGTTTTTATTAGGGGTCTTAGGGAGAGTGGCTCTTCGTGGGCGTCGGTGCCTCAGAAGGAGGAAGAGCTCAGGAGAACCCACGTAATAGTAGTTAAACAAGTGATAACCTAAAAATAGAATTTAGGGGGATGGGTAGTAAAACACACAAGATAATAAACATTGTATTCCTCATCTATGCATTAGGGCTATCATAGATTAATGATAGACTGAGAAGGTCGTGGTCAGCAAAGTCGTAATCTCATCTTCATGAAAGGTTATCGACTCCACATGAGCTACCCTATGGTGCCGGCACCTCAAGTAGGAGGAAGGGCTAGGAGATCCATAGATGGGTGTCGGTGCCTCAGTTGGAGGAAGGGCCAGGGGATCCCATGAGAGCTATGCGATGACACTCTCCACTTGACACCCGTTTGCCTTGTTGCTTATTGCCTCTGGAAATGTATTTTGGAAGTTGTATGCTTAATGTGTTTCACAGTCTTTTGAGAATGATTTATGAATGTTCTTTGGACTTGTTTAATTGTTTACTTTGATTAATTATGGTGAGTTTCTTACCTTTATCTTATTTCTTGACTCGTGAATGTTGTGGTTTATGTCATTGTAACCCTGAGTTGTATTTGTATTCGTACTGTGTTGTTCATGGAGTCGATTTGACAATCATGGTCGAGTTAACTTCTTTGTCACCTCTGAGCATGGGGGGTGAGTTATTTATAATTCACATGGTTGGGTGGAACGTGCTCCTCACCCGTTGGGTTCCCCATCAACATCCTCTTCTCAACATATCTGCAGTTGGAGTTGTACCAGTGTTCCCTTGTTATTTAGATGTTGGTGTAATTTGTATCATCCCACATGTTTGGGAAGTTCATTGTAATTCTTATATCAAAAGTTTGTAATGTAATATTATAACGATGATGTAATAGTTAGTATCATTTATAACTTTGTTTCATATGATTGTATTATGTGGTGTATTAATATTCTTACTCTTGGTTCATGGATGTACATTTATTCATGGTTATTATAATATAAATGGATACGTGGTTTATCATTATCTTATACTTTCATTTAGATGTTTGTGATGTAATCTCGTGTGCCCCAGAGGACTAAGTGTAATAGTGTAATGTAATGTGTTATGTAATTATGGTTTAATGTGTATTGTATTGTTATTTAATTGTTTTTTTTTAAAAAAATTGTTGCTATGTGTGTTCTCTGGGGTTTGCATGACGGGCGTTACACACACCGACACGAAAGAGGGAGAATGCATAAAGAAAGACGATTTGATGATTAATCGCCTACTTTAGGATTTCCTAAATCCAAACCAAACAAGAGATATTGCTTATAATCAAGTGCAAATAATTAAAATTGATTGCAACTACTCCAAGGTAACAGAAATTGCATTTATAATATCAAAGAATTTATACTTTATCTCCCTATTTCTCTAATTTACACAAAATAATCCAATCAACTTGCTAGCTAGAATCATTTGGTTAAAACAATCTTATTTCAACATCCATAATGAATATAATCAACTTAAAATTAACTATATTTAAATACACATACAGAAGTATATACTTAATGTATATACAAATTTATATATACCTTTAAATATATAGATATCATTTAAATATATCCATTAAAATTCAACCTCGATTATTTAACTCTCAATTTCCTCAGTTATACTTTACTTGAAAATAACTAATTTTGTCATAATTTTGTTTCTAAGCAATAAGAAATGTAAATCCAAATATTCATTTCAATTCCCCGATTACTACCAAAGTTAGAATCAATTCTCCAATATAAAGAAAATACAAATTGTTTTAATTATAAAATAAGTATTTACATCTTCATAATAAAATAAAATAACCATCAATATATTTAAATATATATATTATTTAAATAAATATATAAAAAAAACATTATTTAAATCCATATATTTGAAATAAACATTTTTAATTCCAACTAATTTAAATAAAAACCAATTATTTAAAATCTTATTTATATTATAATATATATATTAATATAATATATATACATTAATATATATGTATAATATAAAATAGTAAATATAACGTATATATATTATATTATATATATTTTTAAAAAAAATTAAATTAAATACTATAAAACAAAACAACCTAAAAAGGGTTGCGGCCCCCACCATGGAGGAGGATGCAGCCATAGGTTGTACCCAGTCTCCTTAGTGGAGGCTGTGCTGCCTATGGCATCGCCCAGCCTCCTTTGTGGAGGCTGCGCTACCTAAGGCAACGCCCTCCACTGGGGTTTGGGTGTGCAGCCATGGCTGCCCCCTCCCCACAATAATTTTTTTTTTTAATAAAATTTCTTTATTTTAATATCTATTTTCAAAAGATAAAAAAAACCTCCTGTTTTCACATAATTTTTTTGTGAAACAAAATTTTATTTAAAAATAAACTTTTCTAGAAAACTAAATACACAACATATTTATAAAATATGTTTGTATATATATTTATATAAGGAACATATATATATACATACAGGTATATTTTATAAATATATATACCCAAATTCTTATTTTGTATACAAACTGTGCAACTTTTCTACAAAAAATTTGCAATGAAACCAATTTCTTAAACACAATTTCTTTTAGTTTTACTTCAATTTTCATTGTGTGATTCTTGTTTTGATTTCTTTCTCCTAATTCCAACAGAAATTTGCAAGTTTTGAAACCATTCCACATGGGTTTCCATTGAATTTAAATAGCATTCCAAAGAGTTTTCAAACAACAAAAAGGAAATTTGAAGATTCTTTCAAAAGGAAAACAAGAAATGAAGATGAACCTGGTGTTTTCTCCCCAAGCTTTGAAGACTTCTACAATGGTGATTCCAATCTCCTCTTCAACTCCAAATTCAGCCACAGCCAAACTCTCCACCAAAATCAAAATTGCCAAACAAATGAATTTTTATTTCCTTACATAGAATTTTCCCCAAATTTGGTCAAACCCCTAAAATATCCCACCCACTAAATTTATTGGGCTTTTGGAGGATATTTCCTTTTTTAAAATTTTTTAAAACAATTTACTTTCAAAATCCTATTTCATGCATTCCAAGAAGTTCATAATTTCATTTAAAAAAAACAAAAATATTAAAGTTGCAAGAATATTTTTTATTCAAAAATTTAAAAGGTGAAATATAATCCTCATTTCTATTTTTATTCTAAATTTAGCTTAACTATAAAACATGATTTTCACTTCCATTTAAATTTGAATCCTATTATACAATAATGTTGAAACAACCATTTCATTTAATTTATCACCCTTAACTTTAATCAATAAACTAAAATTTATTTTATTAATTAAACCAAAATAATCAATGAAATAAAGTAATATTCAACATTGAAACTAGATTTGTTAAATCATCACTTTAACCATACCCACCATTTAATAGCCTTCAAAATACGAATTGAAATAGCTAACCAAAGAGGAATGAACCAATCAAAAACCACTAAACCCAATGACAAACTATGGCTAGAGTGACGACTTGGCACGGAAAACCTAGCTACTATCTCCCAATCGATTATCGCTGGTCAATGGACATGCTCAACCTGTGAAATTAGGTGGAGTCGATGTCCTGTACCTGTCAACCTAGGAACAAAGAGCATATTGAACATGCATATACATGATATAATAAAACACATCGTGAAGGGGGAAATCTCAAAATCGTAGGGTGCTCGCAAGAGAGTGATACAATCCCACCCCCTTCACCAATACACACATCATAGACTAACAGTTCCATCATAAACAAATATCTCACGCAATAACATGTTACAATAACTAATCATCCTTACACCAATTTAAAACATGACAAATAAAGCATCAGATAAGATACATCACCTCACACTAATAAACTATCGCTCTATAATTATCAATCAAATTGCACACACATGATACAACATCCCAATAACCAAAAAGCACATCAAAGCAAACAAGGACACACTGTCCAACCAGAATGCAAAAACGGAGGGGTATTACACATTTTCTTCTCCCCTTACCTCCAAACCCCAAAGAAGAGTTGGCTTTCTATAAAAATCCTAGAGGTATTCAGTGAGATGCAATTTGTCCCTCACTCATTGAATTTCCCATAAGCCTATCGAAGAGGCGCAAGCTTTGATGATCAATAATTCTTTTTTTGGCATGCCCAGTGGGACTAGAAGTTTTCCAAATGCCTGATTAGAAGTCAAAAATATTTCTTGAATCAGGCTAAGGAAGGAAACTGGAAGTTTCATGCCCAGAGTCCAAACAAGAGCATCTTCGAGATGTCACTTCCTGTAAAGACATGTCAACCTTACTAAACATGGAAATCTCAAAGAATATTCACATTTCCAATTAAGGATAGTGATACAAGATTCATTTCCACATAAGAATAATGAAACAATATATATAAGTTAATAAGATTGCTCCAAGGAAATTACAATGTCGAATGTAAAAGTTTACACCAAGTAGTGTCACAACATCTATTTCAATGTTACAAATACAAGTACATATCAATGATTGCTTCAAGTTCACAAGTTAAGTTTACAATTGGCTATGAAAGTCATACAAAATAATACAAAAATGTGTATAAGTATCCATATGATGAGGAATCTTTGGTGCTCAACCGCCATTACATTGCTTTGTCTTCCGCAAAGCTAAGACCAAGAGTGGGTCCAGGCACCTTTTTTGCCCAACAACGAAGCATAAATACTTCCCCGGATTTCTTCCTAGCTTGAAGAAAAATCTGACCCTATGCGAGGAGCCTAGCAACCTGGAACGGAGAAGTAGGAGGGAACTCTTGATGCAAGCATAAATCCTATATGCAATTCCTAACACTAGAATGACATATGACTTGCAATTAGGATGTGGCAGATACACACACACACAGATATATATATTCAAGGCTTTTCAATCCATCTGTTTCAATGGTGCATCTAGCTTGTCCAAGCAAATAAAAGAATAAAAATGATAGTTTTGAAAAGGAAAACTATCGTCTCTAGAAATCCAAACTCGACATCCTATCTCGAAAGTGGTAACATAAAAGAAATACATGTAGCATAATTTTCCCAAGTTTGAAATATCCTCAAATGTTTTCTAATCATTTAGCTCTTTCTAATACAGTTTCATCATCAAGTTCTCTAAATGTTATACAAGTTTTCAATTTCATTGACAAGGAAATATCAAATAAATAATTGTTCAAAGGAAATAACCATCCAACTATTTAATTCTTATGTTCCTCTTAAGAATAGGAATTCAATGTGTTTCTATGTTTTTCCACTTGCACAAGATTCTATTGTTCAATTGAAATAATAATCATAATTCAACATGTAAGTTAAATTCACTCATAAACAAACTGGAAACCATTACTTCAGAATATATTTACATGATCATATGTGTATATGTATATATATATATAATCATATATATATAAATATATACATCTATTCAAAAAAATCTCTATAATTCAGGCATAAACTCAACTTATATATGACATTAAATAATCATATTTTTATATCAAACATCATTATAAAATTAGAACATATTCTTAGCCAATTTTATAAGAATCATTTGAAAAATAGAAGTTGTACAAATTAAGATTTAACAGATTACAAATTTTCCAGAAGTCATACTTTGTGTGTGTGTGTGTGTGTATATATATACATATATATATCCAACTAACAACATATATAAATTTCCAACTTATATATATAAATATCCAACCTCTGTATATGTAAATATCCCACTTCAATCGGCAGTCAAATTCAAATGTATGGGAAAAGTTTAAAGCATTGAGAAATTTTTAAGTTTAAGATTTGTGAACATGGAAGGAGTGAGGGGTGGCTACTCCCCATGGGTGCAACCCCTATGGGGAGGGAAACACCCTCTCCACAAGTCATGGCCTATGGAGAGGTCGATGTCCTCTCCACAACCCTCTCATATGCAGCTATAGGTTGCTTGTATTTGTATAATATTTTTTTATATAAAATTTAAACAATTAACTACATAAAACTGTAATTTCTCTATTTAGACATTGATTTCAAAATACAATGCAAAAAGATATATATTTATATATATGTGTGTATATACTTTGGAAGAAATATACATATATATACATATATATATTTATATATTTGTATATATATATATATATAGACTCATAAAATATATGGTATGTATATATAATAGAAATACAGAGAGTTTGTTTGGGTTTTTAATTTCTCATACAAAAAAATAATGCATATTCACAGGGTAATATTTGTCTGAAAGCAAAATTAAATATTTTTTCATGAGAACAAAGATGGATCATTTACACACATAATTGAAGTAAAATTTCATAGAAATAATGATTTAAAAACCTGGATTCCAATGCTATCTTGATGAAATTGTTATGGTTTTGTTGTCCTTTCCTATTCTATTCCTCTTCTTTTTCCAATTTCACCCAATTCTACTGTTCTTGCCTTGCATCCAATTTGTTTTCAGAGAGAAAAGAGAAAATGAAGAAAGATAAAAGAAGGTAATAGTTTTCAAAATGAATGCTCTTGTTGAGGAATAAGATTTTTTATAAACTTTTATTACTTTCTTCCTTTTTTCCAGCTTTTTTTTGCTTTTTTTTTTGTTTTGTTTTTCTAATTTTAATCATCTTTTCTCATATTTTTTATTTTTTCATTGTTTTTCTATCTATCAGCTTGTTTTTGATAATCTTCTCGTTTTCCATTTTATTCTAAGTTTTCCAATAAATCTAATTTTAAAATAAAACAAGATTTTTTTTTTATGCAACACATTATCATAAATTTAATAAAATAAATAACATCTTAATTCTCAAATAAAGCATCAACTAAAACTATCTTAAACTAATTATTTTTTATTTCTATGCATTTTAAATTTTACCACTAATTAATTTAAATAAACATTGCAAAGTAAAAAAATATAAATAATTAATTAAATAACACCCTAAATGAAATTTATATGTTACTAAGTGGTGTGTGTGAGAGGATCCATTCCAACTTAACCCTGTCAGGTGGCTAACCTTCTCTACCTCAACCACACTCTTGGTCTTCGAAAAACCTGCATCTCATATAAACTCAGGCACCCATTAATAGATTAGTGTCCAAGAAATATAATTCAAAGAAATAAAATTCATCATTCTCTATGTTATATCATTTGAATTTAAATAATAATCATCACATTTCATTTTTCTAGAATAAAATAACATTCATTTATTCTTTCTTTCAAGTACCACACACTTATTCTACCACACATTCATATTTTAGATCTATATAAAGTAAAATCAAGCAGTACCAAAGTTTGAGATGTGACATCCTTCCTCAATTGGAAGAGACGTCATCTCAATATCTTTACAAACATCTACATAATAGAGTCTGAAACAACCAGTTTATAAAAGAGTCATAATAAGCATAAGATAGAAAGTATGCTAGAATATCATTTATGTGGAGAGGATCTATCAATATTCTCTACATTCACTGAGGTGGATCTTCCCACCAAATATTCTCTACATTCACTGAGGTGGATCTTGTAACTTATTACTTTTGTAACATACATATTCATCCTTAGAGAGATATCTTCTCTCATAATATTTCTTTATTATCACTTCATCGTTTTCATCATGTCCCATCCATCTTGGCTCGGACAAAACAAGTCTTCTAAAACTAAGATTTCTTTCAATACATAAGGTTATTCCAGATAACAACTTTTATTATTTTTCGTATCAATCCAACACACATACCATTGAACTTCCAAAGTCTTACTTTATTTACTTTTGAGTTATTACATCCTTATTCTACATAGAAGTTCTTATTTTACAAAACATAAAGTTTACTTTTCATTTTTAAATAAGGGAAATATCTTCTACTTCATCTTCCTCTTTAGCTTTGAGTGGTGGATGCACCTGTGCTTACTCTTTTGATTCATCAATCAAGGAGATTACAATTATTTCAGCCAAAGTAGGAAACTAAGGATCTCTAAACACCATGACCTCAGGAGTCACACTTCACTTAGAGGGCATATCCCTAGATAGTGGCAAGTATTCAGACTTGGTTGGAGAGACTGCACATTGACGGTTGAACTTGACCTCGTCCCTCATCCTTCTTTTCTCTTGATTGTTTAGAGAGATGGAATGACTCATAGTCTCTGTATCACCCAACCAAATGTCATTGTTGGTGTTTTTCCCCTTTATCATGTGAACAGTGGATTTTTATTCCTTTTTGGCTCTGAGATAGGGTTCATTCCCAAGGACTAACTTCTTGGTAGTCATTCTATGATGCGCTATCCTGGCACAATAATTCTAACATTAAACTCTCATAACATTTGATGGAAAAGAACATGGCGAGAACATAGGTTCTAGAGAGGAAACCTAGGCTCTGATACCAAATGTAAAGACACGTCAACCTTACTTACTAAACATGGAAATCTCAAAGAATATTCACATTTCCAATTATGGATATTGATACAAGATTCATTTCCACAAAAGAATAATGAAACAATATATATATAAGTTAATAAGATTTCTCCAAGGTAATTACAATGTCAAATGTAAAAGTTTACACCAAGTAGTGTTACAAAATCTATTTCAATGTTATAGATACAAGTACATATCAATGATTACTTCAAGTTCACAAGTTAAGTTTACAATTGGCTATGCAAGCCATACAAAATACTACAAGAAATGTGTATAAGTATCCATATGATGAGGAATCTTTGGTGCTCGACTGCCATGAAACTACTTTGTCTTCCGCAAAATTGAGACTAAGAGTGGGTCCAGGCACCTTTTCCACCCAATCACGAAGCATAAATATTTCCCCAGATTTCTTCGTAGCTTGAAGAAAACTCCAACCATGTGTGAGGAGCCTAGCAACCTAGAATGGAGAAGTGAGAGGGAACTCTCGATGCAAGTCTGAAGCCTGTATGCAATTCCTAACACTATAATGACATATTACTTGCTATCAAGATGTGGCAGACACACATACACACACACACAGATATATATATATATATATATATATATATATATATATATATATATATATATATATTCAAGGCTTTTTAATCCATCTGTTTCAATGGTGCATCTAGCTTGTCCAAGCAAATAAAAGAATAAAAATGATAGTTTTGAAAAGGAAAACTATCGTCTCTGGAAATCCAAACTCGACATCCTATCTCGAAAGTGGTAACATAAAAGAAATACATGTAGCATAATTTTCCCAAGTTTGAAATATCCTCAAATGTTTTCTAATCATTTAGCTCTTTCTAATACAATTTCATCATCAAGTTCTCTGAATGTTATACAAGTTTTCAATTTCATTGACAAGGAAATATCAAATAACTAATTGTCCAAAGAAAATAACCATCCAACTATTTAATTCTTATGTTCCTCTTAAAAATAAGAATTCGATGTGTTTCTATCTTTTTCCACTTGCATAAGATTCTATTGTTCAATTGAAATAATAATCATAATTCAACATGTAAGTTAAATTCACTCATAAACAAATTGGAAACCATTACTTCAGAATATATTTACATGATCATATGTGTATATGTATATATATATTATCATATATATATATATATATATATATATATATATATATATATATATATTATAATATATATATATATGATAATATATATATACATATACACATCTATTCAGAAAAATATCTATACTTCAGGCATAAAACTCAACTTATATATGTCATTAAATAATCAGATTTTCATATCAAACATCATTATAAAATTAGAACATATTCTTAGCCAATTTTATAAGAATCATTTGAAAAATAGAAGTTGTACAAATTCAGATTTAAGAAATTACAGATTTTCCAGAAGTCATACTGTGTATATATCTATATATATACATTTATACATATATATTTGTATATGTATATATATATATATATATATATATATATATATATATATATATATTTATCCAACTTACAACATATATAAATTTCCAACTTCTGTATATATAAATATCCAACCTCTGTATATGTAAATATCCAACTTTTGTATATGTAAATATCCCACTTCAATCAACGGCGAGAGGAAAATGTATGGGAAAAGTTTAAAGCATTGAGAAATTTTTAAGTTAAAGTTTTGTGAACATGGAAGGAGTGAGGGGGTGGCTTCTCCCCATGGGCGCAACCCCTATGAGAAGCGAAACGACCTCTCCATAGGCCGCGACCTGTGGAGAGGTCATTGTCCTCTCCATAGCCCTCTTATATACAACTATAGGCTGCTTGTATTTGTATAATATTTTTTTATATAAAATTTAAACAATTAACTGCATAAAATTGCAATTTCTCTATTCAGACATTGATTTCAAAATATAGTGCAAAAATATATATATTTATATATATGTGTGTGTGTGTATACTCTAGAAGATACATACATACATACATACATACATACATATATATATATATATATATATGAATATATTTTTTAATATATTTGTATATATATATAGACTCATAAAATAAATGGTATGTGTATATATAACAAAAATATAGAGTCTGATTGGGTTTTCTAGTTCTCATAAAGAAAAATAATACATATTCATAGGGTAATATTTGTATGAAAGCAAAATTAAATATTTTCTCATAAGAACAAAGATGGATCATTTACACACATAACTAAAGTAAAATTTCATGGAAATAATAATTTGAAAACTTGGATTCCAATGCTATCTTGATGAAATTGTTTTGGTTTTTTTTTCCTTTCCTTTTCTATTCCTCTTCTTTTTCCAATTTCACCCAATTCTATTGTTCTTGCCTTACATCCAATTTGATTTCAGAGAGAAAAGAAAAAATGAAGAAAGATAAAAGAAGATAATAGTTTTCAAAATGAATGCTCTTGTTGAGGAATAAGAGTTTTTATAAACTTTTATTACTTCCTTTTTTACTAGCTTTATTTTTCTTTGTTTTGTATTTTGTTTTTTTAATTTTAATCATCTTTTCTCATTTTTTTCTATTTTTTAATTATTTTTCTATCTATTAGTTTTTTTCAAAAATCTTCCCATTTTCCATTTTATTTAAGTTTTCCAATCAGGGTAAGTGCACCAAGATGGTTCCCAAAAAGCAGGCTTAAGTGGCCACTTTTTTTTTGAAATCAGGAAATACTGACCTTGGATGTGAAATTGAGGATAGTTACACTCAAAATTTTGAGATGGAACAAAAACAAGGATCAAAGTGCTCTAAGTCTACTTTCTAAAATACTAATTTATTTTTAAAATGGTTGAGATTAATGGGTTCAAAAGAGGGATGTACACAAATTGGTTTTTTTTTGTCAGAAAAACATAACATAGCAACTCTTGTACGACCCTAGCACGATGAAATTTTTTTGTAGTATTTTTAATCACTACAGTTAGAAGTTAGCTAACAGTATCTAGTTGATGCATGATTTTTTTGATAAATTTTTAATGAATATTTGATTTTCTACTATTTTTCTAAGTGGGAACTTCCTGAAAAGCAGAATTTTGGTCGTGCTCCCCCTACAAATTTTGGAAAGTAATTGATTTAAAAAAAAAAATTGTAGAATGGAGTCTAGTTTCTAAAAATGTAATTTATTTGAAATTTCAATGAACAGTTAATTTATAAAGAAAAAAACACCAAACACTACTTTTTGTCAAAAAGAGACATACAAACAAAAGAAATTATGGATGAAAGGCTTAACATTGTAAAAAAGTGAAAAAAATTGCATCGTTGGATAGTTACGAGAGAACCTAACATTACCCATGTGTTCAATTTTGTCGATATTGTACTAGATGCAATAGTGATGGTGAGCACGAACTCGATTATGTGAAAAATCATAGAATTTGCTAAAACACATCTTTGGTCATTGGAAATGTCCTCCAAGCCTTTGGGTTGGTATTCCAAGGCAAATACCAATGCTAAGGCTCAGGGATTCCCAAAGCAAGATATAACGTGAGCGTGTTATAATGCACTCTCATTATTTCCTAGTTTTGAGATTTTTTTTGCTTATCTCGGATACATGTCAAGCAAGACATAATGCAAGTGCATTATGTCTCACTCACATTATGTCTTGCTTTATGTTAAATGCCACTCTATTGAATTTTTGTTGATATATTTTTATGTTTGTATGTACATGTATGTTGGTGTGTCATGTATGTATGTATGTATGCATGTTTGTATGTACGTATGTATGCCTATATGTATCAATGCATGTATATTGTGTGGATGTAGGATTGTATGTACATATGTATTATGCTTCTATGCATTTATGTATGTCCTTAGATGGAGGAATAATTTTAACAGAGAGAGAGAGAGTTGTCTAGGTAGGGTGGGATGGGGAGAGGGAGATGG
>VDFB02000002.1:34700628-34850298 GCA_007258455.2 Sequoia sempervirens
TATATGAATAGATTTAAAATTTTATCATTCTCTTTTAAATTAACTCCTCTAAAGTTGTGGAGATCCAAATGTAGGAAGGATAATGGAGATACAATGTGGAGAATTAGGAACAGTATGGATGAACGTGCTCTCACAAAAAGGGATGACAAGATATTCATGGGAAAGAAAAAATCATATTACGGAGATCCATGGGTATACATGCACAACCTTACGAAGAAATGACCATGGTAAAACCTTTGCAAAAAAATGGGGGTCATCCAACCTTGTGGAAATTTAGGGGGTACTCAACCTTGCAAAAATTTAAGGTCTATTCAACCTTGCAAAAATTTAGGGGGTACTGAACCTTGCATAAATTTAGGGAGCACTCAACCTTGAGGAAATTTAGGGGGGTACACAACCTTGCAAAAATTTAGGGGTTTCTTAACCTTACAAAATTTTGAGGATTTCTCAACCTTGTGGAAATTTAGGGGGTACTTAACCTTATGATAAATTTGGGTGGTACTCAACCTTGCAAAAATTTGAGGGTTGTTCAATCAACCATCAAATCCTCACAAATTCCCAAATGTTAAACTTTGACTGCAACCAAGAATTAAATCAAACAGACCCCTTCTAAAAAGGGAAACTAACCTAAAGTAAACCAACCAAAAACTCCAAAAATAAGAAAACCAAGAAAAAGAAAAGAGGGAGTCCTCACTTTCAATGGGGTGTGTGTGCAAGGCACAAAAAATGGTGAATCTATTAGGAAAATGCTCCAAATAAATTTAAAGATAAACAAGAATCATGAACCCAAAATCTTTTATTTTTATACCAGGCTAAATAAATTGAAACATAGGATCAGGGAATCAAAATATTTTATTGATCTAACTTTCAATAGATTGGGTATCCAAGTGTGTGCAAATTTGTTCATTTCCATCCTTAAGTGACCACAGGAACCTATGCTTTGTCGTGTTAAGCTAATGAATGATTTTGCTTCAAAAGAAACCTTGACAATGCCTCACTATTGATCAGACATTCATAGGCTCGATAAGGTTGTCACTATGATTCCCTCAAACATAGATCTACTACTAGTCGAGCATCTATAGCCTTGGTAGAGATATTTGGATCCTCTTAAAAGTTAAGTTTCTTTGATTTTCAGATGTTTTCTTTATTTTCTTTTCTTTTTCCATTTTTTCCATTTTCTTGTATTTTTATTTTCAACTCATAGTTAGTGAATCTTTCCATTTAGTTTGGATAATCACAATGCCATTGAAGCAAAAACTCAAGATTTTTTACTTAACACAATGTCACATTAAAAAACCCCATGACAACCTTAGGATATTTAAAATGTGTGAAATCTATGATATTTTAGGATACTTCAAGTTAGATCAGACCATTGACTCATCTTCTTAAAGCAAATATCCAAATCATTTGACACTATCAAGAGACCTTTTTCTAGCCATTCACAGGGATATGAATAGTTTTTTTCAAAGAAATACTCAAATATTTTCTAGATAATTATTTTTTATTGTTGCACCTATAGAACAACCTAGAAGAAAACGAGAGGGCCCCATACTAGATTGAAAAATAAATCCAATCCAAACCTAAACCAACAATCTAATACAAGAAAACAAGAAGTGAAACTAAAATGATTTATTAAACTAACTATGTGTTGGGATTGGTGAAGCCCAAATTGGCAAGATGCAAGTTTCTCAAACAAATTAGATAAGGACATTTTTTTCCTCTATTGGAAAGTTTCTCTTGCAAACTGATTTTTCCATTTATTGGAGTGGAGACCATTTTATAAATACTGCTACTGTGTGAATATGTATTGTAAATTCAGAATTAATAAAGAGATTCTCCTGCTATTGAAAGTGGATGTAGGCAATTTCCAAATTTGTGTCTCTGTCTTGTTATTTAATTTTTTGTTTTCTATTTCATTTCTTTTCTCATTTAAATATTAGTAATTGGTATCAAAGCCTGAAGCTCGATGCTGGAAATCAGTGAAGAATTTCTGAAGCTATGGAAAAGTATTGAGTAGAAATGGAAGACGATTGGGTGCTAGATCTTGGAGCTAAATGATTTTATATTGTGAAGAGACGAGATAAAGTGGGAGTTTCAAATGATGAAGATTATGAAGCTAATGAAGATGACGAAGTTGTTATGGAAGAGAGTCCCAACTGGGATGATTGGCTCGAGCTCTCATGTCTTGGTTATGTGTCACTGATTTGAGTCCTGATGAGATGGGAGCTATTCATCAGATGTTTTTGGATGAAATAAATGATGAAGCTGATTCTATTATTGAAGAATTTCTTGGAAATTTAGACTAGAGAGAGAGTGATGTCATGCAAGTGACAGCTGAAACGAAGCAGTGTGTTCATTGGTGGGATGGCTAAAAAAATGAGGAGGTTTCGGCTGAAGAGACTGTGGTTTTTTGCTTCTGAGATGAGGAGGATGCCTCCCAAAAAGAAGAGGATGCAGTTTAGACCCAGGAGAGTGCAGATGAATCTGAGGAAGAGGCAAAAAATCGAGAGGCAAAAATAATGGTTTATGGTAATCCATTATTTGAGCATGAAGTAGAACTAGTTTATAATAATCCTTTCTTTGAATCCCAAGTGGATGATGATGGTGTTGAAGTTTTCTTCACAAAGAGCATCAGTGATGGTGAAGGTGTTGTCATGGCAGCAGTTGTCCAGCTAGTTGTGAAAGAGGAGGAACTAGCAGTCAAGAACCATGATGGGGTACAGAGGAATCTGATGGTACAAGAGGTAGTGGGATCGATTCCTTTGGAGGAAAGTTTGGATTGTGAAGACATCATGTACAAGGAATTTAGAGAGAGTTGGCGACAGCCTCAAAGCCTCAACTGAACAAATATTCAAGAGTCTCTCGATGACAATACAACATAAGTGTGTATGAGCGTAGAAGATCTTGCCGACTTGTCTTGTCCTGCTTTGGCAATACACGATGATGTTGAATGGCCTGTGCATGTAGTGTGCATGTCCTACGAGAAATATTGAAGCATATTTGTGAATGAAACTTTGGATGGCCTGAAGTAAAGGCCTGACGGTAATATTGGTGCTTTCAGAGCTGATATTAGTCTACAGGGAAGCATGATTTTTGTATCTACAATCTCAGGAAAAATGGGGTCGGAGAGGAAAAGAAAGCTTAGTCTTTTTGATGTGGTGGGTGGCAACATGGACAAAGACATCAATACCCATATTCTTCCCCATGATGTGGACATGGCCAAGGCCAATGAAGACACTGATGTTGTTGCCAAGGAGTTGGAGGAGATGAAGAAGAGGCTCAAGGAGATGTAAGAAGAAGTCATTTCCTTACGAGATAAGCAGGCCAAGGTCAACACGGAGCCCAAGAAGAAGGAGATTAAGTTTTCCAGTAGGATTGATCTGAGGATTTGTAGAGACAGGGGTTACCATGTATTGGATGAGAGCACACATTATAGTAGTGATCTGCGGCCCATTGTGAAGTAGTTGTGGAAACCCTCCAGTGAGGTTTTGGCAGTTGGGATCTTGAGTGCCCATAATCTCCTTCCCATGAAGACAAAGGATGGAAGGGGGATTACAGATGCATACTATGTGGCCAAATATGGGTCAAAGTGGATCAAGACGAGAACAATTATTGATTCGTTTAGTCTAGGGGGATTAATTGGTGTTTCCACTACCAATGCTACAGAGGGCACTGAGCATAGTAGCATGGTGATGAAACTTCAACCAAATATTAATCTGTTTGGATTCGCTAAAAGAGGAAAATATTGTCTCAAAATGGATTTTGAATTGGAACACTGTCATGTTGAGAGGGATGCAACAAAAGAGTGTGGATTTATGAGTGAGTTTGCACCTATAAAAGTAGTAAGAGAAGGTGTTCGGCTATTTGATTTTATTGAGTCCAACACAATTTGGCGAAGATTGATTCGCAATGTTCGTGAACAAAATTTGACGAAGCTCAAATTATCATTGTGGCTGATGTAAATACCTGCAGTGGGGAAGATCTTTGAGCAGCAATTTGGTTTTCAAGTGAGAGATTGTTGGGATTGGTGAAGCCCAAATTGGATAAGGATGTTTTTTGTCTCTATTGGCAAGTTGCAAGTTTCTCAAACAAATTGGATAAGGATGTTTTTTTGCCTCTATTGGAAAGTTTCTCACGCAAACTAATTTTTCCATTTATTGGAGTGGAGACCATTTTATAAATAATGCTGTTGTGTGAATATGTATTGTAAATTCAGAATTAATAAAGAGATTCTCTTGCTGATGAAGGTGGATGTAGGCAATTGCCGAACCACTATAAAATTTGTGTCTCTATCTTTTTATTTAATTTTTTATTTTCTATTGTGTTTCTTTGCTCATTTAAATATTAACACTATGTACACAAGGACTCTCTAAATGAAAGAAGTTTGGATAAGAATAATTAACACTTACCCTCACATGATTTCTCAGTTGTGCATAAGTAACAAAGTGGTGGCCATAGTCCTAAGTCTTACAAAATTATCTTTGTATTCAGAAAAATAGGCTCCCATTTTTCTACTTTCAAACTTTGTGGCATGATGGGGAAAAATTAATAATTGAGGAAACTCATTAGGTCCATGATTAAACCACAAGAATGTTTAATTCTTAAATTTCCATAATCAAAATTATAAGCATTACAATCTATTGGAACAAGGAGAGATACAATTTGGCATGTCATGCTCCCTAGCAATGATAATTGTCTACCAATGAGTCCTTCACTTGATAAATTTATATCTTCAACCTGAGGAGGACGTAATTCATGATGCAACATTCCTATTGCATCACCAATCTAAAATTCATAACTACAATCATCAGGCAGTAAACCAATAAAAAGATCAGGCTTTTCAATTTCATGGAATATTTCACCTATTGTTGAATCTGTATATAGATGAGATAGTAAATCTATACGTATTTCTTCTAGAAAATCTACATAATCAGTGGCCTTAATTGGTTTTTCTTCAAGAATATTTATCATGATATACTAACAATCTTCATCGTATATAGTTACTTGATTATCGTCCTTGAAATTATACCAATGCCTTCTTTAATTTCTTGTATACCAAGACAAATTTGGTGAGACTCTTGATTATTAGAACATGACATACATGAATTTTCCCTACTTGGGTCACTAAAATATACTAAGAAAACATCATCATCTAATGGGGTAGAAAATTCCCTTCTATAGCTTGTGATTGGCATGATACATCCCTCATGATAATATCTATTAAATCCTCTTTCTAGTGTAGTTCTTCTCCTTGCATCTCATGCGTTGATGCTTGATAAGATTTATTATTAAGATTCCTAGAATCTTCATATTGTTGTATCTCTGAATATTCACCAATAACTTTTTTATTATTTCTATTTATAGCTCATCAAACTTATCCTTTCTACCATTGAGCTCTAGAAAAATTCCATCAACTTCATTTGTGGGAACCTCCTTTTTAAGTAGGAATTCAATTGCTCTAAATACTTGAGACTCAAATAACACATTTTTCCTATCATTAATCGATAAAATTTTAGGTTATTTTGTACCATCATAATTCTACAACTAAGTATTAGATTTGGAAAAATTAGAATACACCTTATCTACATCAACAATATTGAATTCTTAAATTACAAGTTTGGAATATCCTTTCGTGTATGCACCATTAAATCAACTTATGGTATGTGTAGACCATTCTAAAAAGAAGAAGACTCCTAATCATTCATTGGTGTCTCAACCATTTGGTCTTCGTTTCCCTCAACTAGTAATGTTCTCATTAGAATATCATCATAAGATGACTGAGTACTTGGAAATATTAAATTGTAAATACCGTGTCCAATCACCTCTTCATTTACTACATCATCTTTATCTTCTAGAATCTATGTTGTTGTTTTCTTAATATTTGTTACACTATATTCCTGTTGCTCACTATAAAAATACTAGCCATTTGATTCTTGACTTTCTATTTCTCGTGAATCCTCTATAATGAAGATGGGGGACTTTGTGTTGGACTACCCCAATAATCTCATACTTTCTTTGGCTTCTTTGATTATAGCTTGGCACAATAAACATGTGAATTCTAAGTGTGCAACATTATGTACTTTGCACCAACTAGGCAATGGGAGGTCCACTAAACATATCCTATTTCCAAGTCTTAATTGATCAATCATGAAATTTACAACAAACTCTATGTATCCTTCTAACAGTTATACTTTCATCATATACAAAGGAAACTACATCCGACCCTATACACTCTTCAATTTTATACACTTCCTAGAAGAAAATTTTCCTTTTTATAGCCATATCCAATCTTGTCAAAAATGTCATACAATTCATTTCATTATGCTTGGTGGTGTCATGTATCCTACATCAATCTAGCAAAATGAAATAAGATGCATTCTGAGGGTATAACTATCTATTCGGATCTTCTTGAAACTATGGAATGTTAACCCTATGACTCTCTGCACAACAAGTGATAACAAATTGTTGTCTATCCATTTACATCTATTTTTTACTTTTTTATTAATTATTTAGGATTTTCACCATATAGAAAGATCTACCATATCTTATATTTAAAACTTGAAAGCTCATTTAATTTCTAGCTCATCATTTGTTGTCCCTCCCTCTAGCACTAGTTTTTTTGACAAGTGTTTTTGCACTCACAACACAAACAAAATACAAAGTATTTTATCTCTCTTGAAAGGAAATCTAACCTCCTGAAACCTCAAAAATATTACCCCAAGGCTTTGATAGTTAGGTCTTGACCATGCATAAATGACAAATTGGTTTAATTTTTTTTGTTTAACAAGGGGCCTTGTGATTGCTTAGCTAGAACTTGATAACAATGGTTTTTGAATGGTCTAAACTTGATATGCTAACCCTAATTGGATTTCCAAATTTGAGATCTGAAATCGAACTTTAACATTTAATATTACAATTTAGGTGGTGCTTTTCTTCCTAAACTAACTCGAATCTTCAAATAAAATTCAAAGGAGAGGGTGAGAAGAGAGTGAGTTAAGAAACCCTAAGGACAATGACAATAGTGATTTAGTGCAGAAAATAGATAGATCCCTCATGAAAACCAATTATTACTTAATCAAAGATTAGCTCACAATGCCACAAGAATAGTGCAATCTTTAAAAGTTATGAAATATTTTAAGATTATGAACATTCATGTAAATACCCAATTTTGGTGCAATTTAAGTAAATTTTCACAATTGAACTAAAAATTGAATCAAGGTTCGAACTAATCATGCAAAGCAACTTACAATCGGCAAGCTACAAATGGTATGAACCAAATATCTATCAAATATCTTCAAAATTCATCATCATTATAATTGAAATTTACCTAAGATTGAAGAAAAAGGAACCATGCAAACATAATAAATTACAAGTGAATGCCAAAATTTAATGATTTACTTGTATTGATTTCAAAATGACTAATTACAACAATTCCAATTCAACAACCCTTTACAATGAGATAATGTTGCCCTTTTATAGGTAAGGTCAATTTAATATTTGGAGTGCATTAAATTTTACTTTCATCTCCAACTAAATTATTTACAGTATTTCTTTGAATGTGTAAAATTACATATCATAAGTTACTTTTTTGAAATATCATAGTTGGCACACAGCTAGCATAGATTTGGCATTTTTTAAAATTCTTGGGACTGCATATAATTCTTGGTTCACTTTCAATTGTAGCTTCTACTATAGATCCCTTACTTTGAGAAAATAAAACAACACCCCTCTGGCTCCTTGGGATTATAAGACACTTTGATCATGTTTGTTGCAATATTTGATTAATGTTTGGGCACAACTCCATATGTAAACACTTTAATCAATACTATTATTGCCTCGAAGGTCTAGATCAAACTAGGAACCCATTGCAAATATGAACACAATTTCTTATGTGAACTTATTGAGTCAAAAGATTTCTCATCTATTGCAACTGGAACATTAAAGTGTTTATTGTGAAAAACCTCCAAGCTTATCTTTCGATGTAGCTCATGTGTCATAAAATATAATAGTTTAGGTCTTTAGACATATCTTTAATGCTTGATAATTTCCTCAAATTTATTTTAATTAAAATATTAAAATTTATCAATTTTGGATCCATAATTTTCCATACAATTATTCTTTTAAAACACACTAATTCATCATGCTTTGACTCACACGAGATTTTGAAGTATATGAATAGATTTAAAATTTATCATTCCATTTTAAAATAACTCATCTAGATTTGTGGATATCTGAATGCAACAAGGATAATGGAGAACAAGGTGGAGAATCAAGAATGGTATGGATGAGAAACATATTCTCACAAAAAGGGGTGACAAGATATTTGTGGGAAAGAAAAAACCTATTTCAGAGATCTGTGTTTACTTTGACCTATTCAAAATTTTGATACATGTACACTCTTGCAAAGAAACATCCATAGTAAAATCTTTGTGGAAAAATGGGGTTCATCCAACCTTTACAAAAAAATGGAGATCATCTAACCTTGCAAAAATTTAGGGCGTACTCAACCTTATGGAAATCTAGGGGTTACTCAACCTTGATGAAATTTAGGGGGTACTCAACCTTGTAGAAATTTAGGGGGTACTCAACCTTACAAAAATTTAGGGGGCACTGAACTTTCCATAAATTCAATGGTTGCTCAAACTTGTGCAAATTTAGAGGGTACTTAACCTTGTGGAGATTTTTGGGGTCCTCAACCTTGTAAAATTTTGAAGTTTGTTTGACTAACCATCAAATCTCTACAAATTCCTGAATGTTAAACTTTCATTGTAGCCAAGACTCAAAATCAAATAGGCTCCTTCTGAAAAATGGAAACTGGCCTAAAGCAAACCAACCTAAAACCAAGCAAAAGAAAACAAGGGGTGCTTTCTTTCAACAGAGCGTGTGTGCAAGGCACAACACTATCCATTACCAATATTATGCCTAAGTCTCATCAATCTTCAGTGGCTTCAGTGGTTATGTAGTGTCATGAATTATACTCCCTTAAGGTGAAAGTTCAATTTCATGCTCTAATTGGAACTCACTTTAGTAACCTCTCCATTAAATGCATTTTAGACATTCCTTAGCCTTGACCTTTCCTATCAACCTAGGAGAACATGTCAGTGCTACCCTAGAAATTTCTTTGTCGATTGCATGGCATCAAATTGACCTTGAAAAGTGGTCATATTTTGGATAAGTCCTGATCTAAGCAGACCCTAAACTTCTAAATCGGATTTGAATGTGTGCAAAATGGTTGGACAAGGGGCAATAGTGCGCTAGTCCAAGTGCTTTTCCTGAAATTTTTTTATTTCCTATTTATGTCGGTCTCAAACTTTGGGGATGTGAATTCTAATTTGGGTCTTGGTAGTAATTAAATCTCAAAAATTAAAATTAAATGAGTTGGCCTACACTTTAATCTATTCCTATGTTCTGCTATATAAAAATGAATTATTATTTCAAATTAAAGAGAGGAAGCAAATTAAATAAAAAATATTTGTCATAATACATCCATTTTTATAGATTTATAAAGAAAATTTTAGAATTATTTATATTAGCACAATGATTGGAGTTGATGCCAATGGAAGGAAATGATAGAATCTAGGTTTTGGAGATATTTTTAGCTTCTTTAAAGCATCTAATGACTTGTTTTCAAAGTTTTATCATCTTCAGACTTTGATCTACTTGTTTCCCTAAGAAAGATATTATGTATTTTGGATTTCCCCTAGGGTATTTTACTTTCTCTTGGGTTGATCTTGTTCATGTCATTAAGGAATACTTCTCTAAAACATTTGAGTAGGATTTTTGTCCTATTAGCTCATTACAACCTTATAAACACTTAATTTTAGGAGAACATACATTTACTAGTCAATAAATCAACTACTTGTGGAGGTAGAAATACTAAAATGGGGGTTTGACCAAGGAAAACTCCTATATAGCCACCCCTTCCCACTCTTGTAATTTTGTAGGTTTAGATCCAAAGATGGAAAATTGTAGAGCGAAAGAAAAAAGTGTAGACCTTTGGATTTCAAACCAAAAAAGTGTAGATCAAGATCTATAGTTCTCATTCAAGGCTACCAATGCCCTTGACCTCATAATTCAACTCCAAATTTATAGTATAGGTACACAAAGTTCCACCCTTCTTAGATTTTTCTCTAATTTGTGACTTTCCAATTTTATTTGTGAAAAAAAAATGCATTTTCAAATTAGGTTACATAGTTAAATAGGTCAATTGATTCACATTAGATCCAATCAATTTCCAAGACAACAAAAGAACTAGGTCTAGGGAAAATTGAATCTCATTTTAGGTTATTATCCAATCTCATTACCTTGTCGACTTGGCTTCTAATGTTGATGTGAAGAAAGATGGATCTACCTTAAAGGTAATTGCTCTCAATTGTTGTTAGTAATTAGTTTAAGGTGGTGGCATACATTGCATTATTTGGTTCACTTTGTTCACATAATATAAACTTAGTGATCCTTCTATAGCATATTAATCATATTTTGTAGCACCTTATCAAAGTTATTTTACAAAAAATGAGCTTTTCTTATAGTTATTGGTATGGTTTACATGAGAACTATTTGTGTTTTTTACATGCAGATCTATTTTACAGAGTTTCAATTCTATTAGAACTCTTCTTTATTTTCAATTACAGTTTGAAAAATTCAAATCTTAACTATATACTATGATATCTAGGAGTTGTAGTTAATGATTGCAGTTAGGATTTATGTTTAGAACAAACTCCCTTGTGCTTGTATATAGCTGATGCTTAAGTCCTTAGAAAACCACTTGAGCAGGCCACTCAAGGTAATTGTTATTAGTTACTTTTCAATTTCAGTTATCATCTACAAACATGTTGATTATTCATAATGATTTCATTGAATACAATCTGTGAAGAAGATTTTTTGTATTCTTTTGTGATGTGTAATGAATGAAGTTTAATTTCACATGGATGCATAGAATATGATATTTAGATTTGGTTCTAGTTAAGTGAAGAAAACCACTTGAGCAGGCCACTCAAGGTAATTGTTCTTCACTACATTTATAGTTGTTTTATTTTTGTTTAGTAGTTATTTTTGTTTATCATTGTCCAATAAATCGGATGTAAAGAAGAATAGATTCTCATACTTTGATTACAAGTAATGAATTTTCATGGGCATGCATGCATTTGGTTAATCTATAGTACTTTGGAGGTTAGAATAAATTTAGTTAATAATCTTGATCAATTTTGAGTTAGTAGAGTAATTCTTTATTAGCAGTAGTTCAGTTATAGGATAAGTTGTAAACATTTGTAGCCATTAGCGCTGGTTTATTTCTTTCACTATTATGCAATTTTGTAAATCTCTAGCAAGTAGAATACCTTAAATAGGATGCCCTGGGTAGCCTCAAGTCTCTTAAGGCACATATAGTGTAGCACCTTCACAAGCTTACAAACCTTGGTTGATAATTTAATGTAGCCTTTTCAATGTTGAGTGGATTGTTTAGCTAGTCATACCTCTAAACTGTGTAGCTTTTACCAAGTTTATAAGACACTAGTTTAGACTCTATAGTTTTGTGGCACATGGTTTTATCTTTTCACTTGGTTGTATTTGTGTGATCTTGTGTCTATAAAATCAAGAACATGATTAGTGGTTAAGGTTGGTTGGGTGAGTGGATTGTCATTATTGAGTCTTTCTAAGGAGTGCATATGTGAAGTATGACATGGGATGTGTGGATTCATGATTAGACACATGGAGGATGCATTGGAGAGGCTTAATACTTTATAAGTAGCTTAATACTTTATAAGTATTCATTTTAAATTTGCAAGTGCATGTATTGTTTTATTTCTAAATAATAGATGGAGTATGGATACTTCTGGAGGTTGGGTTTTTCCTAGGGTATATCTTGTGACTTCTCTATTTTGATCTATGCATTTGGTTATTTTGTAAGATTGTATGTATTACTTTCTCTCATGGGGTTATGTAGGAAATGAATTAAATGAACTAAGTATTTATGCATTATTTGTAACAAGTGGTATCAAGGCTTTCATGGTTATGGGAGGTGTGAGCTTTTAGGTTTTTTTATAACCCTTAGTTGAGTGGATTTGGCACAAATTTGAATCAATAGCTATACAAGATAGATTTGAGTCATTACAAGATATGGAACACGTGCACGTGTTATTATTCAAATTTAGCCTTTTGGGGTTTGAAATTTTTTTGGGTTTAATATAGATCTAATGTTTGAAGAATTTGGGTCTAAAAGGTTTATTGGATTGTGTGTTCATATGAGAGTTTTATAAAGCAAAATTCATAGATGACCTCTTGAGACGAAACATAACTCACCATTGGATCCAGGATAGCTAAGAAATGAAAAATGATATAAAAATTGCCTTATTTTGGCTAGTGTGAGAAATTACAAAAAAAACCCAATTACCCCTTCAGTCATGATCCTATGATTTCCAATTTGTAGATTGTAGAATTTTTTTTTAAAAAAACTTGTGTTTAAAAATTTAAATTAAAAAAAATTGGGGGTGGGGGGCCCATAAACCCCACACCACCCCCATACCTATTAGCCTGTGTTGATAGCATCAAGTAGGAAAATACCTTAGGGTATCACTAGCAATTTGTAGGTAGTAGCCAACAAAGATCCCAACTGGTAGGGCCTTTGGTTCCCTAGTTCTTGCCCTTGATCTGGTAGTGCCAAAAACCTAGCCCATAGGGCTTTTAAATATTAAACCGATAGTTAAATTAAAATGTTTTAAAATCATATTTCAAATCCACTACCACCACGGACAGAGCACCACTACCATGCCATCGTCGTTGATGGGGCTTCCAACCAACCACTAGTAGGGAAAATTGGACAACTATTTTTCAAATAGGCATAACTTTCACCAAGGATGTCATATTTTTTACTTTCAATAGTTGAAAAAAAAGCTCTCTCTAAGCACTACACAATGGTATAGGTTTAATCCAACATTTTTCTTTTATATCAATTTTTGGGGCTTGGAAATCAGATGTTATGGGTTTCACGGTTTTGAATATAAATTTTTCAATTTTAAATTTTTAGTTTGTGGTGCAAAGAGATGATTGTACTTGTTTGATCGCTTGTAGGTTCCTGAAATTCAGGGTGTGTTTGTGTGAGCATCTAGACGAGTCAAGAGGTGAAATATTTATGGAATAAATATTTTTATATGATATTTATGATGGTGCAAATGATTATTAGTTTGGTGCTTCTTGGTATAGGTTTACAAGTGTTTTCATAGTTGGACTTTGATGGTGATAGGTACGTAGGATTTCTTTAGTTTTGAGGAAATGGGTTGACATGTGTGGACACTTGGAGTCTTGTGTGGGTGATAGTTGAGTATACGTATAGTTTTGGTAATGATTATGGTGTCATGGATATGCAAGTATATTTGAGCATTGGCATGACATGATCATGTATGTGGTTGTTTGGCGGTGATATTGTTTGATGTTAGGAGGTTTTTTTATCTTCTAGATGCTTGTTTGGTTCCTTGACCATGGTTACTCATTTGTGGACATGTTTGGTAAATGAGATATGTATTTTATTTGGTGTTTGATCTACAAGATTATCTTCTTTGATATCTCAGTTTTCAAGTTCAAATGTGATGATGAGTTTACATGCTTTGGTGTTTAGGATCTATGAGTTATGAAATCCTTGGGTATGTGCAACTCATTTATTGCAGTGGGATGATTTGAATGCAGATTTTATATATCCATGAGATTGATTTGGTGTTGATGGAGACTTTGTTAGTTGGCCTTGTCTGTGGTCATTTTTGCATTGGTATGTTGCTTTATGATGAGAGTATGGATGGTTAGAGTGTCAAGATTGTTAGTATTTAGGACTTGTATCATGTAGTTTTATTACAATGACATGATGGCTTGGTTACCTTTTATTGGTTACACATTTAAGTGGGATCTTTTGATAGTGATGATTTGGTGGTGTAGGATTGATTCTTGATGTTTTGATGGCGTTTGTATCTTCTTGGCTTGGATATCTTGGTTCTACTTGTTCTTTGGAGTTTTTGGGATTGTAGTTGAGTGTGTGTGAACCATGGGTGATCTTCATTTAGGAGATAGTTTTCATGATGTCATGTGTAGCTCAATATCACAATTTAGTGGGATTTGTTGGTAGTGACATGATTCACCGTTGGTGATGGATGATCTTCTTTAGTGTTAGTGGAAGTATTAGAGGATCTCTTAGATCCTATTGTTGCAAAATATTTCTTTCAAATTTATAGGTTCACTATTAGGAGATGGTTATCTTCATGTAATTGGAGATGTTAATTATTGGTTTATAGTGTGTTTAGTATTATGTCTTGGATTACTCTACATACCGATTTGAGTATTGAAATAATATAGGATCTCTTAAGACTAAGATGTTTTGCATGGTGCATATGATCTCCTAGGAGGAGATGGTTAGGTCATGATTTCATGTTGGGATCTTGATTCTATGATTGGAGCTTTGACATTGATGTTTTTGGTTCTCTTGGTATTGAATACATTGGTCATTTTCTCAAGAGCTTCATGATGGTACAATGTTGCATTTTGAGCTTAGAATGGATTGCTCATTGGTAGGTGCTTATGGATACTTGGAGACTTGGGTGAGATTGGATTTTTCTAGTTATTAGATACATTTTCTTGAGATGGTTACTCTTTCAAGGTTTCAATAGGATGATCGAGGAGCTTTCACTTGGATATGGATGTGAGTTCATGATGGACCTATAGAGAATATTATTCTTGGAGAGTGTCATGATGACTTGGTGTAGAGAAGGGGGATTCGCTGCTCATGAGTATCTTTATTCTCAAGAGGATCCTAGGGAATGAACTGCCCTAAACTACCTCAAACTACCTCAAGCAAAAAAGTGAGAGTTTTAGAATTAGAAAGAGTAGATCATATAGATTTTCTACACAAACTAGCAAGTTCTTGGTCAAAGATGACAGTGCGATATGCAAACATCGGCATGGAACATTGGAATCTCAGAGGCATGCTATCATCTCATACAAACTAGAAACCAAGAATGTTGTAGAAAAAAACAAAGTGACTCCTAATAATCCGATTACTAAGAACTTCTAGAATGTGAGACAGTAACAGAGACTAATAGAACTAAAATAAAGTCAAGTAAACTACGTAAAACATAAATGGTAAAGCTAGGGAAAAGAAAAAAATTATTACAACAGCCCAAGTAATGAATCCTCTAGCAAGTGAATATATTAAATACCTACACACATAAGATCAAGGGAAAATGTTGGGGCTATTTAGGGGTTTGCCTCAATCAAACTCCTATTTTGGTGTTCCCATCTCCATGGACAGCCAAATAGATAGAGATAAATAATGAGCATAAATGAAATGGATGCAAGAGTGATAAAAGAAAACCCTACTTAAGTAGGAGAACTTGGATCAAAAAATAGAGATGTTGATGGTGTTTTCTGCAAAGCAACAACGCAGACAAGATGCAATATCCTATCTCTCTTGAAAGGTGAATCTTTGTCAGCAAGCCTCAAGAGATAACCCCAAGGTCTCTAACATCGGGTCTTGACAATGCATGAACAACTCAATAATAAAATGTGAAAATGTTGGTAATCACAATGGGACCTTACTACAAGCAAACTACTGGATCAAATTTTTATCAGATTTAACATTATATTGATACTTCAGTCATAGATTTAACCCAATGATCAAAGAAAATAGAAAAAGGGGGGGGGGGTAGGGGTTTCAAAGAGATTTCTAAATCTAATACTACTCCTAAGATCAACAATGAAAATGACCAACACCCAGGATGGACCAATCCCTCAAAACTGATTTCTGCTTGACCAAGATAAATCTACAATCTCACAGAAAATAGTGCAACTTATGAGGTGTTGAGTTTTTCAAATCATGAACATTTATTCAACAACCCTATTACAGTTGAAATGAACAAATCCTCACAATCGAACTTAAGCACAATGAATATGGAGTCCAGGCTAACTTTGCAAAGCAACTAACAATCAGTTGGTTGTGAAAAGTATGGACTGAAGGATTGCTGCAACATTCAAGTATCAAATCACAAACATTATTGAATCAAATCTAATCTAAATGCTAACCTCCTCAAAGCAATTTTAAAGATAGAACAACAAGAACCATGCAAGACAAAAGAATACAAGTGTGGCACCAAATCACAATGTCATTTCCTGTATTTGAATTATCCATTGTAGCAACAATTCTGGTTTTCTATTACAATATTTGCTTGAGGAACTACTTCTAACTTATTCCAAACTATCTAACTGTTATCTCCAATTTTCTAACTATTTCTAACCCTTTTACAATGAAGCAAAATGCCCAATATATAGAACTCCTAGAAAACCATCAGCCAGGCAAGGGTTTCGCAACAATAACTCGGCACAACAACCCCAGCCAAGAGAGTCTTCGAAATGGGTCAATTAGGCATTAAATGCACATCTCGTCGGGGTTGGCTCTAGATCCATAATGCAGTTTGAACTAACATGCAGGAAGATAATAGGGCAGCATAAATCACGCTGCAACCTATCATTAACTCCCTTCCCTACTATCTCTGCTCTGATCTAGCTCTTTATGTACCTTCAAGAATGCCACATCTAGGTCAGCCACAAGTGGCAGAGGAAAAACCCTAAGTTGCCTTTCAATGGACAAAATCTCATCCCTTGAATGCTTGCTTGACTCATCCCAGCCTACCTTGTATGTTAGGTACTTGTCAATAACTGCAAGGTAGGTGGTTGCATCATCCAACTGGTGCTCAAAGATGGACCCATCATCAAGTGGTGCATATACATCATGCCACCATTCTCTCAACTGCCCTAAATTCATATACTTGGGTGTGATCTTCCTTCATCCCGTCATGATTTTGAAGAAGGAAATACAACCATTATAGACACCAGCTAGGGTGTCATCAATGTGTTTTCTTTGTTTGTAAATCTTCCTTAACACCTTTTTCCTGATTTGCAATGCCTCAAACCATTCCCATGGTTTAGCAGCTCTAGAGCAGGGAAGAATTGTGTCACTCCCCAACCTGTCCCGGGTGTACTCTATAATAGTTCTAGTTTTCTGTAGAAGGAGGTTGGTGTCCTCTTTATCTTGTTCCATTACCTGTTTCAACCATTCAGTTGCCATGATAGAATCCTTCCCTATCGATATGATCTCCTTAATACTTTCATCACCCTTAATTTGCACCCCTTTCAACCAACTCACAGTGGCAATAGCAAACACTTTCATCCTTTCCAGCTCGGTGATGGTTTCTTGAGGTAGAGGATTGGTAGTAGAGGAAGAAGGATTAATGGACTACAATGGCTTCATTAATTCTTCCAAGCATCTCCTGAGATTTTCATTTTCTCTCTTCAGCTCTTGCTTGGTCTTCATTTCCCTTCTCAACCTATCCACAATGACTGCACTGGAGACCTCATAGTCCTCAATATCCTGCTCAACTGATGTAGGCCCAAGATTAAAAGTCTACACATTATAATCATTTCCAACCACATCATCTCTATTTTTATCTAGAATAGGGGTAGCAATATGGACAACCTTGTTATGCGCCTCATCTCTTTCAACTCTCGAGATCACTCTAGCTTTCTTTTTACCCTTGTCCTTTCCTATCTTAGCTAGTAGCTCATCCCAATTCGATGGACTATCTTCCACAACCATCTATTTTCTCTTTATTTCTCTGTCAAGCCATTTAGGGACACTGGACTCCAATTTTTCTT
Source organism: Sequoia sempervirens (assembly GCA_007258455.2). Lineage (NCBI taxonomy): Eukaryota > Viridiplantae > Streptophyta > Pinopsida > Cupressales > Cupressaceae > Sequoia > Sequoia sempervirens. The sequence goes on from VDFB02000002.1 coordinate 34,718,314, forward strand.
TAGCATGCTTCTCCTCCTGCTGATCCTTAGGTGCCTCCTCATGTTCAGGTGATGGAATCCTTTTTGCCTCTTCCTCCCTTGGAGGAGATTCAACTTCTTTAGTTCTGATAGGAGAATCCACATGTGAAACCATAGGGGACTGCATTATCTTTTCAATTTCTACTTCTGCACTATGGAGATCACCCTCATGGAATTCCTCTTCAGTGTCCAATTGATCCTCGACATCTTTGGGTCCAACTGGTTTACTTTGAGCCTCCTGAGTGGAAGGCACATCATCGTTTCACTCTTCATGGGAAATCACCAGAGGGAGATTTGTCCTAGACACTCTGTCTTGAGGAGAAGGAGTCCTAGACCTCCTTGTATACACCTTGGCCTTTTCCTTTGAACTTTCCACATTTACCACCAGTGGGGCAACTTCTTCCTCCCCAACCTTGGAGCTTTCCTTCTCCAATAATTTTACAATTCTCCTTCTCTTCAGCATAGGAGCATCAGTCTTGGGATTCTATTCTTCAACTTCCTTCTGTTTAGAATTTTTAGTTCTCGTCCTTCTCTTGGCATTCGGCCTTCTCTGTTTCACTGTTTCCTTGGCCTCTTCTTGTTGAACACCTTTTGTCTTGATCTTAGATGGGGAATCCAACTTACCCCTACCCTTAGGATCTTGCTCAGTGGATTCCTCAAAGGTGGAGTGGGGATCCAAATCTCCCATCAGGTTATAAGTGCACTTCACTCCTTTATTTTCCAACTCCCATACTGTATGTTTGAGCCACATCTTAGTGAATTTGAGTACTGGATCCATCAATTGTTTCAATTTTGTCTGCTCTTCCTCTAACCAGTCTATATCACCAATCGGCCTATCTTCACCGCTTCATAGGCATGATCCTAAATTAGGTTCCCATCATCATCCAATTGATCAAGGACTGCCCTCACATTGTACAATCCGACTGCTTCCACTAGAAGCCAAGAGAATTTCTTCTTTCAGAGCTCATATTCATCACTGCAGTTGGCCCAGTAGTCTTCTAAGTTTACCTTATGGCTGAATTCCCTACTAGCCTTCTTTTGAGCCTCACCTGCGATATCAAACCTAGACCTCCTAGAGTGGAGAGGAAAACCAAAAGCACTCAATTCTTCCTTTGAGGCCTGGGTGGAACCAATGGAAGGACAAACCTCTCCAGTGCCAATCCTCAAGGGGAAGTCTCCACCAAATCCAGTCTTATGTTTGTCCTTCTTGACAGTGGCATCAAAATCACAAATCTACCTAGTGACTTCCAGCAATATGATGTGGTCAGTGGGATACTTTGGAAGCCTATATGGGGCCCTTCGATAGCCATTGATCCGAATGTAGGGGAAGGTTGGGAATTGAATAAACCATGCTCCATATTTCTTGATGAGCTCTTTTTCCGTATCCAAAATCCTGACATGCTCCGCCTCCTGAAGCATTCTGGTAATATGTATGGTAAATGCATCATTTTCCCTCCTATAGTTTGAACCTCCCCAGTGCAACTGATGGAAAACTTCATAAATAATATCTTGTCCAAAAATTCCTTTTGTATTCAGTCCTCTGTAGGGGTGGAATCTAGCCAGTGCGTAGACCAAATATGAGGTCATTTTTAAGGTCTTTTTTTGCAACACATTGGAAAATTGCTTGTGAATTACTTGGCTAATGACCCCTGCCCAATGGTAGTTAACATTTTCCTGTTCCATCCTCACAATCGCATGGCACATCTAGTTCTCAAATGTACCAGCATTCCTCAAACCAACCACCCTGCTAAGAAAGGTGATGGCATCATAGTACTCCTTGAATTTTTCTCTATACAGCTGCTTAGACAACTTGGAATAGTGATACTTGGCCTTTTTCTAGCCAAGAATTGATCAACTACTATGACTTCACAATTTGGTCATCGTAGAATTCTTGAGCTGCCTCAATGATGAATCCCACCACATGAGATCTGTCTAGCATATCAAATGTTTGGGAAATGGAGACCGGGTTGAGATTGGCAACAACTCTCCCTTGAGGTCCAATAATCCTCTGTGTATCCTAATCATAGTGCCTAGCGCACTCGAGGACCAGCTCATAACATTGTATTGTAGAAGGGAAACTGGCTACATGCGACAAGCCTAATTCCGTCATCCTTCTAGTCACCAAAGGAGGATCCTTAGCTGCCATCCTTACTTTAAATTCCTTATAGTCCCAGAGGCCAGCATTTGTATCAGTGACTTATGACCAGACAGAAGTGATCTTACTCCCTGAGACCTTGCTCTTAATGTCTAGCTTAATCCTCTCTGCATCAGATAATGAGGAACCGGCCACTGCTTTGCTTGATTCAGCTTGCACTTAACATGAAAACATAGTAAAAAACCATAGGAGAGAGAGGTTGATCCACCAGAACATCATTAGAATGCATCCCACATAGTCAAGGTGTCATTAAAATCTATATAACATGACCACAACAAATTTTGGGTTTCAAGACCATCCACGGAATCTGAGCCAAAGAGGAATTTTGGGAAATTCTAGACCGATCAGATTCCAATGGAATAACCTAGATATGCCTACTTAATCGTTAAACTTGATCATTTTCATCAATAAATTCTCGTGGAAGGTCCAAGTATGATATGAAATAATCATCAAATGCATCATCAATTGCAAATAGATCTAATTATCTCACATTTCTCTATGTTTCATCAACTTTTGAGAAAATTTGCCAGAGATGGATTCTCACGAAGAACGGGCCAAAGAGGATTTTCAAAGAATCAGGGAGACAGTGGATTTTAGAGAAATCTATACCTGACGGACGTCCGTGGTATAGGAAAAATTTTGGACCAATGGATATTCCCGGAATGCAGGTTTAGGTAAGAGTTAATCATTTCGCCGAGAAGTCTCGGCGACTCCTGGGAGTCTCGCCAAAGGAAGTCACTAGAGTAGGTTTCGCTAAGACTTAGGGGTCTCAGTGTAACATCCTAGTGGCTAGGAGGAAGTCTCAGTGAAGAAAATGAGTGAATTTTGGCCAAACATATTTCATTCAGAAAGAGATCACGCCGAATGGGGCACGTCTTGCCAAAAGCTAAAATGAAAGTCATGTCGATAAGAGATTTTCTTCGGTATAAGGTCACAGTGAACCGCTCCTATCTCACTAACCATCAAAGTTCAAGTAATTACTTCAGCCAGACTTAAAGTTTTCTATATGATGCTGTGGCGAACCAACAAAGTCTTGCTAAATCATTAATGAGGAACATCTCGATGTGACCAGCAGGTAGTCGGGGTAAGGTCTCAACGACTTTTCTTGGTCTTTTTGACTATCAATGGCACGTGAGAGGAATTCGGTGTGAGAAAGACACCGTCACAATGAATGCATAGATTTAGGGGGGCTTTTGGTGAAGCGTTTGAGTTCATCCAGAGGTCCCAACGACTACATTATGTCTCACCGAAGGAAATTTCCATCAGCATAACCTCTTGCCGACATAAAGAAGTCACCTCGACAGAAGATCAGGGCTCGCCAAGAGAAAAGTTTTGCTACAAAGTCCTGGCGATCATTAGGACTCTCACCGAAAGCAAAGATTTTGGCAAGAGTGGGGAGTTCACAGTAAGGTCTCAGCGAAGCATGAATGTCTCCTCAACAGAAGGTCACTTGACAAGAGCAGTATATGCTTGGTGAAAGATCTTGTCGAAAGGGGGCGGTCTCAGCAAACTTACAGAAGATCGAAAAGACGAAAGGAGCCCACTATGAGCTCTTGGTGATGAGGTTTGTCTTGCCGAAGGGGAAAGCCATTAGCATGAGAATGATGGTGTCTAGGCGATCAAATACGAATCTAAGAAGGTTACTTTAGTGAACCTTAAAGTGGTCGATATGATATCTCATTGATCTCCAATGGTCATAGCAAAGGGAATCCAGAAGGGATGGAGAGTCTTGATTTCATCTAGATATTGAACCAACTGAGGATTTCAAAAAGTTTGACTTAAGGCAAGTTAGGAATGGACCTTTCATGAATTTTCTTTGCATTCTAGGTCAATTTTAAGACGAAGTCACCTGATATGGTACTTCCCTAGGTCTGAACCCTATTCATCTACCATTAGCACACAAGAAAGCTCAGAATTTAGTTGTTTCCACTATTGAGTCACTACTAGGGTTTACTAATTACTCTCAGGCAAGATTCATTAAAATGCAGATAGACACATGAACTCAAAACTCGCCTGGGAGATGACAAAGGATGAAATACTGAACAACCCTAGCGCGAAATAAACAAATACACAGGAATTCAAATCCCACAAGCCCTCACAATACCAACACGCCATTCATAATTCAATTCAAAGCAAAGCAATCTGACACATACCATTACAAAGCAGGAATTGATCTTGGAAGCAGCAAACATGAAGCTCAAGGGTTTCCATAATGAACAGCCATAAGAAGGCACAAGAAACTGTCACATTTTGCCCGAATAGCCCAAAGCAAAGTCAACAGTTCAATGAACAAACACCAAGGACATAGTTCTCGACTCAGATAACGGCCAATAGTGAACATAATGGCACAAAATATCTCAGAAATCAAGTAAAATCTAGCCTTCAAGGCACGTACGAAGCCATTAATGCAATTGACAAGATAGACATGAAACCCAGGGAGCCGACGACAGGGAAGAATCTGGGAAAGTCCAACCCACATGGAAATCCATAAAGATCAAAAATTCCTGAGCAACAAGATCCGTCCAGAATCCAAGCCGGATCTGGGAAAATCCAACCAAGGTGGAAAATCCTGAATCAAAACAAAAGCCCGAAATTCATCTAGAACTTAAGATTCTCAATGAATAACCTGGGAAAACACTTAGGCAATCAAAATAAACATTTAGAGCACATGCCTAGGTAAGACAAAACCTCAAAAGAAAGGGTCAAAACACCAAAACTGAAGTGAAAGAGGGTCCTTGCTTTCAGCAGGGCATGTGTGCGAAAAAATTGCACAACAAGAGATGCAATGGATAGGGGATGTGAGAGATCCCAAGATGATCAAAGGCACAAGATAAGCAAGATAAGGAAGCTAGAGAGAGAGAGAAAAAGATAGTTACAAGAGCCAATAGAGTAGTATGGAGCATTATGAGAACGTGAAAGTGTTGTTGTAGTGAGATATAGAGAGCTATGCAAGCAAGATAGCAACAGAAAGACAAGAGAAAAGAGAGTGTATCCAAGAGAGAAAGAATCAAAGATTCCAATAGAATGAAAGAGATGGATTTAAAAGAAAAAATAAGGGGGAAATGATGGTTCTCAATCCATTACAAGGTGTCTTGAGCCGTTACCACCAACAAAAGTAGTTGACAAGTGGAAAGGCACTCAGAAATGGTCATTTGAATGTCGAAATGTCATAGGACGCTAGTGTGGCACGTAGATGTCCATGCAGTGCACTAATGTCCAGACACATCATGCTACAAAATAATGAGAATGAGAAAATCACAAGGTTTGACACAAAGCTAATGTGTGAAGGTAGCTACTAAAAAGGGGTCCCTAAGCATCTTGAGAGAGGAAAAAGGTTGATGCATGGGGCTAAAATGAGCCTACACAAGTTCTAAGGGAGTGGACACTAAAGTGGATACAAAAATGTATGTGAAATTGCAAGGGGTACAATTTTATGACATTACATTTTCCCCCACTTTAGTGAGCATATGAATCTACACTAGTATGCATGCTAAAGCAAATATACTAAACATAAATAACATCATGATACCAAAAGGATATTGTAGAGGAAGTAGACATGCCCATAGGTTGAAGACCTACAAAAAAAAATGCATTAGACAAGAAAGATCCACACAAGACAACAAGGTTATAACATAAAAATCCATTACATTAGGGGGTTAGAACATATACATGAGTAACACACACATGCAAAGGCACATAAGAAACTAAAGGATTTGAGTCAGCAAAGTGAAAGAGACCTCTATGTAGAAGGTTGTCTCAGTACTATGCATTGTACCCAAATTAAGAAATGACATATAGAAGAAGTCTTAAATGAAGATAAGAATATAAGGATTGATTTCTTCCAAAGAAGAATGCATACAAAACACAAGGAAGCAACCAATGTTGAAGAGAGAAAAAAGTATATACTCAAGATGAGAAGGTGTAATTCCTTGATTCGGTATATACACGAGATTGAGCTAAGAGAGAAGAGAGAAAAGAGATGGCTCCATAGGTACTTGGTCCTATAGAAATTGAAAAGAATATCTACAAGTTCTCGGTCCTATAGAAGATGATCAAAGGCTTTAGAGGTGCTCAGTCCTATAAAGGAAGCACTATAGGTTCTCGGTTCTACAGGTCTTGATATGAAAGGCTCCATAGAGTCTAATTGGTCCTTATAGGTGCTCATTCCTATAAGGAAATCTTGACAAAGTGCTTGGTCCTACTAGGCGAGCTTGATATAAAGGATCTCTACAGGTTGTCGGTCCTACAGAGCAAGACTGATTAGAAAATCTTGTGGCTACTATAAATTTTATTGTAGGATAGTCACATAAAAATAGGTCTAGTTAGGCTACCCCCAAGCTAGATGCAAAGATATAAGATAGGTATAGCTAGGTTTCCCCCAAGCTAGATGCAGAGATCAAACATCAAATATTGCAAAACACTCAAGAATTATTTTAAAAGAAATATTTCAAAGGGGGTTCCTTCAGTAGGGAACACTTCAAGATGCCAAGGAGCTCATTCAAAGGAATACTCCAATTGAAAGACACGGAGAAGAGAGGGGGGCCTTAAGAATGGCACACATCTCCAAAACAAGTTATCACTGCTCCTAGCATATAGGGGAGGAGAACCATGTAATGAACTATTGTGTCACTACCATAGAATGATTATTGTTGTACACAATAGTGTACAACCATGCATGAAAATGAGCAAGGAAAGCTACAACTACCACATAATAGGAAACAACACAATAGAAGGGGGTGCGAGAACCTCATGAGAAGATGCTTAGAATAGAAAGGATAGAGGTAGACCTCGATATCACTTGTCATGTGAAGAACATATAGGTGTATCAATAATTAGAAGAGTGATGGCACCAAAATCCAGAAGTTGATGTATTTTATCCTTCAAGGCCTTACATTCACTAGTGGAATGACCAAGAACTTGATGGTATGCACAAAAAGAATGTTTTACTTGATCATGCTTATGAAATTTCTTATGTATAGGACGAAGAGTAATTAAGTGGGCTTTGAAAATCCTCAACAAAATATGCTCTTGCTCAAATAGAGGATGAGGAGTAGGAAGTAACCCTTTCTCTTGTGAAGAATATTTTGACTACTTAGAAGAAAAAGGCATGAAGATAGAAGACAATGGAGGATGAATCAATCTAAGAGAATGAGGTTGAGTGGAAATAACATCATTCAACCACACTTTTTGTTTAGATTGTTTATTCAAGCAACCAAGCCCCAAATTACACTTACGAGGTGTACATTCTATAGGGACCTAAATTCCTTGTTTGTTACACCCACAACCTTTACACCATAACCATATTTAGAGGAAAGTTTGTATCTAGGGTCGTAGCGTGTCTACAAATCTTGAGAAGGAGGATCTACATAGAGAGCATTATTTCAGTAATGGGGATCACACTCTTCTACAAGATCACCATCAACCTTCTTGACAGGATTGCCAACATCATCCATTTTAATAGAGGTGTGATCATCTTCCTTAGAAGGGGGAGGATTAGCATCAAGGGAATTACAACTTTTGTTCACATTATCCCACAATACATAAGAATAATCATCTTTGATAGCAGGTTTGGATGATATTATTGGAAGGTCTAAGTGGATCAAGTTGACTTTATATTCTCTAGTGAAGGATTTTGTAAAGTCTAGAGAACCCCAATCATCACCAAGACTACATTCTTTTGAGAAGTAGGAGTATATTTATAATTTCTTGTTTTAGAAGGATCTTCTTCAGGGACATGTGTCTCAAGAGTATCCTTTGTAGGTACTACTAGAGTAGATGTCAGCACATCTAAAGATAGTAAAGGAATGAAATTTTTAAGAGTAGGTTCAATCGAAAACTAACCAATAGCTACCATCTCACATAAGTGTACAACATCAAGGTCAACCCTGATTGTGACTACTTGATTGTTATGAATGAACTTAATAGATTTATGCAAGGTATATGGGACTTCACCCATAGCATGAATCCATGGTCTACCAAGAAGAAGATTATATGGTAACTTTCCTGGCATAACATATACTAGAGTGAGTATAGTAGCAGGTCCAAGCTGTAAAGGTAATACTATTGTACCTAGAGCTTGTCACCTAACATTATCAAACCTATGAATGAAAACAAAATAAGTTGCAAGAGAGGAAGAATCCATGTTAATATTAGGCAATAATTCAATGCTACATACATTAAGTGTTGAACTGATTTCAATGAGAGTATGTCTAATTCTAATTTTATTAACACCAGCTATGATCATTAAAGGGACCACTTTATTTTGTAATTTTGGGGGTGGGATTTCTTGTGGATAGAATGAATTTTTTGGTGAATTTGCATGAATATGATCTATCAACACATTATCCATCAACCTAGCCGAAGAAGGCAAGAGGATCCTTTGTAAGGCTTCTTGAAGCATACCTTGATAAACTAGAGCAGACTAAAGCAAGTCCCACAGTGAGATCATAGATGGAGTAACTCGGGGTTTCTCGACAAGATCGTAATCACTAGGTGCTTTAGTCATGGGTTTAGGTGTTGAAGGAATTCTTGGTTGAGAAGGTGGTAAGGAAGTTCATTGATCAATATTTTGTTTATTCCTTCTAGAATTATAAGTATGGGCTATGACTCTATAAGAGGGAGCCTTAGAAATATCGGGAGAATCATCATTGAATGGAACACCATTAATAGAACATATCCTTTTAGGAGAAGAACTAGCTGGAGTCAAATAAATGACTGGTCTCTTATGCCTTTTAGGGGCAGCAGAGACATAGATGATATTTACATATTCCTTGCAACTTATAAAGGAATCATTTAAAGAAATATGCTCAACATCTATCCTTGGAGGATTGGATCTGAGAAGAAATTCATCATTCACTAATACATCATCTCTAGAAGAGAGTGCATTGGAATGAAGAGAAGGTAAAGTAATATTAAGAAAAGTATCAATGATTTCTTCTTCTTGCAACAAAATATCCTCTAAAGTGAGGAATTCCATGAGAAGGATCAAAGATACATAGTGACATGGGTAAATCCAAGTGACCATCACATGCATGAAATGGGACATCATTAAGAATTTTTGAATAAAATTAGATACTAAACTGATAAAAGAGGGTATTAAATTCATTTTTAAAATAATAAGTTAAATATAATAAACAAGGCATAAACAAGTCAGCTGAAGGTTGGCACATCACTTTGAAAATATAAATTTTGAGGAAGGTGTGTTCACATCAGGTTCACCAAAATATAGAGAAGGGGGTTTCACTACTCACAAGTCTCTTTATTCTAAAGAGAGTCCTAGGGAACGAACTACCCTAAACTACCTCAGACTACCTCAAGGAACAAAGCAAGAGTTTTAGAATCTAAAAGAGCAAGTCACAAAGATTTTTTGGAAAAAATAGCAAGTTCTTGGTCAATGACGATAGCATGGTATGTGGATGCCAGTGCGGCGCGTTGGCATCCTAGAGGAATGTTGGTGTTTCGTACAGACCAAAAATTGAGAATTTCATAGAAAATAGGAAAGTGACTACAAACAATTTGATTACTAAGAACTTCCAAAATGTGGGATAGTAATAGAGAATAATAGAATTGAAAAAAAGTAAAGTAAACTAAGTAAAACATAAATGATAAAGCTAAGGAGAAGAAAGAACATGCTTAAAAAATCCCAAGTAATGAAGCATCCAACAAGTGAATATCTTCAATACCTGAACACATAAGATCAAGGGAAAATGTTGGGGGTTTTTAGGGGTTTTCATCATTCAAACCCCTATTTTAGTGTTCCCATGTCCATGAAAAACCAGATAGATAGAGAGAAATAATGAGAAAAAATGAAATGGATGCAAGAGTGAAAAAAAAACCCTACACAAGGAGGAGAACTTGTATCGCAAAGTAGAGATGCAATGGATAGGGGATGTGAGAAATCCCAAGATACTCAAAGACACAAGATAAGCAAGATATCACCTGCAAAGCTTAAGGAAGCTAGAGAGAGAGAAAGATAGTTGCAAGAGCCAAGAGAGTAGTATAGAGAAATGTGAGAATGTGAAAGTGTTGTTGTAGTTATCTGTAGAGAGCTATGCAAGCATGATAACAAGAGAAAGAGAAGAAAAAAGATAGTGTATCTAAGAGAGAAAGTGTCAGAGATTCCAATAGAATGAAAGAGATGGATTTAAAAGAGAAAAGAGGGAGGAAAAGAAGTTTAGCAAGTTGTTACAAGGAATCCTGAGCTATTACCACAAACAAAAGTAGTTGACAAGTGGTAAGGCACTCAGAAATGGTCATTTGAACATCGAAATGTCACAAGACGTTAACGCGGTGCACAGACATTTGTGTGGTGTGCTAGTGTCCAGAAGCATCACACTACAAAATGACAAGAATAGGAAAAGCAAAAGGTTTGAAGCAAAGCTAACGTGTAAAGGTAGTTGCTGAAAAAGGGTCCTTGAGCATCATGTCAAGGGAAAAAAGGCTGATGTAGGTGCTAAAATGAGCCTACACAAGTTCTAAGGGAGTTAACACTAAATTGGATACAAAATGAATGTGAAATTGCAAGGGATGTCATTTTACGACATTACACTTGTTTATCCTTGAGGAGAATTATCATTCTGTTTTCCTGGTCTACTCGGTGATTTATGTAGAGTCTAAGCTAGTGTTTTGTAAACTTGGTAAAATCTACTCAATTGAGAAGGTTAACTAACTAAAAAATCCATTTCACATTGCTCAGACTACATTAAATCATCAACCAAGGTGTGTAAACTTATGTTGTTGCAGCATTGTATATGCCTTCATGGACTTAAACTACCTGAACTATCCTACTGAAATCTCTCTAGTTGTTGGAAATGCACAAAACTATAAAATAGTGAGAGTATAAACTGAAACTAGTTGCTACATGTATCTACAGTAAAATTTGTTACTAAACTATTGCTAATAAAATGATATTGTATTAACTGTAAACTTAATAAAAACTACTAACTCAACTAAACTATCCTCCAGAGTACTACCAATGATCATTACATGCATGTTCCTAAGCATTCATTCATAATAAGCAAGAAATGAAATCATAATTAACTTGCATATGATTTATGAACAACAATAAACTAATAAAAACTATCAACAGAAATAAATAACTGAGAAGGTGAAGTGAAGAACAATACCTTGAGTGGCTTGCTCAAGTAACTATTCCCACTTTAATTAACATAGCATTCCCTCAACATTTCCATACACATATTCATATAAACCATTTAATGCTAATATATTAAATCATAATTCCATCACCATGTTTTTTGGGTTTAGGTCTGTATAATGGATACAAAAAGGATAGTATGATATGGAATATTGTTTAGAAAGTATGTTTAAAAGTATCTTAAAGTTGCACAAAACCAACAGAAAACAACCTATTATTTAGACCTATCATTTCCCCCCAACTTAACTTTTTTCTTGTCCCCAATCAAAATACTAAGGGTCTTGATTATACTGAAGAGAAATTTGGCCTTAGGTCCATGACTTTACTAGCACCCTGATCCTATTGTAGATAAAAACCTTGGTATGCTGAAATTTTCCTCATCCTGATAGTTCCTTCCCTCTCACATTCATCACTTTTATCTCCAATCCAATATGGAATTGGACAAAGGAGGATCAGTGGTGTAAATTGTTGGAATCAAGGAACACTGAGAGGGGGGGTGAATCAGTGTTCTAAAAAATTTAACTTTATTAATCCAATCTTTAAACCACTTATAACATTCAACAAAGAGAAAGATGCAAACACATAAATCAATCATCCACAACACCATAACACAAGTGTTTTTATGTGGAAACCCTATTAGGGGAAAAACCATGGTGGAGGTTAATCCACAATTTGAGTACTCAAAATATAAGTGTTTTACAAAAATGGAAATGCACTTGCATTTAGGCGCACTACCTAGAGCTCATTGCTTAAAAAAAAAGGCTCACTTCCTTACAAAGGTTTTAATTGCAACCAAAAAATTTGAACTGATAAAGTAGCATCTACTAATGCCTGATTATAGTTCTAGTTAGGCTCATGAACTGCATTCTTGACCTTCTGTTTGATTATGCTCTTCTGCTATGCTCTGCTTCAACTCACATCACAAAATAGTTTTATGCACAAGAGAAATTATGCATAATTGATCTACAACCCTTTTTTATATTCGCAATATACATCAACACACTTCAAACACACACCAAAATGATATAATCAATCACTTATATATATCCGCAACAAAATATTTAATCAACCATATGCCGGCTTCAGTAAAACATAAAATATTTTCCAAACGTCAACCCAATCCACAAATTATTTTTTTAATGCACACCCACCAAAGTTGGCCACAACATAGTGAGGAACCAAAACAAAATCCTCAAACCTGAAAATACTTCAAACAATTTTTCCTCGAACATCTGCAACACGCCACATTCACTTAGTCGGCCTTCTAGCATTGTTAAATAGAAAATAAAACAACCGGATCTCCTAACTCATACACCAATTGATGCAATGACACAAAACTTGAGAATAAGATATTCCATATGCCCAACAACCTTCCCTAAGATCCACAACCAAAACTGATGATCTGGTAATGCATAGGGATCGACAAACTCAAATTTAGTCAGATACCCTGTTCTTCATCTTGTCTTCTGGTATGAACAAATATTGAAGTGTGGACCAGATCAATGACTTAGGTTACCATCAATGATAACACCAAAATCCATATTCCAATAGAAATGTGAGAGGTATCCAATGAACTCCTTTGTTGATACTGACTGCCATATATTTTTGCACCCTCTGGAGCATGGCAGTAAAATTGTATACAAAATGTGGCTCCTTCTTCTACAATTTAGGGGTTAGTTTTTCCACCGGTTATGTACATACTTATAACACTATTGTACAATACCTATAGCTAGCACTTTCATCCTCTCATAGTCTACCTCCCTAATTTTCATTATTCTCTTTCCAACTCCTTTATTCCCAAGAAGTTGCATCCACTCATCAATAACTGCTTTTGAATACTTAACCTCTCTTCTTATTGGAATTGTAATAGATTTCTCTTTTTCATCATATTCTTCCATAATTTCCCCTGTAAGTTGTTCATTCCTGTAGTAGGAAGAAAGTGCTCTAACTTGAAGAACCCCCACAAATATTAGGGGTTTCCATTTTTGTTTCATTTGGAATCACATAATTGTGCAGAAAAAATTAATATAATTCATCCTGGTCTTCAAATGTGGAAGTAGCAAAAAATTTAAGAAACTCAGTAGGTTGACTCATAGCAACAGATTATTTGTTGATTAATCTATTAAACTGAAAAAATAAGAACCTTTCTTGTAGAAACAATGTGTAAGTCATGGGTGGAGGCCTACACTTAACAATTTGTGTAGCCTTATCTACAAATTCTTCCAATCAGACTGCTAAATTATTCAATTCCATTTCTTTCTTTTCCAATTCTTTCATATATTCTTCCTTTTCCTTCTTCCATTTTTCTTTTTCCTTTGCAAACTCGGTAGTTACACTCCACAATTGGTAGCCTAGAGATAAATTTGTGCAACAACTAGGAGTTTTAAGAGGATGGGATCTCTCACTTGGGATAGCCAATTCCTTGTCCCATATCTTAGTGACAACCAATTGTGCCAACAAATCTAAATTAGCACCATGACCATATAGTTGTATTTTTTCCACCATCTCCTGCATTTTTACTTCCCTTTCTTTATCCTTTTTCTCATAATTTTTCACCAACTCCTCTAAGTGTTTAATTTTGTCTAGTGCTTCCAGAGTTCTTGCCTCACATTTCTCTCCTCAAGGTAAACTTTTTCTCTATCTTCAAACTATTCATTTCCTCCTTCATAACCTCCCTGTATAGGTCTATCCAGAGCTTTTTTCCTCAATTTCTTTGCAATAAATGGGTCATCCAATTTAGAATCAGAAGTCATTACCATATACCTTCTCTTTTTCACAAGTGCATTCATGTCTTCAGGGAAATCCCCTCCCAGTTCAGAATCAATCTCTACAACCATAAAAAATTCCTATTGTTCCTGTCGAGGTTGATTTCCTTAGGGTTGTTCTCTATTCACCTCTTCTCCTTCAAGTCCCCCTATACCTTCCTTTCCATCATTTTGTTGCTTGAACAGAACATCTGGGTGTAAGTATTTATGCTTCAATTTTCTTTTTTTCCTTTTTAATACTCTTCTTCTTGTTTGGGTTATTTTCCTTTCTCTATTTTTGAGCAACCCTATTTAATTTTGAAACCTCCTCCTCTAGTTTAGACGGTGTGGAAGTGGTGGATAGACTACTTCTTCTTCTCTTATACTTTTGTGACTTAGAAGAAGAAGAAGATAACTCCTCATTTTTAGATAGCCCAAACTCTAGCTCTATAGGTTCTTCATGCTCGCCTTGGCTACAGGTAGGTGAGGCCACAAGAAAATCGTGAGGTTTTTTCTCTTCAGGCTCATTTTGGGGTTCATTTTTATTTCCTATACCCCCGGTACTACAGGTGCCTCAAGAAAACTGTTGATGTCTTTGCATTCCTCATCCCTAAAATCATCCCAACTTACTTGTGGGTATTGAATTCTTAGGCTCCTATTTATCAATAGGGTAACTAAGCATTGGTGAGAGAGTGAAGTACTAGACTGTCTTCTTTGATATTTTGAAGCCATTATTCTCTTAGACTTCCATGACTTAGAAGAAGAAGGTAACTCCTCACTTTTAGATGACCCAGACTCTAGCTCTACGGGTTCTTCATGCTTTCCTTGGCTATAGGTAGGTGAGGCCACAAGCGAATCATGAAGGTTTTCCTCTTTAGGCTCATTTTAGGGTTCATTTTGATCTCTTATATCCCAAGTATTGTAGGTGCCTCAAGCAAATTGTTGATGTCTTTGCATTCCTTAGCCCTAAAATCCTCCCACCTTACTTGTGGGTATTGAATTCTTAGGCTCCTTTTTATCAATAGGGTAACTAAGCAATAGTGACAGAGGGAAGTATTAGATTGTCTTCTCTAATATTCCAAAGCAATTCTTTTCAACAAGTTATAGAGAAAGTTTGGTACATTTACCACCTTATTGTGCTTGAGATAACAACTCAAAATGGATAATATATAATAGATTTTGTCTTCCATCATAAGCAATATATCTAATAAAATAAGTGGCACATCTTGCCCACAACTAGTGTAGAGACATTCTTTTCATACCTTGTGATGAGGAATCCAATTCCTCTCCTCATGTGTAGAATTCCTCCCAAGCTACAACTGCATCAAACCGAGTTGGGAATTTTGTTCCCATTCTTGGGAATTTGGGCACTTAAACAATGGCGGTTTCTAACACATCCACAGAAAGTCCTTTTACCATGGCTTCATCGTATAGGAGAGTTTTTGCAAATCTTATCATGAAATCATCAATATACTCCATTAATTTCAAAAAATAATTGAGCCAACCAACCCTTGTGAAGATGGGAAGGATAGCCACGTCCTCTAAAATTTGTTGATGAGCTACCGGGTCTCTCCTTATGACATCTCCTCCCATCCTAGTTTATTTTACTACTCAGTATTCTAAATTCAATTATGAAAATTCAACTCAATCACAGCCTACCACCCTCAACTTCTCCTATGACTTCAATACCTTAGTTTCCATATATATTCTTACTACTACATCACACTGTAACTGCAAATTTCTCTTCAAATTCAATTCTAGTATAAGCCAAGCTAAAGTTCTCATAAACTCCACATGGTTTCAAGTTTTTAGCAATTTTGAAAATAATAGTAGAAATAGCAACAAAAATAAAATATGACTAAGGGTTTTGCATGTCATATTTTTCATTAATTTTGGTTTAGGGTGGCAGATTCAAAATAAATAGTGAGAAGATCGAGTAAGCGTACCCTCCCCCCAACTTAATTGGTGAAGTGACCTCACTTCACGATGATGATTTGGAGGTGGTATAAATGTGAGTTGATAGAAATTAATAGTTTAATATTTCACATGCATGGAATTAAATAAAAAGTGCATAAAAAGTTTAAAGACAACTTGATTAATCATAACAACAGACCTTAAGTATCGTCATGTAAAAATAATCATTGATGGTGCATGGAAACTAAAAGAACATATTTGATTATTGATTTGATGGTATAGATAATAATTGTAAGGTAATGAGTATCAGATGGTGAGTCAATATAATGAGACATATATGAGTTCGTTATTTGACAACTACAAAGATTTGAAATGAACATGGGCAATAAAGCAATTATACTATAATACTTAGCATGAATTGCTGGATAAAATATGTGGATATTTTGGAAATGAATGTGCATAACCTTACAATAAATATGGTTCCAAATGCATTGAATATTCCTCCAGCCATCAGTTGTGGGTACGAGAACCTACAATGTCAAGTCCCTTTTTGAACATTGACAGTGGGAAGCTATCGGTCCCTTTAGCATCAGAGCACTTGTGAACATTGATAACAAGTTCCTTGGAAGATATTATGAACATTATTAGAATCATGCAATGTGTGCATCAATAATGTGTTGTGTGTGCAAGTGATTTAGAGCATGAGAAATTATGCCTAGGTGATTTTAGGGATTGAGTTGTGTAACTCAACCTCTAGATCACCAGACATGTTGGGTATGTCCCATAGTACCAATGTAGGACTCTATGAATCAATTTCTATTTTAGGTTCATTGTGAACACCATATTGGTGGATCAATGAAAAGATGAAGTCATCATGTTGCATTGGTTTCTTGTATAATTTCAATCTATGGACATTAACAAGAAGTGAGAATCTGATGTCATCAATGGTATGCATATGTATTGCTTCATTAGGGTAAACCTTGGTAATTTCATAAGTGCCTAGCCACCTAGGTGGGAATTTTCCCTCAAAATATTTATATCTTGAGTCATATAACAGGGCCCAATCTCCTTCAGTGAACTATTTTTTCTTTATATACTATTCATTCCATTTTATTTGTTATTGTTGCATCACCTCTGTATGATGGACTACTTCCATTATTATCTCATCTAGTCCATTCAAAGAATGTAACCTTCCCTTTTGTGATTTTGTTAAATCCATTCCCAATTCTACTGTTGTTCTTAATGTTTTATATGCAAATTCAATAGGAAATACTATTTTTTTCCATAAACTACTTCATAAGGGGTAAAACCTATTTTTGTCTTCCATGTGTGGTTCTATATGCCCAAAAAAATTCTAGTAATCTGGATACCCAATCTCTCTTGTGAAGTTGCACTTTTTTTTTCAATATATTTTCAATCTCTTTGTTTGTGACCTCTACTTGACCATTAGCTTGAGGATAATATGTGGTAGATTTCTTTTTCCTTATCTGATACTCTTTTACCAATTTGGAAATTAGGTTAGATGTGAATTATGGTCCTTGATTAATCACATCTCCTTAGGTACACCATTCCTAGTGAATATCTCATACAAAAACTTTGTTACATCACCATCTTTGGCAAACTGTAATGCTTTTACCTCTACCCATTTGGTTAAGTATTCAATGCATACTAATATGTACCCCTTGTTATTTGAACTAGAAGAGATAGGTCTAATAATATCTAGCCCCAATTTATCAAAAGGAGCTAGTGTTAGTTAGGTTTGTAAAGGAATTTCATCACTTTGTGTGGGTTTCCCCATTCTATGGCATGAGTCATAGCTTCTAGTATACTTAACAGAGTCTTTATGGAGGATGTGTCAATAATATCCTATTGTCAAGATTTTGAAGGTTGTTCTCTTGGCTACAAAATATTCACCACAAGGTTCATCATGGCATGCCTTCAATATGTCAAACACTTCATCCTCCTTGTGTAATGCCTCGCCACGCAACCCTAGAGGAAGTTGCAATTAACTACTCAAATGTACTATTTTTTTTTCTTTAAGTATAATTAACATGCAAGATCACTATCCATTTCCACCAACCTCTAAGGTTACGAGACTGAGATTACTTAAAACCCAAACAAGAAACATGAATTGACAACATCACATTTAATTACTTAATAAATTAAGAAACGCATACATTCCAAACATGATAAATTACATCAAAGCATAAGAGATACCATGTGTTTCAATTAAAATCACTTAAAAATAAGATTACAACTCTCATTCCCTGAATGAGGTAAATCCAATAACAAGGTTACAAATTACATCTTCCACCTCGATAACAAATGAGGGGTAATAAATTACAAGATCGACTGAAATGAATAAAGAATGAAAAGAAACTAGATCCCATGAGCTCTCCAACCGGAAATCTCGTCCTCACGAACAAGAAGATGACCCAACGGATTAAGGTGTACATTCCACCCAACCATGTGATACCCAAAGGCTCACCCCCTGTGCTAGGAGATAGTAACAAGGAATCCTATACAAGACCATCAACCTCTAGACATAAGCTAACTCACCATGACACAACCAATCACATGAACCATACAACCATAAGAATAACACAAGTACAACTCCAACATCACTGACATAAGTTTACAATGCTTCCAGAAATAAAATAGATCGAGTATGATAAGAAGACCATACACATAAAACCAAATACCAATTGTTGTCGTAGAAAGAGTGTCATCACACAACTCGTCATGGGATCTCCTCTACGAATCTTCATAAGCTCCGACCCCCACTATGAGTTTCCCTGTGGCCTCTACCGAATCCAGACACCCATGCTCACTCATGCGGAATCAAATACCTCTCATAAAGACAAGATAAATGACCTTGCCATTCCAGGCCTTCCCATCCCATGCCAAGTCTATACAAGCCCTTTCATCTATGAGCGAGGCTCAATTATCTTAATTAGTGTGAAATACTACCTAACTTCTAAGTACATTGATTTAGCTATCACTTGATTAAACCACTTCTGAAGGTTTCCCAGTTTACCTCTTTGGGCTCTGGCCCCTAACAGAATCCACTCTTCTACTTGACAACATACCAGCCAAAACCAGTCACCAAGGGAATCCCAAGTGCATACCAATAAGATTAAACCACTCCAACCCTAGGAGGAACACATAAAGAAAACCCACTCCAAACACAGGAGGCAACAAAGGTTAAAACTCTCTCCAAACATTGGAGGCAACAAACACATAATCTACTCCTTCCAAAGGAGGCATAATTCACATAACCCACTCCTAGTACAAAGGAGGCACAACCATCCTCGTTCGTGAAAACTGGGTAAAACAACATGATACAACTATACGCACTACCCAAAGTAAAACAACGATTGACTAACATAATACAACAACCCCAAAAGTTAACCCCTTCTAGAAGACTTAACCACCCTTATAATCAAATTCCCCAAAGGGAAAACAGATGAAGTGTCCCTTCGAGAAGGGAGATCAAACAAGAATTAAATCTATACTTGGATTTCCTAAATCCACTTCCTTCATTAACATTTAGTAATTTATTGCCTTAATAAAATTGAATTAATAATTTCTCTTTCAGACAAAAGATGAAATTTAAACCAAATATTTAATTCTCTAATTGCTTTTAAATAATAATAAAATACACATTTACTTCTTCAATTTAAAACATGTCATTTTCAAATAACTATTTCTCCTTTGCAAAATAAATCATTTTAGAATCAATTAATCTTGCTATTAAACACCTTACATTTAAATCCAATATTTGTCCTTTTTAAAAATATTATTTTAAAATAGAAGCAATAATTTAACTAACACAATATATTAAATTTCTCAGTTCATCCCATGAACATAATTAATCTTATCATACATTCATTGCAATCAATAAGAACTATAAATAATTAATAGTTGCTTTCCTAAGAAAATTTTCTTTCATTAAAGCAAATAACCATTTCTCATATTTAAATATTCATCTATTAAACCACGTGCATATTATATGTTTTCCTTCATTACCCAAAATGATCAAAATCAAATTTTAAATACAATCATTTTATTACAACATCAATATTTTTTTTGCATCTATTATAATAAAAATATCCTGAAAATAATTATATTCAATTATATGATTAAACATATAAATGTTATTTAAATATTTTGCAAACACCATATATATCTCCAAAATCAATTTAAATTCTCAATTATTTAAATCCAATCTCACTTGCTAATTAAATACACAAAGACAAAAAATACTTATATATATGATATATATTAAAATTTTATATGTGTTTTTTGAAAAAAGGGGGGTAAAAACTTTATTGAAAATCATAACAAAGCATTACATAACAGCAAAGGGCCAAAACCCCAAGAACCAACAGAAACCACTAGAAAATCCAAGAACAAAATCACCTTTCCCCAATACCACTCCCATCCTTAGCAAGAATCCTCTCCAAATCCTGACATAACTCACAGGAAACTTGTTCCCACCCATTGATCTTTCCACCATCTATATTCTTCAATGCCCATTTGGCCAAACAATCAGCTGCCCTATTCCATTCCCTTGGAATATGGACAAAGGACACCAACTCCATCAAAGAGCTAACCTGTAATATCTGTTGCACCATCATAGCTAACTGCCAACTAACATCAAAAATATTCTTTACCTGAAGTAAATTGACCAACAACTAAAAATCAGATTCACAAATAACCTTGCGCCACCCTAAAGCATACGCCCACTTCAAGGCATAGAGGATAGCTAATCCTTCCATCCTATTGATAGTCTGTATCCCTTCATTAGCAAAAAAAAGAAAAACTACCAATCCTAAAGAATCCCTACCAACCCCACCAATCCCAGCAGGTCTAGGATTTCCCCTAGATGAGCCATCTATATTAATTTTTAGAAAGCCAGTGGGAGGGGGCAACCAACTCCCCACCCTTTGAACTTTTTTCTTCACACACCTACCTCTCCTGACGCAAGAAGATGTCGAAGATAGCCCCTGAATTCCCAACTGATCAACCATCTCAACATCTCCTTTCTCTAACGGCAACACAATCTCACCTTTAGCTTCGACTATCTCCTAGATCATTCCCACAATTCTAAACCAAACCTGTTGAATCCCCAATTTTTCACCCCGAAAGATTCTCCTATTCCTTTCCAGCCAAATTTTCTAAAGCAAAAAGATGGGACCAACATACCAAACATCCTACAAGAAAGAGGCCGAGGAGGGGGGCCTCCCCAGACTAATCCAAAACTCAACCAGGGAGGAGACATGAATGCATGGGATTTTCCAAACACTCCACCAGAAATGATAGAGCTGTAAGGTGAAGGAACAACAAAAGAACAAGTGAGCAGAATCCTCCTCCCCACACCCGAAGAAAATACACCTAGATGGTCCTGAAAAACCTCTCTTTTGGATATTATTCGAAGTCAAACACCTATTCCAAGCCAAAGTCCAAATAAAGCAATTACACTTTGGCCAAGAAAACTTATTCCAAGCTTTCTTCCACCAATGAACCTCCACCCCCTCAATCTGCCTAGAAAGCAACTTCTGATACCCAGAAGAAACAGTGTAAGCACCCTTAGGGTTAGGAAACCAAGCCAACACATCTGCATCCATAAAGGAGCTACAACTTTGACAATAAAGGATGTAATGAAGCTCAGTGCACTCCTCCTCCATACCAACAATAGGCCATTCCTCAGGATTCTTACATCTCGCCTCCACCAACTGCCCTTGAAAAGAAAGAGACTTAAAGTTGCACACCCTCGACCATCTAGCTTCACAGAACCTCTAGCGCAAAGTAAGCAAATGAGGATACTGAGAAATAATGGGAGGGTGACCATCCCAAGTGTCATGCCAAAAATGCACCTCTGAACCACTCTTGCAAATCCAGAATAAGCCACCCTTAATGAGCGCAACCCCTTTCTTGAGAGTATTCCAAATCATAGATCCCTTCCCTATCAAGCTGTAACAAGGTATATCACTTTGAGGAATCCCAGGATAGTACTTCTGATTCAAAATTTTGGCCCACACCTGGTCTTGTTCCACACACCAATGCCAATACAATTTAGTAGATAGAGTCGTACTAGACATCAACGACTTCCTTAACCCAAGACCACCAAACTATTTTGGGCTACAAACAACATCCCATATAATAAGGCTCTAATTGGAAGATAATAAACTACCAGCCCATAAAAATTGTTTTACTAGGTAATCAAGATCTCTAACAAAACCCATCAGCGCCACCTGAATCATACACCTATAAAGAGGGAGAGCTTGAACCGCAGATTTGAGCAACTAAACCTGACCCACAAAAGACAGCCAGCGAAGGGTCCAATGAGCGACTTTAACATGAAATTTTTCCAGAATAGCCTGCAAAGAATCCCTAGATTGCTACCAACAGAAATAGGAATCCCAAGGTAGGTCAGCGAGAGATCCCTAATCTAAAATCTAACAATATGAGCAATTCTCCTTTGAATGGAATTCAGAGTATTGAAGAAAAAATGGAAGACTTTCCCTCATTAATTAACTGGCTTGATTCAGCAAGATAAACATCCAACACCTTGTGCATGTTTGAAGCCTCCCTAATAGTAGCCATGCCCATCAAAGCAGTGTCATCCACAAACTGTAAGTGAGATTGCACAGGTAAGCCACCTCCCCATTGCCATCCCTAAATGAAACCCCCCTCCACATTCCTTTTTATCAACCATCCCAAACCTTCCACCAAAAGAAGAAACAAGGAGAGAGGGGGTCGCCTTGTCGTAAACCCCGAGAAGCACCAAAGAGTTCAAAGTGCTCCCCATTAATCAAAACAGAGAAAGAAACTGAATTCACATAACTCATAACCCAACGAATCCACTACTCAAAACCAAAGGCCCCCAGAACCTTTTGGAGGAAGGACCATCGTACTTTGTCATAAGCCTTGGCCATGTCTAGGTTGATGAAGATAGCCTTATCTTTGGAGTTGGCCATAGAATGAATAGTCTCTGTAGTAATAACCACCCCATCCAAAATCTAGCGGCCCACCACAAAACAACTCTGTTCCTCAGAAATCAGCAATGTAAGCCAATTTTTTAGCCTATCAACAATCAACTTAGAGATAATTTTATAAATAACATTGCAAAGAGAAATGGGGCAAAATTGACTTAACCAATCAGCCCCATCACCCTTGGGGATGAGAGCAAGGAAGGTAGAATTTAGGGCCTGAAGCATTTGCTTATTCTTTTGAGACTCTTAAACAACTGCCAATAAATCTAGCTTGATAATCTCCCAAAATTCGTGGAAGAACTCAATCGGGAAACCATACGGACCAGGAGCTTTACCCTTCTTCATCTGGAAAATAGTCTTCTCCAGCTCCTCCAGCGAAATATCACTCATAAGATTCTCCTTCATCTCCCAAGAGACCAAAGAATGAATACAAGAGAGGACCTGAGCCTCTTCAACCGAGTCCCCCTGCGAGTCCTCCCTAAATAAAGAAGCAAAATACTGCACAGCTTCATTTGATATATCTTGAGTAGAACAAAGAACCTCTCCCCTATCAGTCACCAAAGTCAAAATAGAATTACCATGACGTCTGGCCTTCACCGAATTGAAGAAGAAGGCAGTATTCTTGTCTCCTTCCTGAAGCCACTCAATCTAAGCTTTTTGTTTCCAGAAGATTTCCTCCCTCAGCTCCCACTCCTCCAAAGCTTTCAATTCCCTATCCTCATCCCACAACAAATCCTTAGACACCCCATCCTCCCGAATCAACCTAGTAATACCATTCAACTCAGCTTGTGCAGCAAGCTTCGCATGGTAAATGTTTCCAAAGCATTGTTGGCTCCACCATTTAAGTTGATACTTAACATATTGAAGGATCTTAGAAAAATTATACATTGGAGTACCATAAGCAAGTCTACCATACCTCCACCATTTAGCAACACATCCATAAAGGTCAGGGTCCCACAACCACATTAGTTGGAATTTGAAGGTTGACATCTGAGGCATCCGAGCAGAAGAGATAACTAGCTTTATAGGCCAGTGATCCAAACCTCTCTAATCTAATATCTCAGAACTAGAAGACCACATTCCCCCAACCCAAAAGTAGGAGACCATGAAGCGATCCAGTCGTTCAACAATGCAACTATCACCAACCCTTTTGTTGTTCCAAGTAAATTGACCATTGCTAGGTTTGATATCAACAAGATTGAGAGCTAATATATTGTCCTGAAACAAAAATGCAGAAGGCTTAGTCTTGCAATACCACCCGGTTTCTCAGTTAATTCAGTAATAGCATTAAAGTCACCTACAATGATCCATGGCTGATAGGGAAATAGGCTATGAACAAAACGAATATTTGTCCATAAAAGAAGTTTACCCTGGAACTCAACAGGTGCATAAACATTGGAGAAAAGAATAGACTCTCCTGACTCAGGACACAAAGCAACCATGGATAAAGAGGACTTGAAGGATAACCACCACAAAGGCTAAATCTTCTGAGGGTTCCAAAAACAAGCCACACCCCCCGAGGATCCCTGAGCCCCAATACACTGGCATTGACCATTCTTCCACAACTTAGGCACTAAACCCATCATGCACTCAATAGATAACTTGGTCTCCTGAAGAAAAAGAACATCAGGAGAATGACTTCTTATCAACTCACGAATAGCTTTTTGTCTAGGTCCACTGTTCATGCCCCTTACATTCCATGAAATAATGATCATTTCAAAGGAGTCAAAAAATGAGAATACAGGGTCTTAACAGACCCTGACTCCACCAAAGTCTCCCCCATCATCTTAATCTTTTCCAAATCTTTCTTCCTGCCAAGTTTAGCACTTTTCTCTGACCCCCCCTTCTTTCCATCCTTTTGTAAAATTCCCAGTTGAGGAGAAGGCTTCCTACTCTTAGCCACATCCGATCCAAAATTCCATGTAGGAAAAGAAGTGCTTCCATCCCCCTACCCCAACTCAACATTTGGACCCGACATCACCTAAGCCCCAACCTGCACATCAGTGACCATAAGCATGGCAGACTCCTCTTGTGGAGTAGGAGGAGTAATGGAAGTGTGATCCTCCAGGCCAAAACTAGCCACACCCAGATCCACACTTATTAACCCTGGATTAACTTCTTGCTGACCCAAATCATCCAAGACCTCAAACCTGTTAAAAGTATCCTCATCTTGTCTCTCCATCAAAGTCCTCTTTTGACCTCTATTCTGGTTATGAGCCTTAACAGGAACATAACCCTTAGCATCTGCCCCCTCAATAGAAATAGGATTCTTCCCCTTATCAGCATCAAGAGTGCTACAAGGAGGAGGTGGAGGCTGAGGAACCACAGGCTTAGCCTTCGGGCATCTATGCAACAGGTGACCATATTCATGACAGAGATGACATCAGAGAGGAAGGGTTTCGTAATCCAATTGTTGTACCCAAGAATGGGGACCCACACACATATCCAAAGCATCTAGAAAAGGCCTACTCAAATCAATTTCCACACAAATTCAAGCAAAAGTCATTACTTTCTTACCTGGGGTTTGTGTTGAAGACCCCACCAGCTTCCCAAGCATCAAAGCAAGCATGTGCAGAATGTCCTCACAACAGCATTCAATTGGAAATCTAGGCAACTGAACCCACACTGGAACACGATTTGGAAGCTCCTCAGAGGGATTAAAGCCTCCATTCCATGGCTTGATGAACAACCCAACCTAGTTGTGAAAATAGGGCCCCCCCTCAAAAACCCTATTGCGATCAACCAAGCAGATAAATGTGACCATGAAGAAATTATTTGCAAGTAGTGTGGCCTCCATTTTTCCCTCTGGCTCCCAAGTCCTTTGTGCCCAAGTTTCCAAAAATTGTAGAGACACTCTCAATCCTAAAAATTTGCAGTACAGAGTATGCTTTGAATAATATTCAATATCCTCAGCAATCATTTCAATTGGAATGACCAATTTAGGTCTCTCTTTGCAACACTCCAGGCATCTGTTAATCTTTGTGATCCAAGATCCACCAGACAAATTTGAGTCCATAGACCCCGTATTCAGAGAGAAAAGGGTGTTATCAAAAACCCTTACTCCTTGACTTGGCGATTTCAAGCCCACTGTAGCACGAAAATCCATGTCAAGCACAGCCCTAGATGGCTCACCCTAAGACATAGCCGCCAAAAGGCCTGGGACAGACAAGCACAAGAAATAGCCGACCACAAGCACAATAGATCAGAGGAAACCCTCACCTGCAACACCAACCGTCAAACCCAAAAAAATATATGCAGCAAAAAGAATAACCCCCCCACAAAACGAAACAGACGCCCACCCCAACCTTTGCACAAATAGAGAAAGCAAACACGAGCTAGGGCTCGAATGCCCTAGCTTGGCTCCTTGCAATTGCAAACCGAAATGCCATCCTTTTCCAACATCAATCATTTAAACACATCCAAAATTTTATATGTTTAATCATATAATTGAATATAATTATTTTCAAATTATTTTTATTATAATAGATGCAAAAAAAATATTGATGTTGTAATAAAATGATTGTATTTAAAATTTGATTTTGATCATTTTGGGTAATGAAGGAAAACGGATAATATGCATGTGGTTTAATAGATGAATATTTAAATATGAGAAATGGTTATTTTCTTTAATGAAAGGAAATTTTCTTAGGAAAGCAACTATTAATTATTTATAGTTCTTATTGGTTGCAATGAATGTATGATAAGATTAATTATGTTCATGGGATGAATTGAGAAATTTAATATATTGTGTTCTTAGTTAAATTATTGCTTCTATTTTAAAATAATATTTTTAAAAAGGACAAATATTGGATTTAAATGTAAGGTGTTTAATAGCAAGATTAATTGATTCTAAAATGATTTATTTTGTAAAGGAGAAATAGTTATTTGAAAATGACATGTTTTAAATTGAAGAAGTAAATGTGTATTTTATTATTATTTAAAATCAATTAGAGAATTAAATATTTGGTTTAAATTTCATCTTTTGTCTGAAAGAGACATTATTAAATCAGTTTTATTAAGGCAATAAATTACTAAATGTTAATGAAGGAAGTGGATTTAGGAAATCCAAATATAGATTTAATTCTTGTTTGATCGCCCTTCTCGAAGGGACACTTCATCTGTTTTCGCTTTGGAGAATTTGATTAGAAGGGTGGTTAAGTCTTCCAGAAGGGGTTAACTTTTGGGGTTGTAGTATGTTAGTCAATCGTTGTTTTGCTTTGGGTAGTGCGTATAGTTGTATCATGTTGTTTTACCCGGTTTTCACGAACGGGGATGGTTGTGCCTACTTTGTACTAGGAGTGGGTTATGTGAGTTGTGCCTCCTTTGGAAGGAGTGAATTATGTGTTTGTTGCCTCCAGTGTTTGGAGAGGGTTTTGACCTTTGTTGCCTCCTGTGTTTGGAGTGGGTTTTCTTTATGTGTTCCTCCTAGGGTTGGAGTGGTTTAATCTTATTAGTATGCACTTGGGATTCCCTTGGTGACTGGTCTTGGTTGGTATGTTGTCAAGTAGAACAGTGGCTTCTGTTAGCAGCCAGAGCCCAAAGAGGTAAACTGGGAAACCTTCAAAAGTGGTTTAATCAAGTGATAACTAAATCAATGTACTTAGAAGTTAGGTAGTATTTCACACTAATTAAGATAATTGAGCCTCGCTCATGGATGCAAGGGCTTATATAGACTTGGCATGGGATGGGAAGGCCTAGAATGGCAAGGTCATCTATCTTGTCTTTACAAGAGGTATTTGATTCTGCATAAGTGATAATGGGTGTTGGGATTTGGTAGAGGCCACCAGGGAAACTCATAGTGGGGGCCTGGCCCTATGAATATTTCTAGAGGAAATCCCATGATGATTTGTGTGATGACACTCTTTCTACGACAATAGTTGGTATTTGGTTTTATGTGTATGGTCTTCTTATCATACTCGATCTATTTTATTTTTGGAAGCATTATAAACTTATGTTAGTGATGTTGGAGTTGTACTTGTGTTATTCTTATGGTTGTATGGTTCATGTGATTGGTTGTGTTAGGGTGAGTTAGCCTGTGTCTAGAGTTTGATGGTATTGTATAGGATTCCTTGTTACTATCTCGTAGCACAAGGGGTGAGCCTTTGGGTATCACATGGTTGGGTGGAACGTACACCTTAATCAGTTGGGTCATCTTCTTGTTCGTGAGGACGAGATTTCTGGTTGGAGAGCTTGTGGGATCTAGTTTATTTTCATGCTTTATCCATTTCAGTTGATCTTGTAATTTATTACCCCTCATGTTTTATCGAGGTGGAAGATGTAATTTGTAACCTTGTTATTGGATTTACCTCATTCGAGGAATGAGAGTTGTAATCTTATTGTTAAGTGATTGTAATTGAAAACACGTGGTATCTCTTATGCTTTGATGTAATTTACCATGTTTGGAATGTATGTGTTTCTTAATTTATTAAGTAATTAAATGTGATGTTGTCAATTCATGTTTCTTTTTTGGGTTTTAAGTAATCTCAATCTCGTAACCTTAGAGGTTATTGGAAATGGATAGTGATCTTGCATGTTAATTATACTTAAACAAAAAACAAAACAAAAATAGTACGTTTGAGTAGTTAATTGCAACTTCCTCTAGGGTTGCATGGCAGGGCATTACACCTTGGTACATCTCATAATGTTATCTGGTCCAGTGTAAAATAAAAATCCAGAAATCCAAGTGTGTGAGTAAAAATGTGAGTAAATGATAATCAACACAATCAATAAGACATTATATCAATAGATATAAACAAAGAGTAATCTAATTTAAGCAAGAATCTACTAAAAGCGCCATATTGCTCTCTATCTCAAAAGATTTATTAAATCACGAGACTCTTAGATTTTGATTGCACTGTGACTATTAAAATGACAATATAGAGAATGAGAATGATAAGCTATATGATTGCTAATTGATATGCAAGTTATATGATGTAAAAGCTATGATATTGATTGTTGATAATGAAAGCAATATGTTATGATATGATAATGGAAACTATATTAAGATGCAATCTATGCTGAAAGACATGATTATAAACTAAATGATATGCTATTTTCTATTTTCTATTTGTTAAAATGCTTGATTGCTTAATCGTTATTTCTATAAAGTAAGTTTGCATAAAGTTGGGATCCTTTTCCTGTAGACAGAGGTTGTATTTATAGATTCCCGACAGCACAATTGTGAAGGGGCAGCAAAGTAAAGGTCTGGATTTGATCTAGAGGATTGAATGGTGAAGGATGAAGAAGCATGAGATGATTATGGAGATTGTTCCTCCCCACAAAAACATTCAGCCAAAGGATAGGAAGAATCAATGGAAGAAGATGAAGAAGTTTTCCTACAAATTTGTCTCCAAATTTGCCCGTGAAGGTTGAGATGAATTAATTAGATATTTCATATCTAATTTGGTAGGTGGATATGATTAGTTGTAGAATATATACTTCAATTTAATATTTAGATTTATTCAATTTAGGAAAAGAAGATATTTAATTTAATAAAAAAACTATAGAAGTCTATGTTTATTAAATAAATATGGAAGAAATATGATAATTAAATAAATCAAAGTATGAAACTTGTTTATTTAATTTAGATGAAATGATGTGATTAAGATGGAAGATAATTACAGAAGAATTCGATAATAATAATTAAATAAAACAAAATATTAATTTTTTTTATTTAATTACTTGAGGAAATAATATAATAAAGATAGAAGAATTAAAAGTGAACTATATAAATAAATATTTCTATTTATTTAATAGTAGAGGAATTAAAAGGTTAATTAATCAAATAAATGGTATTTAATTAATTAAATTATCTAGACCATTTTAGGTGTATACATTTTGCCCCTCTTTGAAGTGATGTGTTTACACATTGCTTCAAAGAAAATTTTGTTGTTGCTGCTAGAACTGACAAAAAATATTCGATATACCCCAAACGTTGATTTTGTTGTGATGGATGTATGCCCCCTCAAGAGATAAATTGATGATTTTTTATTTTTTTTGGAATTTTTCAAATTTTTTATGATTTATGTGATAATTTGATGATGTTATGAAGATTTGATGAAGCAACGATTTATCTCTTAACAAATATTTGTGTAAAATGCCCCTGTGATGAAATTTGAATTAAGCCTCCAGGAAATGAAATAAATAAATCCCATAAAAATACCCTCTTAATTAACTTATTAAAAAGCTAAAAAGGTTGAAGTTTGAATTCATTTGTGCCTTTTGAATTATGAAAATTTGAGAGAGAGTGATTTTGAGCAATTTGGAGCAAAATGCTAATCCCCTTTCACACTCATCGTTTTGAGCATGTGCGTTGAAACAACTACTTGACCACCTACAAACCTCCGGTATTTACCCATGAACCTCCTCATTTTACGTATTTCTCATTTTTTGCAAGTTTTATTTTGGATTTAAATGTTTAGTTTTCTTTTAGTGCATATGCAGGCCGCAGTAGTGCATAAAACTATTGTTTTAGTGCATCCCTTAGTTTAGCGCATCGGTTATCTATTTTAGCGCATCAATAGGATGAAATAGCACATAGGTATTTTAGCACATAGGTTAGATATTGTAGCGCATCCATAGGATAAAGTAGTGCATTGATTGATTTAATGCATTGACTTCATAGTTTAGCGCATTGAATGTTCTGGCACATCAAAACATTATTTTGGCACATTCAAGTCAGAATGATGTAATTTGTCAATGTCCTTGATTTTGTTGATTTTTTATCGTGTCAACCGTTTATTTGATATGATTAATGATCATGATAGATTAGATGATGGTCAACCTCATGATAAGCAAGGTTTGATGATTAATTGATGATAATTAACCTCATGATAGTTGAGGAATAATTATAGTTTGATTGATAAACCTCATGATAAGTGAGGTTGATTTGATTAATTGACCTCATGATAGGTGAGGTACAATTTTAGATTGTTGTTTGACCTCATGATAGGTGAGGTTCAATGATAGTTGATGATTGACCTCATGATATGTGAGGTTCAATGATAGTTTCTCATGACATTTGATCAAAATCTCACCAGAGCTGATTAGATTTGATAGGTTGATTGATGTTTGATGAATTGAAATAGATTACTGACTTTCAATATTTCGTGATGATAGGAGTCATTTGCGAACTTACAAATTCGAGAGTGGTTTCCTAGGACATGCGATTTGATACACAGCTAGTGCAACCTAAGATAGCATTCATCGCACATTGTAGTTTATCCTCTCTTTTATCCATGCCCCATATTAGGATTAATCGGGGTCTCCTGACAGCCCTAGCAGAGAGGTGGCATAGTGAGCATAATACCTTACACCTTCCTACCAGTCAGATGACAATTACTCCCAAGGATGTATGGTAGATTTTGAGGATACATGTTGTTGGGGAGGTTGTAGTTTATGATTCTTCAGAGGAGGGTAGGACTGATGCTCTACACAAAGTGTTTCAAGATGAAATGATTTATGGATATGAGATCCCATGGCAAGAGATGGTGGATACCTATGCTACCTAGCCATTAGTACTTGTTGGTTTCATTGGAGGGTTCCTTTGTCCTGATCATAGGTCAAAGGGACTTTCTATTGGTTGGGACTGTATTTTGGAGAGTATGAATGTTCACAGTACCAGATATGCATGGGATATGTGTATGCTCACTCATCTTTACCACAATTTGCATTAGGTTGTCTACCTCTGAGGTCATAGTTTGTCTTTTGGGGTTACATTACTTCAGGTGTGGGCATGGGAGCATATATTTTTTATGTGTCTAGTGATGGTGAGACAGTGACCCGCCATGAGGCCATACATGCATATATATGCAAGTCAACTTACTCAGCCTAGACTAGGTAAGTTGCAGCATTGGAGGAGAGTCTTGGATGATGTAGAGGTTTTTACATGGAGGCCCTATCTAGAATGTGAGCATTGGGATGATGATGATACAGAGATTCCATACCTCTTTCAGTCTATTTTTTTGATTGGTAGGACTCATTTATTGATTGAGAGATTTTTGTTTTAGAAAGTGTCCAAATAATATGGGATAGTACAGGGCATGCCCCAAGGTGTTGCTCATTATGCCTGAAATCAAATAGATTCTACTAAGTGGGGACCCAGCCTTTCATATGATTCTACAGTTGAGGAGTACCTAAGTTTATAGGCTTTGGTGTGGGAGATTCGTCCTAAGATTATCGAGCTTCCAATTACTACAAATTATGCAGAGTACCTAACCCTCCATCCTTTTCCACATATTTTTGTTCCTGATGAGCCAGTGCCACTACCTAGTGAGGAGGAGTTTATTGTTGCACATGGTCACCGATGGAGGAGAGAGGAGGGTTTTGAGGAGGAGGATGATGTGGAGAGAAGTGGTGATGAGGAGAGTAGTAGTGATGAGGAAGGATATGGAGATGGTGGAGATGGGGGTAGAGGTGGTGGTGGAGTTGGATCAGGTGGAGCAGGTGGATCGGGTTCAGCATCAGGTGTCAAATACTTCATGGTGCCTCATAAGAGGAAATCACTGATAGCTCCCACCAAGAAGTGTTTGCATATTGGGGTACCTTCCCAGCATCAGCAGACTCAAATTGTGAGTTTACAGGTGCAAGTACAGACATTATAGGGTTAATTGATTTAGGCCCAGGGGCTACTAGTGTAGACATAGACTCAAATGCATTCATAGCAATAGGCCCACGCATAGACTCTTGCTCAATTACAAGCACAATTGTCAGTTTCCCAAACATAGATTGCCTCTTTGACAATCGAGAGAGATGCAGCTAGACAAGCTACAAGGCAGGCACAGGTGACAGTTGAGAGATCACAGAGAGTAGTTGATGGTACCTTTGTGGCTGATTATATGAGAGAGGTTCTATGTGTTGGTAGAG
This sequence comes from Sequoia sempervirens, assembly GCA_007258455.2. NCBI lineage: Eukaryota > Viridiplantae > Streptophyta > Pinopsida > Cupressales > Cupressaceae > Sequoia > Sequoia sempervirens. Next base: position 34,751,161 of record VDFB02000002.1, read on the forward strand.
AGGCTGAGTATTACAAGGTCTGATACCATGATGTAGTTCCCTCTGAGCAGAGAGTCAGTTATGCTCAGTCTTGATCAGGCAAGACTCATTCTAGGACTATTAGCGTAGGTGTGACACAGTCTCTATAAAGAGATCCAAGAGATTCTAGTATGTCTGGTGGAGGAGGCATTGGTCCAGATATGCTTTCACCATCTAGAGCTAGCACCACATAGCTCCATGATTGGATTCCATGATATATTTGAGGCATGATGTATACTCTAGTTTTTTTATTCACATCCATTTTTTATGTTGTATCTCTTTACATTTCAGACATCATTGTGTACTTGACATTATGATTTTTGAGATCTATATGATATGTGGCGGATTGATTGATCTATATGTGTTCTATACAATTCTATGATGGATGCATTTAATTTCTTGTTCTAAATGCCATGTGATGATTTATATGATGATGTTGTGGATGCAATTTATGATAATGATGACATGTTATGATTTACATATGATGTTATACGTGATAATGCTTATATTGATGATGTATGGATGCATGATGATAGTTGTATAATAATGGATATATATAAATAATATGGTAATGTAACTATATGCATGATTTTGGATGTGTTGTTTTAATGATATATGACATAATGATGTTAATGAAATATGATCCATTTTTATTTTTGTTATTTCAAATGCAAATATATGATGTAATAAATGGATGAATGAATGATTACTATGATGATACTTCTAATGTGTGATGTATGATATGATAATGTTAATGAAAATGCAATTATGTAGATGATTTTTTTTTTATATTTTTCTTATGCAATTTAGATGATGTGATTGTTGATGCATAAATGAAAAATTGGATAGATGATGGAATGTATGAATGATTTAAATGATATAATAATGCATTCTAATGTATGTAATGGAAATTATTATTCAATTACATGATAATGATGTTGTTTATGTTAATGTCAAGTATACTCAATCTATTAATGAGAAAATATAACATCATTTTTGAATCCATCACCAACTTTTGTAACAAAATACTCTGCAGATGCAAAAATAACATGAATACAATCTAATTTTACCATGAAAATCTATATGCAAGCATTGTCACCTTAACAGTCCATTTATCATGCTTTTTATCATCATTGAGCTTTTAAAATGTTGAAAGTGAGTACAAGCATCAATAGTATAATGTAGACAAATGATGACCTGAGTACTACTTTCATGATTTTTGATATTGCAAGTTAACTAAAGCATCTAGGTATAATTAAACCAAGATGTCCTAAGAATTTCTTGCTTAAATAGACAAGAATCAATCATTTTACTATGTGAATTCAGAATATCATCAGTGATACTTTGTAGAGCATGTCTCACAACAATTCACACAATAATAATGATTAACTCACAAATAGTAGAAAAATAAAATACCATTCTCCTTCCTAGCTTCTCTAGTTCAATACATCATCAAGTTGCTCCAAAGAAATGATAACAAAAAATCAAAGTATAACATTTGAAAATTCAAGCTAAAAGTGATAAAATCATTATTCAAAAGAATATCATCCACCTAAAGTTGTCTTGATTTTATTTGATTTCAGTTGTTTTATATGGATGGTTGATTTCCTGAATTGTTCTAATGTTTGATGTATGTTCAATGTTGAGTTTCACAATGATCATTGTGTTTTTTGTGTTGTCATATTGTTGTTTGTCTATTTGTTTAAGCTCAATTTTATTGCCTCCAATGAGTTCAAGATTTTTCCCCCAAGCTAGGGTGAGACACGACCATGTTGCTAGGATATGCACAAGAGGTCCTCCTATCAAATGATAAATGGAATGATGGAAAAAGTGAAAGATCAAGACATGTCTCAAATAGATGGAAAAGCTAGTATAAATCACAAGTAGCACCTGTTTCCAGGTTTTCACTACGTGTTTTTATTGCACTTTTTCAGACTTTATGATTTTTTTGGTATTTTTCTCCTTTACATTTTTTTTTGTATTTTATGTTTTTCTTTCTTTCTTTTTTTGTATTTTCTATTTTTGTGTCACCATGACACGCATTTTCTAGGTTTTCATTAAGGCGACCAATTCAATCGTGCACTAGATGATTCAGGTATAGAATTTCCTGAGATGGATTGTTGTTTTGATTGACATTTTGATTGATGTTTTGGTCATTGTTTTGATTGGTCTTTGCAGTTGTTGTCATCAAGTTAAATACCAATTTCACATTTTGTGTTTCATTTGTAGCATCATTGTTACCAGTATTTCTATTCTTTTTCCAAAACTTGGGTTTATCATTGTTGTTGTAGTGATTTGAGGAGTTTGTATTGTTTGATCCTTCATTTTAATGTTTTATTACCCCTCTTTTGACCAAGGCTTCTTCGATCTTGAGCCCATTTTCAATGACTTTCTCAAATGTTGGTGGAAATTGTAGATCAAGCTTGTAGCTCATTTCATCATTTAGATTGTCAATGAATAGTTCCATCTTTTCCTCTTTAGGTATGGAACGAGGATACCTAGCAAACATCCTTCACCATCATTGTAGAAATGAGAGAAATGTTTCACCTTTATTTTTTTTGGTATTGTAAAGGTCCTTTATTGTTATCTCATGTTGAATATTATAGGAAAATTGGGAGATAAAACTGTTGACTATTTCTTCAAAAGATTGAATTTCTGGTTGTAGTTTAGAGAACCATTCCATACATTGACCTCCTAAGCTCCTTGTAAATAACCTCATTAGATAAGTTTCCTCTTGTGAAAATTCTAAATTCATGGTTCTGAATTCCCTCACATGATCAATGGGATCTATTTTACTGTTGTACTTGTCATATTTTGGGAATTCGCAATGTCTAGGAAATGGTATCATGTCCACATTTGGATCAAAAGGATAAGAACAAATGTCATGTAATGAGTACCTTTTCATGGTTCCTTTTTGCATATCTTGAAGTTGTTGTTGCAAGTTTTGCATTTGATGTGTTAGGACATTCACTTGATCGTTGTTTTGTGTGTTTTGTGTTTCAGTTTCAGCTACTTTAGGTGCTTCTTTTAGTTGATTGATGTCAAATTCCTTTGGAAGTTTTGCACCTAGTTTAGCTAGCATCAAAAAGTATTTCTCCATATAGATTGTTCTAAAAAAATTTCCATAAATTTATGGAAATTGGGATCTTCTGTCGTTTGGATGTCCTCTTCAGTTATTTCATTTGCATCATTTTGGTGGAATCTGTGAAAGGGATTTTCTTCAACCATGGTATTTGGTGTTTCAATTTCTTTTTCTCTAAGTTTCTATCTTTGTAACCTTGTCAAAATTGGAATACAAGTGTTGTTATTTTTACTACACTTTGATCTTTTTGTTTGGGTGAGTGCCAATGGTATTAACTTAAGTTGAATAGAATGATAAATTCTATTGATGAGACCAAGTTAAAATCTTATTATTATGTTTCATTTCATGATTGTAGGATGATGATCCTAATAATGAAACTTAATGTAATAATCAAGATTTGTGTTTGGTGATTAGGCACTTTAAAATTTGTAAGATCTTGGTTTAATTTGAAAGTGTTTGACTTGTGAGGTCCTTTTTTTCCAAGTTTAAGACACTATTTGGACTAAGAAAAATATTTCTACTCTGACAAAGATCTGAGTTCTAATTTCAACAGTCTAATACGAATTTAAAATAGCTCTTTGGTTTTTTGCTTTGTGGATGTGCTATAATAGACCTCATAAGCGCTAAAATAGAATGTGAATTTGTTGAAAGACAAGGTGAATGTGCTATAAGATCTAGTAGATGCGTTAAAAAATAGGGTGTATGTGCTGATAGATTAGGTACATGCACTGACAAACTAGGTAGATGCGTTGAAACAGAGGTTGATAGCGCCAAGATACTGGTAAAATAGATGCACTAAAATAGTGTTTGTATGCGTTATTCGGATGCCAAATGCACTAAAATATTGGGTGTATGTGCTAAAATAGTGGTTGGTTGAGCTAAACTGGAAGTTGTCAGTATATTCATAGTTTTGTCTATTTGTTCTGGTTTTTCTCAATAAAATGATTAATTCCAGGATGTAATTTTCTAACCAGTGAAGATTTTGGAGATGTGTTTTGCTTGAAAATTTTGGAATTTTATGATCTAATTGGATGATACCTTTGAAAAATAATAACTTCACACACAAAAGCCAGATTGTAAACAATTGTTTTAGATTCTACATATTAAACACGTAGTGAGTGTTCTAGAATCAGATTTGATTCTTTCAATTTCCATAGGTTTGACACAAATAAAGATAGTTCAAGCACTTTTCTATTTTTCAAGTAGGTCACTTAGAATATCATAGTCCACAACTTGCAACTATGTTAGCTCACACAGCCCTATCACCCCCTAGAGGGCACTCGTATTTTTTCCTTTCCCGAGTCTTAACCAAAGTCAAATCCTCTACTTTTGACCAGGGTCTCTGATAGTTATATGGTGATTTTCTTGGGGGAAGATTATTCCCTCCCCTTGTACCATGATATAAAAAGTGTTTAGAAACTAACACGGTTGGATTCTACACTAAAGTTTGTAGATAGGGTATCCGTTCAGAGTGGCAAATGATAAACTCCCTCAGGAGACCTCCCAATCTTTAAAACAAAAATTTTGGGGATGGTTATCTTGCACACTTTCGTTGAATTGTGGGTTTCCCCAAATTCTCTTTTTGATTATAGTGGGTTGGAAAACTTGGCTTTGGTTGTTCCCACTTAGGTCGTTCCCATAGGGTGAGTACTTTTTTCCACTACGACAGGCCTTCTAAAGGATTTAATAAATCAGGATAGCAAGTCTAGCATTCTGATCACCCAGTTAAGGGGAGAGCATAAGCCTATTGCTTTCAAAACACAAAGAACATGGGGTTCAAACTAGTTGCTTAAGTAAGCTAGATTCACTATCTTAACCAAAGGAAAGACAATAATCAAATTAAAATTCTTGCAAACATTATCAGTAATTTGCAAGTTTTTTTCTTTCACCAGCGTAAATTTTTTTGACCATCATCTTTGACAAGTGTATTTTGCACTTGGAACATAGAAAATAGTGATTAGCCCTCGAATTTTTAAAATTCTACTAAAATAATTAGATGTGCCACAACAATTGTCAGATGCACTAAAACATAATGTAAATGTGTTATAATAACAGTTCTATGTGCTATAGAAATTAATGGATGCACCAAAATAAAAGGTCTATGCACTAAAAGAAAACCCCCTGTCTGATGAAACATAAATTCAGATGCACTAAAAAAGATTAAGGATGTGCCAGAAGAGTGCTCGGATGCACTAGAAGACATGTCGTATGTGCTACAAAAACTCTCAATCATGCTAAGACAAAACACATTAGAAGCCTGCAAGTGTACTTTTCAAAAAAAGATGTTAAAAATGGGGTTTTTGGGCCCCATGGTGGGCGCCAATTTATGTGTGAGTAAAAATGTGAGTAAATGATAATCAACACAATAAATTAGACATTATATCAATAGATCTAAACAAAGATTAATCTAATTAAGTAAGAATCTACTAAAAGTGTCATATTGTTCTCTATCTCCAAAGATTTATTAAATCACGGGGCTCTCAGATTTTGATTGCACTGTGACTATTAAAATGGCAATCTAGAGAATGAGAATGATAAGCTATATGATTGCTAAATGATATGCAAGCTATATGATGTAAAAGCTATGATATTGATTGTTGATAATGAAAGCAATATGTTATGATATGATAATGGAAACTATATTAAGATGCAATCTATGCTGAAAAACATGATTATAAACTAAATGATATGCTATTTTCTATTTTCTATTTGTTAAAATGCTTGATTTCTCAATCGTTATTTCTATAAAGTAAGTTTGCATAAAGTTGGGATCCTTTTCCTGTAGACAGAGGTTGTATTTATAGATTCCCGACAACACAATTGTGAAGGGGCAGCAAAGTAAAGGTCTGGATTTGATCTAGAGGATTGAATGGTGAAGGATGAAGAAGCATGAGATGATTATGGAGATTGTTCCTCCCCACAAAAACATTTAGCCAAAGGATAGGAAGAATCAATGGAAGAAGATGAAGAAGTTTTCCTACAAATTTGTCTCCAAATTTTCCCGTGAAGGTTGAGATGAATTAATTAGATATTTCATATCTAATTTGGTAGGTGGATATTATTGGCTATAGAATATATACTTCAATTGAATATTTAGATTTATTCAATTTAGGAAAAGAAGATATTTAATTTAATAAAAAAACTATAGAAGTCTATGTTTATTAAATAAATATGGAAGAAATATGATAATTAAATAAATTAAAGTATGAAACTTGTTTATTTAATTTAGATGAAATGATGTGATTAAGATGGAAGATAATTATAGAAGAATTCGATAATAATAATTAAATAAAACAAAGTATTAAATTTTTTTATTTAATTGAGAGGAAATAATATAATAAAGATAGAAGAATTAAAAGTGAACTATATAAATAAATATTTCTATTTATTTAATACTAGAGGAATTAAAAGGTTAATTAATCAAATAAATGGTATTTAATTAATTAAATTATCCAGACCATTTTTTGGTGTATACACCAAGAATAAGGGAAGCATTTGTGAACTAACTGTCTTTTCTCTCTTGGAGAAAAGTAACCTAGAATCTACCCTGTCACCAAATAGTTAGCTATATCAATAAACCATGGAGTGTGTACATTTAGAGAAAATAGATACTCATCGGGAAAAGAATCATCAACCACCCCTTCTTCTGATTGGGTAGGTAATCTAGATAGAAAATCAGCAATTAGCCTTTTCAGGTTTATCAACTATTGTTATGTCAAATTCTTGTAGTAATAGCAACCACCTTACAAGTCTTCCACCTACTACTGGTTTATTCATCAATTATTTTATTATTGTATAATATGTATGTATGAACACTTGATAGCTAGTAATCTATTGTCTGAACTTGTTAATGGCATAGACAATTGCAAGCATTTCTTTTTCTATGATAGTGTAGTTTAACTCTGCTCCTTATAGGTTTTTGTTGATATAATATATTGAATATTCCTTATTCCCTTCTTTTTGTCCTAGGACTACTCCAATAGAAAAGTCTAATGCATCAGTGTGTATGTGGAATGGAAATGTCCAATTTGGACCTCTTAGAACTAGTGCATGAATTAGAGTTGCTTTCAATTTCTCAAATGAATTCTATAGTCTTCAATCTAATCAAACTTGTTGTCCTTTGTCAAAAAAATAAAAAAAAGGTGCAACAATTTTGTTGAAATCTTGGATGAATCGCCTATAATAACCTGCATGTCCAAGTAAGCTTCTTACATCTCTCTGTTTTTGTGATACAGGTAGGGTAGATATAATTTCAATTTTCTTTGGGTCAACCTATATTCCTTCGTTGGATATAAAGTTTCCTACCACAATTCTTTGTGTCATCATCTTGAAACGATTCTCATTGTTGAGTGCTAAATTATTTTTCTTACACCTTTTTAACACTTTCTCTAGGTTACTAAGAGCTTCCTCATAACTTTCACCATAAGTGGTAAAGTCGTCCATGTATATCTCCATGCAATTATGTTCAAAATCAGAAAATATGTTGAGTACGACTCTTTGAAAGGTAGTTGGAGCATTGCACAAACCAAAAGGTAATACAAAATATGCATAGGTTCCCCAGGGGTAGGTAAATGTGGTCTTATCTTGATCTTCAGGTGCAATCTTGATCTGGTTATAACCACTAAAGCCATCAAGAAATGAAAAATATTTCTTTCCTACCAAAGACTCAAGAACTTGGTCAACAAATGGCAATGGGAAGTGATCTTTCCTTGTGGCAACATTTAATTCCCTATAATCAACACAGACTATCCATTTTCCACCTTTCTTGGGAACTATTACCAATGGTGAAACCCATTCACTATCTGATATAGGGTATATAAAACCTACATCTAAAATATTTTGTAGTTCAATTTTCACTATATCTCTTTGACTTGGATTCATGTGTCTTTGTGGTTGTCTTATAGGTCTATATCCATCATTAATGTAAATCTTGTGCATGCATAGATCAAGACCGATGCCCCTCATATCATGGTAATCCCATGCATATGTGGTTGAGTGTGCCTGTAGTACTAATTGTAGAGATTTTTGTTGTTCCTCAGTCAAGGCATTATTAATATTTAACATCCTCCTTAGCATAGTTTCCAATTCCTTTGATGACTCTTGAACTGATGAGAGATCAAGGCTTGGTATGATGGGAAAACATTGTTGAGGGAGTAAAGAATGAAATAGCTATGATATCTCTTATGTAGAATCGGTAGGTACAATACTTTTCAAGGGGTCTTATAGGCATATGAGATAATCTTGTTGTTGCGGGCTCCTACCACAGTCATTTTGGATTATATGAGCAATGAGCTCATTTTCATCCTAGTCATCCAATAAGGGGTTGTGCTCTATAGTCATCAATTTCTGAAGAGAACAGTTATCTTCCTCCTCCTCAACCAAATTTGGCCAAATGGTGTGCTCAAGGTCTGCATATGGTTGGGTAGGTGGATAAAGAACCAAGTTCTTTGTAATTGTCCCATTAGATATTATCATATTACCAGATATGTAACCTATAAATGCATTGGTTGTTTCCAACCAATGCCTTGCTAGGATGAGTGGGTAACCCACAAGATTGAATTTGGGTTGTAGTACTATAAAGTTGGCAAGGTATTCCTAAGAATCCAATGCAATAACTAGGTCTTCAATAATTACCTCAGGCTTGACTGTGGACCTATTAGCTAATTACAAAATAGTTTGTGTGGGCCTAAGGTTGATCAACTAAAGCAACTACATTGTTTCTTTTGGCATGACAATGATGGTTGCTCCCAAGTCTATCAAAGTGTTCTTAATGAGGGTCCCATTGATCTTAAAATCCACAACTGGACTACCAAGATTAGTATACTCAGGGACTGTAATGTTCCCCAACATGATATCTGTAGGATTCCCTAAGACATGAACTATTTTTGGATATTTCCTTTTCCTACCTAGTTTCTTAAGACAGAGATCCCTTACTATTTTAGTATAGATGGGGATGTCTTTGATAGCTTAGATAAGTGGGATTTTGATGTTGACATCTTTCAACTTCCCTAAAAGGTTTGTCTCATCCTATGTGTGATGCTTTTGTAGAGCTAGGCATTCAGGAAAAGGTGGCTTGGGATTTGAGGTAGTTTGGTGTACCTAATTTTGTTTAGGCTCCAAAGGTGGTTTATCAGAAGCCTTAATTGTAGGTTCATTATGCTCCATTTCTATAATTTTTTGGGATGAATGTCCAACAAGTTGTTTTCCTAATATGAGGTGGACATCACTCACCTCTACCCCATGAGTGGGGTATTGCATAGCTTTGTTATTATAAGCCTACTAAACAGGCTTAATGTTAGGGTTAGGTGTAGGTTGAAAGGTGTCCGCTACTTGGGTGGTTGGGTTGCAAGATTTTATGGTGACATTATTTCTTTTTGTTGTTGTGGAGGAGGGAACATGGGCTATTGATAGTTCATATTTTGTTGCTACCATTGTTGGCCTTTCTACCACTGAGGCTACCATTGATTTTGTTGGGTTAGCCATTGTGGATTATAATTAGAATCTTAAAATTTTTGTTGTGGCCAACGGTTTGGTTGTTGGTTCCAATTAGGTTGAGGGTTTGGCTATTGGGGATTTTTCCAATGGTTTTGATTTACTTTCCAAGGCTGAGAGTTCAAAGCAAAAAATTTTTGTTTCCAATAGGAAAGATGAGTTAAAGCTAAGGGGGTCTTGTAGTATACCTTGTCTCTGTTATCATGGCTTCCTTTGTTCTATATAAAAGAGTTGTACATCATCTCCTTCAATGGGTTGAAATTCAAGCTTCTCAACTCTATCCAACTGGATACTGGCCACTCTTTTGCATTTGCAATTTTCTTTTCTTTGCCTGCAGCTTGGACAATATTCAATGAGCATAGCCTCAACTTCCTCCTACTTTTTATTAATGTGGAGATTATCCAAATTTGTTTCCAAATGACTGATTATGTCCTCTTTCATGTTGGATAACAGATTTCTCAACTCAACTTTTGAAACCCCAGTAGATGACTTACCAAGAACCGATGTTCTATTATCTCTTGGCCTCCTTGTAAAGGTCTTGGAATAATTTCTACAGACCTTACAAATGTTTAAAAATGATTGTTGAGAAATATCTCCTTGGAAAATGAGGTTCAAGGCATCCATACAATCTTCATGAACCCCTCTCAAAAATACTAGCTTGAGAGACTCTTCTGACAACTTGTTCTAGGGGTTTTTCTTGAGAGCAAACTGAAATCTTTCAACATAATACTCTAAAGGCTCAACATCCTTTTGTGTCATTCATAATATGTCATCCTTCCTCCTACCAGGTCCTCTACAGTAGTCCTGATACTTCTCCAAAAATAATGTCTTCATGGTGTCCTAGTTAGGAACATCTCTACCTGATCCCATGAACCATCTCAAAGATACATCTTTGAGAGTTGCAGGAAAAAGCTTTAACCTATGTGCATTAGAAGTATAGTCATAACTTCTACATAAGACATCAAATTCAAAGAGAAAAGAATATGGGTCGTCATTCATTAACCTATAGAAAACTAGCAAGGTCGAATGAGGAATGTTCTTCAACACTATGGCCCTTTCCTGGTTAGTAATAGGGAACCCAAATGTTGGTCAGGAATCATCATCATCTACTACATCACCCATAGTGTAGTATGTTCCTTCTGTATGTACATTAGAAGTTGGTGGAAAGGAAATTTCTTTTTTAGTGGTACCTTCCCTCTAAGTGCTAGGGTCACCAATTTCTACAATAGCTTCCTAGTGTGTGGAAGGAAGGAACCTACCCAAGGGATCTCTCTTCCTCTACTACATAAAATGTGACTTTATATTTAGTGGGCCTACACAATGTTAGTAGCTTGGTGTTGAAAAATATGGTATCTAACATTCCTAATGCTTGAAAAGAAAAATTAACTATGAATGCTATAAAAATAGGTCTACGAAGATAGCACCATCCCAAGCAACGACTCTAAAAATGTAGAGTCTAAGCTAGTGTTATGTAAAATTGGTAAAATCTACTCAATTCATAATGTTAACTAACTAAACATTCCACTTCACATTGCTCATACTACATTAAATCATCAACCAAGGTGTGTAAGCTTATGATGTTGTAGCATTGTATATTATTTCATGGACTTAAACTACTTGAACTATCCTATTGAAATCATTCTAATTGTTGGAAATACACAAAACTGTAAAACAGTAATAAACCGAAACTAGTTGCTATGTGTACCTACAGTAAAAGTTGTTACTAAACTATTGCTATTGAAATGATACTGTATTAACTAGAAACTTAATAAAAAATACTAACTCAACTGATCTATGCTTTGGAGTACTACCAATGATCATTACATGCATGTTCCTAAGCATTCACTCATAATAAGAAAGAAATGAAATCCCAATTAACTTGAATATGATTTATGAACAACAATAAACTAATAACAACTATCAACAAAAATAAATAAATAAAAAGGTGAAGTGAAGAACAACACCTTGAGTGGCTTGCTCAAGTAATTGTTCCCACTTTAATTGAACTCAACATAACTAATAGATTTCATGCATTCCATGAATTGATCTCCATTTATTCTATAAGATGAAATATTACAAAATATTCTTGCACAAATCTTACTCAATCATTTTGAAGATTCATGTTTCAAACTGAAAGTAATAGATAACATAAAACTGCAAAAAATCAGCTAACTAACCTATGGACTCAACCAACAGTTATATAAAAACTAAGGGAATCTTTATTGAAAGCAACAGATTAACTAAAATCATTAGCTCCACTCCCAAATATTTAGAGCATAGAATTAAGACTTAGAATTATTCAACCTATAACTAAAAAAGGAGAATCCTATCAAAACTAGAACTCTTCCAAAATAGAATGCATGCAACCATCCACCCATCTATTAAAGTCCCATGTAAGAAAGAGCTCTTCTTCAACATTTATAAACTAATTTAATAACGTGCATTCTATCTTCATTAAGTTCCTTCAACCAATGATCATCACGTTCAACTTTTTTTGCAATTTCCCCTATTTTGGTGTTCAATGCCCCTTTTTCTACGGGTCCATTCCACAACATCATGGTTCCTCCTTTAGCTGAAAAAAAATTTAGTTTCACAAAACATGTACACAAGGATAACTATCATAATTAAACATGGAATTCCATCAACATTTCCATAAACATATTCATATAAACCATGTAATGCTAATATATTAAACCAAAATTCCATCACCATGTTTTTTTCAGGTTTAGGTCTACATAATGGATACAAAAAGGATATTATGTTGTTTATAAAGTATGTTTAAAAGTATCTTAAATTTTGCACAAAACCAATAGAAAACAAGCTATTATCTAGACCTATCAATTGAGCATCTAAAAGACGTTTTCCCATTCTTTTTTCATATGTGTTATGTTTCATGCTTTTTTTTCTCATGGGAATGAGTCTTGAGCCATGGTGATTTATTTAGGGAGACTCATTTGATGATTGTTTAGCATGATTTTTTATTTCTTTATCTTTCATCATGACCGATGGATAATTGGTTTTGGAGGATTCGTTTTGAAGGATGTTTAGCATGGTTATCTCCTTGTGGATATGATTTTATATATGTTATCATCCATTGATGGGGATTTTAGGAGATGTATATTGGGTTGATTTCTTGATTTTGGAATGGATATTTTGAGTTTGATCTTCTTTGGTTAGAGAGGCTTACATCCATGTTGGCATTACACATGATTTATATGTTTTATTTGATCTAAGAGATTGAATATTTGGGTGTTGTTGAGGATTTTCATTTGGGATTTTAAGGATATCATACTTAACACAATGTATCACTTTGAGGTGTTGGTAGGACATATTATAATTTATAGGTTTTCTCTCTTCATTCGATGGTTCTTTCTAGGGTTTCATATTCGTATGATTTGGGAGGATTGTCATGACATGTTGTGAGAGATATGTGGTGTTTATGTTGCATGTGTGGATCATTGTGATTGTTCTTAGTAATTCATGTTTTGATCATTTACCACATGTTTTTTTAGTGTTGATTGTTAGACTTGATATTCCTTGATCATTTTCAGATTTGACATTACCCATGCACTAGGAATTCCTAAATATGCATGTTCTTCATTGACATGATTGATACAGGGAGCTTGTGATTATGGTTTATGGGTTGCATATGTTGTTGGCATGAGTGTAATGATGTTGTTGATACCTATTAGGTATGAATGGTTGGATGTATTAGTATGTTTTGTGGATGTTATTTTTGATCATATGGGTTTTTACCTTTGATAGCAGCTTGGAGCCTTTTTGTTATCACTTGGATTTGATGCTTGTGTTCTTGGATTTGTGCATCTTCATCTTGGAATGTTGATTTTCTTCTATAGGTGGATCATTGGAGGATGAGAGGAGTTTTTACTTGAGATGTTGGTCACTCTTTTTATTTTAGGTATCTTGATGGAGCTCAAGAGCATGCTAGAGATTCATGTGGTTTCATGTATGGCTAGTATGATGTATTTCATTGATTGAGGATTTGGTGTTGTACACTATTGCATAAAATAATATTATAATGTTGTAATTAAATACTTATTTACTTTTGGTGCACCTAGAATGTGTGTTTATCCACACTAGGTAACTATTTGGGGTCACTTGTAAAGTTGTATTGTAACATTGGGTTATTATTTTATGTGTGGGAGACATAGGATAATGATTTAATAGTGGGAAAATATTTAATAAAGTAAAAAATTAGTACCCAATATTAAATGAGGGTTCAATGGTTTTGTGTTTACATGGTTTTATGGAACATGGATTTATCTTACCAATTGGTTGGATTTATCTTACCAATTGGTTGTATTTGTGAGTTTGTGTCTATAAAAGCAAGTACATGATTAGTGGTCAAGGTTGGCTAGGTGAATGGGTTGTCATTATTGAGTGTTTCTAAGAAGTGCATAAGTGAAGCATGTCATGAGATGTGTATTCATGCTTGGACACATGGAGGATGCATTGGAGAGCTTTGATACTTTAGAAGTATTCACTGTAAATTTGTAAGTGCATGCATTACTTTATTGTTGAATAATAGATGGAGTATGGATGCTTTTGGAGGTTGGGTTTTTCTCTCTTGAGGGTTTTCTTAGGGTATATATTGTGTTACCTTGTGCTTTTTCTATTTTTATTTATGCATTTGGTTATTCTATAAGCTTGTATGCATGCTTTTCTCTCATGGGGTTATTTAGAAAATGGATTAAATGAACTGGATATTGATGCATTACTTCCTAACAAACCACAATGGAAATTGACTGTATTTTTACTTTGTGAGACAATCTATGGAGTTTCAGTTTATGCATTATTAGGGTTTTTGATGACCATCATGGCATCTACTTGGCATGAAATAATTAACATAGGTATAAAATTTGATCCATGTGGGGTTTATGTTGAAATGCAATTGGCCTTTTCTTCTTGTTATTTCCATGACCTTCATGTGAATATGGAGATGAATTTTCAAAAGGGTACTTTGAACTTGAAGAATATATTGCTAAAAGCTAAAGAATATACTTGTATTAGTACTCATTATTGTACATCATATATCTGGATGCAATGTAGAGTACAAGGTAAACTATATTTTTTATGTTGGAGTAATTAGGATAATCACTTGATAATTAATTAATCATTAATTGATTATTAAGTCCCTTATTACTTTATCTCACTTAAGCTAAACTTAGGAGTGATTTTTTTTATTAGATTGGGCTAATTATAGGTCTAGTTGTCTCATTGCATGAGATTAAGACACTTGTCACAATCCAATGTAATCCTCATCTAGGGTTTTCTTTTTCATGCTTTTATAAGCATGTGCATTTATTGTAATCATTCATTCATAATCATTTAGATTAATTCATAGCAAATTAGTTGCTTTTTTGGATCATTTCTTCTCAAAGTTGCACAAGCATATCAATGGCTTTGATCTTTCTTTTTTGATAGGATAATTGCTTGCAGGTGATTTATGGGTGTTGTGGAGTTCAATCATCAACTTCAACATGGTATCAAAACACTATATTTTTGACTTCATGTCTAAATTTTGAGAGATCCAACCTTGAGGGAGGCTTATCCTAGGGAAAAATGGGCATCACTATTGCATCCATAATGGTTGAAAACCTATGGTATGCCTGTCAAATTGCTCAAATCTGAACAATTGCAAAAAAATTAAAAAAATTAACCTACACATATCTCGAGGAGAATACATACGATCGTGCAGTCACTTGTCAAGCCTGTGCAAGCATACAAGTATTGTTCTGCCAAATAAATCAATATTTTTATTATTATTACCTGCAATAAAAAAATAAAAAATAAAAAGCTTTTTTGAAAAAAAAAATCTATAAAAATCAAAATTTTGATTGATTAAATCAAATCAAATAAAAAAATTAAAAGAAATATTTAATGCTATGTTTGTACCTTGTGACAGTGTTGTTGTCCAATTGGAAACTTAGAATTTTTTTTTAGAATTTCCACATATACCAAAATCTTTAAAGATTCCATTAGAATATCTAACCTATCTGTTAGTCACCCTTGGAATATTCTGGATTAGATCAACATATTCTTCTCAACGAAAAAAATTCAAATAATGGGAAAACGTTCCAATTTTATTTTACAAGCGATTAGAATATTCTTGGAATATTTGCTAACATCAGCATATCTTCATATGGCTGACCCTCCAAGCCCCACTCCTAGCTCTTATTTTCCCTAAAGGAGTGATTTTTTTCTTTTTGGCATAACTTGGGCATATAGTGTCAAAATTGGGCAAATGAGATATCGTCAAAAGGATGGTTCCAAGCAATTTCGAATGGTGTAGGTCTCATTATCAGATTTTACTTATACTTCTTGTTATTCTCAATCAAAGTAAAATATTCATTGTTTTCTTCTCAGCTCATAATTTTTTTCCTATATCTCTTATTTTTATGATTCCAATGGTGTTGGAAAGGTATTTTAGAGCTCTTCAAATCTATTCATGCACTTTTTCCAAAATCTACCCCAAGTACATTTTATTCAATATTTTGTGATTTCACATTTATGTAAATTACTTGGACATCTTGACACTTGGAAAGGATATGTTTGCGTAGGATGACATAATCTGATTTTCTTTATCAATATTTATTTCTTTAGTCTCTAATTTTTTTATTTGAGTATCATGGGTTTTGTGTTCATCCTTTTGTGGTCATCTTGACAAAGGATAACTATGAGTCTTGGCGACATGACATCTTGACACATCTCAGGTGGCTTGATCTTTTTCCTTATCTATATGGACTCAAACCTACACTAGACACACTAGTGAGTTTATAAACATGGGTTATCATCAAATATCATATTGTAAGGGTTATATGTTCTCGTGTTGATCTTGACACTATGTGTGTTGTATCAAGCATTGAATATCCCCACACACTTTGGACATGACTTTGGAAGATCCATGGAGACCCTCATATCTCACCATACCCAAAGAATCCTGCTATAGATTATCTTTTTCCTCCTATAGATGCAAATTCAATACCCTTTGATGACAATACTTTAGAGGTTCTTGAGTATATTGCAAGTCTTGCATGTTCTTATGGTTCAGATACTTGTCTTCATGTTCCCACTCTAAAAATCAAGACTACATCATCATCTTTTGTTATTCCTGATCAGCTTGACATTACCACATCTTTGGTCCCTATTTATTCAGTGCAATAGGACATACATCTTCCAAACATAGCTACTTGGGATTCCTATCTTACAAACATATCATCCTTGTTTGTAGAGTCCTATATTGCAGATCTGGAGGATTTTTTTGAGGACATTCATCTCTTCTTTTTTCATAGCCACATCAATGTTATTGGCCCACCATCTTCATTGCCTTTGCATCTTGTTCTATATAAGTCTTCACAAGATTCTGGATCAACATCATTGCTTTTTGATATGTGGATACTGAGCAATTTTTAGAGGCACTCATCATTTGGACTTTGATTCCATATTCACCTATCCTTTTGGATTGGCTTCTCTAATCACTAGTAGATATGTTTCTTCCTAAGGGGAGAAATGTTGTTTGCAAGCAGTGGACCATATTATGTCTTCAAGAATACATCATTGGAAAAGGGAGCTCTCTCTTTATGGGGGAATTCATATCCTCATGTTCTCTCTCCTATTGGGGGGACATTTTTTGTACTTTCATGACAAAAGCATCCCTTGAGGAGTCACATTGAGTCCTTCTATCCTTCTTTCACTAGTGCAATCATTTATTTTTCTCTTTTGGAGAGGATTTTTCCCATGTGGTTTTCTCCTTTTCTCTAATTATGAGATATTTCATTTATTTGTACATGGGTACCTCATCAAGACTTGTATCTAGGACCCACCCATGCAACCATCATTTCATTCTACATCAAGGTTTTATAGCTTCTCCTAAGTTGATCTTAAGGGGGGTGTTGGAGTAATTAGGATAATCACTTAAATTTTTTTTCTTTGTAAAATTAATAATATTATATTGCCAAAAAAAGTACATGCATCTCCAATTCAAGTTTTCACCATCTATGGAGACCAAACCAAGGCTATCCAAAAATAGGGCATCCTCTACCCTCCACACTACCCGCTCTGAGACTACAGCAACAAGCAAAAAAAACTGACCAATCTTTCCTCCTGATGATTACACAGACAAGACACCCAACCCTACATATAGAATTACTTCAATTTCTTTTCAAAAGTGAATTTAATCCATGGCTACACTTATATCCTATATTCGCAAAAAAATAAACCAGCAACACAAACCAAACCCAAACCCTACCCAATGACACCAAGAAAAAAAGACACATGACCTCACAAGAAGCCATTTTATTTGAAAAATTGGTCAAATTCCCTAACCCATTTGAAGTCGTTCACCACCTCCATCCAAAAAAATCTTCTTCAGAAAGTTTCCCACAACCACCACCACCATTATGTGTTTCACCAGCGACATCCCCTTTAAGTCCAGAAGGAATGGTTAAAGCTTTACCACCTCACCTTGGGATTTCACCATGTCCAAATCACGAGGTTGCGGAATTCCTCTACCAAGAAAGGTCATTGTTAGGATCTCGTCCAAACCCCCAAGCAAGCTCTTTTTCAATAGCTTACCCACAAGTGCTTTCACCTCTACCTTGGGTGTTCGGTTGTCTAGGACTAAAGCCAGAAAATGCAACACAATTTATGAGTTTCTCCTAAAATTTTATTTGTCCTCCAGGTGCCCTTTCCATAAGATCATCTTCACAGTCACCATGGTAAGAGGATTGATATTAAGCAAAATTTGTTTGAGGCACTGGTCAGTGACCCACTGAAAAGAATTTTTCTTATCCTTCATATCGAGGGAAATTGGAGTGTCTACCCCAAAGCATAAAACCAACTCAACTGACATCTCCACAATGAATTTGGAGTGCTACACTATTGTAGCTTGCACTAAGCTTTGTTCCCATGGGAAGGAAAAGGAAACTGATAGTTTTTTCAGCCTCGCCAATCTCTCAAATAGATGGGAGGAAGCTGCTAGCGTTATTACACTATACAATGTGTCACCTTGAAATCGCCAAAAAATTTTGAGTTTTCACCATTTGGATGAGTGGGCATGAGGGAAAATGATGTCAGATTATCTAGAAGTGACCTCAAACGGCAACGAAAATCTCCCTATTACCAAAGCCATCAAATCATTAAAACTAACTCCTGACTACTATACTTGCCATCAAAATTCAAGGGGGGCCAAAATAGAAGATGGTGTGGCTTCCATCTTTCCCTTCCAACTCACCACCACCACTATCCCACCCCTCAAGATGGAATTTCCACCACTAGTGTGGAAATTCACCCGCTCATCTTCCCATGTGTCTTGAGAGTGTAGAAGTTAGACCTCCGAGAATAATTCTCAAAGGAAAATTCCATCCGCTCCTTGGTTTGAAAAAGCATCTACATCTATGTTTCCTTCCCTCATAATATGATTGATGACCACTAATTCAAAACCATCCAAGAGGTCTAGTGCAATTTGTGAACTGGAATTCAGTTTCCAAGGGTTCAACTACCTGGTTCTAAGTGCATTTATGACCAAAGTAGAATCCCCTTCAACTACTAGGTTCTTTACCTTCAATTCTCAAAAAAGATGAAGACCCAATGTCACCACTTGCATTTATAGCACACTATTGGATCCAACTAAGAGGGATGCAGCTATCCCCCCCACACATCTATATTTCCAATTTCTAATAATGCAACTTGCCCCAGACACTCCAGGGTTACCTCAGGCAGCCCCATAAAAATTCAACTTCATCCATCCAATCTCCTAAGGGAACCACACAATAGGCATCCTTTTCAACTTCGTTGTTGACCCCCAGCCCTAATGTGAGGTGGGATTTTGAGCCCATGCCAATACTTCTGCATTATTCCATCCCACAGTGTGCATGTCCTAGAATCTCCTTTCCTTTCTGCAGGTTGTACATTTACTATCTCTGTAATGCTTGCCTCTATTTTGTTCAGCAAAGAGTCCATGGGCATCGCCTTATCCTATAAGATGTGTATGTTCCTTTCCTTCCATAGCTCCCATATAACCAAAGATGGACTCATGATCCACAACCCCGCAAATATTGCACTTTTCATAGGTTGTGGCCACCCCAGAAGTAAGTTCCTAAGATTGTTTGGCAGCATAGACTTCCATTGTAGCATTGCTCACAACCAAGTCAAATAGTGTTGGGCCTATGGGAAATTACTAAATAAATGGTCACATGATTCTTCCACTTGCTTATAAAGTACACACCTTGAGGGTACCAGGTATCCTAGCTGATCAAACCTTTCAACCATTAGAACCCTTCCCTATGCCACAACCCACATGAAAATTCCTACTTTTGGAAGACATTCCAAGCTCCAACACAATGTGGTTGGGAGCTAAGGGGTGGGCCTCTCCAAACCAACAAGCACCTATAACCATCCTTTGCATTGTAGATCCCACTCATTGCATTGTAGATCCCATTCAGAGAGGCATGTCATCTCAGAACATCTCTTCCTTGTCTTGGACATACAACCCTTCCTTACATTGTCTCTTCAAAAATTGAAACCAACCTGGGATCCAAGCCCATATCTTTTGGACTTTTCCAGCTATAGTTGGGATAGCCATCAACTTGGGTGACCTCCCAATAATCATAAACCTTGCTGCCCCATACATGCTTGGTTACCTCCTTAACTTGGGCCAAGTTGACATTGGCTTCTATTTTTCCACCCCCTTCCCAAAAATCTTCCCAAAAAAGAGCCTCACATCCCCCTCTTATGTCC
This sequence comes from Sequoia sempervirens, assembly GCA_007258455.2. Taxonomy (NCBI): domain Eukaryota; kingdom Viridiplantae; phylum Streptophyta; class Pinopsida; order Cupressales; family Cupressaceae; genus Sequoia; species Sequoia sempervirens. The sequence goes on from VDFB02000002.1 coordinate 34,771,511, forward strand.
CATGTCAAATGATCTAGGATCAATTGTTTGCAACTATAGAGAAAATTCCAAATTCTTGAGCCTTTTGGGAGAGAGTTCATCGTGAAAATCCTATGTTCTTCTTCATCTAAATATTTTTCTTTCAAAATCTTCACCCATTTCAGCTCTGGTTTAGAGTGTATTTCCCATACTAATTTTTCACCTAGGGCCTAATTCTATAGTGCTAGATCCTTCAAGACTACCCCATCCACTTCCTTCCTTTCGTGGATCTTTTTCCACTTTACCAATAGAAACTTGCACTGATCAAAATTCCCTTGCCAGAAGTTCATTTTTTGGTTGATATCTTTGCTCACCCCGCTTTAAAGTGGAAGACAAGTGAGCATAAAAATTGGAATAGTTGAGATTACTGATTTCAACATTTTCAATCTACCAACCCATGACAGCCACTTGTTTTTCAAGGAGGAAAGCCTAGCTTTAACCATATCTATCATAGGTTCCCAAAGCTTTCTAGGTTGTACCCCTTTTGCTAGCGGAAGGCCCAAATATTTACATAGGAGCTTTCCTTTTTGGAAGTCCAAAGTGCATAGAATCTATATTTCACTACCAATGTCAATGTTAAAGAAAAAAATCTCATATTTGGCTTGACTTACCTCCTTAACAAACACCCGAGCATATTGATCCAAAATTTGCTTGAAGCCCTTTGCTTCCTTCACCATGGACATTCTAAACAACATATTATCGTTTGCAAACTACTGGTGGGTAACCTCAGGAACTTCGTGAGTGATCTGAACACCCTCCAAGTGGTCATTTGTTTGTTCCATTGTGAAAGCACATCCAAGAGCTTCAACCATTATTATGAAGAGAAAGGGTGAAAGGGGGGCCCCCTACTTGAGTCCCCTAGAAACACTAAAGAATCCTTCCAACAAGTCGTTGAGTAAAATAGAAAATCTCAGGCACGAGATCCAATTCAACCACCTCTTGTCGAACCCAAAGGCTTCCATGACCTTGAAGAGAAAGTGGCAATTCACTTTATCGTAGGCCTTTCTGATGTTCAACTTGATCAACATTGCCTTCCTCTTCATCACCTGAATCAAATGAATCACTTCTTGTGCGATGATAACCCCATCAAAAATAGGTCTTCCCAACACAAAACCCATTTTCTCCTCAAAAATTATATGTGGCAAGATGCTTTTAATCCTATTGGAAATTGTTTTTTCAAGGACTTTATAAACTGTGTTGCAAAGGGAAATAGGCTGAAAATCATCCAATGTGTTTGGTTTTTCTCTTTTCAAGATCAATGCAATGAAGATATTATTGACTTATTTCATAACCTTCCCTATGCACCTTGAGTCTTTGATTGCTTCTACTAGATCTTGGCCAAGAATGTCCCAACACTTTTGAAAGAAACCAGCCAAGAACCTTTCAATCCCAGGAGCCTTGTTCAATTTCAACTAAAAGAGGGCCTCCTTAACTTCTTTTTCTGAAAATTTTCTTTGTAACAATGCATTTTGTTTTCTTGTGATGATTTTCAGAATTCCACTTATGAGGGCTTGCATATCCTACAAACTAGATCCAACTAGTTCACTAAGAAGGGCCTAAAAGAAATCCATGTTGAATAGGATAACTGAGAGGGGGGTGAATCAATTGTCATAGATTATAACCTTAAATTCAATTATTGAAACTAACACATAAACTAATTAAGTGATTAACTATCAAATGCAAATGCACAAACACAATAACACCAGATTTACATGGAAAACCCAATGAGGGAAAAACCACAATTTGGATTAACTCACACTATAGAGAATATCAAAACCGATTACAAAAAGTCTCACTACCTGAGATAAGGCTTACTACCTAAAATAAGGACTCACTCTCTAAAATAAGGACTCACTATCCATAGGGTTACAACCTAGAGGGCTCAATGCCATAGAGATACAAAGAATAAAAAGAATACTTGTTACAAAGATACAACAATCCCAATGCAACAAAGATTCCACCACAACCATTGATTAACATGCATGAATGATAGAGTTTGCCTTCTACTCACTGCATCTAGAAACTCATTGTTAAGCTTCACATTGATCAACCACACAACTAACTCACATACTTTAAGAATAGCATCAAATATTTTTCTTCTCTTTCACTTATCTTTCTTCTTTTCTTATGTACAAATTTCATTGCTAACACATTATGTATTTATACTATCTCCAACCTTGAAAAGATACAAAGTTGGCCATTCAACTTCAAATTCAAATTAGGTTGGTGCCAAACATCCTAGGGTGGAATTAGAATGAGGGAGACCCACACACACTCTTCACCAGGGCCCATAATAGATCCAACACGCTTCATCAACTTTAAAAATAGTGCTTGACACACGATCGGCCAAACCGTTGTAAAACACATAGATCAATTAAGCTCGATGATTCCAAATGTTGAAACCATCTTCAATAAAACCAAGGAAAAACAATTCTAGAACCACAAGCCATAAGACTTCAATAAAGAGAAATATGGACCAGCAACAATTCTCTCGGACCTCAATCAGAACATAGATACACATAGTTGACAAGCACTAGAACAACTTCCTCAATAGTTGAATACCTGCAACTTTCTTTTAATACAATTTTCTCAATATCCTCAACATATGCAGTCAACAACAAATAGTAGATAATCAGCTAACTGGTTGACATCAATGACAACACTTCATTCATATTTCCATTCTTGCAACAATCTCCCCCTTTGTCATTGATGGCAACATATGATGTGAAAAACCATCAAAGACACCATACCGGTTCTAAAAATACTTCTCAAGATTTTTCCTTTTTCTTCTCCCCTTTAGAAGATCATCTTCCTCATTACCTTCTTTCTCTTATTTTCTTTTACTTTTCACATTCTCTCTCTCTTTTTCTTTCTTTTTCACATGCTTTCTCTCTCCCCCTTTGACATCAATGGAAAAGGAAAAAGATATGTCCATTGAAACTACCATTGACATGAAAATAGAATACTCATAGTGAAAACACTTAACAAATTTTCCTGCTCCCCCTGAGGGGTAGCCACCAAAAACATCAATCCAAAAAGATAGAACCATGAATCCACCAAATTGGTGCATCTCCAAATGCATCTTAGTTTGTAAAAGGAGGGGAAATAACCCCTAGCTTATCTCAAAGATACTCAAAATTATCTTTAGGAAGATCCTTTGTAAATGTATCTATGATCTAATCCTTTTTCGAAACATACTCAAGCTTGACTTCATTCTCCATGACCTTCTCTCTTAAGAAATGATGCCTGATAGATATATGCTTCATTCTTGAGTGCATCGTAGGATTCTTTGAAATTTTAATTGCACTTGTGTTATCACAGAAGATAGAAATAGGATCATCATGTAGCACTATGATATCTTTCAATGTCTGTTTCATCCATAAAACTTATATACAACAAGATGCAGCAGCAATATACTTAGCTTCAGTAGTGGAAAAAGAGACTGAATCTTGCTTCTTACTCAACCATGCCACCAATCTACATCAAAGAAAGAATGCACCACCACTTGTACTCTTTCTATCATTTATACTTCTAGCCAAATTTGCATTTTTATAAGCATTGAGTGTAAAATTAATATCTTTAGGATACCATAATCCATAATCTAGATTTCCTTTCAAATATCTGAATATTCTTTTAATTGTTGTAACATGTGTTTCCTTCATATTTTCTTGAAATCTAGCTACAAGACAAACTACATGCATAATATTTAGTCTAGTAGCAGTCAAATATAGTAGTCCACCAATCATAGATCTATTCTTGCTTTGATCAGTCTTAGGTGAATCATCATCTTTACCCAACTTGCAACCAGTCACCATAGGAGTACTTACCAATTTGGAACCATCCATCCCAAATTTTCTCAACATCTCTTTCGCATACTTAGATTATGAAATGAGAATTCCTTTCTCTATTTGATTAATTTGTAGCCCAAGAAAGAAATTCATCTCACCAAACATGGAAATTTCAAATTATTTTTGCATCTCTTCCACAAACATCTTGCACATCTTTTCATTTCCTCCAAAGATAATGTCATCAACATATACAAGTACAATCAATATTTTTTCATTTTCAGTCTTGAAATACAAATTATTGTCTATCGTACCTTTGTTAAATCCTTGTTGATTCAAATACTTATCTAGCCTTGCATACTAGGCTCTAGGAGCTTGCTTAAGTCCATACAAAGCTTTCTTCAATTTGCATGCCATTTTTGGTTGATCTATTAACTGAAATCCTTCTGGTTGTTCCATGTAGACCTCTTCATCTAGTTCACCATTCAAAAATGTTGACTTGACATCCATCTAATAGACTTTGAAATCTTTATAAGCAGCTAATGCAAAGAACATCCTTATAGCTTCCATTCTTTCTACTGTGGAAAAAGCTTCCTAAAAATCTATACTGTCCACTTGTGAGTAGCCTTTATGCACAAACCTTGTTTTATTTCTGACAACTTTCCTGTTCTCATTCAACTTGTTTCTGAATACCCATTTTGATCCAATGATATTTTTGTCTACTGGTTTTGGGACCAAATCCCAAGTTTGATTCTTTTCAATCTACAAAATTTCTTCTTTCATTTCTTCCTTCCAATGTTCATCCTTATAGGCTTCACTTACTGAATTTGGCTCAATTTCAGAAAATAAGCACAAATTTACTTTAGTAGTAGCTTTACTTCTAGTTAACACACCTTTTGTCTTGTCTCCAATAATCTAACTTCTTGAATGATTCCTCTATACATATTTTGGTGTTCTAAGGGACATCACCGAAGCATCTTCTTCTCTTTCATTATGTTCATTCTACTCTTTTTGCTCATCTCTATCATGTTCTTCCATAATTTCTTCTATTCTTGCACAGTCATGTTCATCAAACACATATCCATCAATATCAATAGAATTCTTCACTATTTCATCAACCTTAACATTCGAGCTTTCTACAATCTTCCTCAATCTTTTGTTGAAACATTTGTATGCCTTACTTTTAGTAGAGTATCCAAGAAATATTCCTTCATCACTTCTTGCATCAAACTTTCCCAATGTTTCCTCATCTCTTCTGATATAGCATTTGCTTCTTAATACCCTAAAATATTTAACTATAGGAATTCTTCCATGCCATAGCTCATTGGGATTCTTCATACTGTTTTATCTTTCCTGAACTCGATTGAATACATATGCAATAGTGTGAATAGCTTCTTTCTAGTAAACTTCTGGTAATCTGTCTTCAGTGATCATTGACCTACAAGCTTCTTGAATTGTCATGTTTTTCCTTTCAACAACTCCATTTTGCTAAGGTTTTTGAAGTAGATAACTATCTCTTTATTCCATGTACTTCACAAAACACATTGAACTCGTGGGAGGTGAATTCACCACCTCTTTCACCAAGTAGACTTCACACTCTCATGGGACCACAAAGATTTGTATGAACCAAATCCAATAATCCAGTAGTAGATTGTTCTCTTGATCTATAATGATTTCTTGGCTGCTTCCCAAACTAGAAATTTTTGCAGATAGCATTTATAGGCTTTGCAATTCTTGATAGATCTCTCATGGCCTGAACAGTACTAATCCTTTCCAAGTTATCAAAATTCATGTGACACATTCTCTTATGCCATAACCAGCTATCATTTATCTAATTCATAAAACATCGTTCATTAGCACCTTTAAGCTGATAAATATTCCCTTTAGATTTCTTTCCTATAGCAATTAATGTTCTGGATCCTTTCTATATCTCACACTTCTCATCCTTAAACACAAGATCATATACCTTTTTGCACATTTGACTAATGCTCAATAGATTATTCCTTAATCCCTTAACATAGTAGACATCGTCAATATGATGCTTGCCATCAAAACTTACTAAACCTATCCCACAGATTTTAGCACCAGTATCATCTCCAAACATAACTAGACCTCCATCATATTTTTCAAGTTTCACAAACTTACTCTTGTCACCAGTCATGTGATGTGAGCCACCACTATCAACTACCCAAAAATTATTTTCATGTTTAGCATGTAGGGAAAAGATAAATGTACCTTCATTTTTCTCCTTCTCCTTCTCCTTCTTCTTCTCCGAAGGACTTTCCTTTGACTATTTTTCTAAATTAGTAAAAATAGTTTCATCTTTAATCACCAAGAACAAGCATTCATTGTCATCTAGATCTTCATATTCTAAATCTTCATCTGAAATACTAGCATTCTCATTAACATAGTAAGCTCTATTAATCTTCTTTCCTTTCTTTTCTTTCGCATATCTTTGTTTATTCTTTTTAGCTCTTTTCTGACAATTTGCAACATAGTGACCAATTTCTTTGCAACTAAAACACTTAAAGGTAAATTTACCTTCATACTTACCAGAGCCTTTCTCATTCTTCTTACAAAGTTAGCCTCGATTTCATCAATTTTTTCTTTATCTGGATCTTTAGTTTTTGTAGCTTTAAAATTAGTCTTTTTTTGCCTCCACTTCTTAGATTTGGCTTCCTCATCTCATAAGATGTCAAAAATCCTAGCAACAAATCCTTAGTACAAGTCTTATAGTCTATAGTTTTCTCAATAGCACTCACCTTTTCATTGTAAGCATCAAGAAGAGTTCTGAGAATCTTCTTTACAATTCTAGTTTCATCTATAGTAGCGCCAAGATATCACATTCCAGCCACTACCTCATCCAATCTCTATACATAGGCTTTAACATTCTCATCTTTGGACATATGTATAAGATCAAACTGTGTTTCCAAATTTTGTATTTTTTCCTTTTTTACCCTTTCATCACCATCATGCACTCTTTCTAAAGCATCCCAAACTTCCTTATTTGTCTTTAACTTCTGAACCTTAATCAATTCGGAATGTACCAAACAATTCTTCAAGATGAAATTTTCTTTGTTATTTGCTTCATGTGCTCTAATTTCTCCAGGTGAACTCAGACCATTAGCAAGAGGAGTGCAAGGATTCTTATAAGCTTTCTCCACATCATATCCTCAATACTCCAAATATTCTTCCATCAACACTTTCCATATACCATAATTAGTTCCATCAAACCTTGGATAATCAAAGGCCATTTTGCTAGCCATCTTAGACCTTCCTCAAGCAGTTAAGCTCTTCACCAAGGAACCAAGCTCTGATACCAATTGTTGAATAGGACAACTGAGAGGGGGTGAATCAGTTATCATAGATTATAACCTTAAATTCAATTATTGGAACTAACACTTAAACTGATTAAGTGATTAACCATCAAATGCAAATGCACAAACACAATAACACTAGATTTACATGGAAAATCCAATGAGGGAAAAACCATGATGAGGATTAACTCACACTATATAGAATATCAAAATTGATTACAAAAAGGCTCACTGCCTAAGATAAGGCTCACTGCCTGAAATAAGGACTCACTTTCTAAAATAAGGACTCGCTGTCTAGACTTACTATTCACAGGGCTACAACTCGGAGGGATCACTTGCCATAGAGATACAAAGAAGACTTGTTACAGAGAGACAAAAATCCTAATGCAACAAATATTCCACCACAATCACTAATCAACATGCATGAATGATAGAGTTTTCCTTCTGCTCACTGTATCTGGAGACTCAACATTAAGCTTCACACTGATCAACCACACACCTAACTCACATACTTTAAGAATAGTATCAAATTAATTTCTACTCTTTCGATTATCTTCCTTCTTTTCTTATGTACAATTTTCATCGCTAACACTTTCTATATTTATACTATCTCCAACCTTGAAAAGCTACAAATTCAACCATCCAACTTCAAATTCAAATTAGGTCGGCACCAACCATCTATTAGGGTTATAAATGGCATATATCTAACAATTAAATGCAGATTTAATTAATAAATAGAGAAACTAAAACACACACAGAATAAATTATAACACAGAGAATTTAACGTGGTTCACCCAATCTGGGCTACATCCACCAAACCGCAACCATCCAATGATTTTATTATCCAGTGCAAAACCTATTACAATCTTGTGAATAATCATGTTTTTCATCATACTGTAATCCCCATCTAAACCCCCCCTTTAACAAGCTTAGAAGCTTCCATATTAGGGTTCTACAAAATCGGGTTTTTTTTCTTTTTTTGTTGATTTTTCCCTTTTTCGGTGACGGAAAAAGTAGGAGGAAATTTTTTCTCGGGGGTTGCCGCCCTCAACCCCAGCAAGGATACATGTCAGGGTGTATAGTATAGCATGATCAGTCACCACATACCAACACCATCCTAAGGTGGAATTAGAATGAGGGTGACCCAAACACATGCTTCACTGGGACCCATAATAGATCCAACATACTTCATCAACTTTGAAAATAGTGCTTGACACATGGTTGGCCAAACCACTGTAAAACACATAGATCAATTAAGCTTGATGCTTCCAAATGTCAAAACCATCTTCAATAGAACCAGGGCAACACAATTCTGGAACCACAAGCCATAAGACTTCAACAAAGAGAACTCTGGACTAGCAATAATTCTCCTAGATCTCAATCAAAACATAGAGAAACATAGTTCACAAGCATCAGAAGAACATCCTCAACAGTTGAATACCTGCAACCTTCTTTTACGACAATTTTCTCAATATCCTCAACATATACAATCAATAGCAACTAGTAGATAACCATCTGACCAGATGAAATCAATGACAACACTTCATTCCTCTTTCCATTCTTGCAACAATCCATAGTGGCGGTGTTGATGTCTTCAATCTTATCCAACATTCTACCATCATTGTTCTTAATGCAAGAAATCCTATTTACTTCCCACCTAGTTTTTGTAGAATTGTGGAAGAATTTGGTGTTCTTGTCTCCTCCACACAACCAAACTTCCTTGGATTTTTTCCACCAAAAGGTTTCCTCCTTGGAAAGTAGATCCTTTAGTTTACTTAGCAGCTCTTTTTCCAGATGAAACCTATCCAAATCCATCCTCTTCTTGATTAATTCTTTATTTAAAGAATGTAAGGTCGCTTTAGTATCTCGCTTCTCTTCGAAGATGTTTTTAAAACACTCCTTATTCCATGTTTTTAGTTGTTGTTTAACAAATTTTAGTTTTTCCAAAAATGTTCATCTTCGAACCGCTTGGATTGTGGCTAGACCACCACTGTTGTACCAATTCAAGGAAATGGGGGTCATGGAACCACATGTTTTCAAACTTGAAAGGGCATCGCATAGGGGAACGTTCACTCACAATATCTAACAAAACCGAGAAGTGGTCCGAACCAGCCCCAATAAGAATTTTGCCTTCAAAAGTGAAAGGGAAATTGCACAAATCTCCTTTAAAAAAGAATCTGTCCAATCTTTCCACAATGTTGGAGAACCCTACCATTCTATTGGTCCATGTGAACTGACCATTTCTCATGTTGATCTCAAACAAAGTATTGGCATCTATAAATCCTTCAAAGTTAATTTGGGACTGTAGTCGCCTCCCAATGCCACCTTTCTTGTCAGTTGATCTTAATATGGCATTGAAATCACCACCCAGGATGATGAATTCCAATGCAAAGTATTTTCAAAGGCCACTCATATCATGCCACAATTCTCTCTTTTGAATACAAATGACTGGACCATAAGCATTAACCAAAATAAAATTTAGATTGGAGGCCAGACTTCTTACCTTACATGCCATCCAATACCTAGCCGAGACTAATTCCTCCAAACACATGCTTTGCAGATGCCACAACGTCAAAATTCCTCTAGAGTTACTATCTACATTCACCCCAATGCCATTCCAACCTCTCAATTTTTTATAGAAACTAACTTTTTCTAACACACTCAATTTGGTTTCCTAGAACAGACATATGTTAGCTTGAAAACCCATCATTTGATGCCTAATGAGGCATCACTTGTTAGGGGCATTCAAGCCCCTAAAATTCTAGGTAACAATCTTCATGGTTGTTTAGGAAGGGCCTCACCCTTCCCTATTTTAAGCATTTCATTGATCTTCAACTAACCACAGGCTTCCCCGTGCCCACTTCAATTTTTCCCAGTTAAGAATCCTAACTCGACGATTGTTGTCACCACAATCTGGGGAAGCTTTGCATAGTTCTTTCTAACAAAATCCTAACTTACCCATTACCTTGGTATTTTTTCCCAATTCCTGTGTGGGGAGAGAGCACACTGCTTCATCTCGTTGCACTTCATTCAATTGGATACCATCCACCCATTCCATTGACTCCCCCTCAATGCCAAGGGGGGTCGCTCCTACTTTAGCAGCTTTGGAAATCTCAACAAGCTCAATCCCAACCTCCATTAGCAAATCTAAGTCATCCTCCTTGATATTCAGTTCCATGGCTTCTAAAGCTTCTACAATTTTTGAATTCAAAAACTAGAGCACCAAATCATCACCCTAGTCCAACAAGGGGTCCATCCCACCATCTAATGATCCCATTTCCTCCACGTGTTCCCTCACTGCCACAAGAGAGCCATTTGACACCCTATTCTCCATGGGCTTCGGCTGAGAGGTGCTCTGAGACATAATCCCAAGGATCTACACCTTTGTTCCCCAAACTACCCTGTGCCTAGTTCATGGATGTTTGGACAGGAGGAGGGCCACAGCCAATTTTATCTAGTGACCTCTACCCAATGGTATCCAGAAGCACATTCTATGTATTTGAATCCAAGATCAAGGGTTGAATCAAATTGCCTCAATTTGTGAACTTGATCTCTCTCCAAAATGAGTTGTGAGGCTTGTATTCTATGCAAATTTGCACATATGTGCTCACACCAACTTATTGACTCTTTTCGAGCTGCACAAATAAATTTCCCCAGATGGTTACCGATATTTTCCAAAATTTCCAACTTCCAAAATTCCAGGGGAAGGTTCAATAGCCTATACCAATCCTGAATCCATTCCAATTGATGCTTTATCAGATCAAAACCTATCTCCCACCTACGGATGTAAAATTCTGAACCTGTCCATAAGCCAAATTCCATTCAAGATCTGATCCTGGATGTCGGTTGTCGGACATACGACCACAAAGAATCCATTCGCCAAAACATCTCCACCCCCCAACATCCTTTCCACCAACAAATTAAACTATCCCAATTCAAACTTTTCCCATACCATAGAACTATCAACCCTTGTTGCTCCAGAAAGGAAATGGATGGCTAAAGCAAGTTAGACCCAATCACCAATGTCGATATGTTCCCTTTCTTGGCGTGATCACCTCCAACCTGCTCATTCATTACTCCTGGAGAGGCTTGAGGCCCATCTCTCGAGCCACGATTGCCAGGACCCCCACCAAAGTCCCTCTAATGCAAAGATCCACCTCAGCCCCCTGAGTGAGGATCCAACCTTCTTTTGCTTCTTATGTTCCAATGCCACCCATTCCAATCTCACTCATTTTGATTCGACCTCTTGCAGGTGTTTGAATTTTGGTGCCAACCCTCACTTTCCACCCTTGCCTGCAATTGTTCCAGAGAAACAGTCATTTCCACATCCTTCATCCATGTTTTCAGTATCACTTGCAAGTCACCCTTGCAATCTACCATGTAGATTGTCGCATGCCACCTCCTCAAACCCCTTCGTCACTCCATCTAGTTCACCTACAAATTTTTGGCCCTCCTTGCACTCCATCCTTGGATATTATGATTTATATATAACAACCATATTAATAATCAATTGATAATTAATTAATCATTAATTAATTATTAAGTCTATTATTATTTTAGTTCACTTAAGCTAAACTTAGGAGTATTTTTTTATTATTAGATTGGGCTAATTATAGGTCTAGTTGTCTCATTGCATAAGATTAAAACACTTTTCACAATCCAATCCAATCCTCATATAGGGTTTTCTTTTTCATGCTTTTATAAGCATGCACATTCATTGTAATCATTCATTCAAAATCATTTAGATTAATTCATAGTAAATCAGTTGCTTTTCTAGATCATTTCTTCTGAAGGTTGCATGAGCATATCAATGGTTTTGATCTTTCTTTTGTATAGGATAATTACTTGTAGATGATTTATGGGTGTTGTGGAGTTCAATCATCAACTTCAACATTTTACAACCTTCATTGTTGGAAGGAAAAATGAACTACTTTGTTCAAACATATAAACCTAATTTAAATCATGTTTTGTCATTCAATGAAGGAATTATTTTACAAGCAAACATTTGGATTAATATTACTCTATTCAAGATATGCTTTCATTGATTTTGTGTTTTATGTAGTGTATTGGTGAAATATGGTAGCATTGATATGCCTAACCATTAAAGACCTTCCAACTTATTTATCTATTCAAGATATGCATGATTTGCATCAATTAAAAATTATTGATATTGGTGAATGGGTACATTATTGAATGGATGTTTTTCTTCATTTAACCGTATGTTCATCTTTCATGTCACTAGTATCTTTAACCTGCAAGTGTGCTCTTTAACTCTAATTATATTATTATAAAATTATTATTTATATTTATTTATTATATTTATATTTAAATCATATAATATATAAATCATTTAATAATATAATATATAAAGTAGTTATATGTTTATATTAGATATTATTAAAAACATTTATAATATTATATTAGTTATATTAATTTTATAATATATAAATAATATTATATATTGTATATTATTTATTATATTTATATATTATACAATATAAAAACAAGAGACGCAATTGTGGGGTATGTTTGGTTGTTTTAAATATTTAGTAGTTAGAGATGTAATGTGATTGTTTGTTGTTGTATAATGTTATTATTATTGTTGATTAATGTTGCAAATATAATCAATGATATATATATATATATATATATAATTTCTTCTTATCCTTTTCATAATGTGATGTTTATATAATTTTTGTCTTGCTAAATTATATTATTACATGTATATTTTCAAAAAAATTCTACCTTAAATGAAGATGAGTAGATTTTATTGAAATATTAATTGTAGATAGATAAATTTTACTCGGATATTTATTATAAATAGATAATTTGAGTGTGATACTTAATACACACTAACAAACAAATATAAAATATGAATTGAGTGCACTCACATTTATTTAATGGACTTTGAAAATCTTACCAATTATTAAATGATATATGGAAAATATTATCTCGAAGTCAACAATGTAATTTTATTATGAGGTATGTAATAGTTCTCATCTCATTCAAGTCATTAATAGGTTTGAAATTTGATTCAATGAATTAAATGCATTGCATTGCACATAATTTAGAAAAGAAAAAAAATATTGATTTTTGTTCACAACATGAACCAATAGAAAGAAAGATAAAGGATATTTTAACAATTTTAAAAATAGACAATTAAATATAGACTATATAGAATTGTTGGTCAAATTTTTAATTCTAAATGTTTATTGGTTGGGCTCTCACTATCAGTTAAAAAAATTGCATGCAATGGATGCATTAATATTCTACCTTGACAGAACTAATAAGATAATATATTAATATATATATATATATATTATAAAGGGTGCGTTATAATTCTTGTGTGTGTTGAACTAAGAATACACTAAATAAAATCTATAAGATAAAAACATAACAAAAATTAATGCGCTATAGGAAATAATAAAATATTTAATAAAATATTTTGTGAGATGACTAAAAGAAATGGTTGTTCGTGGAAAAAGGCAAAAGGAAGAGCCTAAATGGAAGGCCATCTAAAAATAAGTTTTAATTAATCTTTAGTTATTTTTAACTCTCTAAGATATTTATAAAGTGTGATTTGGTTGGAAAAATTATTTTAAAATTGATGTCACAACTCATGGTTGGATATCATTGTGTAGTTGGGATTTATTGTATTTGTATAGAAATTAAAATTAAAATTGAAGGTTAAGAAGTGTTCAATTGTCTTGCATGTTTTTTAGACACTGTCAACCATTGACAATTAACTAGCTTCTATAGGAAATGCCTTCGACCTAATAATTAATAAGAATAAATTAAACAATTTATAATAATTTACTTGATATTATTTATGAAATCAAATATTATAAATAATATTACTTAATATTATCTTCGACCTAATAATTACTAAGAATAAATAAAACAATTTATAATAATTTACTTGATATTATTTATGAAATCAAGTGTTATAAGTACTATTACTTAATATTATTTATAATTTTATAGTAGAAAAATAATATTAATACATTATAAATAATCTCATCACATTTTTTAATTATTTTAAGTAAATTTTATATATTCTACCATAACATAGCATTCACTCATTAAAATCTTAATCTTTTTTTTCAAAAAAATTAAAAAATTATATCTATTTTTATCAAACAAGACATGCCACCAAAAACATGATTAAAGATTCAATTATAAATAAATTAGTTTATAATTCAATTTTATTGTTTTTAACTAAAAATAATACCTTAATTTACACGCTATTATTGAACTTTGACAAAGGAAAAGACTTTTTAGTTTTATTTAGAAAATAATAATTTATAAAATAAATAGATTAAAAATGGGAAAAAAGAAAAAGAAAAATTGAAATGGTGCTCCTGCCTCTTCCTAAAACCCTCATGCTCGATTCATCGCCTTTCTTGTCACCATGTCCATCGTCTGGTGTGTGCTTTGGTGTTGGAGGTGAGCTACACATTTCTTCTTTCTTGCATGAGGGATCCTTTCTTAGGACTCACAGGTTTGGCCATTAATGGCGACGCTGCTCAGTTTTGGCTGTTCAACTTGGATATTTTTCCTCTATTGATAGTGAAGGTGATGGGGTTGGCAAGGTGTTCAATTCTCTATAGAATGTTTCCCCTGATCGAATTCTTCCCCATCGCCACATCTAGGTGCCTCTCTTGCACTTGGTGTTGGTACAACTTCATATTCTACCCTATTGGTCATTTCTTGAAGGTTAACTTTGCCACTTCCTACAAGGGTCACTCTACATTTGCTTGAATCTTATTTGATATTGATATATCATGAGGATGTTGTCTAGATGATGGGGGATACGCCTTGGACTTAACCACTTGATTATGAGAGTCTACCCTTTAGATGTAGATGTTTCTTTACCATTGGCCACCTAGTTGTCGATTATCCACTATCATGACACAAGGGTGTTGTGATGTGGTGGAAGAATGCCAATGAAGATCGCTTGACCATTCATGCCTTGGACTCTCAAGTTGATGCTTCCTCTTAGGATGATGAATCAGCTCTCTTTTGATTAGTGTGACTCTAGTGAGTCCTCCTCTTTCTACTCCATCAACTTGTATTGATGAGTCCCAATTTCCTTCTACTCTAGTTACTAAGGTTGCTACACCATTGGCTTCATATATGTTTCAACCTAATCATGAGGTGGTTTTTTTATCAACTCTAGCTCAACTTTCCTCTATTCCTACTACATGTATAGTTTGGATCTTGGCATAGGATACCTCCCCCACTTTTCCTAGTTTTGTTGATTTGGATGGTGATATTTCCTAGACTATTGTACAAAGGTTGTGTTGGGTCTCAAAAAAATCTCCACTTCGTAGAACCAATCTCATTCATAAGGCCAGGGTTGTCATCATGCAAGTGAAATCATCTCATGAACAAAATATGAAGGGTTAATAGCCAACTCTACAAGAGTGAGTTATCTCTCCTACACTTTGAGCTCAGCTTAGACTCAAGAGGATGATCTTAGGGCTATACCTTAATAGGCATTGAAATCAAACAAATTGGACAAACTAGACAACTAAAACAACTACAACCAAACCCAAAATTAATCTTAACCCCGAATATTGTCACTAGGTAAAGACAAATTGGTTGCATATGACACCCATATAGCTTATATGACTATGCAAGCATGACCCACATAAAATATATCTATCAATTGTTCACTTAAAAACGATTCCCTAATTATATCGACGGTCATAAGTGCACATAATGGACCACCTAAACTAAACTATTGATTAATTCTTTGTTTTTTTTAATGATTTGATATTAGTAAGGTGGACAAGAGATAGGTATCTACCCAATGGGCTACCAAGTCACAAATAAAAGGAAAGGGAACTATGGAGAAAGCATGAAAGAGATTATTTGGGCATATATTTCATCAAAGATCAAACATTATACAAAGAGCATATTTAGTAATCCAGACTTAACTACATACATATATTTGAAACATATAAAAGGTCATTACAAAGTTTGCAATATTTGGAATGCTATCACATCCACCAATTTCATGTTACAATCATACCAAAAAAAAATGGTAAGCGAAAAAATTTACAACAGTCAGACCTTCCTAGAGGAATACAAACAACAATAGAGACATTCATTGTGTAATATTTGTGCATGTGTATTAGAATAATATGCTCCATAAAACCATGAGATTTTTACAATTGGACCAAACTTAAATTGAAAGCCTAAACAAATTCTCTGAATTTGCATTGCTTCCAATAGCTACTAAAAGGAACCAACCTCCTTTGAAAATGACCAAAAATCACCTTATAATAGCAGTAGGGCATATAACTCTAATTCACTGAAAATTGTAGTAGTTCAAAATGGATGACAGAGGTAAAATCATACCCAAAATGGACACTGCAAATTGAAATATGTGCTCAGCAATAACTTACGGTAGTTGGCAGACGTAGTGCCATGAAATATGGTAGATGTGGAGGGTGGAGGATGAGTCGCACAACATTTTTTTATTATTAATTCATCTTTTGCAGAAATTTGAGCCCTATTCAGATGCTACAATTGTCTTCATGCGAAGAATCGACATCTATTTGGATACATCCAGATGCCTCCGAAATTCTCTCAACTAATCAACATCCACATTTCAACATTTTCGGGCACTTGCATAAATCCAACCTACATCAGGATCTAGCGGGGAAACCATTAACATCATGATATGTCATAATGCCCTCAAAACCTCTGTAACATCAAGAGACCCTCAAAAACGTCAAATGTAGGAAAAAGACCTCCATCAGGATCTACAGAAAAAGTCAGGCAAGTGAGCCATCCGAGAAAAACCAAGTGCGGCACAATTCGGTTCAGATGAAAAGTTTCACTAATGATGTTAGCAAGGGTGACATCAACATGATGTAAGAAAGGTGGGATGATGTCAATATGATGTCGTCAAGGTATGAATTCAGAAGAAGCGATGAAAATGTATTATGTGGGTGAATCCATTTGAACTGGATAGAACGTTTTGAAAATGGAATTTCATATGATAGATAAAAATCTGCAAAAGCAACAATGTATGGAAATGGAAGTGAATCAAACAAATGCATTGAAGGAGAAGTGCACATGGAAAAGTCCGCAAGAGGAAAAAGATGTTACCAAGGGAAGATGCGGGAAGATGAGCTCCATCCGCATGCAAATATTACTTAGTTGATTTTGAAGATGAAAACATCAACATGTGGACACATGGAAAAGTCACTAGAAATTGGAAGTGGATGGTTCACATGGAAAAAACTACAAAATCAGATGGGCATAGAAAATCCAAGTGAACCAGAGAAGGTTCACTTGGGCATCAAGATCATGCTAAGATTATACTTAGTCATTTTTTAATTATAAATCTTTTGTGGGGACTTCATACTGAAATGGACATTGCGGATAAAACCAACAAGATGGGGCATTGCAGAAAGATGTGACCGATTCAAATGGAAGGAGAAAACCCACAATGGCACAACTTTCACCTCTTGTCAAATTTTTCAAAACTTCAAAAATCAATTGGGCCTATTTTTTCATGCTCTACCCAACTATGCTAAGAAATGTGGCAAACGACCACTCATGATAGGTTTATTATATTGATAATTAACGAATGGGTTAAAAAGGGGTAAAACAAAAAGGGACTCAAGAAAAAATTGGCACAACAAATTTGAGTCCCAACAAGTGGAAGAAAGGTCTTCCCAAATTTGGCTCCCAATCTCATACTAAAGTGAAGGGTGTGAAATTGAATAGGGTTGAATCTAGCATGGCCTAGGTTGGATCCCTCAGATCCTTGTTGTTTCCTATCTTTTGGTTGTTAATGTGTTTGGCAACTTGGTTGTAGTGGTGTATCTCTCTTCTTTTTTGGGTTGTTTTTTTTTTGTCCCATAAATCATGGTACTCATTTCATCTATCTATGGGCTACTTCATTGTACAAGGGTCTAAGCCCTTTCAAAACCCATTTTTATCAATATAAAAAAAAAGATGGAATATGACAAATAATGCAAACTCTTTTAAGGGTGATAAAGCAAGTGAACCCTCAGAGGGAGTCCCACAAGAGGAAGTATAAGTAAGGAATGAGGAGATCAAGATAAAAAATATCAAGGAATTAGAAGAAAATTCCCAATCTCAATTTGGTGTGGGGAATAGCTAATAACTAAGGCATCTATTCAAGGAAGTAGGAAATAGTGTAAATGAGGATTAATCACATATGATCAAAGGGATAAAAAAATTGATTTTTAATATCAATCTAACAATTGATCCAAGCATCCCAATTATTAAAATTTTAGATAAATTTTTTAATTTGAGAATCAAAATTTTGATGAGAGTAATAATTATTATGAAGGTTATTGGAATTTGGTCATCCATGGATCATATCAAAGCATGGATGAGGAAAATTTGGCTAGATTTCCCTCAACTAAGTATTCATATTTTTGTCCTTGGGCTTTCTCAAAATCGCTTTCTAGTCAGAGGAGGATAGGGTCAAAAATTTTAGATGGGGTTCATTTGTAATGTTGGGTTGTACTTAAGAGCTTGGTTTATAGGTTTCAACCCAAGAAACTAATAATGAAGGCTTCTATATGGATCAAGATGTATAGACTACTTAATAGACTATGGATAGAATAGGTCTTCAAAGAAATCAATAACTCTCTAGTGGAATAGATATACAACTATTCAGCCATAGAAAATAAGTAAATGACAACATACACTAGGACTTGTGTCAAGGTGGATTCGAGTAAACTTATTTGGCATGCCAATGAATTAAAGTCATCTTTAGGTTCTTATAACTTGTGTTTTCCCATTTGTTGCTTCAAGTGCTAGAAGGTAGGGCATGTAGCACAAAATTGTGAAGAGAGGAAATCAAAGGAAGTTGCATAAAATTAAAGATTAAGGTTTGACAATAGATTCCTAGGAAGACTCAATTTTTGAATTATGGTGGGAAAATAGAGAATGAAAAAGTGGACAAAGGAGGGTCTAGAATAATTACCATGGATAAGCCCTAGAAAAAATTGTGGAAAATTTAGAAGTAAATGTTGAGCTAGGAGAGAAAGGAGGGGAAAGAGAGAACTCATCTCACAAGAAAAATGAATGACATTATGGAGATCGCTTTAAAGGAGAGTGACAGAAAGGAGGAATACATGGAAACTTATGACGATAATGTCAAAATTGCCCCAACGAAGAGGAGAATTTCTACACAATTTTTTTTTCTTGTCTTCATCACACAATAAGGATCACATAGAAGGTTAGAATCATATAAATAATAATGGAGATTAACTTAAGCAATATCATATCATGTCAGTTACATAATCCACTAGTACAACTTGTTGCATTAAACCATAAGGAAGCTACTAACTAGCTTGTGCATACCTTCATGGTTGAGTTCGAGTTATCTCTGCGTCCCCGCTTACTCTACTCATGGTGGGGTGCAAACTAATCCCAACCAAAGTGGATTTAAACCCTATCCACCCATCCAAGCAGATTATGTGGCTCGTGGTGAGAGAGAGAGAGTGTTTGTCATTCAATCCCTTAAACTATGCACAAAATTGTCTTCCTAGCGACGCTCTTTCCATGGTACACCTAGCTTTGTTAGCTTAAGGATCCCTTAATGGCTATGGGGTTACATAGGGAGTTCGTTCTACCTACTTGAGCTTGCTACGGAATTTTCCTTACTGATGTCCATCTATTAGATAAGCAACCAAGAGTAGCCATCATTGGCATGGAATGCCTCTAGACTAATGACCATCTCGAGCTAGTATTGCTTCTAGACTCTTGTCCATCTCGGGCATAGTGTTGCCCCTGTACTATTGTCCCTCTCAAGCTTAGTGTTACCCCTAGATGTTCATCCATCTCAAGCTTAGCACTGCCCCTAGACTATGGTCCATCTCAAGCATAGTACTACCCCTAGTCTTTTGTCCATCTCGAGCCTAGTTCTACTCCTAGACTACCGTCCATCTCAAGTAGTACTAATCCTTGGCTCAGGCTTAGCACTGGACCAGAAGTAGGTTCCCAACTCAAACTTAGTAGGTTCCAACTTAGGATAAATAGTCTCCCATCACAGTTGCAACCAGGCATGGCATGGCTAGACATTTCATGAAGAGCACCTCGTACTCATAGACACCTTATGGGGGAGAGAAGGTAACTCTACATCTCTAGATAGCTTGAGATGGTTACCTATTCTATTCATTCCTTCAAGAATAATTTTCAAGACATGGAGTTGCAGAGACTATAATTACACACTACAACAGCTCAAGGACTCCAACACAGGAGAATGACTACCTTTTAACTCGTTCATAACAAAAATAACCCACATATAGATGGATGTCTTGGGGACAGCGATAGATCAATTCACCTTCCCCAAGCACTGCTTACATTCTACCATGTCTTCGTCTTAGTTTAGCCTAAGGTCATGAAAGAGTTTATTTTTTCAATAATATTGTTTGATGCTTCAAATTTGGGGAACCTCTATGAAGGGGAAATACCTTTCCACAATCTCTTTTGGGCAGAGATTGTGCAAAGTGCAAGTATTACATAGAGTTAGCATCCCACATATTTTCATTTTATTTGTAATAGATTTGACCCACACCATTTCTACAGCAAGATTAGTCCAATAAGATAATAACTAAGGGAGTCATCTTAATCCTCTCATTTTATATCAGACTTAAAGAAAAATCATACCATTAATACTAAGGTTGAAAGAGATATTTTAACTCCATTGCATTAGATTTGACTAGCTAGCTTACTAAAGAAAAATTAGACCATTATTAAGTTTTATTCATAGTTGACCGAAGTAGAACTATTACCTACTAACAACTCACTTTCCCATATGGTTAAAGAATATGTAGTTGGACCAACATATGAATCTAATAGAGTAGTAAATCTAGTTATTCTCAAAAGGATGGTAAACACATTATTTTATTTATCATGGCAGCAAGTTAAATACATAGATCTTACCACTTAGCTTTATGTTTCCTTAAATCTCTGCTCACACCTGGGGTAATATAGAAATGGTGTAAGGTAGTTGTGAAGGTGAAACTAAATCTATCACACTTTCTCAATGGCTTAATGCTACCTTAAATGGATGCTTACAAACCCTTCTCTCCCCTTATGTCTCTAACTACAAGATTATCAACTTATCAATTGTTGAGACTCATTCCTACAAATAAAATGAACCCGAACTAACTATTACAACTCAAAGAGAAAATACTTGCATGTACAGTCTAAATTATTGAGCCTCTCTAATATTTATGCAATCAAGCAACTATATGATTTGATGATTCTAAAATCTTTGCTTAAGTCAAAATGCCTTGCCCTCATTTTCCTATGAGTTTTTTTTTGTGTTCAAAATATGCAAGAAGAGATTCCATATTCAAGCACCCTATCCTACAGTTGGTGTGGAGGTTTATTTTTCTAATTTCTTAGTTTCTTAAGTTATTTCCTTTACACTTGCTTAAATTTATAAAATAAAAATAGCTCCCATCACTTGAGCATGTGGTGAGCTCTCCAAACAAATTATTGCAAGAACTTTACATCAAGATTTCAAAGCCAAAAATAAATTTTCACAAAAGCTATAACATAGACTGGTACTGCATAATAGAAGGATTTCAAACCTAAGATGGTGAGATTTCGAGTAGAAAAATGGAATTCCCTAGCCATCAAACTTTGGTATCCTCTTCAAAACCCTTCCACACTTCAACCACGCCCTTTGTGTCTCTTCTTCTCTTCCCCCCCAAATCCTCTCTGTGCAAAATGAGACATTGCCAGTCCAGTTAAAGAAGAAATGGATGAGGTTTTCATGGCATGTTAGTCAAATCTTCCTCCTGCCATTGGTGGTGGTTGCAGGGGTTTCCAGGCCTCTTAATGCCTTTGATGTCCTCCTCCTCCTGGTCGAGATTCTTCCTCCTTGGTCGAGATTCTTCCTCTACTACTACCCTGCACTACCTTCTTCTCCCGTGAAAGCATCTCTTCTTTTTCCTACGTCCTCTTTTTTTCCATATTTCCCCAATGGAAAACCTTATTTCTTTTATTCAATGGTTCAATTCAATGCCCCTCCATATTTCATTTGATATAAACGACTAATGTTTTATTATTCGTGGTTTTAAATCATTTTTTATTTAATATCTCATAGCTCTTTACTTGGTGGCTTATTATTTATTATTATTATTGTTGCCTATATCTTGGTTTATTTGGCGCCCAACTTCAAGGATTTTAAATGTGAACTAATTTTATTTAAGTGGTGTAATTTATTTATTTGGCCCATACATTATAGTTATATTTTATTTATTTTTAATAAGATACATATTTATTTACTTTAATTTATTTTTAGTATGTTAACTATTACCATTTCTAGTGAACTTACCATATCAAGTAAGATCCTTAATTTAGCCAAAACTATTTAGATTATCTTGATGACTCTACCTAGTTGGAAATGAATAACTATGGTGATTATTATATGTCTAAGGCCCTAGGTTTGAATGAACCTCGGGTTGACGGAACTACTAGCATGGTCAACACTAGAATGACATACCAATTACCTTTCTCTCATCCTACGGAACCACACAATCTTCCTCACTTTGCACCTCTGGTACCTACATCCAATGAAAAGCCTCACACAAGTACAACAACCAAGTCATTATTCCATGTTAATCCAAACATTCAATGCATTAAATTAAAATAGCATAATAGGATTGATAATCACATTTAATAATAATATCAAGGTTCATATTTAACATACACTCACACACACACAGTTATTTATGTTTGCACCTTAAAGTCTGAAGTTCCACCCCTAGTCCAAATTACATTGGGGCTAGGGTTCATACAAAATTATTAACAAAGTATGTAGGGGATATGACATACTTCTCCCCTTAGGATTAAGTTGGCTTGGCTTAATTAAACAAGTATGGATATTCTAGTTTCATTACATTTTCATCTTCCCAAGTAGCTCCTTGTTCCCCATATTGGCCCCATCGGACCTTAACTTGTTGGATAGTTCTATTGTGCAATTGCATATTGTGCTTGTCTATGATTGTGAGCGGTTCGAGGTGGATATCTCCAGCGTCTTCTACCTGTAGTTCCTACCAATCAATTACGTGTGAGGGGTCAACAACATATTTCTTAAGCAAGGATACATGGAATACTTGTGTATGCAAGAGAGAGATAGTGGAAGAGCTAGTCAATCAGCTACACGATTGATTTTCTCAAGTATCTTGAAAGGTCCTATGAATTGTGGAGCTAGTTTAGCGACCTTGCCAAACTTTATTGAAATTTTGTGTGGTTTGACACATAGGAACACCTTGTCCCCTACTAAAAATTCCCTTGGTGTCCACTTGGTAACCATATAACTTTTTTGCTGATCTGAAGCCTCCTTCAGTCTTTCTCTTATAACTTTCACCTGAGTGTCATATTCCTTAAGAAGTTTCGGCCCTATAGTTACTCGATTTTCTAAATTGTCCCAACCTATAGGCGTTTTACACTTTCTACCATACAATGCTTCAAACGGTGCCATTTGGATGGAAGAATGGTATGAATTGTTATATGAGAATTCTACTAGTAGTAGATACTCTTCCCACTTAGTGCATTGATCCATGGCATACATTTTGAGCATGTCCTCCATAACTTGGTTAACTCTTTCGGTTTGGTCATTCGTTTTAGGGTGGTAAGTCATACTAAAATTGAGTTTGGTTCCTAAGGTGGTCATAAGAGAGGTCCAATACCTGGAAGTAAACAACTTATCCCTATCTAAGATGATTACCTTAGGCATCCCATGTAGCCTAATGACTTTCGTTATGAATCTTTTAGCCAAAAGTGGGGCATCATCCTTCACATTGCCTGGTATGAAGTGTGCTACCTTGGTTAGTTTATCAACCACCACTAATATACTATCGTGTTGATGCTGAGTTTTAGGAAATCCCATCACAAAATCCATGGAGATTACTGACCACTTATGTTGTGGTATATCATGAGGATATAGTGTTCCCGCAGGATGACAGTGCTTTGCCTCAACTTGTTGACATTCAAGACATTTGGTGACATAGAAAGCTATTTCCTTGTTCATTCCTGGCCAAAATTAATGAGTTTTTAGGCTTGCATACATCTTAGTCACCCTAGGAAGTGCTTGATAAGGCACATTATGGCCTTCTACAAGAATTTTCATTCTCAAACCATCCTCTTCTGACACATAAATTTGGTTTAAATTACGGCGAATTTCATCAATTCCCACATGGTACTCATCCAGATTAATCCCTCGTTGTATTTCCACCCTCATTTGTTTCCAACGGGGATCTATTCTCTGCATTTTCTTGATCTTTTCTGGTAGTTAAAACTTTAGTTGTGAGATTGTAGCTAGTTTATCCCTTCGACTTAAGACATCTACAACACGGTTTTTTTTTCCTTTAACATATGAGATATCTATCTCATATTTTCTTAAGAATTCTAACCACCTTCTTTGACATGCATTCAAATCTGGTTGGATGAATAGATATTGAAGTCCCTTATGATCAGTGTTCAGCTTGAAGGGTCTTCCTACCAAGTAGTGTTTCCATACATTTAAGGCATGCATGATTGCCACCTGCTCCAGGTCATGGTTGGGATAATTGAGTTCATGATCCTTCAATTTCCTAGACTCGAAGCAAATCACTCACCCATTTTGCATTAGCACTCCACCTAGCCAATCTAATGAAGCATCCATCCAAACTACAAATTCTTTATCTGGATCAGGCACTTGCAAAATTGGTGCGGTAGTAAGAGCTTCCTTCAACTTCTGGAATGCAATGTCACATTTTTTTTCCATTCAAACTTCTTTCCCTTTCGTTGAAGGGAGGTTATGGGGTTAG
Source organism: Sequoia sempervirens (assembly GCA_007258455.2). Taxonomy (NCBI): domain Eukaryota; kingdom Viridiplantae; phylum Streptophyta; class Pinopsida; order Cupressales; family Cupressaceae; genus Sequoia; species Sequoia sempervirens. The sequence goes on from VDFB02000002.1 coordinate 34,796,456, forward strand.
CTATCTTGGAGAAGTTCTCTACAAACCGTCAATAATATCCTACCAAACCCATGAAGCTTCTTACTTCAGTCACATTTTTAGGAATAGGCAATTCTATAATTGCTTGCACCTTGGCTAAATCTACTGCAATTTCTTGGGCCGATATAATGTCCCAGATAGTGTACCTTAGGCTTAAAAAAAGAACATTTGTACAATTTCCCATATAATTTATGATCTCTCAACCTTTGCAAAACTATTCTTAAATGCTCCCCGTGCTCTTGCAAATTTTTAGAGTAGATTAGAATGTCATCCAAAAACACTAGTACAATTTTTTTCCAAATAGTCATGGAATACATGGTCCATGAGGCTCATGAGATCAGAGGGGGTATTTGTTAGGCCAAAAGGCACCACCAAAAATTCATAATGGCCATACCTAGTTCTAAAGGTTGTCTTTGGAATATCTTCTTCCCTAATTCTTAACTGGTGATAACCTGACCTTAAATCTATCTTGGAGAATATTCAGCTCCCTTCATTTGGTCAAATAAGTCATCAATTCTAGGTAGGGGATATATATTTCGAATGGTTACCTTGTTCAACATCTAGTAATGGATGCACAACCTCAGTTTTTCATCCTTCTTCTTAATGAACAACATTGGAGCTCCCCAAGGAGACACACTACATTGTATCAAGCCTTTCTCCATTAGATCTTGCAACTACATTTTAAGCTCTTGTAATTCAGCAGTGTTCATTCTATAGGGGGATTTTGAGATAGGCTCGTCCCCTGGAACTAAATCTATTGTGAATTCCATCTGTCGCTTAGGAGGTAATCCTGGCAATTCTTCAGGGAAGACATCACAGTACTCTTGGAGAATGGGGTGGTCTTCAATGCTAGGTGTGGGATCATCATTACCCTCTTCTACCTTCACTAGATATATTTTACACCCCCTTCTCACCGCCCTTTTTACTTACATGGTTGAGATCATTCTTACAATCACTGGTCTTCTAATCCCGTAAAGAACCACTAACCTACCTTGGTCATCTAGACATTCAATCTTCTTGTTGTAGCAATCCAACTTGGCTTGGTGTTTTTGGAACCAATCCATCCCAAGGATTAAATCATAAGACCCTAATGAAGTGACCCATAAATCCACATTGATCCTTATAATCCCTAGGTCAATCTCAACTCCTCGTAGGAAATATTTGATCTTTTGTGTCTTACTCGACCCAAACTCAACCTCCATCTCCTCTCTACTAAGATTCTTATGGTTAATTTTACATTTTTGAATAGCATGGGAGGAAATAAAACTATATGTGGCTCCTAAATTTTCCAAAATAGAAATGAGTTGGCTGAAAAGTGTGCCTTGAATTTCTATCAATGGAGCTTGTTGATCCAGTTGATGATTATCCACTGCTGCATAAATTTTGGTAGTGGGTTTGGTGGGTTTGTTCGGATTCTTGGGACAATCTCTCATATAATGATCACCTTTGCATGTCCAACATCCACTCACTGGTCCTTTTCGATCTTCCTTGCTTCTCTTCGAATCACCTTGTGCCTCATGCCTAAATGACTTTTTCCTTTTGTCTCCTTTATCCTTTTAACCTTTTGACCCATGATTTTCCCTATAATTTTGGCCCCTCTTAGTCTATCGAGAAGCCTTCCCTTTAGATTTAGCTTCTTGATTACCCCTCTGTCTATTATCGGAGTGGTTGGAGGAATATGGCTTTTGTTTGCATTCCTGCTTGCTCTTATGCTTTTCTTCAGCAACCAAAGCTACCTCCACTGCCCGGTTTAAGCTTTTAGGTCGAGTGAGCTTGGTTGCATACAAAATAGTCGTATTCAATCTCAAGATAAACGTGTTCACCTAATCCTCTTCTCCCTTCATTTAAGGCACGTGACGGAGTAATCTCATGAATTTGGACTTATACTCAGCTATTGTCATTCCCCCTTGGCGCAATGAATGGAATTCAGTCATCTTTTGGTCTCTATGATGAGCAGAAAGGTACTCCTTGTGAAACCGCTTAGTGAACTTGTCCCAAGTTAGTTGAGTGATATGATAGTTTCCTATTTCTGCCAAATGTTCCCACCAAAGCGAGGCTTCTCCTTCTACGTGATAAATGGAAATCCTAGCCTTAGTAATGGCACTTAATTCTATCAACCCAAAATGCTTGTTCATTCCTATGAGCCATGCTTCAGCAGCATCCCCACCCCCCAATCCCATCAAACTTAGGGGCTTGCACTTTCTTCAATTCTGAAATTAGTGGGTCTTTTCCCACTCCTCGTTGTGACTCTAATTGAGAGTGACTGTAGGTGGGAATTCTAGAGCTACTCTCATGTTCTTGACTTGTTTTCGCACTATGCTCCATGCCTGACTCTTCAATTCTAATGCCAGTGTTGTGATTAGTTCCTAGGCTAGTGTTGTGGTTAGTTCCTTGCTCCTTTTATCTCGTTAGTTCCTTGATTTGTTGCTCCTCTGATGCTATTTTTGCATGAAGTGCATTTAATTTAGCTTGTAACTCTTCAGGTATGGTAGGAGGTGGAGATGACACACCCCTTCTTCCATGCAACATTTCGGTGAGGCTAGGGCTTGTTCCCCTCCTCAAAGTTCTCTTCATTGATTTAGATGGGTTCTGTGAGGGAAAAGAGAGTGTTATTTAAGTGTCATTGTTATTTTGTTTAAATCTTGTCTTCTATCACATTTAAATTTGGCTCACAACTTTCGTTTGGTTTTGCCATTTTCTTTCCCTTCTGGATTTTTAGTCACTTAATAGTCTTTACCAATGGCTTTGTGTCAGACATGGTTTCAATTTTAGTTTTTGGCCATGCAGTAGTAGTGGTCTTGGATCCTTCTAAGTTATTTTGTTGGGGATGTTTCCTCAAAGCATTCTTATTTGCCTTTCCTTGCTTCCCTTGACCCATGACTATCATTTCCAAACAGTCATATTAGTACAACAAAAGAGAGAGAGCACCTAGGTCCAAGTGTCGAGTTCTAAGCTTGATACCAATGTAAAAATTGCCCCAACGAAGAGGAGAATTTCTACACAATTTTTTTTCTTTTCTTCATCACACAAGAAGGATCACATAGAAGGTTAGAATCATATAAACAATAATGGAGATCGGCTTAAGTAGTATCATATCATGTCATTTACATAATCCCCTAATACAACTTGATGCATTAAACCATAAGGAAGCTACTAACTAGCTTGTATATACCTTCATGGTTGAGTTTCAGTTATCTTCACATCCTCACTTACTCTGCTTCTGGTGGGATGCAAACTGATCCAAACTAAAGTGGACTCAAACTATCCACCCCTCCCAGTGAATTATTTGGCCTGATGTGAGAGAGAGAGACAGTGTGTCATTCAATCCCTTAAACTATGAGCAAAATTGTCTTCCTAGTGACCCTCTTTCCATGGTACACCTAGCTATGGTAGCTTAAGGATCCCTTGATAGCTATAGGATTGCACGGGTAGTTCATTCTACCTACTTGAGCTTACTAGGTAATTTTCCTTCCTGATTTCCATCTATTTGCTAAGCAACTAAGGGTAGCCATTGTTGGCATAGAATGCTCCTAGACTAATGACCATCTCAAGCTAGTACTGCTTCTAGACTCTTGTCCATCTCACGCATAGTGTTGCCCCTAGACTGTTGTCCCTCTCGAGCTTAGTGTTTCCCCTAGACCTTCGTCCATCTCGAGCTTAGTACCGCCCCTAGATTATGGTGCATCTCAAGGATAGTACTACCCCTAGTCTTTTTTCCATCTTGAGCCTAGTTCTACTCCTAGACTACCATCCATCTCGAGTAGTACTATTCCTTGGCTCGGGCTTAGCGTTGTACTAGAAGTAGGTTCCTAGCTTAAACTTAGTAGGTTCCAACTTAGGATCAATAGTCTCCCATCATAGCTGCGACCAAGCATGGCATGGCTAGACATTTCATGAAGAGAACCTCATACTCATAGACACCTTATGGGGGAGAGAAGGTAACTCTACATCTCTGGATTGCTTGAGATGGTTACCTATTCTATTCATTCCTTTGAGAATAATTTTCAAGACACAAAGTTGTAGAGACTATAATTCCACACTACAACAATTCAAGTACTCCATTAGAGGAGAATGACTACCTATTAGCTCATTCATAACAAAAATAACCCACATATAGATGGTTGTCTTGGGGACAATGACAAATCAATTCACTTTCCCCAAGTGTTGCTTACATTCCACCATGTCTTCATCTTAGTTTAGCCTAAGGTCATGAAAGAGTTATTTTTTTCAATAATATTGTTTGATGCTTCAAATTTGGGGAACCTCTATGAAGGGGAAATACCTTGCCACAATCTCTTTTGGGCAAAGATTATGCAAAGTGTAGGTATACATAGAGTTAGCATCCCACATATTTTCATTTTATTTGTAACAGATTTGACCCACACCATTTCTACAGCAAGATTAGTCCAATAAGATAATAACTAAGGGAGTCATCTTAATCCTCTCTTTTTATATCAGGCTTAAATAAAAATTAGACCATTAAGACTAAGGTTGAAAGAGATATTTTAACTCCATTGCATTAGATTTGACCAACTAGCTTAATAAAGAAAAATCAGACCATTATTAAGTTTTACTCACAGTTGACAGAAGTAGAACTATTACCTACTAACAACTCACTTTCCCATATGGTTAAAGACTATGCAATTGAACCAACATATGCATCTAATAGAGTAGTAAATCTAGTTATTCTCAAAAGGATGGTAAACACATTATTGTATTTATCATGGAAGCAAGTTAAATACATAGATCTTACCACTTAGCTTTATGTTTCCTTAAATCTATGCTCATGCCTCAATGGGGTAATATAGAAATGGTGTAAGGTAGTTGTTAATGCGTCACACTTTCTCAGTGGCTTAATGCTACCTTAAATGGATGCTTACAAACTCGTATCTCTCCTTATGCCTCTAACTACAAGATTATCAACTTATCAATCGTTGAGACTCATTCCTACAAATAAAATGAACCTAAACTAACTATTGCAGCTCAAAGAGAAAATACTTGCATATAGTCTAAATTATTGAGCCTCTCTATTATTTATGCAATCAAGAAACTATATGATTTTATGATTCTAAAATTTTTGCTTAAGTCAAAATTCCCTTCCCTCATTTCCCTATGAGTTTTTTTTTGTGTTTAGAATATGCAAGAAGAGATTCCATATTCAAGCACCCCATCCTACAGTTGGTGTGGAGGTTTATTTTTCTAATTTCTTAGTTTCTTAAGTTATTTCCTTTACACTTGCTTAAATTTATAAAATAAAAATAGCTCCCAGCACTTGAGCATGTGGTGAGCTCTTCAAACAAATTATTGTAAGAACTTTACATCAAGATTCCAAAGCCAAAAATTAAATTCACAAAGGCTATAACATAGAATGGTACTGCATAATAGAAGGATTTCAAATCTGAGATGGTGAGATATTGAGTAGAAAAATGCAATGCCCTAGCTGCCAAACTCTATTCTCCTCTTCAAAACCCATCCACACTTCAACTACGCCCTTTGTTTCTTCTTCTTCTCTTCCCCCCCAAATCCTCTCTGCCCAAAATGAGACGCTACTAGTCCAATTAAAGAAGAAATGGATGAGGTTTTTCATGGCATGTTGGTCAAAGCTTCTTCTTGCCATTGGTGGTGGTTGCAGGGGTTTTCAGGCCTCTTAATGCCTCTAATGTCCTCCTCCTCACCAAGCTTCTTCCTCCCTTTTCGAGATTCTTCCTCTAATGCTACCCTACACTGCCTTCTCCCCTGAAAGCATCTCTTCTTTTTCTTGTGTCCTCCTTTTTTCCATATTTTCCTGATGGAAAACTTTATTTATTTTATTCAATGGTTTGATTCAATTCCCTTCCATATTGCATTTGATATAAACGACTAATATTTTATTATTCATGGTTTAAAAATTATTTTTTATTTAATATCTCATAGCTCTTTACTTGGTGGCTTATTTTTTTATTTTTGTTTGTTGCCTATATCTTGGTTTATATGGTGCCCAACTTCAAGGATTTTAAATGTGAACTAATTTTATTTAAGTGGTGTAATTTATTTATTTGGCCCATACATTATAGTTATGTTTTATTTATTTTTAATTAGATACATATTTATTTACTTTAATTTATTTTTAGTTTGTTAACTATTACCATTTCTAGTGAATTTGCCATATCAAGCAAGATCCTTAATTTAGCCCTGGAACTATTTAGATTATCTTGATGACTCTGCCTAGTCAGAAATGAATAACTATGGAAATTATTATATGTCTAAGGCCTTGGGTTTGAATGAACCTCGGGTTGACGAAACTACTAGCATGGTCAACACTAGAATGACATACGAATTACCTTTCTCTCATCCTGTGAACCACATAATTCACCTCACTTTGCACCCCTGGTACCTGCATCCAACAAAAAACCTCACACAAGTACAACAACCAATTCATTAGTCCGTGTTAATCCAAACATTCAATGCATTAAACTAAAATAGTATAATAGGATTGATAATCACATTTAATAATAATATCAAGGTTCATATTTAACATACACTCACACACACACAGTTATTTATGTCTGCACCTTAAAGTATGAAGTTCCACCCCTAGTCCAAATTACATTGGGGCTAGGGGTCATGCAAAATGATTAACAAAGTATCGAGGAGATATGACAGATATGTCAAGTGCTAGGAATTGAAGAGTGGCATGTAGGAAATGGCAGAGGCAATGTGTGAAGAAGCAAGTTCCCTCAAGCTATGTTAATGGACATGGGTTTGGTATGACAAGAGAAGGAAAATTGGATGTTATCAAGGAAAAGGAAGAAGATATGGAAGATATGGAAGATATGGAAATGGAAACACAAGATTCAATTACTAAGTTATGTCAAAAGGGAGATGAGTACCTCCAAATTCATAAGAAGATATGAAGGTTCTGAGATGGATGGAATTTAAGGGGGATTAATGTACTTGAAAAAGATCATTTAATCAAATGGATGATTGAAGAGAATAAACCAAATGTCTTAATCATACAAAAGGCTAAGATGAGGGTTAAGGAGTTAGAAACTATGGCTGAGGTCTCATAGGGGGCTTCAAGATTTGTATTAATTATAATTTTTCTCTCAACAATAGCAGCCCTTACTTTTTAGTTTAAAATTTTAAGCCAACATAATTAGGGTGGGGCTAGAAATTGCCCCACTAGCTTAGGTTTTTTTACCACTTGTCAACCATATGGAGTTTTTAAATTCCTATTTGTTTATTATTTTACATTTATTTACTCCATTGATCTTAAACTACAATACAAAATTCATGATATTCCTAAGAAAATTCAACAACACCCATTGAATTTTCTTAGGAATCCCCCCCTCCGTGAGACCCCAATCTATGATGGGAAGCATTTGGAAGGATAGAATTAAATTACACAAACTAAGCATTGACTACTTAGGTGATGTGTGTGAGCTCACTTAACCTGCTTTGTTCCCCTGCCAATTTTTGTTCCCCTATAAACACTTGTTGTTATAGCAATCAATCAATAGTTCTTGTAAGGGAAAAGAACTCAAATTTAAATCACTATTCCCAAATTTCCATGGAAGTTTGGTAGATGTTGTAAGTTTTTTGGTCACATAAAAGGAGATAGCCTCTCCTGAAATATGATTATTGCATCATATAGAAGACATGGTTGTCCTCAAGAGGCAATCATATTGTTTCACCATATGTAACAAACAGGTCTCTAACTTGATTAGTTTACATTTGCTTGTGTATTCCCAACCTATGCCTAAATGGGAGCTCTAGAAAAAAGTTTAGGCATCCATAAAACATAAAGGATAGGGAAATTTTATTAGATATAGTTTGAAATGGTCTAGTAGGCATGCTTCCAAAATGTGTTTCTACCCTAAAATTAAAAAATAACTACTAGTTAGAGAAAAAATGATTATATTTTTAGGTAGGATGTTGATTGTTTCCACTTTTGTAATCACTTTTTTATCACCAAATATTGTGAGTGTGAGGTGTGAGAATATGGTGGGAAATTATAGATAATATTGAAAAGAGTAAGCTACAAAAAGGATGACTAGGGAAAGATATTTGATACTAAATGTTATGTAAATCATCCCAAAAAAATAGCTAGATGCACACATGTCTACTAGAGCATGTTGCATACATGTCTACTAGAGCAGTAGCAACTACAACATTTGACAAAATTCTTTTATCCTCCATGCTTTGATGGATATCCATATCATGTTCCAAAGCTCTCATTTGGAACAAGTTGGGAGGATGCTAGCAAAGGTTGCAAAGTCTACCTTTAAACCTACCAATTACATTTTCTTGAAAGTTTATAAAGCCTTTTCAACACATCCATTTTGTGAATATCCTGCAATCATCACATTCCTTGAGGTGACATCTCTTTTGAGGAATTTTATCAAAAAGTTCACATTCATTTTCTATACTTCTGCATTTTTCAGACTTGTCTACCATGGTAGTTGCGACTGTGAACAGGTGAAAATATGTGTTAGAAAATGAGCAACAAACAAAAGAGCGCAAACAACAAATTTAAACACCCTACACCTCAAGATTGGGCAATCATTTAACTTAACAAAACAAAATGGAACATTTTACCTTGTTGAGTTGTCCTTTGGTTGGCCCTTTGATCTTTGATGTTGTACGCTTCTTTGATGGAAAGAGATGCAAATGTGCATTGTAAGATGGATGGAAAATGGGTGAAAGTGGATGCAAATGCAAGTATTTTGGTTAAATATGGCTCAAATGAAAAAATTTCAAGAGTTTGGCTAGCACAATGATCTCCTCCCAAAATGAGAGAAAAGAGGGGGTATTTATAGAGAATTTTGAATTATCTAGAGAAATGATTGGTTGGGATTAAATCAACAAGGCTAAGATGTAGGGTTATGGTGAGTTGAGAACTCACAAGCCCTCACATCTTGACATGTGGCATGTGAAGTGGCTTGAAAAGGATGATGTGGACATGAGTTGGAAGAAGAGTACATGACATGGAGGTACTACATAGTACCTTGAGATTTGGACAAGATCTCCTCATAAATGAGGTCCTTGTCCCCACGTGGGTGAGAGGACATGTGAGGAATTAAAAATTCTTCAAATATCCACATAGAAATGAGAGAGAATTTAAATTTTTTTGGAATGCATTGGGGGATTAAATGTGAATTAAAAATTCACATGGGGAATGGAGTGCCTTCTCCAAAAGGAGAAAGTCTTTAATAAGGTTGACTTAGGACACATTTCATAAATGACATGGGGATTAGGTTGACCTAATTAATTGATTAAGGTTGTGTAAGTACTTGATTAGACAAATTAATGACATATTAGAGGCAAGTGGGAAATTATGGAGGATGTGACCCTAATGATGATTAAGGGTGTGCACATTTTAACCATAAATTAATTATGATTAGAAGAGGGTTAGATGGTTAAGAGGGATTAGAGACCAATTTGCAAAAGTTGGAGGATGTGACCATGAGAGAGAAAGTGAGGAATTAAAAATTAATTTAAATTCCAAGAGGTAATATGACTAAATTAAATAAAGTGGTATATTTATTTAATTTAGAGAGGAAAGAGGGGAAAAGTATTTATTAAACTAAATACTTTGTAAACCCTATGTAGGACATGAAATATTAATTAAATGAATGATTTAATTAATACCAACAAGGAGGATGAAGTAGATGAGAAAAGGGATGATTAAAGAGACGTTTCTAACCATATGGAAGTGGTCAAATTTAGATGTCTACATTTTTCCCCTCTTCAAAACACTATTAGGATAATAGGGTTTCGAAGAAAATAAAATGCAAATGACTCTATAGAGGAAGCGACTAGAAAAGAGATGCCCCTAGTATGGGAGAGTTTGTATGAGCTGTCCAAATGGAGGGAAATTAAAGGGGATGCCCCAGTCTCACAAGAGAAGGTTTATGGCAGAAGATTGGGAGAGAATGGTAGGATATGCCTCTTTAAGAAGGCGGACGAGGAAGGAGAAGAGGTCTCGAGCAACTTCTCAAAAGTATGGAGTGGTATATGTCATTGGAAAGAGCACGAAAAACTAAGAGGAATAGTGTTTGAATGGAGGCAAATAGGTATATAATGTGGAAATGGCAGCCTTGGGAAGATAGACGGTGAATGCATTAGTTGGGGTGAAAAAAAGCTAAATAAAGGGGAAAAAAATCCCTTTATTTAAAAAAGGGAAAAAATGAGAGAAAAGGGGTATAAAAGGTAATTCTAAGAATTACCTCTTCTCATTTGGACAACTGTTAAGTGAGGAGGAGAGGACGAGAGTGAAAGTGCACGATGTTGGAGTACGATAGCGACATCATCCACCGGGAGGACGAGAGACGACGATTCTTCAGCGAGTGTGTCGTGCCACGCCAGGTTAGCTCCAAACCCACCCTTGTGATTTTTGTCATTTCATTTAAGTTTCAAAAAAATTGAAAATATGGGTTTTCTAGGGGGGAGGGATGAAAAATGGGTAGAAGGAAAAAAACTGGGATTTTAGGTTTAGTCAGGGAGGAAAATGTAGTCGGGTACGCCCGAAAAGAGGGTTAAGTGCGGGTGGGGGGAAAAAAAGAGGGGAGGGATTTTTCTCAGGGCCTGCGGAGGAGCGGATCCGTCTGCGCTAGGGCAGGTCCGCCCACGAACGAGGGAAAATCCACCTATGCCTAGGCAAGTCTGCCCACAAAAGTGGGCAGGTCTGCCCACGCAGCCTGGGGACCTAACCGAGAGCCCAGGCGAGTCCGCCTGCAGCCAGGCAAGTCCACCCGCAACTGGGCGAGTCCTCCCTTAGCCGTGTGAGAGCCCACCCGAGATGGGGTGGGTATGCCCACGGCCAGGTAGGTTTGTCCATGGGCCCGTGGTGAGTCCATCGGGGCTGAGACGAGTCCGCCTGTACTCAGGGCAGGATCGCCCAAGGTCTCGGGCGAGGCCAAGAGATTAGTCGAAATCCGGGAGGACCGAAAAAAGGGGAAAGATGAAAAGGAGAGGGAAAAGGGAGGAAAGATATAAGACATGGAAGGGAAATCCTAGGGCCAGGGGAAAAAGGGAGACAAAATGATGCAAGACGAAAGAAAAAAACGGCATAGTGGTCATGTCATGGATGCAGGATTTTGAAAGTTTGTAGACGCAAGAGAGACGGTCTGAGGTATTAAGTAGATGTATAGCAGTGATGACAGACATAGATCAACAGGCATTAGGAGAGGCAAGACTGTTCCACATGCTATCATATCCAATGATTAAGGCCCATAGGGCCATGTTGACAACATTGATAGAGCATCGGGACTCGATGACATCGACATTTCATCTACCGACTAGGGAGATGACAGTGACTCTAAAGGACATATGGCAGATTTTGAGGCTCCCCATAGCAGGGCTCATAGTTAGGGAGTGTCAGGTAGAGGGCGAGGCACTGGACGAGTCCGTGCAGGTTCTGTTTGGCGATGAAGAGCTACCAATTTAGTGGCAGTAGTTGGACGTGGATAGATGCTTGTCTTACAGGGTACTGGCATTGTTGATGTACCTAGCGGGGCTAATTAGCGGGATATTGTTGACAGACCGGAGTAGTCGATTCCTTCATCTAAGGTTTTTCGAGGTGATCTATCACATCATTGAAGGCCGAGAGGGTCAATTTTCTTGGGGGACCTGTATGTTGGCACAGCTGTACAGGGATATGCACATGATATGTTATCGAGAGGTGTTAAGTGTGACACACGTCACAATGCTACAAGTGTGGGCCTGGGAGCACATCAAGGTGACCAGGTTGGTCGTGTTGAGAGCAGGAGAGTAAGATGACAAAGCAACAGTAGCTTGAGGATGGGGGACAAAGGCGGAAGCGATACTGCGATATCAGGATGTCAGAGATGTGGATGTTTGGAGGAGAAGATTTGATGATGTGCAGGTGGAGATGATATTATGGTGTTCGTATATGCTGCGATGATTTAGGGATTCAAGGGACGATGAGGCACATAGGGGTTACTTCTTTACCCAATGATATATCATTGGGAGAGGTCCGCAAGTAGTGGAGCTACATAGGCCAGATCGGGTGATGAGGCAGTTTAGAGTGAGGCAAGATATTCCCACGGGGTGAGTGTCATTCTGACAATTGACACAAGAGCAGCCATGGGGGGATGAGTTGGATCTGGATGCAATGTGGGAGGAGTTGGAGGCACTACATTTTGTGCCATACCCAGGCAGGTGGCAAAGGCAGAGAGATGCAAGGATGACAGATCGATATGGTCAATGGTTTAGGCAACATCTACCTCCACGGATTACACCAGTGGTGCCGATTGAGGGGGCACTAGGCTTCAGGTCAGAGGATGAGAGATAGCTAATGGCAGAGAGAGAGGGATAGGGTCTGCGAGAACGGCGAAGAGGAGGTTAGGAGAGAGGAGGACAGTAGAGAGGAGGATAGGAGGCAGTCGAAGCAGCAAAGGAGCCGGTGAGGGTAGGCAAGAGGAGGAGACGACAACATAGAGCCCAAGGAGGAGATGGAGCAGAGGAGGGAGAGGATGAGGCCAAAGTTGCAACACAACAGGATAGGGGGTTAGAGGTCCAGAGAGAGAGATGGTAGGAGGCACATGCATCCCCAAGAGATCGATAGCAGGATAGACAGGGGTAGGCCGAGGCTAGCGGAGAGCAAGAGGGACAGGAGGCAGATGTCACCACAAGAGGGTAGCAATGGAAAAGATAGGGGGAGGTTGAGGCCAGTGGAAAGTAGGAAAGGGTGACAGGGGGAGGGGGAGCTCCTATGGTGATTGACGTGGATGAGATGGAGGCATCGGTAGAGAGTGAGGGGTATGAACCACAGGAGATGGATATTGATGCAGAGGTACATGACATCCCACCACTATCGACAACACCACCTAGAGGAGAGGATCTGGCAGTGGTAATGAGAGGGACCCTAGAGAGACTACAACTTAGTGAGCATCGATTACGGCAGACAGAGGTAGAGCGAATCAAGTTAGAGGTAGAGATGAGTGAGCTACAGGCATGATTTTCCCAGAGCGAGAGGGACTATTCAGACCTGGCCATGATGGTCACAAATGTGGAGAGGAGATTGTTGAGAGAGAGGGATGAGGCATGAGATGAGTTGGTTGACCTACAGGACAAGGTAGAGAGGTTGTGAGCGGAGGTGGCTAGGGAGCATGAGGAGGGGGATGCAGTGAGATGGGAGAGAGATCGTTTGGTGCCAGAGGAGGTGATACAACAGGCTATTGGAGGAGAAATAGGGTAGGAGGTGACAGAGATTTGGGTAGGGACTGCCGAAGATATAGAGGGTTTGCAGGGAAAGCTAGAGTGGTTATGGAGAGAGAGAGAGAGCGGATCTGCACTGGGAGCGAGATGAGCTTAGAGATAGAGTGCAATGTTTAGAGTAGATAGTTGGAGATATGGGATTGATGCAGTAGAGAGAGGAGGAGATGAGGGTACAGATATGCATGTAGCAGTCAAAGAGAGACGTGGCACAGGCACAGGTACAGGTCATAGAGATAGAGAGGGATGTGGTACAGGCATGTGCTCAGGTGTTACATAGTGAGAGGTAGGTGGCAGAGGTAGAGGTTCAGTCTCTTCAAAGAGAGAGGGATGCAGCAATGTCACAAGTATCCAGTCTTTGGTGAGAGCGAGATGTTGCCGAGTTGAGACTTCAAGCACTTCAGAGGGACAGGGATGCAACGAAGGCTCAAGGACAAGTCGCTCATAGGGAGAGAGATGTCGCAGAGGTGCGGATGCAGATGTTGCAGAGTGAGCAAGACGCGGCACTGACTCAACTGTAGGGTGAGTCTGGGGCAGAGGTATAGGGGTTACATGCACAGTTGCAAGTTGCACAAGCTGAGAGGGATAGGGCCACAGATCAGGTACAACAACTAATATTAGCACAGGAGACCTAGGGACAGAAGTAGAGATCTATTAGTGCAGATCAAGACAGGTATAGGCATGAGTGGAATGCTGTGAGACATCAAGCTGGGCAGTGAGATGATTATATGTAGGAGGCAAGTAACTGGAGGTGTGCATATAAGCATGTCATTCTAGATCTGGTGCAGCGTATAGCGCGCTACATCAAACAGGTACCTCAAATGCCAGTATCATCCCAGTCGTTAGGGACACATACCAGAGGGTATAGTGACTATCAGCAGACTCCTTTTCCTTACGGTGGTTACTAGGGGACCCTTACCCGTGATTATCAGGGGACTCCCATGCACAGAGGGCCAGTGCTTGACTCCCCTTAGAGATCAAACGTGGGTAGCTCACAGTAGAGCAGTCAAAGAGCAGATGACATGATATCAGTGTTTTTTTTATAGGTACAAGATGGAGGTTTAGCACTTATCGACAGAGATCAGAGGTGATCTACATCTCTGGATTTTGTACCTTATTTGATGATATATGATGGATATGTAGTGGATTATGCTTGAGACATTATGACAAGATGTACATCGTATTATTTTGATTATGATATGTGATATCCCTTATTAACACTATGTGTTATATTTTTTGTGATGGATGATTTAGTTTATGTATGCACATATATGGGATATTTCATGCTTATGTGGATGGATGATTTGGTTTATGTATGCACATGTATGGGACATTTCATGCTTATGTGGATGGATGATTTGGTTTATGTATGCACATGTATATGATATTTCATGTTTATGTGGATGGATGATTATGCATGTATTAATGTTGATAATGTAGGATGGTATGAATATTTGGTATGAAATGTAATTAGGATGTATCTAACAATATGTTTTTGCAGGTGGTAATGCATGTATTATGTGAATGTTAATATGGACATGTATGGGTTGAATGAAACTATGGTGCTTAATCTAATCAGTCTATGAACTATGAAATATGTTGTATCTATAATTTAACATGAAATATGGATGAAAGATGAATTCCTATAATGCAAACCTAAGTGTCAGTAAGGACTTGCATGGGAATGTGGATACGTGATAGGTGTACTATGGGTGTGATACTGCACCCATCAAAAAACCTTTAGTACCCTAAGAGGAAAACCAAGAGGAAAAAAGAGTCAAAGTTTTGCACAACCTAAATCACAAGTCATGGATTATGAACAAGGTTGAATGAAGGGTGCATGTAATGAAATAAAATGCAGTCAATAGCGTAATTTTCCATCTTCAGAGCATTGATTTTTGTTATAGCATAAGATACTGAATACCCTAATATGTAAGACCAAGGCGACTTGGCATCCAATGCATCAAACAAACATAGCAAACAAAAAGGCTATCTCGACACCCCAAGGTCGCAATGACCTTGGTTGGGCCAGGTATTGGGATAACCACAAACACACAAGGATGTCCAAGTATAACACAAGACCTTTGGGATCTTGGTGGGTACTACATGGACAACTGAGAAGACAACAACAAAGAAAAGATCAAGATATGCCCCTATTTTGACAAGTCAAAGCACACCATGATATGATGGATCAAGGCAACCATGACAAGTGATGATAGGGGAGCTCAAATGATAAACAAAATCCAAAAGCATCAAAAGATCACAATCAATTTCAAACATCCTTTGCCATAGGATCAAAGGGGATGGATGGGATTGATGTGGTCTACTAGGAAGGATGCATCCTGTTGAGACCGATGATGGATACTAAACTAGAATGACCCAATTGACGTAAGATTTTTTTCACTAACCAGATCTCCTGACACTAGGGGATTTCCCTTGTGAAGAATGAGTCAGACAAGGACACGGACTGACACACCCTATAGACCTAGGGGCTTGGGGGTTGATCAAAGATTAGCCTTGCCTACCTGAAAGCATAGAGCCCTCGTAGTTCAAGAAAAAGCCATGGATAAAGCAGAAAGAGGACGATGAAGGCAGATGATGGACGACCAACATGAGATGGTCAGAATACCCTGGGGGTAGATCAAATGATCATTCTTGCCTACGTGATAGCGCAGTGGCAACGTAGTTCGACTAAGGATGCAACAAGATGAGATCTAGATGGAGACCAACACAATAGGGGCTATATGAAGACACAAACTGACCGACGATCAGACGAATGACACAAGCTCAAAATGGGATACTAAAAAGCTCAGGATGAGGGATAGCCAAGATGGATCGTCCAATGCTTAATCAAGAGATATACCAAGCGGCTGAGGATGGGATGGGTGAGGATGATAGGGCGGATGAAAGCATAAAATAACTAGGACGCCAGGTAGATAATGATTAAGCACTCTACGGATGACGCATGTTACCAAGTTTTCACCACCCATACTTATCCAAGGTGCCACCAAAAAGTGATTTTCACCATAGGACGAATTTATTTCTTTTTACTATTTATTGTTTTATTATTTTATTATTATTTTATTTTTATTTTTATTTTTTTTTATTTTTTGATAGGTGGGGTTACCAAGCAGACTTAGGTTTAGCACCTCTTTAGATGCATGATATTGATAGGTTCTTTAAGGGGCTCTCCTTCAAGGGTAGCAAGTTTGTGTGCCCCATATCCATATTTAGCAGTTATGATATAAGGATCCAACCAGTTTTCCTCAAATTTTCCTTTTTTATCATGGTCCTGCTGGGTATGCTGGTTCTCTTTAAGGACAAGATCACCAACCTGGAACTGTCGAGGATGAACCTTCTTATTGTAGTTACGCTTGAGGAAGTTTTGGTATGCTTGCAGATGATCATAGGCTTGATTTTTCTTTCATCAAGTAACTCCAGCTATGCAAGCAGTGCAACACGAGCATCCTCCTCGCTAATAAGGTTCTTCAAAGAAATCCTCAGTGATGGGAGCTCAACTTCGATTGGAAAGATGGTTTCGGTGCCATACACTAAAGAATAGGGGTGGTGTCTGTAGGGGTACGGATGGAGGTACAATGGACCTAGAGGGCGGGATGAATATGGAGGTGTCAATCTCGACCAGTGTTATTGACAACCTTTTTGAGGATGCAGATAAGGGTCTTGTTGGTTGCTTCTGCCTGACCATTACCCTAGGGGTAATAAGGCATTTACCAACGATGTTGGATATGAAAGGTGTCGCAAAGGTGCTTCATGGCTTGGTTTTTAAAAGGTTTTCCATTATCAAAGAGGATGGTGCATGGAATACCATATCTACAGAGAATATGGTAAAGAATGAATTTTGAAATTTGAGTATCGGTGATCTGTGAGAGTGCCATTGCTTCCACCCACTTGGTGAAGTACTCAGTAGTAGTAATTATGAATGTGTGGTTGTCGAAAGATGGTGGGTAAATCTTGCCAATCAAGTCAAAACCCCATTGAAAGAAGGGCCACGGTGCCAAGAGGGGTTGAAGGTCCTATGCTGGAGCATGAATCAAATCTACATGTTGCTAACAAGGAAGGCATTTCTTCATGAATCCACAAGCATCATGCTCTAATGTAGGCCAATAATATCCAACTCAAAGAATCCTTTTGGCCAAAGCCATACCATTTGAATGAGCCACACAAACACCACTATGTACCTCTATTAGTGCAATATTGGCTTCGGTCTCACTCAGACATCTAAGGAGGATTCTATCATACCCGTGACGATAAAGTGTATCACCAATGATAATGTATCAGGAAGAGCGTTGAACGAAGGATTTATGTTGATTGCATGTAAGGTCTGGGGGTAGAATATTATCATGCAGATAGGTATATATGTCTTGGTACCATGGGGAAGTGGGACCCACAATGTCACACACCATGTCAGTCTCAGGGATATCATACGCTGGGATTAAAAGTTGTTCCACAAGGAACTCGCACTCTGTTTGATCTTTAGGCATGTCAATCAGGGAGCCAATAGTAGCCATTGCATCTGTTGCTTTGTTTTGTACTAGCTGGTTACATTGGATGCTTTGTCAATTAGAAGAGGGTTAGATGGTTAAGAGGGATTAGATACCAACTTGCAAAAGTTGGATGATGTGACCATGAGAGAGAAAGTGAGGAATTAAAAATTAATTTAAATTCCAATAAGTAATATGACTAAATTAAATAAAGTGGTATATTTATTTAATTTAGAGAGGAAAGAGGGGAAAAGTATTTATTAAATTAAATACTTTGGAAACCTTATGTAGGACATGAAATATTAATTAAATGAATGATTTAATTAATACCGGCAAGGAGGCTGAAGTAGATGAGCAAAGGGATGATTAAGGAGATGTCTTTGACCATATGGAAGTGGTCAAATTTAGATGTCTATAGCGACTACAAAAAAAATTCATCTATCCTTTATCCTTTGGTTAATGTCCATACCTTCTTTCAAAAATCTCATTTTATCCCAAGAAAGGAGGATGTTAGCAAAGGTTTCAAAGACCGGCTTCACACCTACCAATTGCATTTGCTTAAACATTTCTAATTCCTTTTCAAAAAAATTATTTTGTGCATATCCTACAATCATGGGATCCCATGAAACCAAATTTCTTTGAGGAATTTGGTCAAATAGCTCATGTTCCTTGTATATGCTTACACATTTTGGAAGAATATCTACTAGACCATTTCCAACTAAATCTAAAAAATTCCCCTATCTTTATGTTTTATGGATACCTAAACTTTTTTCTAGAGCTCCCATTTTCACATAGGTTGGGAATACACTAGAAAATGTAAATTGACCAAGTTGGAGACATGTTTGTTACATATGGTGAAGCAATATGATTGCCTCCTAAGAATGACCATGTCTTATGTATGCTACAATAAAAATATTCCATGAGAGTTTATCTCCTTTTATGTGACCAAACACTTTATGGTATCTACCAAACTTCTGCAACAGCATGGGAACAATGATTTTGAATTTGAATTTGTTTTTCCTTAAATGTGTAGGAACTACTAACCATTTATTGTAACAATGAGTGTATAGAGGAGAATTAAAATTGGTAAGGGAATGGAGAAGGTTAAGTGGTCTCACATATGCCACCTAATCGGTCAATGCATAGTGTATGTGATTTAAGTCTGGTGGGGGAGAAATATGGTGGATGAAATTGGGATGGAAAGAGGCTTGGCACTCTTTTGAGATACCAGAAGATGGTCAAAAATTTTGTTAAAATAATCTTAGGATTTTCTTAATCTCAAGTCCATTATGGTTTAGGTAAGAATCACATTTGTATTCGTTGGCATATATGGATCAAACTCAAAATTGAAAAATAGGATATTGTTAGAGGAGTTGAGAGACTTTCATGATCAGTTCAATGATTAAAATTGGCTATTAGGAGACTTGAATCCTATCTTGGCTCTTGATAAGGAGGAGAGAAGATTTATTAGGGTATCAATAGGATCAATTTTTTGTAGAAAATTTTATAGGATATATCAATATGGGATATAAAACCAAAGGAAGGATTGCTTACATGGAACAATAGGAGGACAAGAGAGGAATATGTCAGATGTTGATTGGACTACTTTATAATGATCTTTGAATAAGATAGAAATTTCCTCAAAAGTGAATCCTTTTGGGGGACCATACCTTTGGTTAATTCCTCAGTTTAGAGCACAAGTGTGGACTAGGGAGGAGCCCTTTCAAGATATAATTTATGTTGCTTGATCACCCTAATTGTAAAACCCTTCTAAAGGACTAGTGGAAGAAGGATATTAAGTTTTACTATAGATTCATCCTCTAAAGAAAATTGTGGTTGGTCAACGATGAATTCAAGGTTTGGAATAAGAAGGATATGTTAAATATTTTTAGGAGGAAAAAAGAGGTAGGGGAGTTTTGGGTTCAATAGAAGGGAGGATTACAAATTTTGGCTTCTCATAGGAGCTTAGGGAGAAGGAAATAGAGTCTCTAAACAAATTGAATACTATCTTGAGAATGGAGGAATTGTTTTAGATGCAAGAATCAAGAGTTAAGTGGTTGAAGGAGGGTGATCATAATACAAAATTATTTCATCTCTCCATCATTAGAAGGTAAGTAAACAAGATAGAGAAACTTGCTCTCCCTTTTGGGGTAGAAATCACAAAAGTAGATGTTAAATCCAAAGGGGCGCATTACTTCAAAGATTTATTGGAAAATTATGTATGGGATGAGAAGGTTACCCAAGAATATTTTTTGATAATCATCCCCATAGAATTCAAATAAGAGGAAAATGAGCTCACTCCTTTCCCTTTGGAAGAGATTGAATAGGCTACTTCTTCTCTCAAACCAAAAAATAAATCAAGCCCAAATGGATTTTAGGCTATTTTTTTCAACAATTATAGCATGTGGTGGGGGCTAAGGTTTGGGAGGTAATGGAAGAATGTAGGAAAAGGAGGTTTATGTTGAAAGGTTGGAATTCTAATTTCTTGGCTCTCATTGCCAACGTTAAAAAAAAAATTGATGTTTTTCAGCTAGTAGCCTTATGTAAAATGGTGTATACAATTACTACTAAGGAAATTGCCTTAAGCTTAAAAAGGATCTTAGCTAGTTTCATCTCAAAGTGGAAAAGTTGTTTTTTGGAGGGGAAGAAAATTTTGGATGGAATATTCATAGCTCACGAGGCCATCAACCTGACTAGTTAGAAGAAAAAGGATGAGATGCTAATCAAACTTGAAATGAACAAAGCATATGATTGAGTTTCATGCATTTTTTAAGATAAAATATTAAATAAGATTTTTTTGTGGAGAATGGTGTGATTGGCTTAAGAGTTGTGTTGCATTAACCTCTTTTTCTATATCAATTAATAAGCAATCATTTAATCTTTTAAGACTAAGAAACTTTTCCCACTTTCTCTTTTTCTTGGTTGCAAAGGTCTTAGGGAGAGCAATGAAGGAGAAAGTGGCTTGCAAGAATCTCAAAGGGTTGTAAATCTCTTTGGGGTTGGAAAATGTGACCTACCTTGAGTTTTTGGATGATACTCTTTTTATCGGTGAGGCCTCAAATAAGGAAGCAAGGGTGTTCAACAGGATTCTCAATTTATATGAGAAAGTGATAGGGAATAAATAATCCTTGTCAAAAAAATCTTTCTTAAAAAACATAGTGAAGACTCGCTTAATATCATGGAAATTTTAGCCTTTGAGGTAGGACAACTCCCAAGAATGTACTTAGGTTTGCCTTTGATGGAGAAGAAGGCCTCAACAAAAGAATGGAAATGGGTGGTTGAAAGAACTCAGAACAAACTTTTTTCCTGGAAAGGAAGGTGGTTGATTTTGTTGGAAGGATCACTCATCAAAGCTACCCTCTTTAATACATCAGTTTATTTAATGTCCATTTTTTAAATTCTTGGGAAAGTGGTCAAGGTTATAGCATATGCATAGATATCCTTCATGTGGCATGAGATGGGGGAGTGCAAAAAATACAACTTAGTCAAATGGTCTAAAGTCTGTTGTAGCAAGTAGGGTGGTTTGGGCTTCCAGAACTACAAACTAATCAATAGAGCTTTTGAGAAGAAGTTATTGTTGCAGATGCTTAAGGAGGACATGTTGTGTAGAAAAGTACTACAATCCAAGTACATGGTGGGAGAGGATATTGAGAATCTATTATTTAGGTCCTCTCTATCAAAATGCTTTAGGGTTTGAAACTTTCTCAAGTTGTGTAGGGAAGTGGTCAAAAAGGAATTTATGTGGAGAGTTGGGATAGGAGAGAATATTATATTCTCAAGGGAGGCTTGGGTAAAAAAGAAGGCATTAATAAGAAAAGAGGCTTTGAAACCATTTCACATTTTGAAGAATGTAATTATCCCATGAATAATTTTGGCAAACAAGTTTAAAATTTGAATATTTTAAATACATCTTACAAAAATTTAAAAAAATCACAATATTTACATCAACATTAATAATCTAAATTAACAATTAAAGCCAATAAGTAAAAGATAGATTCTAAAACTTTTTCTAATTTATAATGGGATCTAAAATACAAAAATGTATTTTACAACAATAGAAGGAACAACAATGACAAAAAAGGGAAACTACTATGTCTAGATCCACAACAAAAACTACAAAACACATAAACTTGGAACAATTGAATTTGCAGCTCTAAAATCTCATTCCTAACCTTTGAGTGATACTGTCCTATAGAACTAGAGGAATTTCATCATCTAATCCTTGAAACCAAAAGGTTTTCATCCTCACATTTGATTTCTTGAACACAAGTGCTCAAAATATTTTTTGGCAAGAGTTTTCTTTGTAGAATGAAATTTCTTCCCTTTGAGCAATGAAAATATTGGAAATATGGACAGAGATAGTCATAAAATAAATCACAATGATATTAAAATACTCTCATACCTTTTACATTTGTTTAATACATATATATAGGAGTTGTATTTCCTATATTATAGGAAACGTCCTATAACAACTCTTGACTAGGAAATAAAAAAACTCCTAAATATATGAGTTTTATAATACAAACAATAGTAATTACATGAGCTATAATAACAAGTCACTTTTATTGTAGCACACATTATTATTCTAACCCATGTGAAAAATAATTCCCAACATTCCCCCCCTTAGTGTGAACATGGTATGAACTCACACCCTTCACCTACAGTATGCTCCTCCCTGTGGCATGTCCAACTATGTGACTCATGACCTTGATCCAAAAGAAAGGCTCTCTCCTTCCATGGTTTTAAATAGGCTTACTACAAACCTTGACATGAATAGGAACCTCCACTCATCTGTTCACCTCGTGTGGTTTTCCGGATCCTCCCACAAACCCTTTCAAGATCCATGAACTACATTACACTGGTGCTTTTGTTCGCCACTATGCTTGTACATTAGGGAAGTTACATAGAAATCATCATACATATCACAAACTGGGAATGAAATATTGTGTATAGTTCCCCCCCACAATATGAAATTTCCACTTATTCACACAACCTATAACATTGAAAAATATATCATGTTGTATAAAAGGAAATGTCACCAAAATTGATGAGCGACCCCATCGTTGGTGACTGACAAGAGGATGTTGATTGTCCTCCAACCTTCGATGCCTCTTGCCTCCAATGTTGGATTATCTAAAGCACATATTTTTCATCACTGGGACATGACAACTCTTCATCATTGGCATGGTTTTCCCAATCAGTTTCTTTAGCTAAGGAAGCATGATGATCCATTTTATCATCTAGTAGATCTTGTGCCCTCTTCTTACAATTCAAAATTACATGTCCTATTTCATTACAATAGAAGCATTTGATTTTTCCTTTTAAAGGAATATTCTTAGATTTGTACTTTCCTTTTCTTGCTTTGTTATGTACAAATAAGACCTCTTTAGATTATGAGTCTTCATTTTGATCAAGTAGAGTAGATATTACTCCTTCAAGACTAATGGTTACCTTACTTAATGTGAACACCATTCCAGACATATGCTTAGGAAAACTATTCAAAAGTATTGTTTTGGCATCATCATCTTTTATTTTCTCATTAATCCCAACTAGCTGATTTAGAAGAGAGTGAAACTTACAAATATGATCTGTCATTTTTTAACCTTTCTCCATCTTTAGTCCATACAATCTCTGCTTTAATGTTGTCTTGGCACTTTCTGCTTCAAATCCAAAAATCTTGTTTAACGACTCAAAAATCTCTTTTTTTGAATTTACAAAATCTACATGGTGTAAATATGCTTTTGATAAGGCAAGACCAATAGTTCCCAAAGCTTTTTGACTTTTTATATTCCACTTAGCAAGTTCACTTGCATCAGTTGGTGTTACTGAGCTCGGTTTGACAACATCCCACAAATCTTTTTCAATCAAATGTAACTACATCTATATCTACCAAGTATGAAAGTCTCTTCCTTCAAATTTCTCAATAAAAATTAATTTATCTATGATTACTCTTTTAATCAAAGGTGTCGGGCTCAACCGATAATGCACCTTGACTATAACACTGACACAAGGACGATTTTCCAACAAAAATCCCACTAGAAAAACTATTAAAAACTTTATTTTGAAATAATATAACTAAACAATAACTAAAGACCTATCAAACTTCTCCTCCCCAATAGTAAAAATGAATCTTCATAAATATTAAGCCTCTTATAAAATAAAATAAAACCGCACAACATCAAAATAAAGCCTACCCAAAAATCCTGCCAAGGATGGAGTCTCATAGACTACATGCAAAGGAGTAATCACCAAGCCAAACTGATATGAGTATGATACAAGCTGCAAATGAAAACATGCGGGTCCAAGGTTTCAAGAATGATATGTATTGACTGACAAAATATAGTACTGATCTGCACAAATCTCAGGCCACCTATAGTGACCACTCCTCCACATGAGTTGCAGATCTCAGTGAAGGATTTCAATGTCAAATGTCCTTGCAAGATGAATATGTGGGAAGAGATGAGATGCACACGTCCATCAACAACCATAAAGAGCTCTGTGAAAATAAATGCCAACCGATCCAAGCACACTATGAGAATGTCAGTCAATTTTTGGAAAGACAATACAAGATATTTCCAACACTCCTACGAACCTCCAATAAAAAATGCCCAATCCAAATATGCAGACAGCAACAAAGTAATAAAACGAGAGAATCCAATCAATGGAAAATCTGGCCATATAGAATGCCTTGCTGCTCTCACTATCGTGAGTGAAACGCCAATCACATGAGCCTTCTTTTTTTTTATTTTTCAATTTGTGCCTTGATGAATCATGAGACCACTGGGATCTCTCCAAGATTTCGGAACAACATATCTACATCACTCCCACATTCTCCTGTGCTTTGATACCATATTGGAAATATGGACAAAGATAGTCATAAAATAAATCACAATGATATTAAATTACTCTCATACCTTTTACATTCGTTCAATACATATATATAGGACTTGTATTTTCTATATTATAGGAAATGTCCTATAACAACTCGTGACTAACAAATAAACAAACTCCTAAATATATGAGTTGTTAAAACAACTCATAATACAAACAATATTAATTACATGAGCTATAATAACAACTCACTTTTATTGTAGCACACATTATTATTCTAACCCATGTGAACAATAATTCCCAACATAAAATGTAGCAATATATCTCCTTCAATGCATATGAATGGCCTATGGAAAAGATTCACAGTATTTTCCATCACGCAAGTCACCTTTAGCTTTAATTTTATTAGCATTAATTCCCTTGTGCAAAATCACCCCTTCAAGATGTGTACAAGTATCTAGAGGTGTGAGGAAATTATTTTCTTCATGATTACTATTATTGTGAGCATTATTGGTGTCTTTTTATTTGAGTGTGCAAGGTGGAGAAGATCCCACAAAATTTGTTGAAATGGTAGCCAAACTTCAACTTCCATATTAATTAAAATGTGGGTGCCTTCATCTTTTTATCATTGCAAGTGTATGTGAATCCACACCTTTGGAATAAATAATGATTTATAGGTGAAAGAATCCAACAAATAGTTCTGAGGTCAAATCGGGTCATTAATGGAATCTTGGTTCACGTAAGGAGGTAAGTGGGAGTGAACAATTAAAAACGTGAGGTTTTTGGAGTTTCAAGGATCTAGGATTAAGGTTACCTCATAAAAAATCACTATCAAGGAGTTGGGGATCGAGGGAAACAATAAATGCATCCCTTAAGGCATACAAATAAGTACAAACACACAATCTTGATAAGGTGATAAATGAAAATTTTTAAGGATTGGGAATCGAGAATTTCTCATACTTTGTACCAAATTAGAGATATTTGTGCATCTTCAACTATGATAAAGCATATAGAAGGAAATTTCAAAAGTCAAGTATCGAGGATACCAAGGAAACGTAGCCAAGAAAAGGGATGGTTGAAACTTTGGCACCAAAAGGAACTCAATGTAAGGATTGAGGGGTTGGAGTTCAAATGAAAGGCATGATGGTAAGAGGAAGTCCAACTCTCCAATAAAGGAAAATAAAAAGGGCAAGGGTTGAAGGAAAAGGATTCCAAGAAGTTAAACTCAAAAAACACCATAGGGACTGTTACCTAATTTTCACCCTCAGGCTCAATCAAGCAAGGAAAATTGTGTTTAACAGGTTCGAGAAGGCCAAATGGAGCATTCAACCTAGGGAAAAAGTCATGAATCTGATGCTAGGTCATAGGGAACTCAGTGAAGAAGCCTACCTTGTTCAGGTTCGGCATGAAAATCTTCTAAGGAAAGAGTTTCCAAAACCCCAGGAATGTCACGGCGAGTGGGATTCACCTACAGGTCCCTATCGGCAAGACATCGATCATCATCCCAACGATAAAAGGATATTCATTTCAGCGGAAGTTCTTTCCTTCGGAGAGAAGTCTCAGCGAATGCATCAGGTCTCGTCGACAAAGCAAAGCAGGATCCCTTCGGCATATGTGTGCGGGTTTCGGTAGGAGGTCTTACCGATCGAAAGAGGTCTCGCCGAAGTAAAGCGGCATCGGCAAAGCAAACGAGCTTCACCAAAGGGTCTCGCCAAAGTCACAAGGTCTCCCTGACATATTTTCCCTCGGTGTAACGTCTCGCCATTGGGGTGATGTCTGGCCAACATGGTGATGTCTCAGAAAATGAAGGCTCTCAGAAAAGGTAAATGAAGTCGCCATGAAGTCTCGGCGAAAGCAGGTCTTACCGAAAGGATGCCTTCGGCGTATGCAAGCAGGCTTCAC
This sequence comes from Sequoia sempervirens, assembly GCA_007258455.2. Lineage (NCBI taxonomy): Eukaryota > Viridiplantae > Streptophyta > Pinopsida > Cupressales > Cupressaceae > Sequoia > Sequoia sempervirens. Next base: position 34,822,927 of record VDFB02000002.1, read on the forward strand.
CAGGAGGTCTCACCGAAGGAAAGATGTCTCGCCGACATGAGGTAATACCGGCATAAGTCTTGCCGATCCATCAAAGTCTCAATGAATCAAGTAGCATCGGCAAAGCAGGATAGTTTCGCCAGAATGTCTCGGTGATCAAGAATGTCTCGCCGAAGGTCGGGGGTCTCACCCAAGGAAAGTCAAGTCAGCATGATGTCTCGGCGACCGGCAAGGGTTATGTCGACAATGTTTCACCGAGGAGTTCTCGGCATAAAGCTTCCTCTTCGGCGAGATGTCTTCCCGAAAAGGTGGGGTCTTGTCGATAATAAGATGGGCTCGCCCAAAGACTTAAGGCTCGACAAAAGGTCTTACCGAAATAGTAGTGTCTTGTCGACAGAAAGAAAGGAACTCGCCAAAGGATTTGGCCTTCGGCATAGGGTCTCAGCCATAAAGAAGTCTCAGCGACACGAAGGAAGCTCGCCGAGAGAAAAGTGATCTCGCCAAGATGTCTCACCAACGGGGTGAACTCTTGCTGAAGTAGAGTGGTCTCAGCCAAGGAAAGTAGTTTCGCTAGAATGTCTCGACAAAGGCATAATGTCTCCCCGACCGAAGAGAAAGTAGCTCATCTCCAAGAGTTAAGGAGCCCGGTGGGAGGTCTGGCCGATAACGAAGGGTCTCGCCAGGTGTCTTGCCGAATGAAGAGTTCGCCAAAGCAAAAGGAAGTCTACAAGAGGTCTTAGCGAATGGAGGGTGTCTCAGCGACAAAAGAAGATATCGGTATGACTATGGGGCCTCACTATGAAGTCTTCCCGACTTGCTAGAGTCTTGCCAAAAGAAATGAAGAGCTCGGTAGAATGGGGTGCATTTGGGGTGACATCAATCAACTCCTTCTGAAGACAAAGGGCCTCAGGGTAACGTTTTGCCTTCGGTAAAACGTCTTGCCGACTCGGCAGTGTCTTGCCAACTAAAGAGGAGCTGGGGGAGATGGTGAAATGAAAAGGAAAAGGAGACAAGAGGAAGCTCGGAGAGAGGTCTCGCCAACCAAAGAAGGATCTGACTAATACAGAATGAGCCTAGGTAGAAGGATCTGGCATCGCTATAAGATCTTGCCGACTCGGTACTGTCTTGCCAATGTTCTAAGCGATGACAAAGCTGGCTTCGATATAAATTTGGTGGCTCGATAAGAGCTCTCATCGACTGTCACATGTTGTGCTAATAATTTCAGAGGGGCGTAATCGCATCGGTGAGACACTTCCAGTGTCTTGCTGAGATGCGATTCTGATCAAAGGAGTTTTTGACCAACCAAAGAATCTACGTGGACTTTACTTGATCAATCAGAAAGATTTGAAAGTGAGCCATGGCAGTCTAAAGAACATCAACAGAATGAAAAGCAACATGTATCTATTCTAAGCTCAGAAGCATTGGAGGCACTCGACAGGGAGGTTCGAAGATCGACATGAGGAAGAGAAGTGAATTGCGGTGGTTGTAGAATGTTCAAGAAGGAAGTCCCTTGAAGGAAATCTTTGACACCGACATGGACACGCAGGGTGCAGCATGAAATTCAATAAAAAATCTAAGGGGTAGTTTTTTCTGGGCCCTGATATTTTGTAAGCCCTAAGGGGCCGACACACTTTGATATTTAAGGCATTTTTTTGCCTTTTTGTAAATAGTTCTGATATACACTCTAAAGAGTTAGTGATTTCTATCAATCCTTTCTCGACTAAATGTATGTTTTTTGTAACTCAACTGAAATCTGGAATGCAAAACAGAGTTCACCTTGAAAACAAGTACTAATGTTTTTACCACTCCCATTTTTGTATGTTAGCTTAAGTATGTATTTCTTTAACAGTGTTTCCTAAATCTGTATTCATACCACAAAGTTGTGAAGTTTGTTCCTTCCTTCTTGAGATATGTATGTAGATCAAACCTATCAAGAGTGATGCATAAGTCTAATGGAGTTATGTTGAGTAAGTAAAACAGTTGCATTCTAGTTTCCCCAGTGTGTTTGCATCTTGTTTTCATTTCCTGGTTTCTTATCAACTCGGTGTATCACCATAGGAATAGTTCAGTATAGTTTCATTTTGTATGCATTTTTTCTCCCTTTCCCCTTTAAAAGTCAGTAGTTTAGGTGATACACAAAAGAAGTCAGCCTTCTCCAGAGGTTGACCTCTGCTCACAAGAAACCCACATCTTTAGAGGTCTTCCAATGTTACACTGAGGTGTTGAACATCAGGTTCAACAAGGGTGCAATTTCAGGTGATAACAGTTCTGGCACGGCCGGTGGGACAGAAATTAAGATTGAACTGCTGGTTTGGTATGCAACCAGTAAGTTCCAGACTTTATAGAAGTTATTTGGCATACTTGGCGACTCTGTAGTGAGAAAGAATTTAAGAATCAGTGCCTTTTGTAGTTTATGAGAAGACTTCAGACAAGGAGCACCTCAGGTCCTTTCGAATATTTGCAGCTATCACCACCAAGAAGAAAAGGCAGAGCAATAGGAAGGCGAGAAACAACAATTATCTATTCTAGAAGAACTCAATCCACTCCTCCATCTGTGGGATCACACATTGTCGTTTTGTCTTTAGTTTCATTTATAGTACCAATGAATCCTCCTTAGCCACCTCCAATGGTCGCTCCAAGGAATTAACCCTTTGTTACTTTTAATGGAGGGAGCCCCTTGAATTTGGCACAATACAATGACATTCCAATGGCAGCCTTGAAGAGTCTGCGAACTTTCATGGGAGAATATCAAACTACCCCAATTGAACACATGAGAAATGTGGCTTCGCTATGTGGAGTCCATCACATAACCCAAGAGGATGTTGCAGTGAGATTACTAGCTGCTTCACTGAAAGGAAGAGTTGTGCAATGGTATAGGAGCCTACCAGTTAATTCAATTGCAACATGGGATGAATTTGGAGACAAGTTGCATAAACAATTTCAAGAGAGGTCAACAACTTGTCTCTATTGGAACAATTGACTATAGTTAAGAGGGCTCCACAAGAGTAGATGAACGACTTCAACTTCAGATTTCAAAGAAATTGGGATAGAATCCCTGCAACGGTGAGGCCACCTCCAGAATATGCATTTTTATACTTTTTGAGGGTTTTGAATAGCGATATAGTTGTCATGATACAGTCAATGGGAGGAGTGTCTTTGCCAGATGCTTTCGAAATAGCAATCAGAGCTGAGAACAGCTTAATACAAGTTGGTAAACTCGCTCCTAGGCCTCTAATGCCTATATTTTCAAATATTCATGCAAACATTCCTTTGCAAATAACTCCTTTCACACCCCTACCAGTTGTTGTTCTAGTTGTTGTAACACTAGAAAATGTTGCTTCCAGTTCTCCAAATGAGTTACAGGAAATCAAAAGTCTATTGTAGTCTTTTGGTAACAAGTTTGTAAGCTTAGAGAAGCAACAATCATATAATAGGCCTTATCAGCAGCATAATTCAGGCCAGCAACAAGCATATCAAGGTAATCAACAGTATCAAGGCAATTACCAAGGCTCAAGACAAAATGTTGCTACAAGACCTTTTCAGGCTTACAATCCAGTCCCAATTAGTGCTGTCAAAGAGCTTGTTCCTGTTCAAAACAATATGGCTGCTGATTATGAGTGGTGTTATCCGTGTAATCAGGCACATAATCAAGCTACATGCTCTAATGGCGTCATCAATCAAGCTCTTCTGGTGCAAATTGTTGTAGGTGCGCAAGATTTTCCTGAGGGATATCCACAACAGCAGGATCAGCCTGGAGATGATTCACCTCTTCTGAATTGGCAGAGAGAGGAATTTTGTGGAGTGAACCAGGATGACACATCTGTTGTTGCTAATACCAGAGACAAGAAGAGGGCTTTCAAGATTGAACAAACAACGAATAAGAATAAGGGAGTTGTTGGTCCATCAAATCAGCAAGTACCACACACTTTGCAGCAAGGTCCTGACACTAGTAAGGAGCAGCCTTTACATGCTGCATCCGCAAGTCAAGTGCAACCTGACCATGTTGTTGTAAAGACGCAGTCAAAGGTAGATATATCTACACCTTTCAACATTGTTGAAAGTATTAAAAAGATGAATGTTTCAATTTTGATGTGGGACTCTTTAGCAATCTCTAGTCAAATCAATTTGTTACAGTTAGCCTTATCAAATCCAGTTAGTTTGAATCCTCCAAATGAAGTCTCTTTAGGCCAAACAAAGTCAGTTTTAACCAATGCACCTTTGGATAGTACTATAAAGCAAATTAATGGTGTCAAGCCCCCTCCTTTCTATGTTTCCTTAATAGTGGGGAATAAATTGGTACACAATTGCATGGTTGATAGTGGGGCTAGCAGCTCGGTAATGCCAAAAAGGATTGCAGACCAGCTAGGTTTACAATACCAGCCATTAGAAAAAGTACTTCAATTGGATGGGACAACAGTAAACACTATAGGTGTTATTAAAAATCTGAATCACACACTACATGCATGTCCCAATTTTTCAATCTCACAAGATGTGTTGGTCATAGATTTTCCTCCATTTTTTGTTCTATGCCTATCTAGAGACTTCACAGCTAAAATTGGAGGGTATTTGTCTTCAGATTGGTCTCATATGCTTTTTAGGACCAGGTATGGTACTAAGGTAACTATAACTTCTGAGTCCCTTGCTAAGGATCACATCAAACCTTATGTGCCATCTGCTATAAATGTTAACTCTATTGTTTTAGAGGATGTTGAACTTGCTACAGCACAAGAGTTACAAGTTGTGAGTGTACCTGAGGTACTCCTAAATGAATGGGCAGTTGAGAATGTAGTTGATAATCCAAATGAGCTTATTCAGGATGTTGGTCTAGGCAATTATGTGTTGCATGAAGCTAGGACAAAAATGTCAAATCTCGAGAGAAGTGCAGAAAGTCAGTTTGAGCAACAAAATAAATTATGGGAAATGTATTTTGATGGGTCTAGAAGCAAAAATGGTGTGGGGGGAGGTGCAATGCTTGTATCTCCGCAAGGGGATAAGTATTATGTTGCTTTTCATTTTGCATTCGCATGCTCCAATAACACTACTGAATATGAGGGCCTTGTTCAAGGCCTTGAGTGGGTAAGGAAGAGAGGAATAGCCCGCTTGAAAGTGTATTGGGACAGCAAGCTAATTGTTAATCAAGTAAGAGGCCTGAATGTTGCTAAAAATGACACGCTAAAGTCTTATAGAAATAGAGTGTGGAACATGCTTGAGGATTTTGATGCCTTTAACTTAGTATCTATTCCAAGAAATCAGAACAAGCATGTTGATAGGCTTGCAGCCATTGGGGCACAATTTGATATTCCAGATGACATTAGAAAAGAGAAAGTGCAGCAGTATGTGAAGGTTGTGGTCAGACCATCAGTTCCTGATAACAACATTCACTAGCAAGTCTTTGACAATGATGAGCAGATTCTTTCTTTCTTGCTCGAAGAAGATCAGTTCTCCATGGTGAATCAAACAAAACTTAAGCAACAGTATGATGATCAAGTTATACAGCTGAGGACAAATAAGTTACCCAAAGGTCTTGTTACCTTAGAGTCTATTTTCAGTACTGATAATCACCTTAAAAAGGGTAAAGCTAGCTTGCAAATCAAAGAAGAGCATTATGAGGAACTAGAGATTTTCAAAGGTAAGCTCCTTAAAATAGGCAAAATTTGTTCACATGAAGATAAACAAGCTTTTGTTGCTTTATGCCAAGAATTTCATGATGTATTTACTTGGGAATATTCAGATTTGAAAGGGTTTGATCCCCATATTGCTTAGCACAAAATCAAGTTAGAACCTAATGCTAAGCTAGTAAGGCAGAAACAAAGACCCTTGAATCCCAACCTTGAGCCTTTAATGATTAAAGAGCTGACCAAATTAGTTGAGGGGGGTATTGTCTTTCCTATTAAGCATACTTCATGGGTTTTTAACCTTGTACCAGTTAGGAAGAAAAATGGTGAGATAAGACTCTGTGTAGACTTCAGGGATATTAACCGAGCATCTTTAAAAGACCACTACCCGCTACCCTCCATGGAACAAATCTTGCAAGTAGTTGCTGGTTCTGAGAGATTTTTCTTGTTAGATGGTTTCTCGGGCTATAATCAAGTGTTGGTTAAAGAGGAAGATCAGTTCAAAACTGCTTTTACAACTAAGTGGGGCACCATGGCATACAAAAGGATGCCTTTTGGTTTATCTAATGTTGGTGCTACGTTCCAAAGCGCCATGGACATGGCATTCCAAAGCTTGATCAACAAGATTATGCTGATTTATCTAGATGACATTACAGTTTATTCCAAGAGAGCTGATGAATATTTGTCACACCTCAAGCAAGTTTTTGAAAAGTGTAGAGAATATGGGATATCTCTCAATCCTACAAAAAGTATTTTTGCAGGTCATAAAGGTAAGCTTTTAGGCCATATAGTATCAAAAGATGGAGTTGCCATTGATTCTGAAAGAGTCGGAGCTATACTGGAGCTACCATTACCAAAACACAAGAAGGGTTTGCAAAGCTTTTTGGGGCAAATTAACTTTCTGAGAAAGTTTATCCCTGATGTTGCAAATTTGCTACAGCCCTTAACCGTCATGCTTAAAAAGAACGCAGTTTTCAGCTAGACAAAGGAGGCAAGGCGTAGTTTTGGAGAAATCAAGGAGGGATTAGCATCTGCTCCAACATTGGTAAATCCATATTTCTCTGAAGACTTCTTTTTATATGCTTTTGGTAGTAGTAGTTCAATCTCTGCTATGCTTGTTCAGAAGAATATAGATAATCTAGAGCAACCCATCGCTTTCTTCAATCAAGTACTTGTTGATTATGAAGAGAATTATACATTTGTTGAGAAGCATGTTCTTGTTGTGATCAGAAGTCTGAAGAAGTTTAAGCCTCTAGTTTTGAATAATAAGATTCATATTTTGGTAGCACACTCAAGTGTGAAGGAATTTCTATTGAACAAAGATCTGAATGAAAAAAAAGCTGAGTGGATCACTAAGGTCATGGAGTATGATGTAGATATCAAGATCACCAAATTAGTTAGAGGTAAGGGTCTCTGTGAACAACTTGCTACAAGGTCAAACAATAAAATTGAATTAGAAAAGGATGTTGTGTTTACTAATACAAATGAGTTTCAGAATGCTCAAGATGATGTGCTTATAGAGATAACTAATTGGGTTCAAGATATGACCCATTTTTTACAGACCGATGAGTGTCCATATGGTCTGAATAGAGCTAAAAGAAGATACTTTAGACTGCAGTCCATACCATATGTGCTGATAAATAATGTTTTTTTTAAAAGGGATCTGAATGGCGTCCTATTAAGATGCATTCACAGTCATCAAATTGAGAAGGTGCTTCATGAGTTTCATGATGGAGCTGTGGGAGGTCACTTTGCCCCAAGAACTACTGCTTGGAAACTCATGAGAGCTGGTTACTACTGGCCCAACTTGTTTAAAGATGCATATGCCTAGTCAAGAAAGTGTATCAAATGTGCTCTATTTTCAGGAAAGGAAAAGCTGCCTACTATGCCCCTGCATCCAATTCAAGTGGAGTAGCCCTTCATGAGATGGGGCATTGATTTCATTAGGCCAATAAATCCACCTTCCAATGCTGGTCACAAATGGGTGCTCACAGCTACAGACTATTTCACACGATGGACAGAAGCAATAGCTTTGAAAGAAGTAAAAGAGTCTTCAGTTTTGAGCTTCTATGAAGATATAGTCACCAGATTTGGAGTTCCTTACTCTATCATATCTAATAATGTTCTTGCATTTGTGGGATTAAGATTAACTGATTGGGCTGTTAAACATGGCATTCATTTGAATACATCCTCAAATTATTACCCTCAGGGTAATGGTTTAGCTGAAAGCACAAATAAGAATCTCATCAGGATTATCAAAAGAACAATGGAGGATAATCAAAGGACCTGACATACTAAATTAAGGTATGCACTTTGTGCAGACAAAGTGACTCCTAAGAAGTCTATTGGTAATTCACCATATATGTTAGTTTATGGCAAAGAGGCTAGATTACCTTTATCTGTGGAGTTTCCAGCTCTAGACATTGTTCACCAGTTAGAGATGTTTGAGGGGCAGGACCTCATGTCTGTGAGGTATGCAGAGCTCATAGAACTCGAAGAATCAAGGGACAAAGCAATGAAAGCTTTGGAGTATCATCAGCTCCAAACGAAAAGAACATTTGACAAGAAGGCCACATAAAAAGTTTTCAAGGTAGGAGACCTCGTGCTCAAATGGGATGTTTTGAAAAGTAAGTCAGGCCATCACACCAAGTTCGATAACATGTGGACAGGTCCATTCCTTATCAGAGACTAAAAGGAGCACAATGCTTATCAGCTGGCTACAACATATGGGGATGTACTTCCTATCCCAGTCAATGGAATACACCTTAAACCCTGTTTTCAAGTTTGATGGATTTCCTCTATTGTACATATTAGTTTAGGTTTATGTTTTCAATAATTATTTTCTATTTCCTGGGTGTTGTGATGGCACAGTTTTCTCTTTCGTTTTCCCCATGTTTTGTTTTTTTTGGCAACCTGTTATGTCCCGTGGATCTCAGGGAGTTGAGGCCATGTGCAAGACTGATATTTTGTTTGTTTTCTAAGCCTTCTAACGACTCCATGCCCAATGGATAAGCCAAAGTACTGGTCTTCATGTTTAGCAGGCAAACATCCAGCAAAGGTCGCCAAAAATATTACCTAATTTTCACCCTTAGGCTCAATCAGGCAAGGAAAATTGTGTTTAACAAGTTCGAGAAGGCCAAATGGAGCATTCGGCCTAGGGCAAAAGTCATGAATATGATGCTAGGTCACAGGGAACTCAGTGAAGAAGTTTGCCTTGTTCAAGTTCAGCATGAAAATCTTCTAAGGAAAGAGTCGCCAAGACCCCAGGAATGTCACAGTGAGTGGGATTCACATACAGGTCCCTATCGGCAAGACATCGATCATCATCCCGGCAACAAAAGGATATTCATTTTAGCGGAAGTTCTTTCCTTCGGAGAGAAGTCTCGACGAATGCATCAGGTCTCACCAACAAAGCAAAGCAGGATCCCTTCGGCGTATGTGTGTGGGTTTCGGTAGGAGGTCTTACTGATCGGAAGAGGTCTCGCCGAATTCAGGCGGCGTCGGCAAAGCAAGCGAGCTTCGCTAAAGGGTCTCGCCGAAGTCACAAGGTCTCCCCACATATTTTCCCTTGGTGTAACGTCTCGCCGTCGGGGTGATGTCTGGCCGACATGGTGATGTCTTAGCGAATGAAGGCTCTCGGCAAAGGTAAATGAAGTCACCATGAAGTCTCAGCGAAAGCAGAAGGTCTTATCGAAAGGATTCCTTCGACGTATGCAAGCGGGCTTCGCCAGAAAGTCTCACCGAAGGAAAAATGTCTCGCCGACATGAGGTAATATCGGCATAAGTCTTGCCGATCCATTAGAGTCTCAATGAATAAAGCAGCATCGGCAAAGCAGGATAGTTTCGCCAGAATGTCCCAATGATCAAGAATGTCTCGCCGAAGGTCGGGGGTCTTGCCTAAGGAAAGTCAAGTCGGCATGATGTATCGACGACCGGCAAGGGTTATGCCGACAGTGTTTCACCGGGGAGTTCTCGGCATAAAGCTTCCTCTTCGGCATGATGTCTTCCCAAAAAGGTGGGGTCTTGCCGATAATAAGATGGGCTCGCCCAAAGATTTAAGGCTCGGCGAGAGGTCTTACCGAAACAGTAGTCTCTTGCCGACAGAAAGAAAGGAACTCGCCGAAGGATTTGGCCTTCGGCATAGGGTCTCAGCCATAAAGAAGTCTCAGCGACACGAAGAAAGCTCGCCGAGAGAAAAGTGATCTCGCCAAGATGTCTCACCGACGGGGTGAACTCTTGTTGAAGTAGAGTGGTCTCGGCCAAGGAAAGTAGTTTTTCCAGAATGTCCCGACGAAGGCATAATGTCTCCCCGACCAAAGAGAAAGTAGCTCATTGATGAGAGTTAAGGAGCCCCGCGGGAGGTCTGGCCGATAGGCCAATGTCTCGCCGATAACAAAGGGTCTCGTCGGGTGTCTTGCTGAATGAAGAGTTCGCTGAAGCAAAAGGAAGTCTACAAGAGGTCTCGGCGAATGGAGGGTGTCTCAGCGACAAAAGTAGATATCGGTATGACTATGGGGCCTCGCTATGAATTCTTCCTGACTTTCCAGAGTCTTACCGAAAGAAATGAAGAGCTCGGTAGAATGGGGTCCATTTGGGGTGACATCAATCAACTCCTGCCGAAGACGAAGGGCCTCGAGGTAATGTTTTGCCTTCAGTAAAACGTCTTGCCGACTCGGCAATGTCTTGCCGACTAAAGAGGAGCTCGGGGAGATGGCAAAATGAAAAGGAAAATGAGACAAGAGGAAGCTCGACGAGAGGTCTCGCCGACCAAAGAAGGATCCGACCGATACAAAATGAGCCCGGGTAGAAGGATCTGGCATCGCTATGAGATCCTGCCGACTCGGTAGTGTCTTGCTGATGTTATGAGCGATGACAAAGCTAGCTTCGATATAACTTTGGTGGCTCAATAAGAGCTCTCATCGATTGTCACATGTGCCAATAATTTTAGAGGGGCGTAATCGCATCGGTGAGACACTTCTAGTGTCTCGCCGAGATGCAATTCTGATCAAAGGATTTTTTGACTGACCGAAGAATCTGCGTGGAGTTTACTTGATCAATCAGAAAGATCTAAAAGCGAGCCGTGGTAGTCTGAAGAACATCAACAGAATGAAAAGCAATGTGTATATGTTTTGAGCTCAGAAGCATTGGAGGCGCTCGACAGGGAGGTTCGAAGATCGACACGAGGAAGAGAAGTGAATTGCGGTGGTTGCAGAATGTTCAAAAAGGGAGTCCCTTGAAGGCAATCTTTGACACTAACATGGACACGTAGGGTGCAGCTTGAAATTCAATAAAAAATCTAAGGGGCAGTTTTTTCTAGGCCCTGATATTTTGTAAGCCTTAAAGGGCCGACACACTTTGTTATTTAAGGCATTTTTTTGCCTTTTTGTAAATAGTTCTGATATACACTCTGAAGAGTTAGTGATTTCTATCAATCCTTTCTCGACTAAATGTATGTTTTTTGTAACTCAACTGAAATCTAGAATGCAAAACAGAGTTCACCTTGAAAACAAGTACTAATGTTCTTACCACTCTCATTTTTGTATGTTAGCTTAAGTATGTATTTCTTTAACAGTGTTTCCTAAATCTATATTCATACCACAAAGTTGTGAAGTTTGTTCCTTCCTTCTTGAGATATGTATGTAGATCAAACCTGTCAAGAGTAATGCATAAGTCTAATGGGGTTATGTTGAGTAAGTAAAACAGCTGCAGTCTAGTTTCCTCAGTGTGTTTGCATCTTGTTTTCATTTCCTGATTTCTTATCAACTTGGTGTATCACCATAGGAATAGTTCAGTATAGTTTCATTTTGTATGCATTTTTTCTCCCTTTCCCCTTTAAAAATCAGTAGTTTATGTGATACACAAAGGAAGCCGGCCTTCTCCGGAGGTTGACCTCTGCTCACAAGAAACCCACATCTTTAGAGGTCTTCCAATGTTACACTGAGGTGTTGAACATTAGGTTCAACAAGGGTGCAATTTCAGGTGATAATAGGGACAAAGGAAACAAAGGACTTAGAAGGAAATTCATGTCTGAATGGGAAAGTTTGATATCTCAATAGGAATAAAGAAAAAGGCCAATGAGACAGGGATTTGATAGGGTTGGAAAATTAATTAAAAATGGGACATGACAAAGAAGTAGTGGGGCCTCAAGTTAAGGATTATGTCTATGGAATAAGAGAGTTCAAGGCTTGGGCCACACTTATGCCTCCAATCTCAAAGCTAGATAAAGCTTCCAAGTAGGTGGAGTTACTAATAACAAAATGGTCAACTTCATCTATTGTTGGAGAGGATTGAATTATTTGGGAAATTGGCAAATTCTAGAGAGATTATGATTAACAAGAACTGTGACGTAATTTCTCACAATCACAAGGGGAAGAGTGTTTTTTGGCCTCCAAGGTTTGATCTAGTAAGGAGGTGCCAAAGGCCAATGATTTCCTTTGGATAGTAGTAAGGTAAGAGCCCTAACCTAGGATAGGTTGAAAAAGTATGGGATCTCACACAAGGGGAAGAGTGTTTTTTGGCCTCCAAGGTTTGATCTAGTAAGGAGGTGCCAAAGGCCAATGATTTCCTTTGGATAGTAGTAAGGTAAGAGCCCTAACCTAGGATAGGTTGAAAAAGTATGGGATGCCCAAATATATTGTGTAGGGAAGATTAATCAAATGAACACGTATTTCTCCAGTATTCCTTTGCTAGACACATTTGGGATACTTTTCAAAGATTGGGAATATTGGGGCCTCTTTCAAGAATAGTGAAGGATCTTATTAGTAGTTGGGTTTCTCAAATCAAATTCCCAAGCTTGAAAATAATTTGAAATATTTTTCTAGCTCTAACCATATGGAATATATGGTTAGAATATAATAGAGGAATTTTTCAAAGGAGTTGAGATTGGAATAAATCTAAGACAAGATTGAATTGATGCTACAAGAGGTTGGGGAGATTCACTTGGAGGAGTATTCTCTTTGAAGAGGAGCTACCTATTTTCAAGGCATGATCCGGACTAAATTAGCTACAAGAGACCAAAAAAAGAGGAGGTAAGGCAGGATAAGGTGGGTCAATGGATTCTCCCCCAATTATGATGGATCTAAATAACTTTGATTGTGGACCAAAAGGAAATCCTAGTTTTACTGGAGGTGGAGTAGCTTTCAAGGATGATAAAGGACAACCATTGTTGATAGCTACATTAAACTTGGGTATGGACACTAATAATAGGGTTGAGACTAGGGTAGTAGTGTGGGGACTCAAATCAACAAAACTTATAATTGGGGCAAGCTAGAGGTGGAAGGAGATTTGAAGACTATAATAGAAGAAAGGAAAAGTGGTAATTGAAATAATTGGATGCTAGAATCAATTTTAGAAGAAGCTAGCAAAGGAGTGGAGCATTTGAAGAGCACCTTTTCAACCATATCATAAAGAAAGAGAAGGTGGGGTGAAGCAGACCCAAAGCATAATAAGAAGGAACACAAAACAAAAATGTACTGACATACAATTCAAAAACCATCGAACCATATTAAAACCAGAAGTAAGGAAGCTTGGCTAGCCCCCAGCATCCAACACCTGTATCAGCAGGACCTTCCAATTCACTGTTGAATGACTTAGCAGTCCACCCATCGGCCTCCACAACCACTGATTTCAGTTTAACATCACCTTGTTAAGAGGGGGCCATCCAAGTCAACAAACTGCACACTGGACATATATATATGTATATATAATTTTTGAATGACAAAGGCAAAGATAAGTAGGATCAAATTACATGTTTCTTACTAGCACTAAATCTTTTCTTTTTCCTCTCCATTCACCTAGAATTAATTATAAGGCTATAAATTATAAGTAAAAATACTAGTCAACAAGAGCAGATCCCAATGTGGTTAAGACAAATATTAACCTGTAATCATTAGTAAACATAAGCCGATGTGAAGCAACAAACACTATAGAGGTATATTAATGGGATAGATTCTAGAACAATTAATGATTGAGTTGATACAGTAGCGTTCAACCATATAAAATATTTTACAAAATCTTGAAAAAATGAGTGTTCTACAGGACCTTTATTAAATAGGAAGAAAGAGTATTTAAGTTATATATGAATTTGAAAGTCAAGAACACTCGAGTATATTTAAAAAAGATAATCAGAAAGTTTCAATCGCCTAAAATACTGCCAATGTCTCCATCAAGAGAAAGGTAAGTTGTCCATTCATTATTAAATTTCCTAGAATCATCAGTACTACATGTTTGTATGCCTCATGTAGAATACCAACTGAACTAGAAGTCCTCGCCTTTGAATGACACACATTTTTCCTATACTTACCACATTTACAATACAATATTATACATTTTACCAGCTTATGTCTTTAAGTTGGGTTTAACATGTCAGAAAAATGTCAACATTTAACATACCCGATCACCTTTTATTGTACATGACACCATAACTTTGTGCTTAATATCCAAAAAAGACATTCCATACTGCCAAGTTAGAACTGAAAGGCATTTGTCTGAAAACGTTCATCATACAACTGCCAATGCCCATACCTCTCAACATGAAAGGACGGAGTGGGAATTAAAATATTGGGTTTAATCAATACCTTCAGATTCTTTGCATTTTCTGACACTTCATGCAAGTCTCTGCTTCTAAGGTTTGAACAACCAAACAAATTAAGATGTTCCAAGTTGGGGCATCCATCCACTAATACCCTCAATCCCTTTGGAGACAGTTCAGAAAATTGCATTTCAAGATGTTTTAAATGTGGCATAAATTTTGCGAAGACAGTAGCCTCTTCATCTCCACTCAAAGGAGCCATACGGATATACTGAGTAGGAATGACATCCCTGTATTCAGAAGGATCTAGAGAGTTCAACATGTTCCTCTTAATGGTAGTCAAATATTTACAGTTGGCTCCAATTTTTTCTAAAGAGGCATAAGATATATTGTGGCAATAGCTAATATCAAGTTCCTCAATTTTGTGGCAGCCAGAAGCAATTTGGCACACCGATGTATCAGTAACATTTTGGCATTCTTTAATAGAGAGGCGTTGAATGTTTGGACACCTGCAAAGGAAACACAAATTATCAGTTTCAGAAACCATAAAATCATTAAAGTTAAATATATCAAATAATTAATGGGTACAAGTCTCAATTAGAGAAATAGCTTTGCAAGAATCTAAATGCTGAGCTTGATTTTGATGAGTAATACTGCAGTTTTGAAACTTACGAATCAACATTCTGTCCAAGGATGACAAAATCAAAATGGAAAAATACAAAATGATTGTAGCATTTATTACTGATTAAGTCTAACATAGATAGCCTCATTATAGGCAAGATGTATCATTAATACGCTCAGCTGTGGGGCTAGAGCTGCAGAGCTAACCATGAAGCAAAATCATAATAAAGTGTACAGTGTTAGTTAGAGCGTGGGAAAATGCTACAATTTCCAGTAAAACACTACAGAATGATCTAAAGGGACAAGTCAAACTTGACTGCATATCTATAGGATTACAAAATTTGAAGTCTTCAAGGAATTTGATGTGTTAATCCAGTTAAGTTCTACAGACCTCAACCTTAATCTGTCACTGAATCACAGTTAAGACCTCCAGCCTGAAACTACACTGAATCTTGATGCCAACGTAATGTTACCCTTCTATTTCTACAAGCAGAATGCAAGACATCAACTGAGCCTGCAAAGCCCTAGTTCCACTGTCCTGCCTGCTGCAAGATTCAGGGGAGTTACACAGTGACTCGAGAAGTTCTCTTACTACCTTTCTCCCTTGTCATAAACAGAATGCTTGGCCCTTAATCTTCAAGAGGGGCCATCACTTTCAGACATCAAGCTTTAATGGATACTCCTAGGACTACCACACTGATTACCTTATTCTTTCCACCTCTGTTCCAGCTGTTGTTAGCATCAAGTCCTGCATGCATACTGCAGTGTCAAAACAGAAAGAGACAGGTCAATGCTCCTTATTTACAAGCTACCACTAGGTTACCCGTGTCCTCTTATTCTTGTGCCAAGCAAGGCAGTTGAGAAAATCTTGAGCATAAAGGGCTAGCCAGTTCCCCACCACCTGCATCTCAATAGCAGATTCCCAGCAACAAACGCATCAATAACAACATATTCCATACTTACAAGTGCCTCAACAACAGCAAAATGAGCAATGGCTTCATGTAAAATATTCCAAATGGAAGTAGTCACGCCAATACTGCCTGAAATGATAATTCATATTTGATATTCTTTTTAAAACAAGGAGAGGAATACTCCTTAAATAATAAAGTACAAGACGATGTTTCTAAAAAGAAACAATCCTGAACTAAAGAGAACTAAAACAGAAAATAGAAAGTTGCTAAAAACTAACTGCAGCAAACTAAATTAACTGAAAGCTAACTAACGACTAACCAACAACTAAGATGACCATTAAATATTACAATAATACTTTAATACCCTCCCTTAATGGTCATTCTCCTAACTTAAACTAAGTCTACCCATAATCTGATGGTCTTTTGGCTATGAATGCATAAAAGGCAAACTCTTTCTGCTCAGTATGCTGTGCAACATAAGCATTCTGCTGAGACCCTTCCTGGTTGGAATTTTGATCAGCTAACCGCTTCTTGTAGTGCTTCTACATATGACCAATCTTACCACAATAATGGCATGTGCAAAACTTCTTAGAGCTCTCCTCCGATTTGCCTTGTCCTTTCTGCTGAGTGGACTTTCCTTTGCCATTGTCTCTCGCAGTAAACGCTTGTTCAACACTGGGAGTGTCGCTGTTGCTCCCAAACTGCTTCTTCCACCTATCCTTCTGCAAGAGTTTGTTGCACAGCTCATCAAACTTCAAGTCAACATTGGTGGAGGTAATGTTGAGAGTTTCAATGAAGTGCTTGTAGGATCATGGCAATGTTTTCAACGTGATCGCCACCATATCCTCCTCTTCCATCTTGTGACCAATGGCCTCCAATTGATCACGAATGTGTTTGATCTTCATCAGGTGATCCTGCAAAGACACCTTCGTCATCCATCATAATGGAAAACAACATATTCTTCAGGAAGATTCTTCCCCTTGTCGAAGGTTTCATGAAGATCCTTCGAGTGTTTCCAGATCTCCGCAACAGACTTACTAGATGGTATTTCTGGTAACATCTCATCAGTGACAGACAACTTGAGAAGCATAACCGCCTCTCGATTACTTCCGTCATACTTGTCCTGGTCCTTTCCCGCAACTGTGAAGCGAGCTTCTGTACCTAGATCAAGTGAATCCAGACACCGGTACTTAAAGATGGTAAGCATCCTCTGCTTCCACATCATGTAATTTTTAACATTGAACCTCTGGCTACCTTCCAACATGATGTTGGTCAAAGACACCATCCCTCTGTTTTCCAAAAGCACGAAAATGAGATAAAGGTTAGTGATTAGCTAGCATGGATTTGAAGGTGATCAGCTAGCACAACTCCCACGGTTTTAAAAAATCGTCAAACAAAGGTTCAAAAACACACAATTTTGTCCAAAAATCGAGAAAAAAAAAAAAACTTCGCCCTAGGTGGCAAAAAAGGCACCAACTTTTTCAAGAAAAATCTATAAAAAAAACCTTAGATGTCAAACAAGCAAAAAAAATTTAGAAAATTTTTTCATAAACTCTTCACAAAACCACAATTTTTACCAAAAAATCATCAAAAGTACATCAGAAAA
Source organism: Sequoia sempervirens (assembly GCA_007258455.2). Classification (NCBI taxonomy): domain Eukaryota; kingdom Viridiplantae; phylum Streptophyta; class Pinopsida; order Cupressales; family Cupressaceae; genus Sequoia; species Sequoia sempervirens. The sequence goes on from VDFB02000002.1 coordinate 34,840,189, forward strand.
CTGGCTCATGAATTTTGGTCTGCAAACCCTAGCCGAAATTTCTTCGCAGAGTCATCGCGGATTTTTCAAGGGCTGGTGCAAAAACACTATTGCCCAAACGCGACTGAGAAAGTCACGAAATGCAAAAAACGCAACCAGAAACCAGTCACACATGTCAAAAAATCCTCGATAGGGAGCCAAAGTTTTGGAGAAAACCTTAGGCGATTAGAAACCCAAGTTGAGCCTTCACACATTGAACTAAAGAGAACTAAAACAGAAAATAGAAAGTTTCTAAAAACTAACTAAAGCAAACTAAGTTAACTGAAAGCTAACTAACGACTAACAACTAAGATGACCATTAAATATTACAATAATACTTTAATACTACTTGATCTTGTTTTTTCAGATTTCCAAGTATAAAGAGCCAACATTGGGATTCACTTTGAATCTGGTAAACGTGAAATTTGCACCTACTCTTGTTATTGGGGAAGAAAGGTATAATCACATTTGGAGTAAAGTTAACACAGATGATATCCATCTTGATGTTTTCCTAAATTTTGAAAATTCAAATCCTGCGATTGTGAATATCTATATATCTATGCCCATGTAAGCAAACCCTAATTGCACAACAAAATGCACTTCAACATAAAGTAAAGATTCCATCCAAACAAGATGATACTCCAACTAATATTTTTACTGCCAAAAATCATGTATAGAGCACTCACACTGGGAGAGAGCCAACCATGCACATTACTTTTAAGCAGGAGAAGTCAATTGCAAAGTATTTGTGCCAGAAAACACAAAAACCTATGGAGAATATAGAATTAGAAGAGGAATGATAAATAGAGCAAAAACTTTTCTGGTCAAATAAGAATGAGAATATGTCCACTCCAAAAATGACAACTTTTCCAGCAAAACAAGCACAAAATTTTCAACTTGTTCTAGCAAGACCAAGTAAATCATAAATTCTAATGTGGTTGAGTTTGAGCACTTTTGTCATTCAGCAGATTCACTCCAAAACCTTGTCAATTAACAACACAAAACTGTGTAAATGATTTATATGCTCTCTTCTTATGTGAAGAAATTCTCCTACGTGCTCTAGCTACAACCTATGTTTGATGCATTTCCCAAATTGATGTATGTGCACCTGTAAGATTCAATGACTTTCTAACTACAAACGCAATCACCAATCAAAGAAAGATTGGCAGCTTCATTATAGATGTGTTTGGGAACAACTGAGCAAGCAACCCCTGCTCCTTTGGAACATATTCTCACATTGTCGACATCATTTATTGCAGGCCTATGAATGTTCTTATAGATGTGATTGTCTAGATTGGAAAAATGTTCTTGAGATTGAAGAGAATGTTCCGATAATGCATGTATCAGCCAAAATTATTCAGAAGTACAGCCTCCTTTCATTCAATATTTGGTTGTGATCCTCCATGAAAGAAAATGTGTTGGTCTATTTCATGCACCTTAGTTTGATACCTTGATTTTTTAACAATTTAGGAATACTTGTAATAATTTAAATTGCAAATATCCTGAATATCCTAGTCATCTAGTGAAGTTACTTAACTACTTGAGATTTGAATGACTAGTTGATGTAACTCAGTCTCAGCTACTTTGTTAGAAATTGTTAGTTGTTAAACTAGGTTGATTAATTAGTTAGAATAAGTATCACTCTAGTGAGTTGTAAGCTTAACTTGAAGCTTTGGTTGACACCTCATATAGTTTCTCTTAGATTCTTAATAAACTTGTCTTTTCAAGCTGCACATTTTATGTACTTCTCTAGTTTTTATTTTTGATGAATATAGAGCCTCCTTTTTCAGTTTAGTCTTAACTTTTGCTACCAAAGTTCTCTCAAGATTATACTTGAATCAGCATGGAGGAAGGGTTTGTGTGCAAAGCCATTCCTAGCAAACATGACAAGTTGATGCCAAATTTCAGCATGGAGGAGGATAACATCACAATCTGAGAGAGCTAAAATGGAAGCGTAACATTAATGATGTTTTCCACAAGCCTAATCTTTCAGTCAATCGTATCTTCATCTACCAAATTTGTCAATCAGGCAATAGGTAAAACAATGGAATTTTCACCACATAATGTTGTCATCAAAAATTTATATGAACCTGAAGTTGTGATCACCTCTAGGTTTGTTTATGATTCAGCTCAATCATACAAGTTTTGTTCTTTTGAGCCATCATTGTTTTCTCATGCTCTTATTGCACATATTGATGACTTGAGCAAGTTTTGGTAGTAACAGTTTGGTCATCTCAATTATAAGTACTTGCAATAAATAAGCACACAGAATATGGTATTGAGCCTTCTGAAAGTTTCCTGCAAAGATTATGTTTGTCATGGTTGTGTTATTATGATGTAACCCAAAGTGTAGAGAAAAAAAAATACAAAACAAGATCCAACCAGAAATGCAAAGGAAAGAAAAACTTCAACAAGATTGCACCACAAAATGCCAATCCCTTCTTATTCCTCTAAAGCTGCCAATACAAAGAAATTCCTGTCTTTAAATACAATAACTACTCCACATTTTGAAATGTTCTTGCTTCCCCACAAGAACCTAAAAGTCCTTCCACAGAAAACAGATCCATGAAAAAATCACTAGAGTAATTTAAATTAAAAGATTGTTTTTTTTTTGGTAATTTTGCATTTACACATGGATGGACCTAAAAATTATCCCACATCCCCTACACAACTAAACAAGTCTTGAGAGTGACTTGCAACCGACGATCACACTTAACACTGAATTATTAGATCAATTCTAAAAAAAATTGAAAAAAATATTAAATTGAAATTTTTAGGTCTTAGAATGGTTAAATTTGGCCCCAATAAAATATTGAAATGAGCTGTAACTAGCTAGGGTGGGTTATGGTGATGTGGAGCTCCCTGAGATCTTCAATTTGAAAAAAAATGGACTCAAACAGCTTCCCAGATCAATAGTTCTGGTCTCCACAATTTTTGGCTCCTACATCATTCTCCTCTAGTTAAAAACAGTGTTACAAGACTCAGACTCGGCAAGCCGAATTTTGACTCAGGCTCGGACGCAGAGCCCAGACTCAGCACAGACTCAGAAAAGACTCGGCAAATAGAAAAACCTAAGAAATTCAGCGATTTTAAAGGATTTAAAACTTGTTTCATGGACCCTTCAATAAATAAACCTTAAAGACACAATAACATCATCAAATAGAAATTACTATGATCCCATACACAAACATACATCGATCACATAAGTATAAATGCAAATTTTAGCTGAAGGAAATAACATGGTTAAATATATAAATATTGTCAAATGTATACAAAACTCATGGAATATGAAATCCATGGCATCAAAACAAATATCAAAACTAAAAATATAAGTCTACGGCTCAAAAGAGCTTGCATTACTCATCCCAACATCATGACAAGTCATGCGCTAGTGTCTAAGATAGGTCCTAGATGATGATGCAGCCATGATATTTGCTTGTGTCTCAATGATTGGTGTGTATATTCAAGTGAGGAATTTATTATTAAAATTTTATTGAAGCCTTCAAGACTGCATGTTTTATTGTCTAATGTATGAAACAAGATAATCCTTGATTATGGCTTTGACTGTGAAAGATGCAAACATTTGCAATAGGGGATAATTATTTTGTAGGTATTATGATCATGACTCATCATTGGCCTATTACACGCTTAGACCTATAGTTTGATGAGGGTTTGGGGGAAACACCCCAACGGGGTCAAGGGGCAATGCCCCTTGCGGGGGTCTAGGGGCAATGCCCCCAACGGGGTTGAGGGGCAGCACCCCTTGTGGGGTCTCACGGCAGCACCCTAGGCGTGCTCCTTGTCACGATATAGGGCAAGGTCAAGGGGTGGAGCCCCTGCCACCAAGCCCAAATGAAGACCTTCAAAACCACACGGACCTTCATGGCGCACACCATGTCATGTCCCCTGAAATGGTAACCTCAAATATATCAAAATACAAATAATAATCAAAATCTAAGTATGAGTAATTACAATTTAAATATAACTATAATTATCATAGATACTATTATAATTAGAATACTAACAATTTAACCATTATTCTCTTAGTCATGGTTATCATAGATAAGATTCAAATATTATAGAGTAACATATACTATAAATGATAATATATATAATTTATAGACATCATAAATATAATACCCTATATGCTAAGCTAACCGATATAAATCATAAAAGGAAAATATATAACATAAAATAAAAAGAAGGGATAAAATAAAATATATAAGATACAGCATATAAATAATAGTAAGCCAATCAACGTCAGCGACTAAGAAATACACCGTTAAACTCATTAAGGGTCGGGTCAAAAGAGAATCGACCTATGTTATGAATCAGTTCAAGCAAATGAAGCAACACATATATGAAGAGACATGTCCACAGTAGAGACCCCTGATCAGTGATAAAAGAGAGGTCGATGCCAAAGTTTGAAGGCATCGAATGAGAGGAAAAGAAGAAGAAATACACTCCAACGAACTCTGCCAAGTCAAACTAAGGATACTCAGAAATCAATAGATGCCATAATCAGTCGACTGTGGTAAGTTCTTCACATATTATTTGCAAACATAATACAATTTGTAGGGTTGCATAGGGATGAACAGGTTATTTATTTAATTGCTGTATATACAACATATTTTGGTAGAATTCAATATTACTCCCACTGAACAATATGATTTTATTTATTAGTCATGATAATAACAGCTCTGTACATTTGCATAAGTCTGAGTTCTTATATATTGCTAAATATGACATAATGTATATATAATTGATCTGTGTCACTGATTCAATATGTAAAGATAGAATATGTGACTACATTATGAAATAATATATTATATTATCTGACTGTGGCAACCAACCATGATGAGGGAATTGAGGGCCTACAAGGAGGGAAATAGCGTTGGGATCATCTTCTAAGTACGCCACCCCATGGTGGATGGTTGAGGCCTGCCACATGTGGGCCAAGGGGGCATAGGAGGCTGCTCTTGGGCTTAGAAGGAGTGATTTCTGGGACACCCTACTGTAGTTGCACCCCAACCTCCCATCATGGTGATTAACAAGTCATAAGAAGAGGCAGAATGATTCTGATAAGGGGAACAATGATAGGATGCCTCACTGGGCACACCATCCCATATGAATGGCAAGAGGCCACATGGGGCCAAGAGGGGTGAAGCATCTGCTCTTGGGCCTAGGGTAGAGGGTCTCTAGGGCACCCTATCAAACCATTCTGCTCCAGGAAGAATGGATTAAAAGATTCCAATATATTTATGTTGTGATATTGTTTTTTTTGTCATAGGATGTTTACTAACCTATTTGCAGGTCTTAAACAGGTAGTTGTATCACTAATCTTACTTTCCTTGTTTTCTTTACATATTCAAATGAGAGCATCATGTAATATTATCTTGTAAATATTTTCTAATTCTGTCTTGCAGGGACCAAATCAAGTTATAGATATTCCCTAAACCAAATTGATCATTTGAAATTGATATATTAGGGCAGATTTAGGGGTTTTCCAAATTTAGGGACATTACGCACCATTTAATTAAAAAAATTGTAAATGAAAGATTGTAAATTTTTTTTAAAAAATTAATTAAAATGGTTGAGTCTGAGGCATGGGACTCGCCGGTTTTGCCGAGTTTGCCAAGTCTCGGCAAGACCAACAAGTACTCAGCTATCAAGTCTTTGGGCCTCGTTTAGGGTCACCTGCCTCACAACTCGCCGAGTCTAGGCAAGTTTCTGCGAGTCTTGTAACACTAATTAAAAATCGAACGACTAAGAATTGGTTTGATTCAAATCTTGCCATTCGTTCTTACCAAGTTTCTTCAATACCCATTCTAAGATCTCAATATTATTTAGTGTACCCTAGGGATGCATCCCCTCTATGTTTCAAGTATTTCTTGAAATAGGGACACCTTAAGGATATGGGACTAGAACAAAACATCCCCCAATCATTTCGAAAAAATTAGAAACAAAGGGGGTGTCCCAAGATGCCCCCTCAACAAGAGGAACATCCCTTGGGCACATTCCCCATTTTGGTACACCAAGAGAGTGCCAACCCATCCTCAGAACTTCCTAATGTCCCCATAGCCAAACGTAGTTGCAAGGTGTTCCTTCACAGCCATTGCACTAGGTCTGTCTGTATGTCAATGTCCTTCTCAGGCCCCTCTAATGCCCAACACTCTACACTTCTTTCTCAAACTCTCTCATCTTGTATATAGTACAACATTCAATAAAGTTGTGCAAATTTTCAAACATGAAAGGTGTAGATTCAATCAAATACATTCCCTTTAGTCTGTTGCTCTATCTATGTAGAAGCCCTAATCTATAATGGGGGTCAAAGAGAGTCATCCGAGCAGAATTCCTCTTGCTAGTGGTTTTGGGCCTCCTAACCCCATACCAAAATCCCTCTTTTTTCTGTAGCTATTGAGTTGATTCAATCTGAAACCAATTCAATCTTCAAACTATAGTTGAACTTACGTTATTATGGGTAGATACCTCTAGATAACTACAATTTCAAGATAGTATTTTCATTGCATAATAATATATGAAGCTTGTCTTTTATGTGAAGACCATCTTTTACATAGCCAAATGGAGTTTTGATTTAATGTAACATAGGGGCATGGTGGTATGTGTGGAGCTACTCTTAAAATTAGTCTCTTTATGCACTCTATGAATCTAATAGTATGTTTTCCTAAGTACAGAACAATGAATTACATTTAAATTTGCAAAGCATATAATCTAAACCTAATTTTTATATTGGATAAACAGATGCTTGCCAAGGCCAAAAATGGAAAAAGCGAACCCAAGCTAGGTACTCTACAGGGCTAATATATTATTTATATGTTAATATTATATATTTAAACTTATATTTATAAATTAATATTTTATTATTTCAATTCATATATTAATATTGTATATTTATGTTCATAAAATTACATATATATTATATATAGTTGTAACTAAAATTTTGGAAAAATGTTGTTATCCTAAGAAACTCATCCTCCTATCCCAAAAACTTGAAGAAACACTAGTAATATTTCCCTGCTATAATCCTCTCCAGTCTCCACTATATCAAATACTTATAACTATCCTATCTCATGTTTACTACCTTTAATTCGCATGGTTGTCCTGTAGCTTCCTCCTTGCTAAATCCTTTCTTACCAACTAAATTACATGCCTATCCAATTCTACATATTTTATTGGGATCACCCTATAAGCTGCCCAATTGGACAGGGCTGTTCATGGAATTAAACCAATGTGATACTGTATGTCTCTCTTTAGTGGTAAACCATCTGCTCACTCATCAGGTATAACATATTCTTCCAATACTTTTGTTGCTTCTTGTAGTATTTGCACAACTCCTGTCTCTTCTTTCTTTTCCATTAAGGTATAATAGACCCCTATCACCTTTATCTCCTGATAAATTCTTTTGTGTACAGCAAGCTCTCCATTTGCCTTTCTTCCTTAAGAAGAAATAGAACTACCTTCAAATCATCCTTCCAAAAAGTATGTTTTCTTCCCTCCATCATGAATTGTTTTTCTGCCATATTGCCATTTGCTTCCTAGCAACAGATGGCATGCTTCCATTGAGACATCACATCAAATTTCATCCCTATAAAATTATAAATAATTCTTTCCTATTGAAAACTTGACTTAACATCTCTTATCAATAGTAACTTTATTTCATTTCTTAAAGCACAAAATATGACAAGAATGAGGATGCCTTTCACATTGCAAACCAAGTTTCCATACTAATACATCAGTAATCATATTTTCACAACTTCCTCCATCAATGATAAGTTTATGTACCTTTCCTCTTGAAGTGCACCTGGTTCAGAAAAGATTTGTACACAGCCATGATTTATCACTATCTCTAGCCAACACATGCTCTTTCCTCGAAGCAATCATTGTTCTTCTCACCATGATATTCTCACCATCTACTACAACTTTTGGATTTTTGATCTTCCTCAACCTCAACCAAATTCACTCTTGGTTGATCTTCTTGCCTTCTTTCTTGTGCATGATAGCGCAGGCACTCAAATGCTCTATGACCTTCTTCACCACACCTATAGCAAACAAAAGGTCTATGTGGGGCTTCCCACCCACTATCACCACCATAGGCTCTGCCTCTCTAAATCCCGTTTGTTGATTCTAAAACCCCCTATCAACACCATAGCTTCTACCTCTCTAAAATCGTCTTTGTTGATTTTGAAACCCTTGTCTAGAATTTCCTTGTTTCTCCACTTCATGAGATGATTCTCCCTCTATGAAATCAAACCCAACCATCCCCTCAAAGGAAAGAATTACTCTCTTTTCACCCCAAATGATCTCCGAAAATTAAATCTATTTTGCTTCTCTTTTTCCTTCAAAGCTCGTTGATAGGCATCTTCCATACTATGAATAGAAAAAATTAAACCATTTACATAACTTGCAGCTATCTGTTCATTTGTTTCATCATGCACCACTCAAACGGATAGCTTGTAAAACTCATTTGTGTAGTCCTATACACAAAGCTCCTTTTCCCTTAGATTGTGAAATCTTCTGTAGAGGGTTTGTGCATAATCCACAGAGAGAAATTTTCCCTTAAACTTCTTCTCCATCTCTAGGTCTTGATCTTTTCCTTACCCTTTGTCTTTCTTTCTACAAGCGATCCCACCATATCATTGCATGACCCTTGTCATGCCCCTTGCAAATCACAGCACAAAACCCAGGCATCGGAATAATAATAAATAAATAAAGTAAATAATAATAAGCAACATCTGCAAGGGGGTGACCAGGATTAATAAACTAAACCCCCAGCAAATGAGTTAAGGCCAACTTAAGAAATAAGGATTAATTACCTATGTTTAAATAAAAGAGGCCGACCTATATTAAGGAGGCAATAGTAATAACTAAAAGGACCAACTAAGATCCATTTAAGGCAGTGTTTCATTATTAATATAAAGGACGCTAACTCTAAATAAAAGGGAAAAAGGGGAATAAAAGTCAATGCAGCGATTATCTCTTAACAAAGAAACATGTCTTTTCTAGAGGGTATCATCTTTCAAAGAGATGTGTCTCCCCATTCAAATATGAAGATATAAAGGACATTGAGGATGGGGAAAAGCGAGGGAGATTAGGAGAGACAGAGATCAGAAAACAATAAATCATCTGCACTCAAAGTAAGCAAGCAATACACATTTTCTGAGTATAAAGACAGATAGAAGAGATCAGAAATAAAGGTCTGCAAACAGAGAATGGAATGAGGGAATATCGTGAGACTTAAACACAGATGTATGAAGAGCAAGTGTCTTTAAACAGCGAATAAGGGAGAAACAGGAGGAGTATGTCCTGAGCATAGTAGCAGAAACAGTATGATATACTCAGATTTAATATGTGGGAAGTTGGCTCAAGAAGACATAAATGAAGACGAATGGTAAATCAATAAGGGAAGTGAGTTGAATAGAATTAATTATTTATATATACATTATATATGATAGTAAGACACAGACCAGCAAAGGGAAATGAGTCCAGTTTCAGCGCAGCAGATCTCTATTATCAGACATACATAAATATTCAGGGGTATACTTGATGTTTTTCAGCTGATCATTGTTTTACATGTATTTACATATTGCTTATGGATAATGGAATATTTTAGTGTATGTTCTTGTGAGAGAATATGTGATATGCTCAATTGTCTGAAACCCACCTTGTAGGAAGGGCCTGGGGTGAAGTGGTAAACAAGGCTAAGAGCCAACAGAGCCCACTCGCAACGTCCGCCCAATTCCACAAGATGGCAAGTGTCTTTAAGGGGTTGAGACATTGATGGGGAAAGCAGGTACAAGCCACCAAGGGCGAGGGCATATATATATATATATTGTTCTTGTGGTGATTGCAGGATTCAAACCCAAGATTGCACAATTAAAGAGATAATGTAATTGGTAAGACAAATCCTAACCCTAGTTGCTGCAATTTGTGTTCAGTAGGCAAATTCTAGGGCAAATCAGGAGAGGGACATTACAACCCTTCAATTTTCTACATGCAAATTTTACTTTTTTTCCTTTGTCACAGTTTTCCATTCAAAAAAATTTTGCAAGCTATTCAACTAGTTTATCAACT